>JAUIMM010000334.1:7787500-8458300 GCA_031769625.1 Taudactylus pleione
GGCTTAAGCTAACAGCTGAGTTTAGTAAACCATTATGTCCCAATGCTGACTGGCTTTTCCTTCTCAGCCTGTGTTTTACTTTCTCAGCAAATTTTATCAAAGTGAAAGTATCTGTAAATGAGGCACAGTGAAATGATATATTCTGTTTAATTTCGACTGCTATACTTTTATGAGGACATCTATCTTTTGCGCTTTTATAGTAGAACACTATTTAAATGTGTCATGGAATGTCTGTTTAGAGAACTTTTCAATATGCTGTTCTAAATCAAGAACTTCTTTAAACCTGCAGTAAAATACGAAATGTGCTGACGCATCATCTGACATAAAATAGGAGCTGAAATTAAAAGTTTTAATAGAAACAATGCTCAAATGAATACTATATTAAACTGAATAATAAAAGTGTTCCATCATTACTGATCTAATAAAATCCTTTGCGAGCTGGAGTGATGACACATAAAAGCAAACTTTCTCTAGCCATTTTCCTTCTAATCAGGGCTGGATCTAGCATCAGATAATCGTTCCCTTCACAGTGTTTATGTGCAACTTTTTCTTCATTCATCAACACAGAAAAAAAGATGTATAGATAGATAGATAGATAGATAGATAGATAGATAGATAGATATAGATACAGCAATTTTAGTGGCGGCACTAAGGTAAAGTAAAGTCAGATTAAAAACGATGGTGTTATGCCAACGTTTCGATGAGGAGTTTATTGCATCATCATCAGGGTAAAAATGAATACAAAAGACACAACTTTATACCACCACCATACTCCACATGGACCGGTGGTTTCCGGGACAGAAAGTAAGTCGCCCATGAATTACATCATGTCCAGGCACCCGCATACCTCCCAACATTTGCTGGGAGGGAGTCGGGACCTGCGCACGTGTCAACTGCAAACAGAATGCAGTTGGTAACACACATAGTAAAACGCAAAATATAGTACAATGTAGAAGACTAAAAACAAACAGTGGAATAAACTAAATAGATATTCCTGACGACGAGCAGATGCCTGAAACGTTGAATAAATCTATATGACTGCAATGACAGACGTCGAGTGCCGCCATCACGTCTATAATTTTATGTTTCGATTAAGCTCTCCATGAAAGGCACCAACGCAAATATAACATATGCTTCGAGTGCCGTGAACCTCATATATATATATATACATATATATATACATATATATATATATATATAAACAAATGTCCTGACTGACTCACTGATTCATCCATGCCCAGCCCAAACCCCTTGTCTGAAAACATGATATTTAGGGAGTATATGCCTTCTAAGACGTAGTTGTCCACTAAGAAGGAATTTGCCGAAATTCGACTCCTAAGAAGGTGAAATGGGCTAAAATGTTTCCTCCCCCTGTACAATGTCCTGCCTGATTGACTCATCAATGGCAGCCCAAATCCCTTGATCTAGAAACATGAATTTCGGGGAGTATATTCCTTCTATGATGAAAGCACCCACTAAGCAGGGATTTCTCGCAATTCTACCCCTTAAGCGAGGGTAAAGTGGTAAAATTTACTCTTGAGTCTTGACTGAGGTAATTGGGTGACAAAGTAACATGTCCTAAGTGCTTCGGGCTGTAAGCTCATTGTCTGGGTCGAGTGACGGCTTCAGAAGTGGGGTTGCAGCACAGTCCAATATTCAAATAGGGGAGCCACACCAATTGCCAGTGATGTTTGGCAGCGTTTGGGGTGACAGTTGGTGTGGCTCCCCTATTTGATTATTGGACTGCGCTGCAGCCCCAGCTCTGAATTTAATCTTGATACTAGCATGGTCCTTTACACCAGAGGCATAAAATGAACTAAGCATGTAATTTAGGAAGATAACATAAGGAAATAAGAAACATCTAAGGTCTACACGGATGAAACCCGGTATATCAGCTAGTATATATTATATATATATAATGTAGTATATATATATATATATATATATATATATTTATATATATATATATATATATGTATGTACAGTAAAAAACTCAGCCACTCCAGTGCTGATGATGCAAAATCTTGCTCCGGTGCCCTCCTAGAGGGTTAGTGCCCCCACAATACAGTAAGGTACATAGAACAGCCGGCACTCGGAGACTTTAAGTATTCAAACAAAGAATCTCATAACAGGGGAATTTATTGTGAAGTTTACGTTTCGGGGATCGAATCCCCTTTCTTAGGACACACATTCTGTCCTGAGGAAGAGGATTCGATCCCCGAAACTTAGACTTCACAATAAATTACCCTGATACGGGGTTCTTCGTTTGAATACTTAAAGTCTCCAAGTGCCGCCTGTTCTACGTACATGACTATATATATTTTGTGTTTTGGATCTGGATCTTTCTTAGTGTTTTGGATATAGATTGGTTTTGTCAGAACCACCCTTCCATGTTTTGGGTTCTGGGTTTTGTGTTTTGGATCTGTATTTTTTTTTAAAAAAGCATAAAAACAGCTAAAATCACAGAATTTGTGGGTTTTTCTGCTCCTATGCTATTAATAACCTCAATAACCTTAATTTCCACTCATTTCCAGTCTATTCTGAACACCTCACACCTCACAATAGTGTTTTTATGTCCAAAAGGTTGCACCAAGGTAGCTGGATGACTATGCTAAGCGACACGAGTGGGCGGCACAAACACGTGGCCCATCTAGGAGTGACACTGCAGTGGCAGACAGGATGGCAGTTTGAAAAACTAGGCCCCAAACAGTACATAATGCAAAGAAAAAAAAGAGGTGCAAGATGGAATTGTCCTTGGGCCCTCCCGCCCACCCTTATGTTGTATAAACAGGACATGCACACTTTAACAAACCAATCATTTCAGCGCCAGGGTCTGCCACACGACTGTGGCTGAAATGATTGGTTCGTTTGGGCCCCCACAAAACAAGCTGGCAATTAATCTGTCCGTGCACAAACTGGCTCTACGGAGGCAAGATGTCATCCTCAACCTCCTCATCCACCAATTCCTCACCCTCTTCAGTGTTGTATATATCCTCATCCTCACAGAGTATTAATTTGTCCCCGTTGCAATCCACCACCACAGGTCCCTCTGTACATTCTGGAGGCTGGTCTCCCTGGAAGAGTTGATCATTCATTTTTATGAACATCATCTTCTCCACATTTTGTGGAAGCAACCTCCTACGCCTTTCGCTGACAAGGTTCCCGGCTGCACTAAACACTCTTTTGGAGTACACACTGGAGGAGGGGCAACTCAGGTAAAACAGAGCCAGTTTGTACAGGGGCCTCCAAATTGCCTCTTTTTCCTGCCAGTACAGGTACGGACTGTCTGACATGCATACTTGGATGCTGTCACCAATGTAATCCTCCACCATTCTGTCAATGGTGACAGAATCATATGCAGTGACAGTAGACATGTCAGAAATTGTCCTTCAGTCCAGACCAGATGTCCAAACTTGGTCCTGCCAAGGGAGTTGACGGTGTGGTTTGCAGGTGCTTGGATAAAGGGATTTAGGTGTCCATGGACTGCTTACAGTCTGAGCCAAAGTTTCTGAACTTGACAGTAACTTTATATGAACGCGCTGCAGGTGCCGTATAAGGGAGGATGTTCCTAGGTGGTTAACGTCCCTACCCCTACTTATTTCACCTTTACATATGGTACAAGACAGTTGTTGTCCGGATTTGGATAGAATTATTGCCAGACCAAAGAGGTGGAATGTTTGGTCTTCTGCCCAGGTATGACTGTGATGGGCTTTTTCATCCCACGGACAACAACTGTCTCCCCCGGAGCCTGATTTAAACAAACCACATCACCATCAGAATCCTCCTCGCCAACTTCCTCCTCAGCGCCAGCTACACCAGTATCCTCATCCTGTTGTACTTCAACCGTGACATCTTCAATTTGCATATCAGCAAGTGGACTGTGGGTGCGCCTTTCAGCACTTGCAGAGGGCGTGCAAATGGTGGAAAGAGCCACATCTTCCCATCCAGTGCTGGGAAGGTCAGGCATTGCAACCGCCACCACACTTGGACTCTCCTTGGGGATTTGTGATATCTTCTTAGAACGCACAGTTCTTTGCTGTGCTTTTGCCAGCTTAACTCGTTTGATTTTTTTAGCGGGATGAGTGCTTCCATCGTAATGTGAAGCTGAACCACTAGTCATGAACATAGGGATAGACCTTAGCAGTTCCTTGCCACTCCGTGTCATAAATGGCATATTGGCAAGTTTACGTTTCTACTCAGATGATTTAAATGTTTTTTTTAAGGTCATTTTCCTGAACTTTGTCATTTGGGATTGTATGTGCCCTCTACTATGCCATTGGGCATCGGCCTTGGCAGACGACGTTGATGGCATGTTATCGTCTATGTCATGACTAGTGGCAGCAGCTTCAGCACTAGGAGGAAGTGGTTTTTGATCTTTCCCTATTTTATTTTTATCGGAGATAGTTTGGTCCTCCATTTATGTTATATTGATATATACGTGCGGCTAAGGTGCACACAAACACAGAAAATGATTTTTTATTATTGTTGGAGACTAGTGCACTTTGTGGGTTACACCACCCTTTAAGAAATTAGCCAGCCGGCTCTTTACTTATGGGACACAGGCGAACGCTTGGCGCTGCTCCATTGTTGATGTACGTGCAGCTACAGTGCACACAATTCACAAAGACAGAAAAAAAATGAATTTTTTATTTTTTGTGGAGAGCACTTGGAGGGTTACACCACCCTTTAACAGAGAGACGCACGCTTGGCGCTGCTGCTTTATGACACAGGCGCATGCTTGGCGCAACTTTGTTGATGCACGTGCGGCTACTGCGCACACGGTTCACAAACACAAAAAAATATATATTTTTCTTTTTTTTGGAGTGCACTTTGGGGGTTACAGCACCCTTTAACGGACAAGCCAGCCGGCCTTTTACTTATGGGACACAGGCGCATGCTTGGCGCTGCTCCTTTGTTGATGCACGTGCAGCCACAGTGCACACAATTCACAAACACAGAAAATTATTTTTTATTTTGTTTGGAGTGCACTTTGGGCTTACAGCACCCTTTAACGGTCAAGCCAGCCGGCTCTTTACGTATGACACAGGCGAACGCTTGGCGCTACTTTATTGATAACCGTGTGGCCACAGTACACACAATTCACAAACACAGAAAATATTTTTTTATTTTGTTTGGAGTGCACTTTGAGGGTTACAGCACCCTTTAACAGACAAGCCAGCCGGCCCTTTACTTATGACACAGGTGCACGCTTGGTGCTGCTCCTTTGTTGATGCACGTGCAGCCACAGTGCACACAATTCACAAACACAGAAAATTATTTTTTATTTTGTTTGGAGTGCACTTTGGGGGTTACAGCACCCTTTAACGGTCAAGCCAGCGTGCCCTTTACTTATGACACAGGCGCATGCTTGGCGCTACTTTGTTGATGCACGTGCGGCTACAGCACACACAATTCACAAACACAGAAAAAAAAAACATTATTTGGAGTGCACTTTGGGGGTTACAGCACCCTTTAACGGACGAGCCAGCCAGCCCTTTACTTATGACACAGGTGCACGCTTGGAGCTACTTTGTTGATGCACGTGCGGCTAATGCGCACACAATTCACAAACCCAGAATTTTTTTTATATTTTCGCACTTGGGGGGAGCACCCCTGATGGACAGAGCACCCCCTGGACAACACTACAGCACCCCTTTAGGACTGGGACACTGCACAGGACTTTGGAGTGGACACAGCCCCTATGGACAACTGACTGCACAACACAGCCCAGCCAGCTCCTATGGACTTTGGAGGAGTGGACACAGCCCCTATGGACAACAGCAGCACAGCACAACACAGCCAGCCCCTATGAACTTTGGAGGAGTGGACACAGTCCCTATGAACAACAGCAGCACAGCACAACACTACACTGCACTACACTACACTACACAGCCCAGCCAGCCCTAACTCCCACCCTCCCTCTTCACTGTCCACAGCCGAGTGAGAAAATGGCACCGACGCGGGTACCTTATATAGCAGTGTTGGCTAACCTTGACACTCCAGCTGTTATGGAACTACATAACCCAGCATGCACTGCTACAGTTTTGCTATTAGGGCATGCTAAAACTGTGGTAGGGCATGCTGGGATATATAGTTCCACAACAGCTGGAATGTCAAGGTTAGCCAACACTGTTATATAGCATCCAAAACCCGCGAGACCTGGAAGGCAGGATGATGATGTTTTGCCTCGATTTCAGATCTGAGTCAGGTGGGAAAGTCGAGCCTGCCTCGGATCGGGGGGGCTCGGGGGGGAGTTTGGATTTCAGAAATCCGAACCCGCTCACCCCTAATAAATACATATATATAAATATATTCTGGCAAAAGGTGCGGCACTGCAGAAAAAACTTCAACTCAGAGATGCGTGGTAGAGGTCAACGTTTCTATGTTTAATTTATATTTTCTTCAGGACATAAAACATAGCAAACATAGCTTACCTTTATTCACCACAGTGCACACGTGTACTGTCGCGGGGCGGGATTGCACACCCGGCCGTTGGCACACACTACTGACGTCATCCCCCATCAGCTGCATCCGACAGAGGGAGCGTCAGTACCATCACCATAGTAACCTAACAACCCCATAGTGACACCCTGGGAAGGAAATGCAAGGCATATTATCAGTCAACAAATAGATCACAACAGATAAAGCTAATAAGGTACTAATAGCATCATCCCTACTGCAAAGAATATATATTAACCCAATGAGTACATAAGGGTAGCTAATATTATACTTAATTAATATTTACATATAATTGAAAAACTAAAGACATTTATATAGTTTGGCTACCTAATAGTGCTCCATGATATATGGTAATACACATACTTAGAAAATATATATCTACTAAAGCACACACCAATATAGGATTACACATGATGGCCATAATAATCACAATATTCCATGGATTCACATGAGGCATTGCAGGCCATGGTGCTCGTTGAGCCCCCTGGGCGCAAGGGTCCTCAACCGATGTATCCACCTAGCCTTGCTTTGTATAAGTGTTAAAGCACGATTACCTCCTCGGATACCTTGAGGAACGGTGAGCTGCCATCCTTTCTTTAAATGGTCTCTCGGTCTTGCCAATGTAAGATAAGCCACAAGGACACACAATTTGGTAAATAACAAAGGAGTATTGCAAGTTAAATTGTATCTAATGGTATATTTTTTACCAGAAAGCGGATGGCAAAAGACATCTCCTGGTATCAGGTAACAACAAGTTACACACGTACATCTCACACAGCCCCTACTGGGAGAGCCTCCGGCAGCCAAATCTCTCTCAGAGGATGTAATATCCGTCTTGACCAAGATAACTCTCAGGTTTCTACCTCATGTATAACATGGCATTAATTTATTACTGGTGAAATCCAGATCGCCATCTGATTGTATTAATGGCCACAATTTCCTGGAGACCACATTGATCCTGTTGCTGACTTGATTATAATGATTAACCCATGTTAAAGCCGGCACGGACTCTTTGTTATTCCTATTCTTGAATAAATCATCCCTACACATATTCATTACTTTAGATATAGAAGCTTCCAAATCACGTAGGGAATAGCCTCTTTCTAAGAACTTAACAATCATCACATCCATTTGTGTCTCAGCTACTTTATCATCTGTGGTAATTCGTCTAACCCGCAGTAATTGAGAGTATGGCAAACCTCGTATTAAACTTCCTGGATGACAACTAGTAGCATGTACAGTAATAGATTATTGCAATCTGACTCTTTAGAAAAAAGGCTAGTACTAATCACCCCATTTTCAAAAGAGATAGCAACATCCAGATAGTTAATTACTGTATTGCTTATATTATATGTTAATTTTACTGGACTAATACCAGAGTTGTGTTTGTCAATAATCACAATAAGATCTTCCTTAGGGCCCCTCCAAAAAATGAGGAGGTCATCAATTTATCGTATATAGATAGCTATACGTTGCGCTATATCAGCATTCGCAAAAAATAACTCTTCTACCACAGAAAACATAAAAATATTGGTGTACGATGGGGCCCTACTGGACCCCATCGCACAACCCATTAATTGCAGGAAGAATCGGCCATCGTATAGAAACATTTATTTTTAAAGGGTAAGCTCCAATAATTCAATAATCAAACCCAAGTCTGGACTAGTATATAGAGGATATCCTGACAGAAATGTCTTCACTACAGTCAAACCTAAATCATGTGGAATAATGTTATATAAACTGGCCACGTCCAGGCTACAAAGCCAAATTTCATCATCAATAATGGGAAGGTCTTTCAGTCTCCTTAGTAAAGTAGAGGTATCTAACAAATACCGTGGATGATCACGTATGCATGGTTGAAACAGAGTTTCCAAATATACCGATGTTGGTTGAAATGGGGAGTTCCACACTGAAATTATAGACGTCCCGGGGGGTCTTTCATCGACTTGTGCACTTTGGGGATGGTATACAGCACTGGGACCATTGGATGAAGCGGAAGTAAAGCATCACTTAGCTTAGCTGATATAATATTTTTGTCTACCGCAGACTCCAGGACCTTTTTCAAATCATCCCTAAACAGATTGGTTAGGTCCTGTGGTAATTCCTTATAAGTCTTAGTGTCATTAAGGTGTTTGGCTACTTGAATTTTATAGTTGACCAGAGCCTGCACCACTAGGGCACCCCCCGTGTCAGCTGGTTTGGAAATTAATTCCTTGTTCTTAGCCAACTGTTCCAAAGCATTTTAATGCCACACGGGAAATATTGTTTCTCATACGTGGGAGATGATCGAGTTCTTTAACAGTTTCTTCATTTAATAACCTCATAAACGTTTTGATAGTATGGTTCGAAGATTGTGGATCAAACGTTGACTTTGGTATAAATTTAGTCAATTGCGGAGGAATTATCAAAGAACTGATCCTCGTGGCTGGTGGTATTTTTGCAAAAAATTATTTTAGTTTCAGTTGTCGTTGTAATCTAAACTGTTCAATTTGCCATTGTAGAGGATCCAACTTAACCGATGGAACAAATGACAAACCCTTTCACAGGACTTGCAACTCAATGTCCAATAAAGGGTAGGAAAACAGATTGATACCTAGGTTCTTCGTGGGAGTGGCGGTTTTAGCCTCGACCTTTGCCTTTTATTTTGGCCCCCACGGCGGGTATGCTGTTTCCAATGTCGGGGTTTTGAGCTCTTGTGGCCATTCCTAAAGGGACATTCTGACCTTGACTTAGGGATCTAGGGAAAGCCATATCTGTATCGCTAACAGATGACTGAAAATCATTCAATGAATCTGACTCAATATTCCGATGTTTATTTCTTCTAACAAATGGTTTTCTATATTCCAAACGTCTATTAGAGTCGGTAAACTGATAAACAGTATTAGTCTCATAGTCAGCATCTACTTTGGCTCTCTTCTCCTTCTTAAATTTAGAGAGTTCCATTTTATCGGTCTACAATTGTTGATTAAGTTTATCATACCATTTAGTATTTAGATCAGATTCCAAGGTTGTTTTATGAGCTGCCTCAAAAATACCAATATTTTCTTTAATTACATTTATTTCCTTAGTGGATTGCTCAATTATAAGGAGGGTCAAATCGAAAGAGCATTTATTTAAGATGGAAACCCAGCGTCTACAGAAAGCTGGATCATTTCTGCCTATCATTGGACTATGTTTTACACGTAATCCACGAGGATTTTTTTTGGAGCGATAGCAGTCGCTAAGGGTCAGACCATGATAGAAAAAGTCTATTTCTTTCTTCTTATGCCTCAAAAGGTCACGGTATAGAGATTCCACTGGCAATGTTTCCAATTGTTCAGAGAGCTCCAAATTATAAAGAATAGTTTCCGCTTCAGACTCGGAGTAACTATAAATATCTCTAATATTATACACAACATTTTGGAAACCAATTTCAGTGTTAACCTCCTTCAGCCATCTTACAATAAATGTAGATGACAGCGATATAGGTATTTTTACCATATATTATCAACCCCTATAAGGTAAGTTACAATACTATTGGAATAGCAGCGACTTGTAAATAGCAGCTCTTATAATTTTAGCAGCAACATCCAGAATGAACATGGGGCCTGATTCAGACCCTGTCGCTCTGACAGAGCCCTCGCTCTGAATCAGGGCCGGGGTTTTTCTTTTTTTGGAGCGGCCTCTTGGCCGCTCACATAGCTGTGGGTGACCCTTGTGGTAGGGTCTCGTTCATCGCAAGCCCCAAAAAGCTTTCAGCTCTAAAAGAGCCGGAAACTCTCCACTGACATCACTTGTGATATCAGTGGGGCTGCCCCCAAATGGCAGGCATTCTCATGTGAACGCCTCCATTTGGGCAGCCACCCCGCCGGCCCGCTCGACATCGACAGCTCGCCCCCTTTGGTGCGAGACCCAGAGCGACAGATTGCCTGCTGCTAGCTGTGTCTCGCGCATGCGCACGACGAAGCTGGCTCCGTCATGCGCATGCGCTGTGGGCCACCATCAACCCAGGTGCGAGCGCTCAGCGCTTGCGACCGGGTCTGAATCAGGCCCAAAGTCAATACGGTATATAAAGTGCCTAAGTGCAGTATAGTAATGACTTCTACTTGTCCAAAATCAGGTAAAAAATAGAACTAGCAGCAATACCGTATAGAAAAATACACCATAATAAATCATAAAATTTTAGCAGAAAAATCCAGGTTTATGAAAATAATAACGAGCGAGAGAAAAAGTCCTTTAGAATGAAAAAATGTCCAAGTGCAATGTGCAATAATAGTCTGTAGGGATTTTTGTGAATGCTGATATAGCGTGACATATAGCTTTCTATATGCGATACATCGATGACCTCATTTTTTGGAGGGGCTCTAAGGAAGGTCTTATTACGATTATTGACAAACACAACTCTGGTATTAGTCCAGTAAAATGAACGTATAACATAAGCAATACAGTAATTAACTATCTGGATGTTGCTATCTCTATTGAAAATGGGGTGATTAGTACTAGCCTTTTTCTAAAGAGTCAGATTGCAATAATCTATTACTGTACATGCTACTAGTTGTCATCCAGGAAGTTTAATACGAGGTTTGCCATACTCTCAATTACTGTGGGTTAGACGAATTACTACAGATGATAAAGTAGCTGAGACACAAATGAATGTGATGATTGCTAAAGTCTTAGAAAGAGGCTATTCCCTACGTGATTTGGAAGCTTCTATATCTAAAGTAATGAGTATGTGTAGGGATGATTTATTCAAGAATAGGAATAACAAAGAGTCCGTGCCGGCTTTAACATGGGTTAATCATTATAATCAAGCCAGCAATAGAATCAATGTGGTGTCCAAGAAATTGTGGCCATTAATACAATCAGATGGAGATCTGGATTTAACCAGCAATAAATTAATGCCATGTTATAGACTAGGTAGAAACCTGAGAGTTATCTTGGTCAAGATGGATATTACATCCTCTGAGAGAGATTTGGCTGCCGGAAGCTCTGCCAGTAGGGGTTGTGTGAGATGTACGTGTGTAACTTGTCGTTACCTGATACCGGGAGATGTCTTTTGCCATCCGCTTTATGGTAAAAAATATACCATTAGATACACTTTAACTTGCAATGCTCCCTTTGTTATTTACCAAATTGTGTGTTCTTCTGGCTTATCTTACATTGGCAAGACCGAGAGACCATTTAAAGAAAGGATGGCAACTCACCGTTCCTCAATTCGCAGTGCTCTTGCAAAGGGTGCTAGCGAACAACCTGTCCCTAGACACTTTGCCATTACCCGCATCCTCTAGCAGCTTTGTGTTATCGGATGATCGATCACATCCCAGTTTCTATCTGAGGAGGTAATCGTGCTTTAAAACTTATACAGAGCGAGGCTAGGTGGATACATCGGTTGGGGACCCTTGCGCCCAGGGGGCTCAACGAGCACCATGGCCTGCAATGCCTCATGTGAATCCATGGAATATTGTGATTATTATGGCCATCACGTGTAATCCTATATTGGTGTGTGCTTTAGTAGATATATATTTTCTATGTATGTGTATTACCATATATCATGGAGCACTATTAGGTAGCCAAACTATATAAATGTCTTTAGTTTTTCAATTATATGTAAATTTAATTTAGTATAATATTAGCTACCCTTATGTACTAATTGGGTTAATATATATTCTTTGTAGTAGGGATGATGCTATTAGTACCTTATTAGCTTTATCTGTTGTGATCTATTTGTTGACTGATAATAAGCCTTGCATTTCCTTCCCAGGGTGTCACTATGGGGTTGTTAGGTTACTATGGTGATGGTACTGACGCTCCCTCTGTCGGATGCAGCTGATGGGGCATGACGTCAGTAGTGTGTGCCGACAGCCGGGTTTCGGGGATTGAATCCCCTTCCTCAGGACAGAATGTGTGTCCTGAGAAAGGGGATTTGATCCCCGAAACGTAAACTTCACAATAAATTCCCCTGTTATGGGATTCTTTGAATACTTAAAGTCTCCGAGTGCCGCCTGTTCTATTTACATGACTGTATTGTGGGGGCGCTGACCCTCTAGGAGGTCACCGGAGCAAGATTTTGCATCATCAGCACTAGAGTGGCAGAGTTTTTTACTGTACATATACATACACCTTGACCTTGACCACGCATCTCTGAGTTGAAGTTTGTCTGCAGTGCTGCACCTTTCGCCAGATTGTATCCCGTTTTTGTGAAGGCTCGCAGCAAAGCATTTATTATTAGGAGTGCCGGACCCCATATGGCTGTACAGTTCTGTACAGAGCGCACGCAAATAGCGTGCACCTCTGAATCAGGCCCTTAGATTTAGCAGTAAAAACTGTTAGCTATTTATTAAATGAATATATATATTTAATTAAGTGAAGTATGGTGGAAAAAAAAAGGACAACCAGTAGTCAGCCAATCTACAATGCCCAATCACATCCAACAACAGGCACAGCAGGCATGAACAAACACAACTATAAAACCCCTATAAGCACTGAAGGTATTCACTCAATTTTCTAATTTGGCTACCCACCCGCTTGGGTGATTACACTGCCCCTTCATTATGGTGGCATAGCCAAGTACCAGTCAGCAAAAGGAGCGCACTTCAATTAAATAATTGCACCTTTACTGTTGACCTGCCGTTCTTTCCCGCCACAGCAAGGTTCTGACCACAGAACTGTAGCACCGCCACCATACAAAGCTAACCAACCAGAGCAACAACCCTAAACAGATCCTCAATAAACAAAAACATGCCTTCCTCCGTTAAATGAACCCCTTCAGACCTATACAACAAAATTGAATCCTCAATTGCGGGACCACACCACCATCATTGGCCAACACAAATTTAGGTATTGCAAAATTCACTTTCTTACGGGCTTCATCTATAGCAGGAAAAGCTCTCACACCACGCCATACCTGTCCAGGCACAATGAAGGACCAGATGAGTTTACACTAGGGCAATAACACCCACAAAAAAATCATCCATAATAGAGAAACACAACTCTAAGGCCGACCTCTTCCCTAGGTCATTGCCACTCAAATGGACAATCAAACACTGGCACACCAAAACACCATGCACATTCCAACAATTTAGCTTTAAAGGAATGCCCCTGCATACCCCTTAAGCCAAGCCACCATAACCTATCAGACCGCAAAAAAACAGTGCTCCATCCAAAGACATAAGCCGAGAAGCTCAAAAAACTTATGAGTGGCCCAAAACCTAAATTTCAAAGAAATCAAAAAGAAAGACAATAAACAAAACATTTGTAAAATATAAAATATTATTTAAAATAAATTGACTATATGAGGATCAATTTTAAAGTCCCTCAAGACTCCCACTGCCAAAAGTGGCGAGTAGCTAATCCCCGAGTAGGATAGACAGGACAAACAAGACAATGACAAGGAACAAAACTAAACGTGTGACATCACAAACACAGTAAGAATCCAACAGCAGCAAACTGTCATGCTCCGGACTATTAAAACCACTTTCTTACTGCTCTGGTTCCTGTCCAGGATAGCACAGAGGTCCGCTCATGCTGCACATCTCTCCCAGCTACTGCTGAGGTCTGTCTGTGCTGCTCCTGCCCCATCCACCCAGTGTCCTGTTGCTGAGCATGAAGATGGCTCTCTGCAGCCTCTTGCTCGCAGCGTGTCTTCCCAGCATGATGGCACACAGGCTGCATGCCAGAGTTTACTCCTAAATAGTATGGGCTCAGCCATGTTGGACTCTGTCACCTGACGCTCATCCTCCCCTGGCACTGCTCCCATACCAGCATCCAATCCCTGGGGATTCTCCCCTATAAATTCAATTTCCAGACCGGCTTCTGTTCCACTACAACATAGCTTCTTGCTGAAGTTACAGCTCAGTACTGAGCTCCCAGGTACTCTGTATCTGAACGGTCCCACTCTGTTATATCCAGTTCCTATATCCGGTAAACAAGTCTCCTATAGCATCTTGCACACCAGTCTGGTTTTTACTACTGAGACTTGTTCTTACAGCCACCTCGGTTCCAGCTGATACCTTCAACAATCAGTATCATCTGATGCTTCCAACATTGGACTGATATTATTAATTAAGTTCTTCAATTTATCAACATTGGTTCCAACCGATCAAGTTCATCAACTCATCAACATCAGACTCATATCAATTAAGTTCCTCAATTCATCAACATCGGTCCCAACCGATCAAGTTCATCAACATCAGACTGTTATCAATTAAGTTTCTCAATTCATCAACATCGGTTCTAACCGATCAAGTTAATCAATTCATTAATATCAGACTCATATCAATTAAGTTTTACATTGGTCTCAAACCGATCAAGTTCATCAATTCCTCAACATCAGATTCAAATCCATCAAGTTCTTCAAATCATCAACATCGGTCTCAAACCGATCAAGATCTCAATCCAGCATCATCGGTCCCAATCCGATTCTGCTAATTCATTCAGTATTATCATCTCCAGTTCTCATTCCAACCTGCTGTTTAATAAAGACATTCCATTCTTGTTCTTGCCTTCAGGCCGATCATCCTCTGCAGCTCCTCTACCTCCTCACACTAATACATAAGGAAGTTCTGGCTCTTTCCACCCAGGTTTATTCACAGCTACCAAGTCTCCTCTTTAGCCTGCCATTGCCTGTTCCAGCCCAAACCAACCATCATGCATGACATATATAAGAAAACACTGTCACCACCTTAGAAAAACAACAGTTTAATGAAAAAGGCCTAATATAAAGCCTGTAACTGGCCGATTTCCACCGACCCAAGACCTTAATTTCTGCAACCGTAAAACCTGGTGCTATGATATGGAAAGAATGCATGCCAAAATCCCATGCCGAGAGACAAATATTGAAATGCAGCATTTCAAAAACCAACCAAACTGGTACTTTTTACTTTGTAAGTGGAGTCCCGTCCATGTGCATGCCACGAACTTGGAACATCAGGGCAAAAAGACACATAAAGTGAACTCAGAGCAACAGGGCAGACTCGGTGGTCCCTTGACTGGACCAACGAAAATCCGCCTCTCCCTACCAGTTTGTCCGGTCTTGGACTGTCGCAGCCTACAGAGGACCGCCCCCTCCCTAGAAGGATGTCAAAATGGAGCACAGTTGCATCGATTCATTTGGATGACTCAACCAGCTCTGACACCTGGAATCAACGGAAAAGGCAACTTGAAACAAAAGCACCTTATACCGAGAACCTGGATGCGTAGTCAGTCACTCACATAGCACAACAGTTTTTTCTGTGACTTGCTTCTTTCGAAGCATCAAGTTCAGATGTTCTCTTGCTGTTTCAGCACCCTGGTAAGCTCCTATACAGGAGCTTGGTGCAACATTTTTTTTGCGACTTGCATTGCTAAAATCATCACTGCACTGCTCCCTTTTGAGTGTGTCCAACTCTAAGGGAACAACGGGTGGCTGTTATAGGCAGAAGCCCTACCTAGCATGACCCTAGGAGTCTTATATAAATTATTCAGGAGTATCATAACAGCAACTTTTGTACACCCACCTCTTTCACTTTCTCTCCTCTCACTTCCTTTTATACTTACAGTCAGGCTTCCGTCCCTGGAATTCCACTGTGTCTCTAGTCATGTCAGGGTATAATGTTTTATTTACAGCAAATACTAAAAGCCAATTTTCTTTACTCATCATCTTGGTCTTTTTTGCTTTTTCAACACTGATGATCTCTTTCTTCACCTGCTCACATTTCCCTCTTTTGGCCTATATGACATAGTTCTTTCTTCTCTGACTTCCTATAAACAATTCCTACACTTCTTTAGTGTTTTTACCTCTAACACATCCTCCCTTCCTCTAACAATATGTGGGTGAGTTCCACATTGCTTTTTGTTTTTGCCCTATGCTTTTCTCACTGCACCTTTTCACTTGGGGAACTAATGAGGCCACCAATGGCAACTCTATACTGAGGACATCCATATCTATCGCTTCATAACTTACCAATCCCCTTCTATGGCATCTGGTATAAACACCCATTTCATTTCTATATTCACATGGAATTCCTAATGTTACCTAAAGCTTAACATGTCTAAAATAGTGCTTATTATTTTTCCTTCTCTTAGAGACATCACCAACCTTCAATTCTCCCTTACCATCAATAGCATCACAATATCTTCAGTCTACCAAGTGGCTGCCTTGGTGTCACACTTGACTCTTCTCTAAGCTCCCTACCAGTCCCGTCGTCATCACCTTAGAAATATTGCCCGAATGCTTCCTTTTTTTACCTGGTATACTATTAAAACTCTAAGTTGCTCTCTAATAATCACCTGCCTTGATTACTGCAACCTTCTGCTTGAGCAACCTTAGGCATTCTCTCACCCATCTATCCCACTTCAAACAATATTAAAAGCTTCAGCAAGAATTATCTTCTTCTCTTGCTACACTGCATATCCTGCACCAGTTTACCAATTAGTACTGTACACGTACTCCCAATGTTCTCCAGAATTCAACTCAAATTACTCCCCTTTACATACAAAGCTCTCAACACCATCACTCCATCATACATCTTACATTTCATACCAAAATACTCTCCCTCTTGCCCTTTCAGCTATGCTTCACCTCATCTCTAGTAATCACTCCTCATTCCTGCATACTGTAAAAGACTTCTCCCGTGTCTCTCTACCCACGTATAAATTCCATATCGTAGTAGATAAGACTCTCACACATACAGTACATCTGTGTACATCTTTCTGCACTTGAAGATTTTTTTCAGCCCTGAAAAGTATGCTTCTTTTAAGATGTCACCCAGTATGGCTGTTTTGCAAATCGCTCTAATGAGCATAATTAGATTTAAGAATCTATTAGAATGTAAGCTTGCTTTTTCCTTGACACATATTGAATTTGAATTTGAGACCACCTGTTTTGCAGGGGAACTACTCCTCATGAAGGGAGGTTTTGACCTGTAAATTCCAGATCCACACTTTTCTCTTAGGACTATCCCACAGCCTACAAACCTACTCCCACCTATACTAACCTTCCCACCTATACTCACCATTAATTCCTACTCACATCTACCCTACTCCCACCATTACTGCCTACATTATTGCCTTCTCACAGCTACCCTACTCCCACCTACATTACCTACCTTAATGTCCTCTCATACCTACCCTACTCCCACCTATACTAACCTACCACCTATACTCACCATTAATTGCTACTCACATCTACCCTACTCCCACCATTACTGCCTAGATTATTGCCTTCTCACACCTACCCTACTCCCACCTACACTACCTTCATAAATGTCCACTCATACCTACCCTACTCCCACCTATACTAACCTACCCACCTATACTCACCCTTAATTCCTACTCACATCTACCCTACTCCCACCATTACTGCCTACATTATTGCCTTCTCACACCTACCCTACTCCCACCTACACTACCTACATTAATGTCCTCTCATACCTTCCCTACTCCCACCTATACTCACCATTAATTCCTACTCACATCTACCCTACTCCCACCATTACTGCCTACATTATTGCCTTCTCACAGCTACCCTACTCCCACCTACATTACCTACCTTAATGTCCTCTCATACCTACCCTACTCCCACCTATACTAACCTACCCACCTATACTCACCATTAATTCCTTCTCACATCTACCCTACTCCCACCATTACTGCCTACATTATTGCCTTCTCACACCTACCCTACTCCCACCTACACTACCTACATTAATGTCCTCTCATACCTACCCTACTCCCACCTATACTAACCTACCCACCTATACTCACACTTAATTCCTACTCACATCTACCCTACTCCCACCATTACTGTCTACATTATTGCCCTCTCACACCTACCCTACTCCCACCTACACTACCTACATTAATGCCCTCTCATACCTGCCCTACTTCCACCTATACTAACCTACCCACCTATACTCACCATTAATTCCTACTCACATCTACCCTACTCCCACCTATACTACAGTATCTAAACTAACGCAAAATAACATCTCCCCAACTCCCATTTACAGTATACTTAAAACACTAATGCATTTTCACAACTGTGCTAATCATCGCTCTGAGCCATACTCACTCCTTTGATTTCAGATGTGCCACCTTCCAGTTACAATGTAAGCTTTCTCATGAGCAGGGCCCTCCCTACCATTTATTTCCATGTCTGCATGTAATCTGTCATCCTTGTATGTCCCTTTTTTATGTGTGTCCAGTTTTCTCCACTGTCCAGTGCTACAGTGCATTGTGGTACCTTACAAAGCTACTATAAGAATAACACAGGGCTGATGTAAGGCTGACGTTCTTTAAACCCCAAGTGTGCTAAATTACATTTTACATTGTGGTTTCATTTTGTGGTGGATGTGGTGACAGTTTTGATTATATTATAATACATATTAATCCTGACTCATAACTTGGGGAGAAATATGTATCCCAAGTTATGAATCAGGATTATTATTTAGAAACTAATTTAGAGGGAGGAGTACTAAGCTTTGGAGAGTGATAAAGTGGAGAAAGATAGAGGGGCCTATTTACTAAGCCTTGGATGGAGCTAAAGTGGACTGAGATAAAGTACCAACCAATCAGCTCCTAACTGTCATTTTTCAAACACAGCCTGTGACATGGCAGTTAGGAGCTCACTGGCTGGTACTTTATCTCCGTTCACTTTATCTCCAACCAAGGTTTAGTTAATTAGATCCCAAAGTACCAATCAATCATCTCCTAACTGTAATTTTTCAAACACACAACCTGTAAAGTGACAGCTAGGAGCTTATTGGTTGGTACTTTATCTATCTGCATTTTATCTCTCTCCAAGGGGTATATTTACTAAAGTGCGGGTTTTAAAAGTGAAGATTTTGCCCATAGCAACCAATCAGATTCTAGCTATTATCTTCTAGAAGGTGCCAGTTGCTAGTTTTTATAATCTGACTGGTTTCTATGGGCAACATCTCCACTTCTAAAAACCTGCACTTTAGTAAATATTCCCCCAAGGCTTAGTACATCTCCCCACCCCCTAGTGTGATAATTGGGTCTTTGATATTACCACAACCCTAATAGAATTAGGTACATTGACAGTACACACCGTTATTTTAATTTCACTCTTATTTTTCTATAATTTTATTTAGCTGATTTTAAATAAATATACTCACTAAATATGGTTATTAAAACATACTAATAAAAGTTCATTTTTAATTTGTTGTGCTGAATCTATGCAACATGTACAGTAAGTGCACTCCATTTAGGGACAACTTTTATACAGTTTTGACTTTACTGTTTTTACCCCATTAGACACATAACAAAATATGTATATGTGATGATTTAAAATTGGGTCACTTTGATAGAGAAATATAGTTTTGGTGCGACTCTCCGTGTTACGCTGTAAGTTTGTTCTATGACCTGTAGTTAATGATACACTATAAGTTTTTTGCTTTTATTACAGTCTATGAGCTGCGGTCTTTCCTCAGGGCGGTGGTGTGAAATTTAATGTTCATGACGTGATGTTGATTGACACACTCACAGCCTCTTGTCCCATGTTCCCTGAATTTATAAAGAAGAAAAAAAGATTGCTCTGAATATCTTTGTAGAACTCTTAGAAATCAGTGAAATAAAGAAAGAGAAGAGATGGACACAAAACAGGTGACTGATGTATATGTTTGGACAGCTTCATGCTCTGCTGAACTGAGAAGCAGTGACAGAACAGATCTGCAGTGACAGAACAGATCTGCAGTGACAGAACAGATCTGCAGTGACATTCCTGCACATCAAGTAAACACTATAAAATACGCAGCTAAAGGACATGCATTATGAATGAGCAAAGTTCTGAGGGAATGTGAAGGGTGCTTCCAGTCTTATCTAAACCTGCAATGAGAAACAGGTGTCCCATGTTATCACTGTCAGTGCTTCATAGTTAGAGTGGTACTGTCACAGTTAGTTCTCTTTTTATAATGCAATAATTAATTTAAATAAAAAAATGTAAATACGTTTTCTTAGAAACAGTAGTGGAATGAATGAAATAATGATGTTGTCAGTTGCATTTGGTACTTAGTGATATCTCTTGTGGCACATGGATCATTTAAAAAATGTTTGTGATGAGTTGTACTGTACATAACACTCAAGATTTTGAAGTATGAAATCAGGCCAAGGATTTTCGTCACCCTGGGCAAGGTAGTAACTTGGCGTCCCCCCCTTCCCTACCCAAAATAAACGGAAAAAACCAAGAGGACAAAAAGGGTGTGTGGCTTCGTAAAACAGTAATGCCTCTTGCAACACATTATGCCACAGTCAGTGGCAAACGCAGGATTTCTAGAGGGGGTTTCCAAATGCTTGATTTTAGAGTGAGTGTGGCCAGTCCATGAAGAGGGCATAATTACTACTTATCCAGCTTAAATATATTGTGTGTCATAATTCCAGCATATACAGGACCAGTGATCACAGTAAGCCATTAAATGCGGCAGTAGGGCCATCCTGCCTCAGCTGAATGTTTTTATTTTAGATGTGAGCACCATTCTAGAGCATGGGAGCAAGTCCGGGAGCAGCAGCAGAACTTAGCACTGCCCTGGACATACTGTATATGTACACATTGGGCTCTACAGTAGCACATCCCTAACAGTGAATGTTTTCCAGATCTCCTAGTTGGTGCATAGGTTATTTATTACTGACTGATACATGTTAAAATAAGAGATGAGCGGTTCGGATTCTGTGGAATCCGAACCGCTCCGAACATAGGGGATCCGAGTCCACCCGAACCCTGTTCGGGTGTTCCCCGCCTGACTCGGATCCCTGTTCGGGGCCGAACGGCGGCCGCCTGATGTCGGGCACCTCGAGTGTAGGGCAGACCGCTGTGATAGCGGTCTGCCCTACATAGAACAAACACACAGCCGCCAGCGGCAGCTGTGTGTTTGTTACAGCAGCCAATGAGAGTCACACAGACTCTCATTGGCTGCTGCACGGAGGGAGCCGGCTGGAGCTCACTCAGGAGCTCCGTCTTCCGGCTCCCTCCTCGTCGCTTGGCAGCAGAGCGGATGGCGGCTGGAGCGGGGATACAGGTAAGTTTTTTTTTTATGTGTGTATGGGGGCCTGCTAATGGGGGCCCTACTACTGGGTGTACCTACTACTGGGGGCCTGCTAATGGGGGGCTTACTACTGGGGGTGCCTACTACTGGGGGCCTGCTAATGGGGGGCATACTACTGGGGGGGCATACTACTGGGGGCCTGCTTATGGGGGGCATACTACAGGGGGGCCCTGCTGATGGGGGGCATACTACTGGGGGCCTGCTTATGGGGGCATACCACTGGGGGGCATGCTAATGGGGGGCATACTACTGGGGGGCATACTACTGGGGGCCAGCTAATGGGGGCATACTACTGGGGGGGCCTGCTAATGGGGGGCATACTACTACTGGGGGCACTGCATAGGGGGCCCTACTACTAAGGGGACTGTATAAGGGGCACCACTACTGGGGGCATTGTGTAAGGGACACTACTGCTGGGGCATTGTGTAAGAGACACTATTGCTGTGGGCTTTGTATAAGTGGCACTACTACTGTGGGCATTTTATAAGGGGCATTACTACTGTGGGCTTTGTGTATAAGGGTCACTACTGTGGGCATTGTGTAAAAGGGTCACTACTGTGGGCATTGTGTAAAAGGGGCACTACTGTGTGTCGTAACATAAATAAGTGACACTACTTTATGGTGTAATGTGAATCAGGGGCACTATGTGCGGTGTAATGTGAATAAGATTGTGCACTGTGACTCCTTGGGCTGCAGCCCACTTTGTAAACAAGTACTGAGATTCTGCTGGCCGTACCCCACTGGGTGGGTGCACTACTTTTAATTTCTGTCACTGCTGTGTGGCAATGTGTCATAGATGTGCTTTATACTGTGGTGTCTGTGTCGTTGTGTCGCTGCTTTGTCGCTTAGTAACCAGTCAGCTCACTGCAACCTTTGGCCAATAATGTTGGAAACAATATTATAAGCTGTGATATGGTCTAAATTGACTGGAAATTTATGTTATTGAGGTTAATAATACTCTAGGAAGAAAAAAAAGACCACATTTATGTGATTTTAGCTTTTTTTGGCAATTTTTGTAAAAAAATCCAAATCCAAAGCCAGTCACCGCAGTTTGGCAAATCCAAATCCAAAGCCGTACGACGAATTAGAACCAAATCCAAATCCGGCAAAAATGATCCAGCGCACATCCACAGTTAAAATATCCACAGGTGGTACTAACTATTTCATTTGTGATACAGAGAAGAACATGCAGCACTAGTAAAATTCTATTACATTACTATTTCTATTGTGGTCATGGTGTGGGCTGGGAAGGGGGTTTCCAGGCAGACGGAAACCCCCCCTGTATTTGAATATGACAGTAATGCCCCTTACAACACATTATGCCACAGTAAGGGCCCTTACACATTATGCCACAGTAATACCCCTTACACATTATGCCACAGTAATGCCCTTACTCATTATGCCACAGTAATGCCCGCCAGTGATAGCAGCCCCTCAGAACTTTCAGATGTAACACTGTTAAAAAGGACTACCACATTAAAATGACATCACCCAATAAGCCAGCTCCCTTCTCTCACCTGCCGGGGCCTCGTGGGACGGAGCTGCCAGATGCCGGGGAACGGTCAGCACCATTGTTATTCAAATGTGGAGCCGGTCACGAACCAATTGGAGCTCGCGGACCAGCAGCTGCTGTTGATTGGCTGCAGGTCTGCGACTTCTGATTGGTTCGCGACCGGCGCCACTTTAGACTGATGGCGAGGCCGTGTCTGCAGGTCCCAGCATGCGGCTCCAAGTCTACGTGTGTAACTACCCCCCCCTCGGAAGCCTCTCCTCATCGCACCCTTAAGTCAGCGCACAGGGCACGTGCCCCCTTAGCCCCCCCCACCTAGTTGCAGCCCTGATCAGGTGTAGATAATCCCCAGCCACAATCCACCCAATTGTGCCCAGATGCAGAGCAACCAAAACCTCTCCCAGATCCTCTATGACCACTTTCCCATATCCTATGGCGCCTTTGTGGCCTGAGAGTTGGGTTGGTGCATCCAAAATTGTGACAGTAGAAAAGTATCTGTTTAACTATAATTAAAGGTAAAATACACCTATATCTGAGACTCCCCTCATAGCAACCATCTGCACCCTGTGCTGTAATAAAAAGATTATATCAGAATCGGGCGTTTCTAGAGAGGAGAGGGCCCATGTGCAGTCTCTGACACGGGCCCCCTCCTCTCCGATCGGCGGCCGGCAGCTAACTAAGCTGTGCGCGGCCAGTGCCGGAGTTATAGACTCTAGGCACTAGAGTGTGCCCAGAGTCTATAGTGTATGCACAGGTTACCGGGAAAATGGCCGTGGTGGCCATTTTCCCTGTACTGCGCATACAATAGGAAAATGGCCGCCACGGCCATTTTCCAGTTGTTTTACAGCGACGGACCCCCGCGCCGACGTGGGACTCCGGAGAGGTAAGTAATATTATAGGTGCAGGGTGTGCGGTGCAGGACCCCCCTGGACCTAGGGGCCCGTGTTCCCCGCACACCCTGCACCCATTATAGATACCCCCCTGATCAGAAGTTATATTGGTGTGGGGTTTTAATGTCCTCTTTGCGTGATTGTCCCAAAATTTACTCCCACAATCCAAAAATACAGTATACCGATAGGTAAATTGGCCTCTGAATAAATAAACCCTAGTTTGTTAGTATACACATTACAATAATAATAATTCCCTACATCTAATTTCTCTATGCCATTTGTCTGAGACAGATTCAGCATGCATAGTAACACTGTGGCTTGAAATTAATGTAAGTTCTAATGAGCAGGGCCCTCTTCCCTCATATGCTTTTCCTTCCCTTACTTATACCATCATCTCCCCCCCTCTGCCAACAGCGGCACCAAAACACTGGGATCAGCCGGCACTGCTTATTGTGTATTATGACTGCAGATCAGGGCCGTAACTGGACACATCAGCGTTCCACCCCCGCCCACTGAGCACACAACATCATGACATCGCACAAAGGGGGAATTACTGGCAGCTCAGGACGCTCAATCAGCTGCATATAGTGTGAAGGATTCTCACCTGGATCGTCGACCGGACGCTCCGCGCGTGTTGCAGCAGCAATCCTGGCTGCAGAGTGCTGCTCTGGGCACTCTGCTAGCCAGGAGCAACGTTGGGTGGCGACAGAGCGTCTGCGCTCTATGCGACAGCACTAGTGGCCCATAGCTAGTTACGGCCGTGCTGCTGATACAGCAATGTTTATAAACCTCGTCCATGTTCTGCAATGTTTTGTACTGTAAGTCTCTTTTTCTTGTTTTTTTTATATGGTTTATGTTTATGTAATTTGTAAAGTGCTAAATTAAGGAAAACAATAATAATCATAATAATAATAATTATTATTATTATTATAACTAGGGGTGTGCTACGGCCACTTTTCGTGTTTTGTGTTTTGGTTTTGGATCTGGATCTTTCATCGTGTTTTGGATCTGGATTGGTTTTGCCAAAACCACCCTTCCGTGTATTGGTTCTGGGTTTTGTGTTTTGGATCTGTATTTTTTGGAAAAAAAGCATAAAAACAGCTAAAAATCACAGAATTTGTGGGTTTTTCTGCTCCAATGCTATTATTAACCTCAATAACCTTAATTTCCACTCATTTAAAGTCTATTCTGAACACCTCACACCTCACAATAGTGTTTTTATGTCCAAAAGGTTGCACCGAGGTAGCTGGATGACTATGCTAAGAGATACGAGTGGGCGGCAGAAACACGTGGCCCATCAAGGAGTGACACTGCAGTGGCAGACAGGATGGCAGTTTGAAAAACTAAGCCCCAAACAGTACATAATGCAAAGAAAAAAAAGAGGTGCAAGATGGAATTGTCCTTGGGCCCTCTCACCCACCCTTATGTTGTATAAACAGGACATGCACACTTTAACAAACCAATCATTTCAGCGCCAGGGTCTGCCACACGACTGTGGTTGAAATGATTGGTTCGTTTGGGCCCCCACAAAACAAGCTGGCAATTAATCTGTCCCTGCACAAACTGGCTCTACGGAGGCAAGACGTCGTCCTCATCCTCCTCATCCACCGATTCTTCACCCTCTTCAGTGTTGTGTACATCCTCATTCTCACAGAGTATTAATTCGTCCCCGCTGGAATCCACCACCACAGGTCCCTCTGTACATTCTGGAGGCTGGTCTCCCTGGAAGAGTTGATAATTCATTTTTATGAACATCATCTTCTCCACATTTTGTGGAAGCAACCTCCTACGCCTTTCGCTGACAAGGTTCCCGGCTGCACTAAACACTCTTTCGGAGTACACACTGGAGGGGGGGCAACTCAGGTAAAATAGAGCCAGTCTGTACAGGGGCCTCCAAATTGCCAAGTACAGGTACGACATGCCTACTTGGATGCTGTCACTGATGTTATCCTCCACCATTCTGGTGACAGTATCATATGCAGTGACAGTAGACATGTCAGAAATTGTTTCCAGGTCCTTCAGTCCGGACCAGATGTCCAAACTTGGTCCTGCCTGCCCTGCATCACTGCCAGCAGGTTGCTTAGGATACCTAAGTTTTTTCCTGGCAGCCCCAGTTGCGGGAGAAAATGAAGAAGGAGCTGTTGACGTGTCACATTCCGCTTCAGCTGACAGTGTTTTCACCAGCAGGTCTTTGCACCTCTGCAGGCTTGTGTCGGCCGGAAAGAGAGAGACCACATAGGCTTTAAACCTAGGATCGAGCACGGTGGTCAAAATGTAGTGGTCTGATATCAACAGATTGACCACCCTGGAATCCTGGCAAAGCGAATGAAGGGCTTCATCCACAAGTCCCACATGCCGAGCGGAATCACTCCGTCTTAGCTCATCCTTCACTTTCTCCAGCTGCTTCTGCAAAAGCCTGATGAGGGGAATGACCTGACTCAAGCTGGAAGTGTCTGAACTGACTTCATGTGTGGCAAGTTCGAAAGGCTGGAGAACCTTGCACAACACAGAAATCATTATCCACTGCACTTGAGTCAGGTGCATTCCCCCTCCTTTGCCTATGTCATAGGTGGATGTATAGGTATTTTTCTGCTCCTCCATCCTTTGAAGCATAGAGAGGGTTGAGTTCCACCGCGTCACAACCTCTTGCTTCAGGTGATGGCGGGGCAGGTTCAAGAGAGTTTGCTGGTGCTCCAGTCTTCGGCATGCAGTCGCTGAACGGTGAAAGTGGCCACAAACTTTTCGGGTCACCCAAAGCATCTCCTGCACGCCCCTGTCGCTTTTCAGAAAATTCTGCACCACCAAGTTTATTGTGTGAGCAAAACATGGGACGTGCTGGAATTTGCCCAGATGTAATGCCCGCACAATATTGGTGGCGTTGTCAGATATCACAAATCCCCAGGAGAGTCTAAGTGGGGTAAGCCACTGGGCGATGATTTCCCTCAGTTTCTCTAAGAGGTTGTCGGCGGTGTGCCTCTTACTGAAACCGGTGATACACAGCGTAGCCTGCCTTGGAAAGAGCTGGTGTTTCTGAGATGCTGCTACTGGTGACGCTGCTGTTGTTGCTGCGTAAGGTGATACATCTACCCAGTCGGCTGTCACAGTCATATAGTCCTTAGTCTGCCCTGTTCCACTTGTCCACATGTCCGTGGTTAAGTGGACATTGGGCACAACTAATTTTTCAGGACACTGAGGACGCTTTTTCTGACATTTCTGTACAGTCTCGGTATCGCCTGCCTAGTAAAGTGGAATCTAGATGGATTTGGAACCAGGGACACACTACCTCCATCAATTGTCTAAATCCCACTGCACTAATGGCGGATACCGGACGCACGTCTAACACCAACATAGCAGTCAAGGCCTCAGTTATACGTTTTGCTTCAGGATGACTGCTATCATACTTCATCCTCCTCGCTAAGGACTGTTGGAGGGTCAATTGTTTAGTAAAAGTAGTGATTTTCCTACTTCCTCTCTGGGATGATGAACGACTCCCAGCAGCAACAGCAGCAGCGGCAGCAGTAGGCATAGCAATGCAGTATCCCCCGGAGGAATCCCAGATAGGAGAGTCAGTCATGCCAGTGACATGGCCTGCAGGACTACTTCTGATCCTGACTAAGGAGGAAATTGACGAGGAGGGAGCTGACGGTGTGGTTTGCAGGCGCTTGGATACAACAGGACAACGGGATTTTGGTGTCCCTGGACTGCTTACGGTCTTAGCCAAAGTTTCTGAACTTGACAGTAACTTTTTATGAACGCGCTGCAGGTGTCGTATAAGGGAGGATGTTCCTAGGTGGTTAACGTCCCTACCCCTACTTATTTCACTTTTACATATGGTACATATGGCAAGACAGTTGTTGTCCAGATTTGGATAGAAATATTGCCAGACCAAAGAGGTGGAATGTTTGGAATTCTGCCCAGGCATGACCGTGATGGGCTTTTTCATCCCACGGACAACAACTGTCTCCCACGGAGCCTGATTTAAACAAACCACATCATCATCAGAATCCTCCTCGCCAACTTCCTTCTCAGCGCCTGCTACACCAGTATCCTCATCCTGTTGTACTTCAACAGTGACATCTTCAATTTGCATATCAGTAAGTGGACTGTGAATGCTCCTTTGTGATATCTTCTTAGAACGCACAGTTCTTTGCTGTGCTTTTGCCAGCTTAACTCGTTTGATTTTTTTAGCGAGAGGAGGGCTTCCATCGTCATGTGAAGCTGAAAAAATAGTCATGAACATAGGGAAAGACCTTAGCCGTTCCTTGCCACTCCGTGTCGTAAGTGGCATATTGGCAAGTTTACGTTTCTCCTCAGATGATTTAAATGTTTTTTTTAAGGTCATTTTCCTGATCTTTGTCATTTGGGACTGTATGTGCCCTCTACTATGACATTGGGCATCGGCCTTGGCAGATGACGTTGATGGCATGTTATTGTCTATGTCTTGACTAGTGGAAGCAACTTCAGCACTAGGAGGAAGTGGTTCTTGATCTTTCCCTATTTTATTTTTATCGGAGAAAGTTTGGTCCTCTATTTATGTTATATTGATATATACGTGCGGCTAAGGCGCACACTAAAACAGAAAATAATTTTTTATTTTTGTTGGAGACTAGTGCACTTTGTGGGTTACACCACCCTTTAAGAAATGAGCCAGCCGGCTCTTTACTTATGTGACACAGGTGCACGCTACAGTGCACACAATTCACAAAGACAGAAAAATTGTATTTTTTATTTTTTGTGGAGCGCACTTTGAGGGTTACACCACCCTTTAACGCACAGACGCATGCTTGGCGCTGCTGCTTTGAGGATGCACGTACAGTGCACACAATTCACAAACACAGAAGAAATTTTTTTATTATTGTTTTTAGTGCACTTTGGTGGTACACCACCCTTTAACAGACAGACGCAAGCTTGGTGCTGCTGCTTTGAGGATGCACGTACAGTGCAGACAATTCACAAACAGAAGAAAATATTTTATTTTTGTTGTAGTGCACTTTGGGGGTTACCCTACCCTTTAACAGACAGACGCACGCTTGGCGCTGCTGCTTTGAGGATGCACGTACAGTGCACACAATTCACAAACACAGAAGAAAATATTTTATTTTTGTTGGAGTGCAATTTGGGGGTTACACCACCCTTTAACAGACAGACGCACGCTTGTCGCTGCTGCTTTGAAGATGCAGGTGCAGCTATAGCCCATACAATTCACAAAGACAGAAAAAAAAGAATTTTTTATTTTTTGTGGAGCGCACTTTGGGGGTTACACCACCCTTTAACAGACAGACGCACGCTTGTCGCTGCTGCTTTGAGGATGCAGGTGCGGCTATAGCCCACACATTTCACAAAGACAGACAAAAAAGAAGAAATTTTTATTCTTTGTGGAGCGCACTTTGAGGGTTACACCACCCTTTAACAGACAGACGCACGCTTGTTGCTGCTACACCACCCTTTAATGGACAAGCCAGCCGGCCCTTTACTTATGACACAAGCGCACGCTTGGCGCTGCTCCTTTGTTGATGCACGTGCAGCCACAGTGCACACAATTCACAAACACAGAAAATATTTTTTTATTTTGTTTGGAGTGCACTTTGGGGGTTACAGCACCCTTTAACGGTCAAGCCAGCTGGCCCTTTACTTATGACACAGGCGCACACTTGGCGCTACTTTGTTGATGCACGTGTGGCTACTGCGCACACAATTCACAAACACAAAAACTATATTTTTTTATTTTTTTTGGAGTGCACTTTGGGGGTTACAGCACCCTTTAATGGACAAGCCAGCCAGCCCTTTACTTATGGGACACAGGAGCACGCTTGGCGCTGCTCCTTTGTTGATGCACGTGCAGCCACAGTGCACACAATTCACAAACACAGAAAATATTTTTTTATTTTGTTTGGAGTGCACTTTGGGGGTTACAGCACCCTTTCACGGTCAAGCCAGCCGGCCCTTTACTTATGACACAGGCGCACGCTTGGCGCGACTTTGTTGATGCAAGTGCGGCTACTGCGCACACAATTCACAAACACAAAAAAAATATTATTTTTTTTTGCACTTGGGGGAGCACCACTGATGGACAGAGCACCCCCTGAACAACACTACAGCACCCCTTTAGGACTGGGACACTGCACAGGACTTTGGAGTGGACACAGCCCCTATGGACAACTGACTGCACAACACAGTTCAGCCAGCCCCTGTGGACTTTGGAGGAGTGAACACAGCCCCTATGGACAACAGCAGCACAGCACAACACAGCAAGCCCCTATGGACTTTGGAGGAGTGGACACAGCCCCTATGGACAACAGCAGCACAGCACAACACAGCCAGCCCCTATGGACTTTGGAGGAGTGGACACAGCCCCTATGGACAACAGCAGCACAGCACAGCAGAACAAAACACTGCACTACACTACACTACACAGCCCAGCCAGCCCTAACTCCCACCCTCTCTCTTCACTGTCCACAACCGAGTGAGAAAATGGCACCGACGCGGGTACCTTATATAGAATCCAAAACCCACGAGACCCGGAGGGCAGGATGATGACGTTTTGCCTCGATTTCAGATCCGAGTCAGGCGGGAAAAGTCGAGCCTGACTCGGATCGGCCTCGGCTCACCCCTAATTATAACGTATTTTACCTATCACTAAAGATGTTCGCCAGGATAAGGAAATATATATTTTTTGTTTGTTTTTTCATAAATTAATATATGGCATTTTTAATGCTACACAGCTGATATGTGTAATGGAAAATCCAAGTGCTGCCCTACTTATTTTGTATTTTTGCCTAACTTTGTCCTGTCTTCTGTCAATCAAGACTACTTTTTTGGGTGTGGCTTACAAGCCATCCCATGTCTAGATGTTAGCCTCTGTATATGGTAAAGAAGTACATAATTGTAATGTAATGGTGTAATAGTGTAGGAACTTGCAGAAAATGAGGAACCCTTGACACTGGGCTGCAATCTTTGAACAAATTCCTCTTTCTTTCATCTGTTGATACACACAAATTTGCAGTGGTGGTGTAAAGTGCAACAACAATTGTCTTTCTGTTCAGGTTGCATAAGTCAACTCTTACAAATGATCAAGCATGCAGGGCACGCACAGAGCTGGCATCCATTGTAGATAACAAAACAGAGGAGAAGAGTCAGAACATAGAAATCAGAATTCCAATTGAGTTCATCCAGTAAGAGGGCTGTAATCCGTGGCCTACTGATCAGCAGAAAGAAATCTCTACCCAAGGGGTGTGTAGTGTGACTGTAACATCACAAAACACCAGTGATGATTCTACATATGAGCATAGATTAAACATGTGCTCAATAACTTTTAAAAAAACAATGGGTGGTTGCAGGGTCTACGAGAATCTAATCTGCATTATATAGCAAAAGTAAACCAATAGCATAATGTTCACTGAATTAATAATGTTAATTTTTATAATCAAACTATTATTTCAGTTAAGGCATACTTGCCGACATTCAGCTCCCTCCTTCCGGGAGGGGGCTGAATGTCAGCTTACAGTGGGGGGCGTGGCCGCATGTTAATGTTGTTGGGGGGTCGTGGCCAGTGCAGGCCGGGGGCGTGGCTGTGAGATCGCGTCATCGCGGCTCCGCCCCCTCTTCACAATGCCGGAGTAAACGACAGTGTAAAGCGTGGGGCGGGGCCACAATGACGCGATTCAGCGCGAATCGCGTCACCGGGCCCCCCGCTGCGGGGGTTTTGCTAGTAACTCTGCGGGGGGGGGTAGGGAGAGATGGCGGCTTGCGGGAGGCTTGCCTGCCTTCCCAGGGGGCCGGGAGCGGCACCCGATAATCGGGAGGCTCCCGGCCAAATCGGGAGGGTAGGCAAGCCTGGTTAAGGGGCTCCCTAGTAACTGAATAAAGCACACTTGCCAACTCTCTCTGATTGTCAGGGAGACTCCCTGAAATAGTAGCAATCTCCCTGACTCCCTGAATAGTACTTGGGGTATATTTACTAATGTGAGAGTGCTTAGAAGAGGAGATGTTGCCCATAGCAACCAATCAGATTCTACTTAACATTTAAATAGCACCTTCTAGAAAATAATAGCTAGAATCTGATTGGTTGCTATGGCAACATCTCCACTTCTAAAAACTCTCACTTTAGTAAATTTACCCCCAGCAGTCTCCCTGATTGCACCTTACCCCCATTATAAAGCTGTTGTAGAAAAAAAACAGAGATGTAAACATTCAAATGGGATCATCAGTATAATTTCCCTGCATTGGTTACAATTCACAATGATCCCTATGGCTACATGCATTTTCTGAAACTATCAGCGTGTTGTCATCAACAAATAGATCTTACTTACTGCTTTCATATATTCTATCCTATATATACAATAATAAAATATGCATCCATTCTGTTAAGAATTTACATTAACTATTGTATAATTGCAATGCATAGGCAATGCTATGTTGCTAAATGCATGACCCCAGTACATAAGGAAAGCTAATGTTTTTTTATCCTTTTTTATAAATAATAGTGATGACAATCAGCAATCATTTACAACAATTTCATTATGAAATGCAACAACTGATTCATTGTGATTGCTAGCTGTGTGTTCCAGCTGATGTATAGTTTTAAAATAGTTTTTTTTTGACCGAATGCACTATAACTGTATTATAATTAGGGGTGTGCACCGGCCATTTTTCGTGTTTTGTGTTTTGGTTTTGGATCTGGATCTTTCTTCGTGTTTTGGATCTGGATTGGTTTTGCCAAAACCAGCCTTCCGTGTTTTGGGTTCTGGGTTTTGTCTTTTGGATCTGTATTTTTTTTTAAAAAAGCATAAAAACAGCTAAAATCACAGAATTTGTGGGTTTTTCTGCTCCTATGCTATTATTAACCTCAATAACCTTAATTTCCACTTAACAGACAGACGCACACTTGTCGCTGCTGCTTTGAAGATGCAGGTGCGGCTATAGCCCATACAATTCACAAAGACGGAAAAAAAAACAAGAATTTTTTATTTTTTGTGGAGCGCACTTTGGGGGTTACACCACCTTTTAACAGAAAGACACACGCTTGTCGCTGCTGCTTTGAGGATGCAGGTGCGGCTACTGCGCATACATTTCACACACAAACAGAAAAAAAAGATTATTTTATTTTGGTTGGAGCGCACTTTGGGGGTTACACCACCTTTAACAGACAGACACACGCTTGTTGCTGCTGCTTTGAGGATGCAGGTGCGGCTACAGACCACACAATTCACAAAGACAGAAAAAAAAGAAGAATTTTTTATTTTTTTTGGAGTGCACTTTGGGGGTTACAGCACCCTTTAACGGACAAGCCATCCGGCCCTTTACTTATGACACAGGCGCACGCTTGGAGCTGCTCCTTTGTTGATGCACATGCAGCCACAGTGCACACAATTCACAAACACTGAAAATAATTCCTCCACCATTCTGTCAGTGGTGACAGTATCATATGCAGTGACAGTAGACATGTCATAAATTGACATTGATGGCACGTCCTTCAGTCCGGACCAGATGTTCAAACCGGCCCTTGACTTATGACTCAGGCACACGCTTGGGCTGCTGCTGTGTTGATGGACGTGCGGCTACTGCGCATACATTTCGCACACAGCCCCTATGAACAACAGCAGCACAACACAGCCCAGCCTGCCCTAGCTCCCACCCTCCCTCTTCACTGTCCACAGCCGGAGTGAGAAATGGCGCAGACACGGGGACCTTTTATAGGATCCAAAACCTGCGAGATCCAGAAGACGGGATGATGACGTTTTGCCTCGATTTCAGTTCCGAGTCAGGCGGGAAAAGTCGAGCCTGACTCGGATACGACTCGGATCGGGGGGGCTCGGGGGGGTTCGGATTTCAGAAATTCGAACCCGCTCATCCCTAATTATAATTATTATTATACAGTAATTTGTGGTCATTTACAAAGAATGCAAATACATCATTCCATATGAGTACAGTAGGACCAGTATATCCAGAAGATCTTGTATTTTCTTTCTTAGAGGTAAAGGGCTGGGCCACCAAACACCCTCTACAAGCCCAGTGACTCCCAACCTGTGCTGAAATGCTGACTGTGAATTATGAATCCTTCATGTTGCCTAGTAATGAGGGACTCTTTGTGGGGATATGCTGTTGTCTCTTCAGGGCAGATCCTGAGCATATCTATTGTTGGAGTATGTTTTAGCATGTTTCTTGTAGCATGATTAGACAAACGAAGGGCAAAGTCCGAAGTTATAAATAGTACATGCTGACTGTACTACATTTAGGCTGCTGATCCTATTGATGTGCCTGTAATTACCTATAACTATAACATTATTTTGCAGCAAGGTATTTGTTGAGTTCCTAGAATGATGATATAGTATATGTATATGTCACAAACTGCGGCAGTGTGTTTTTAGGTGTTAACAAGTCCAGTCTTTCTAAGCCTCTGGCTTGCAGATGTGCCTCCGCCAAACCTGATTGTATCCTTTACCATAGGAGCAGAGCTTACAAATCTGCAAGCTATTAGTTGTTGGTGCCCTGATGGCGATAGTGCTATAAGTTACATTGATGGACCAGTGTGTGACATCATACGTGAACGTGTGCTCTTTCTATAAAAGGCTGCTTGCATTAAATATACTTTGCTAGGTTATTGTGTCCCATTTACTTACACTCTGACTTATGTTATTTGGATTTGATGTGTACCAGATCTCTGTCTCTGCCTCTGATTCTGGAGTGTTACACTTACATCCCTCTGTTACTGTGTACGGCTGTGTCTGATTCCTGGATTACATGTATGAGTTACTAGAGATGTGCGGTTCGGTTCTCCAGAAATCCGAATTCACCTGAATTTCGTGAATCTGGGTAAATCCGAGTTGCGGTTCTAATCTCCTGAGGAGATCCGGGTAAATCCGGGTCGCGGTTCTGATCTTTTTGCGGTTCGGAATTCAGATTTTAAATCTGAATTTCGGGTTTTGGATTGCATAAATTACATGATTTTAGCTGTTTTTAAAACTTTTTATCTATTTTTTATTTAAAAAATCCAGATCCAAAACCAAAACACCAAATCGAAAACCAAAATCTTGAAGGAGTTACAGATCCAAAACCAAAACACGGGGGTCGGCGCACATCCCTACTAGTTACTTCTTGCCATACACCGCACCTCTGGGTCGGACTCTCTGGTGCCCTCTGTCTGGTAGCTCTTACAGATGACACTTAGCAGCTCACAGGGATCTCTTTAGCCTAAATACAAACGCAGGGCTGTGCCGCCCCATACCCCAGGCCTATGACCTTAGTTCTCTAGGGTACCAACCCTTTCTTGAAGAGCACTCTAGGAAATCTCCAGTATCTGCTATCGGTTTCAGTGGAGAACAGCCACCTACCTGACCTTAGATTAGGATAATCAAAAAATAAATTCACTCATTCTATTCATTGATTTTCCAAGTGAGGTTAAAGTTGTGCATCTCTACAGCTCCAGCAACATCCTGGTATGAAGCATAGTCTACGTTTGCTGAAACACAAATGTCAATGAAATTGGTAAACCTGCGTAACTAAACAACTCTGTCGCACATGGGTGGTATACTTATGTTACAATAAACTAGAAAATACCAGCACCCCCTGCATTCTATTCTGTCCCAATGACTGCCGGTCAGACCTGGATTAAGACCCCATGGGGCCCTAGGCAAGATACCAGTTTGGAGCTCTCCACCTCCACAGACCATTACATAGCACATTTATTTGTACTGTACATGCCCCAACAGCATTATGGTGTATACGCTGTTGACCATGGTGTCCTATCATTTTACTTCCTACAGTACCATCTATTAAAAGACAGCAAGTAAAGATGGAGGTACCATGCCCTTTCGTCAGGACCACATGATAAAACAACAGACACACATAAATATTTATATATATCAAAACATTAAAACTACCTGTTGTGGCAGTATCACCAGAGGTGGCACTGGTGAGCAGCAGATTCTGTGTGGGGCAGGGGAGATCCGTCCACACAGACTAGGAAGGCATTGTGGGAAGATGCCTAATGGCTGCCGAGGGAACTCAGTCCAGGGAGGACTGAGGCAGACCAGTCAGACAGAGCTCACTGTGCTAGCGAGCCAGTGAGGGCCAGGAGGCCTGAGCCTAGACCTGTGAGATACAGGGAAGGCTATCCAACTCTGGGACTGAGCTATGGTACCTGCAAGGAAGCAGGCCAGACTGTGAGAGGCAGCAGCCAACAAGCTAAGGAAGCTATACCAGGCCAGGGGGCCAGTGTCCAGTCCTGCTTGTGGCAGGAAGGACCATCAATCTCAGAGACTGTGAGAGACTTTCACGCAGTGTAGCTGCTTCTGTAGACAGGGTTCAAGAAATGAGCTAGTGCCCTGAACAAGGGCTAGGTTTGTTTATTATTTTTCTGTTTCCTGATTTCACATGCTGGAAGTAAAGCAGCTCTTATGTTTATTTTACTGGAATGCTACATGTGGACTCTAATTTTACACCTACTCACTGTACCACTGACCCCAGTCTACCGAGCTAATTAACCCCAAGTATCACACTGCCTAATATTGTTTAGGTCCCCGTCTGATGGACATGGACTCCACAAGACCTCTGACGGTGTCATGTGGTATTTGACACCAAGATGTTAGCAACAGATCCTCTAAGTCCTGTAAATTGCGAGGTGGAGCCTCCATGGTTTGGTTTTGGAGGCCAAGTCAAAATCTTGAACTCTTTGTCCTGTTCCTCAAACTATTTCTGAACAATTTTTGTAGTGGGACCATTATCCTGCTAAAATAGGCCACTGCCATCATATAATAACATTGCCATGATCGGGTGTACTTGGTTGCAACAATGTTTAGGTATGTGTCAAGGTAACATCCACATGAATGCCAAGGTTTCCCTGCAGAAGATTGCCCAGTGCATCACACTTCCTCCACCGGCTTGCCTTCTTCCGGTAGTGCATCCTGGTGCCATCTCTTAAACCATTGTTTAATGAAAAAAATAATTTAAATAGCAGGCAGCCCTCCTAGGAGTCATTGGGCCCTCAGCGGCCACCTGCAATGCCTTGTGAATAATCCAGCTCTGCTCCCAGTTAAGCCCTCATTGATGCTGCCCATGTCCTACCCTGTGAGGCTTAGCCCTAACCATAGGGAGAACCTGGTAAATGCAAACACCTTTTTGCTATGACCACTATCTACAGCTACTGTAGGTGCAGGAAGACGTACATGGCTCTTAGGGTACCCACACACATACCGACTTGCTCCCAATCAGCCGATGTACACGATTTCCCCTGAACTCTCCCCAGGCAGTCGTGGTCACGATTTGCGGTTAAAAATGTCCAATCTGACTTAAGATCTATCTTGCAGCCAGTGCATTGTATCCCAGATTGGCTAATCTGCCCTACAGCTCGGCAGATCTGAAGATGCGATGCGATGTACGACGAGCGGGGACACGCATTGGCATCGTGATCAAGAGTAGATTTGGCAATTTTTATACAGGATCTGTCGTCACGATTCTTCGAAATCGGCCAAATTGGCTGAAAAGTTGGTATGTGTGTGGGCACCTTAACAGTCGTAAGCGCTTACTCTAATAAAAGGTTTATAGAAATAGGTCAGTTCTGGCAGTCTGCCTCCATTCCACCTATGAAATACCCAAACTATAAACATTACAATACTTAAACCTGTGCTTACTTCATTACATCTAATCTCATTTACATTATAGCAGCCACAGCAGAAATCAGGAAAACAAAATCAGTTTCATATGTACAAACTCAGAGCAAGCAGCACATGTATGTGTGATAAGTTCACTTCTAGCGCTCCTCTTACTGACATGATTGATCGGCTTAACACATGGTTTTTATTAGGGATGTGCAGGCTCGGATAGGTTCGAGTTTGCACATGGAGTTCGGATTTTTCCCTCCAAAAAAACGGAACTCAGAAAGAGGCAAAACGTCATCTTGCATGGACGAACATCATCATTCCTGGACTTTTGTTCAGGGAGACCCCTATTCCCTCTGCTAGAGGTTGTATGCAAGCAGAGAAAACTGGTCTTGGGACATTGTGGAAATTGTCCACAATGAAAACTCTTGGACATTGTGACGCAGCGTATGGGTTACCTTAGTATCCACTCAGGGGTCGATTCAGACCCGGATGCTAAGCCATGATCGCTCACTTCCAAAAGGGGCCGGGTATGCAAATTCCACGATAGCACTGTCTGGTGTGTCTTAGAGAGTGAGGGTACACTGGTATAAAGACGCCCACTTTTCTTTCTTAGCACACGTCATCTCCAGGAAGTGTATGATTAAACAGAAGCATCGAGAGCCATTGGAGCTGCGCACAGGTAGACCCAAGCCCGCCAAAAGTCGCGGCGGGCCTGGGTAACAGGGCGCCGTGGCCTAATCGCAGGGGGCGTGGCCACGCCCCCTTCCCAGAAAAAAAAACAAAAACAGATTTGCAGCGTCGCTAAGTGGCGCTGTGCGCTGGGTAGGCGGAGCATTTTGAGCTCCCTCAGCCCGGCGCAAAGCCGTTAGGGGGCACAATCATTGTGATCGCTCCCCCGCACAGGCATAGGAGACTGTTGTGGCTGCTGCTCAGCAGACACGAGCAGTCTCCCACTGTGTGCTGGGCTGCTGTGAGGGAGGGGGGGCAGCGCCGGACCCGTGCCCCCGCCGGGCACCTCAGGAAGCCCGGACCTGGGTAATCAGTACCCGCTCCCTCCCCCTCTCGGCACCCCTGGGTAGACCCTACTCCGCACCAAGCACTGTGATCACTGCAGGCTGAAATACAACCAAGTGACGTGTACAATGATGCCTCCATGCTAATTATGCACACCAATAAAACGCCATTTAGATGCCCAGACACACCTGCGTTCGCAGCACCACTCCCCCATTCACAAGCACCTTCCCCTGTTACCACCCACAAACAGCTCTGTCACTCAAAGTAGCGCTCAGTCTTTGTGCAAAGAGCGCACGATTCCCGATTGCAGTGACTGGTTCGCGCACGCGCACTGTGATGCATACGCATGCGCAGACAGGCGACAATCGCCCATAGCGAGCGATCAAAGCTTAGCGTCCAGGTCTGAATCGGGCCCTCGGTACTTAACGATAAATAATGTGTGTTTTCCTTCTCTACTTTCTGTGCAGTTTTCCAAATAATAATGATTATAACCAGCATTCATTTACAGCTATCATGTTTAGTAAACATGGCAGCTGATGATTGTAGATTGCTATGTGATGTAATCTTGTCGTATTATAATAAATGATGTAAAGTTATTCTTTAATAAATTGAACTATTATTAAATTACAATGTGTAGGATATGAACATTTTTAGCAAATGTTCTACAGTGGATTCTTAAAATTTCTTAATTGTATGTAATCTTACAAGGGGTGAGTAGACTTACATGTACTTTTGGTGGAGATATACGTAAATGGGAAGTATCCGTCAGAAGGACGACAGTGATCATGTTGACATCTGAATGGTTGAAATTGTTGACATGCACATCGTCGACGTCCACAGCATGTTGACATCTGAACTGTCACCAGGTGAAATGTAAATAATCTGAGAAGGCTGAAGTTTAGGGTTAGGCACCGGGGGAGGTTAGGGTTAGGCTGCTGAGAAGGGAAGTTTAGGGTTAGGCTCTGGGGAGGGGAGGGTAGGGTTAGACTGCTGGGGAGGGGAGGTTAGGGTTAGGCTGCTGGGGAGGGGAGGTTAGGGTTAGGCTGCTGAGAAGGGAAGTTTAGGGTTAGGCTCCGGGGAGGGGAGGGTAGGGTTAGACTGCTGGGGAGGGGAGGTTAGGGTTAGGCTGCTGGGGAGGGGAGGTTAGGGTTAGGCTGCTGGGGAGGGGAGGTTAGGGTTAGGTTGCTGAGGAGGGGAGGTTAGGGTTAGGCTGCTGGGGATGGGAGGTTAGGGTTAGGCTGCTGGGGAGGGGAGGTTAGGGTTATACACTAGGTTTAGGGTTAGGGATTAGTTTTAGGGATAGTGGGGAAAATATTCACCGGAACGCCGCTGCTGAGACATCACTGCCAGAACTGATCCCAAAGTGACTGTCAGGACTCGGAAGAAGACACCGAAGCCAGTGCTGCCACCGGGACAAACTAAGAAACCGCTAGACCTCTAGAGACTGTTTGTTGACAGTTCATCATCTCGACATATCCTCCAAGTAGACATATTGAATGTTGGCATAATCACTATTGCCAGCACCCTCCTACGTAGATAAGGAGCACTGAGGTCTTTGTGTGATGTACCGACTGGTGCACCACTAGCACCAGGTTCAGGTGTGTTCGGAATGCTTCGGTGGCCGATTTCCCCGTAGCTAAGATAGGACACACCGTGACAGATAGGCAAGCCTGTATTCCCCTTTTGCAGACACAATGACCAGTCAGGAGGTAAGGTGCAACAAAATGTTATTGCTGCCAATCAAAGAATAACAATTGACACAGGAAATGTTTACCATTCACAGATTGAATTAAATAAATTACACTTTTCAGTGTCAAGGTATTTATTTATTACCTCCCCGTCCTCTACCGGTGGCCCCAGCTGGCAAGCAAGTGTAAACAGCAAGAACCACAATTTATGCAGAACTTTACTTTCACTAAAAGCAAATGAGAGACCTACACATGCAGGGCCGGATTGAGGGCCACATGGGCCTGAAAATGACCAAGGGCCTATTATGAGAAGCAGAGGAGGTGGACCAGTGCTGTGTGGGTGTGGCCAGTGCCATGTGGGCGTGTACACCTATACTCTCAGCCCCAATGTCTCCATAAAAATGTAAAAAAAATATAAAAGTTTAATTTTGTGAGGTAAACAGATATACAATTTTACTACTTATTTATGGCTGACCGTGTGTAGAGCAGATGGCCAGTCAACATCATGTTGTCATGACATTGGGCATATTTTTATGTGGAGGCCTGAAGCTGTAGCTCCATTTGCCCCATTGTTAATCTGGCCTTGTACACATGAAACCTGCTGGTCGAGTTTGTATCAATAATGCACCGGCAGCTTATAACCTTGGAATACAGTCTGTGCTAACGCTCCTTTTGCTGAGGATAACGTGGGGAAAAAAACACATGTAGGTTAGGCTTGTATCAGTAGTGTACCAGCAGCCTATAGCTTTGAAATACAGTCTGTGCTATGCTTCCTTTTGCTGAGGATAGTGTGGGAAAAACACATTTAGGTTAGCCTTGTATCAACAGTGCACCAGCAGCCTATAGCTTTGAAATACAGTCTGTGTTAGCGCTTCCTTTTGCTGAGAAATAGTGGGAAAAACACATGCAGGTTAGGCTTGTATCAGTAGTGCGCCAGCAGCCTATAGCTTTAAAATACAGTCTGTGCTGATAGCAGTAGTTCACCGGCAACTTGCAGTAATTTAAACAGTGTTTGAGCCTTGAGGAAAATAGGGACAACACTGAGCTATGCTGATAGCAGTAATTCACCGGCAACTTGCAATAATGTAACCGTCTTTGAGCCTTGAGAAAATAAGGACAACACTGAGGCTATGCTGATAGCAGTAGTTCACCGGCAACTTGCAATAATGTAACACAGTCTTTGAGCCTTGAGAAAATAAGGACAACACTGAGGCTATGCTGATAGCAGTAGTTCACTGGCAACTTGCAACAATGTAACAGTCTTTGAGCCTTGAGAAAATAATGACAACACTGAGGCTATGCTGATAGCAGTAGTTCACCAGCAACTTGCAATAATGTAACACAGTCTTTGAGCCTTGAGAAAATAAGGACAACACTGAGGCTATGCTGATAGCAGTAGTTCACCGGCAACTTGCATTAATGTAACATGGTCTTTGAGCCTTGAGAAAATAAGGACAACACTGAGGCTATGCTGATAGCAGTAGTTCACCGGTAACTTGCAATAATGTAACACAGTCTTTGAGCCTTGAGAAAATAAGGACAACACTGAGGTTATGCTGATAGCAGTAGTTCACTGGCAACTTGCAATTAGGTAACACAGTCTTTGAGCCTTGAGAAAATAAGGACAACAGTCTTCCTAAATGCCTATGCCACAAATTATTGCCACCAGAATTGCCAGCCGGGGTTACGCAGGGCTAAATAAACAAGTAATGTACATTACACCACAGAAATTGACAAGGTAACAGATTCACAGTAAACATACACCTTTTGCTAATGAGATGACAGCACAAGTAATTTACATTACATCAGCATGAATGGACTTTGAAATGGATACCGGGCCAAACAGTGTATAAGAGACAATTTACATTAACACCAGTACCAGTAAATATTCAAACATTTCATGCAAGCAAAATATTAATCAGCATTGACAATAATAAAACAGCGAGCAGTGAACAGCTTTACAGAGTGTTATAACAGTTAAAGGGCCACGGAGGGCCACTATCCACCACTTTAGCTAACACACGAGTCAAACAGTAAACAGAGCCAAATACATATCACATGGCATTACATTTAATTTAAAGAAAGACATAAAATATTTTATACATAACCCACAGTGGCATTGGACATGAGCCGACACCCATAAATCACTTCCCCTCCTGGACATGAGCCAGAGGTTCACAGGAGAGAGATAACCACCAATACAATTCTTGTGGAAAAGAGGGGGTGACCTATCTTTTACTTCCCTCCTATTTCAACATTACACACACACTTTACCTAATTTAAGGCACTATGAAGGGGAAGATGGAGCAGCTATATGATATAAACAAAGGAAAAACCCCTGGTAGGCCTGAGAGTGAACACTGGGTAAAACTGCAGCTCCTATGAGGGGAGAAGGGACCCACTAAAAGGCTGGGGACACACTAGAAAGCACTATGGGGAGAGGGTGAGGGGTTGTCCTGGCTGGGTGATACTATCTAAAGGCAAGAGCTGCACTCAGGGGAAAAAAGGAGGCAAGAGCTTAGCAGAGGGAGATCTGGTGTTCTTACCCCTGGCTGTGGCTGTTTAGCCCCCCACGATGTCCAGGGAAACTCCAGGATGCTTGCACCGCACCGGAGCGCCTAGCTGCAGACCTCCAGCAGGTATTTTACAAGGGGCAACAGGTGCAAAATCCCTTTCCACAGGGGCTCTGACCGGCAAACAAACACAGCAGCAGGAGGGGTCCTGAAGCACTCTTCGTCTAGGGCTGTCTTTTCTTCTGCCCGTGCGGATGCCAGCAGGGTTTTTGTCACTGGCGGGACCTTTTCCTCAGCTGGGGTTTCATCCGTGACAATGGAGTGATGAGACCTCCTTCCCAGGCAGCTCCTCTTCTCTCCCAGCATACGCAGACTTCCACATGCGGTGCCTCCTGATAACAGGCACTTAGGAAGGCAGTCCTTTATTCAGAGGGGGCTTCTTCCAAAGCAGGGTCCTCTATGCAAGTCCCGAGGCAGGCTTCCTCCGGGTTAATGTGAAGTCTGGTAATTGTAATCCAGGGCAAACAAAAAGGGGTACCGCACCCCTATTTTTACAGATCCAAGGGCACTCCACAGCAACTCCTTACAGATAGCATACCAGGTGCAGTATTTGTAATCCAGGGTAACATAAGAGTTATAACATCCTTATTTTTACAGCTCCAAGGGCACTCCACTGAAACTCCTTACAGACGGCACCAGGTGCAGTATTTGTAATCCAGCATAAATGAGAGGGGTTACTGCACCCCTATTTGTACAGATCCAGGGACACTCCACAGAAACACCTCACAGACAATCCTGTTTTCAGAAATTCCTCCCAGACTCAGCACTGACAGCCCTGGGGAGGGTATTTTATAAACTCTTCCATATTCTCCTCCCTGTCGGTCCAGCATCTATGAGTGGACAGGGGGACCCCAGCAACAGGCCGCCTACAGGGATCTCTGCCTGGACACCCAGGCTACCAATTAATGGGGCAGGATTTTCCCTCCTAAATGGATCGCTGACCAAGGGGCACTTTCTACCTCCCTGTTTGCACATGCTCAGTGGGGTTCAGGGAGAGCAGGGTCAGTCACTGTACTATGTGAATGGGGCTGTTATCTCTATATATAAAAAAAATTGGGGGACCCCTATTTGGGAACAAACTTGGGGGTACCACATTTCGTTCAATTCCCACCAGGGCCCAGGGGGAGTGGGTACTAATTACCTGGGCCTGATGGAGGGGCCCAGGCCAACTGCTGAGGGGAACAAATGTCATCATTTGCAGCACACAGCACCTTGCATAGTATTTTAAATTCATTTTCTATAGGAGGCTTGGTCACACTTCCAGGATTTGGCCACGCCCCCTCAGTACACAGACCCCTTGGATATTTCAATAATCCTGCAACTGACTTATCTGTGTGGTGTCTGTATGTCCTTCACATGTTTGCATGTCTTTCCTCTGGGTACTATGATTTCTTCCCACAATCCAAAAACATACTGATACTGTAGGTTAATTTGCTTCTGACAAAAAAATTAACACTTGTGTTTATGTGTGTACATGGGTCTATTTACTAAGTCTTGGATCGAGATAAAGTGAACAGGGGTAAAGTACCAGCCTATCAGCTCCTAACTGCCTTGCCACAGGCTGTGTTTTAGAAATGGCAGGAGCTGGTTGGCTGGTATTTTATCTCTGTCCACTTTATATCCAGCCAAGGTTTAGTAAATAGACTCAATAGATTGTAAGCTCCACTGGGTCAGGGACTGATGTAAATGGCCAAGTACAGAGCTGTGAGAAAATGTGTGTGCTGTATAAATAACTATCAATAAAAAATAAATAATCCTGTAACAACTTAACAAATACAATAAGTGGTAATAAACAAAACCACTAGCAATAGTAAAATTAATTATAGTTAAAAACAGCTTCTATCAAGTTTTCACCATGCTGATGAAATTTTATAGTATGCCGTCTTCCTGTGAGTAAGGAATTTCAGAAAATGTCATATTTGTTGTTAATGTTACATTAAGGTGTCAGTGCCTACTGCATTCAAAAGTAAAATGGCAATATCAGAGATATCGGGGTATATTTACTATAGTGCAGGTTTTTAAAAGTGGGGTAGTTGCTCAAAGCAACCAATCAGATTCTACTTATCATTTAACTAGCACATTCTAGAAGATAATAGCTAGAATCTGATTGGTTGCTATGGGCAACAATATACCCCGTTCTGTGCAAGGACCATGCACTGCAATTTGCTTACTACACACGTGTGTTCTCAAATAAAATGTAATTTTTTTATAGGAACAATTTGTACTGCAACATTTTGTCAGATTTATTGCTGAAGCAACTATGTAATACCTTCTAAAACAGAAGTGTTAAATATTTACACCACAGTGAACATCAATTTACTCTGTGATTAATGATGATCACAATCTTTTCATACTTTACTTTTTGATTGCCAACATTTTAAAAATAATAACTGCACACATAGCAATCAAAACACAATTCATCCAAAACATTAAAGTTTATAATTACAATAACAGATTATTTTCAACAACACTGCTCCACTGTTTGCACAAGAATTGTTAATGTTTGAATTGCAAAAGTTGAGTAGTCACAACGCCTGCAGCCAGTAAATGACCTAGTTACCAAACACAGATTTCATTACTTTAATTACCGTCTTGTGTATATTGCACACCAATTTTTTCTGGCACTGTCTATTAATAATTGGATGAAAGAATTGTTCCAGCATCATTTGGAAATTTACCATTTTTCACTTAACATTTTATAAAGGGGTTCAGTTAAACAATCTGGGCAGCAAATTTTATATATATAGTATATTATATACATATATAAGACGATCTACCACTCTTATCGTAATGCACTGCATAATGCCAAATAGACATATTTCCAATCTGTTATCTCTGCCCAAGCCTCTAACCCAAAGCGACTTTTTAATACATTTAAATCACTTCTTACCCCTCCGTCATCCAACCCACCTGGTACTATCAGTGCACAAGATCTTGCATCCAATTTGAAGAACAAGTTTGATAATATCCGAAAAGAAATGGTATGCACTTCCTCAGCCAGGGTCTTGTTCAATTCCCTACCTGAACCCAGTGGCACATTCTCATCATTTGACCCCACTAATGAAGATGAAGTATCTACACTCTTCTCATCCTCCTACTCTACTACCTCTCCTCTTGATCCAATACCCTCACAAATCAGTAAAGCTCTGTCTCCTGTGCTCATTCCACACGTAAAGTCTGTAATCTCTCTTTCTCTACTGGTATCTTTCCATCACTGTTCAAGCATTCAGTGATCACTCCCATTTTGAAAAAACTAAATTCTGACCCTAACTCTCTCTCAAATTATCGTCCTATCTTCCAGCTACCTTGACCCTCCAAGCTACTGGAGAGACTTGCCTACACTCGCCTCACACACTTTCTTAACACCCACAACTTATTGGACCCACTTCAGTCAGGCTTTCGTTCCCAACACTCCACTGAGACAGCACTGACTAAGGTAGTAAATGATCTGGTCATTGCCAAGGCTAAAGGCCATTATTCACTTCTAATTCTTCTAGATCTCTCTGCTGCCTTTGACACTGTTGACCACTCTATTCTCATACAAACACTACAATCCCTAGGTCTTCCTGACGCAGCCCTTTCTTGGTTCTCATCCTACCTATCTAATCTCTCTTTCATTGTTCGCTTTTCTGATTCTACCTCCACTTCGCTACCTCTATCAGTTGGAGTACCACAAGGCTCAGTATTAGGTCCTCTGCTTTTCTCAATATATACCACCTCTCTTGAAAAAACTAATCAGTTCTTGTGGTTTTCAGTATCATCTGTACGCGGACGATACTCAAGTTTACCTATCCTCCCCTGATTTGTCACCATCTGTGCTGGTCCGTGTCACTGAATGTCTCTCTGCCATTTCATCTTGGATGTCATCTCTCCACCTGAAACTTAATATATCCCAAACAGAATTAATTATATTTCCACTGGCCAATAGCAGTTACCAACCTGATATCTCTATTACTGTTGACAACTCGACAATCAACCCCACCCCACAAGCTCGCTGCCTAGGTCTCATCCTTGACTCTGAACTGTCTTTTGTTCCCCACATTCAATCTGTCTCTAAATCCTGTTAAATACATTTAAAAAACATAGCCAAAATTCGACGATATCTTATGCAAGACACTGCAAAAACTCTAATACACGCACTCATTATTTCCCGCATTGACTATTGACTATAGTCTTATTGGTCTTCCCAAACACAGGCTCTCCCCACTACAATCCATTTTGAATGCAACTGCGAGATTGATCTTTCTCACCAAACATTCAGTGTCTGCTGATCCACTCTATCAGTCCCTTCATTGGCTGCAGGTCTTCTACCGTATTCAATTTAAAATACTTACACTCACACATAAGGCTATTAACCAAACCACACCAACGTACATCTCTTCACTTATCTCACAATATCTTCCAACCCGACATCTCCACTCTGCACAAGATCTGCGTCTCTCATCTCCATGCATTACTTGTTCCCATGCATGGTTACAGGACTTTTTTCAGGCTGCGCCCACCCTGTGGAATGCCCTCCCACGCACAAGAAGACTTTCCACTAGTTTCCAAACATTCAAGTGTTCTCTGAAAACTCACCTCTTCAGACAAGCTTATCAGATTCCAGAACCGCCCACATTACCTTTTATAGCTCCCTATCTAACTCTCTTCTTATAGTAAACACCTATCACATCTTCTCTTTCTTCAATTTAACATCCTCCTAACCCTAGGCCAACTTTCCAGTGTTATTGGATTATACAGCCCACAAAGAACATTTGCAATCGGGCTGGACCAATTTGCAATATGTAGCAGCTATCCTTCTGTATCAACTTCCCTATAGATTGTAAGCTTGGGAGCAGGGCCCTCATACCCTTATGTATGTATTTTATGTATGTATATCTTTTACAACCCAGTATAATGTTAATGTTGATTCAAATTGTAAAGTGCAACGGAATTTGCTGCGCTATATAAGAAACTGTTAATAAATAAATAAATATTTATTAAGAAAAAAAAAATATATATGTATATATATATATATATATATATATATATATACAGTATATATATATACATCAGGCGGAACTCCACCAGACATTGTTACATTGTTAACAAAGAAAGTGCAACTTTATTTAAGACGATATTTCAAGGCTGGAGCGGTCTTGTCACCAGGGTGTGCAAAAAATATAAAAGTGCTTACGTTATACAATACATGTAAAGGTGCTAAGCCGGTGTCCATTCTCGCGCCTCCAACCGCCGGATAAGGATTTGCCTGCATTACTAGATAAGTCCCCCTTGATGAGCTACAAGCGAGGAAGAAATTTGAAAAACATTATGAAAACGTACATCACCCCCTTCTACAATGACAGGAACCATTTACAAAAGCCCTGGATGTTACAGGTGTGCTTCCTGTGTGACATGCGGGTACCTTGAAAAAGGTTCTTTCTTCAGTGATCTACACACAGGGAAGAGATTCAACATTCAATATGTATAATAAACATGTACCTCTAGATATGTTATATATCTTCTTACGTGTCCGTGTGGTTTGAGCTATGACGGACAACCTAGAAGAATGTTCAAGGAACGCATGGCCACACATTATTCCTCCATTAAATTAGCACTACAGGAAAGGGAATCACATCAACCGGTAGTGTGACATATTAAAGTCACTAATCACCAACTATCAAGTCTTCCATATAAAATTATAGACCATGTACCCCTATTGATCCTAGGGGGAGATCGAGCGAATAAATTACTTTGCTTGGAATCAAAATGGATCTTTATATTCACCTGAGGGGTTTGAACGACAAGATAACATGGTCTGCTTTCTTGTAAATGATGATATAATTGAATTATAGTCTAGGGTTAAGGTGCGTACAGACGGGACGATCGACAATGATAACGTTATCGTTGTTCGATCTCCCGGGTGTGCTGGAAGATCGATATCGATCATCCAGCACACCAACAACTCACCAACGACTATAGCGATCCGCGATCAACGATATCGACCAGGTTGGCCTGCATGCATGGGCAATGGTCGATATCGATATCGACCATACATGCCCGCGCATCGCAGGTCGTAAAAATGCACAGAAAAATGCACGATATGAACGATAATGATATGATCGATATTGTTCATATCGTCCATATCGTGTGTACGCACCTTTAGACTTTGTATGGTCATATATTTTCTTTGCATTTGATTATGACCAGCCCCTTCTGATCTTTTCTGCGAAGGAGGATAGATGCAAATTAGGTATGGGTATTGTTTTGCTGGACTCTTCTCTCCTTTTGTGGGACATATTGAAAACTTAGGGCCTGATTCAGACCCACTCGCGAGCGGCTGTCCGCTCGCAAGTGGGTCGATGTTCTGGACTGAGCATGCGCACGACGGAGGGAGCTCCGTCGTGCGCATGCGCCAGACGCGACGAGCGAAGGAAAGTCCTTCGCTCGTTGTGTCCGATCAAAGGGGGCGTGCTGTCAATGCTGTCTCGACCATCGCGGCCATCAAAATGCACGCTCGTATAGCCTGTGGGTGGTGACCCACAGCTATACGAGCGTCCAGAAGGACGCTCCATTTTCATGGAGGCCGGCCCTCATTCAGAGCGTGCGCTCTGCTCAGAGCGTACGGCTCTGAATGAGGGCCTTAGTACCTGGTAAATAAGGGATGATTTATATCTTTCTAGTTAGTAGATGTTTACATGCCATTAGCCAACCATGTTCCTATTTTATCAAGAGATATTTTGTTTGTTTTTTTTACACATGCATGGTAATTTTTATATTTGGATTGAATTTCTCACTACCTTATTATGCTGTATGAATTTTGTGGTATTTTGCACATATGATATTTTGTGTACATTCTACCCCCTCTAGTCGTGGTGCCGGGGAACATTGTCAGGAGACTAATGATCAGACAGGAGGATTCCTCAGCGTCCTTAGTTACATCCCCACATTGCCTTGCATTACATGCAGCTTGATGACATCATCAACCCGCCGCGCCCGGCGGTTGGAGGCATGAGAAAGGACATGCATTTAGCACCTTTGCATGTATTGTGTATATATATATTTATATATATAAAATAGGAGATTGGTTTATGTAATAGGTTACGAGTTGAAGCCGCAGCAGGAACTTCTATGAGTCTTCCTGTATTTTTAAAGAGGCAATCATTTTAAAGGCAAAACCAAGCTGGTTTTGCCTTTAAAGTGATTGCAGCTTTAAAAATACGAGAAGACTCACAGGAGTTCCCACAGTGGCTGCAGCTCGTACCGTATTATACAACGTATTAAATAAGTCCCCAAATCTCTGTAAAAGTGCATTCAATGGTTGGAAGACCTTTGACATTTGATGTAGAAAGCTGTAATAATAATTCACTAGGTCTAGGTAAGATCTCAACAGGGCAACAGATTTTGTGCGCGGTGTTAGTAGTAGGGATGTGCGCCGGACCATTTTTGCTGGATTTGGATTTGGATTTGGTTCTGATTCATCATATGGCTTTGGATTTGGATTTACCAAAACCTGCCGTGACTGGTTTTGGATTTGGATTTTTTTACAAAAATTTTCAAAAAAAGCTAAAATCACATAATTTGGGCATTTTTTTTTGGTCCTAGAGTATTATTAACCCCAATAACATTAATTTCAAGTCATTTACAGTCAATTTATACCACCTCACAGCATACAATATTGTTTTCACCATTATTGGCCAAAGGCTGCAGTGAGCTGGATGGTTACTAAGCAACAGACACCGCAGTTTAAAGCACATCTATGAAACATTGCCACTCACTGCCACTCACTACTGAGTCACAGTACTTGTGTGTTATGGACACACAGAGGGCTAAGGCCCAAGGAGTCATGGTGCTTGTATACGCAGAGGGCTACGGCCCAAGGAGTCACAGTGCTTATACACACAGAGGGCTATTGCCCAAGGATTCACAATGCTTTTACACACAGAGGGCTATTGCTCAACTGAGTCACAGGGGTAAATTTACTAAAGGTCGATTTGCAGGTCGATTTGAGGAGTGATTTACCTCTTCTCAAATCGACTCAAATCGAATGCAGTGAAAACCGTTTTTTCACTGCATTTACTATTATTCGATTTGTTTAGCGATTTGCAAAACAAATTCGATTTGTGTCAGTTTTGAACAGTGATTTGCTGTTAGATTTAGCATGTTCATGTCCAAATCGAACGGCAAATCACCTTTCAAAATGAACTGCAAATCCCCGACACGTTAGAACTGCTTCATGCTTTCACTTTCAGCATGAGCAGTTCGTTCTCACACAGATACATGCAGACATCAGTGCATGTATCTGCCTTGAAAAAGTGTTTAAAGAGTTAAAATTAAAAAAAAAAAAAGTGAGGTCACGTCAATTTTATTCTTAATTTTAACTGTTTAAATACTTTATTCAGTCAGATACATGCAGGCATCTCACTGATGTCTGCATGTATCTGTGTCAATCCGACCTGCTCATGCTCAAATCGAAAGCATGAAGCAGATCTATTGTATTGGGGATTTGAAGTTCGATTTGAAGTCCGATTTTGAGGTCGATTTGAAATCAAATGATAGTAGATAAGGGTTTTGTGTGTTGGGCTATGTAAAAGTACCAATGTTTTTCCGATGGTTGATTTGAGGCCGATTTGACTCAAAATTCGATTTGAAGTCCGATTTTACATTCGATTTGGCCTTTAGTAAATACCCAAAAGCAAAATCGAATGAAAATCGCACCTCAAATCACTCAAAATGCCAAATCGCCATTTAGTAAATTTACCCCACAGTGCTTATATACACAGAGGGCTTTTGCCCAAGGAGTCACGGTGCTTATACACACAGAGGGCTATTGCCCAAGGATTCACGGTGATTGTACACACAGATGGCTATTGCTCAATTGAGTTATGGTGCTTGTATACACAGTGGGGTACAGCACCAAAAAATACATTTTTTTTTAAACTTTTAATTTTCTTGAAAGTTTTTTTTTACTTTTATAAACTTTTTTTTTGTACACACAGGCACTTGTGAGTCTCAACACTTTAATCAGCAGAGTATAGCGCAGCATACATCAGTGTGCAGTGTGCCCCCTATACACAGTCACTTTGCTAGCACAGCCACTTGTGAAGGTCCCTACACACTACGCAATGTGTTCACGATGCGATATTGTGAGCAATTTTCCATGAGCTCTCCCCAGCAGGTCCCCAGTACTCCAGGACACAATGCACGATCTAAAGATGCAGGATATTGTGCAGGATAGCAGACAGATGCTTGCAAGGATCAGGGATATCCGTGATGCATGCATCTGTCTGTAAAAAGAAAAAGAAAACCTGTGTAAAAAAAAACGGCATGACCCCTACCCCAAAAGAGCAACCAGCCCCGGGCTTTAGGGACCCAGTGCTGGTTGTGCAAAATACGGGGGGACAAACATCATAGGGGTCCCCCATACTTAAGCACAACCAGCAACGGGCTAGTCAGAACCAGCCCTGGTTGCCAAAATATGGGGGACAAATGACGTAGGGGTCCCCCGTACTTTGAGCAACCAGCACTGGGCTCTGATCCAGTCCTGGAAATACAGGGGGCAAAAATGCGTAGGGCCCCATGTATTATCCAGAACCAGCACCGGACTTTTTCTAGCAAAGGCTTTTATTGATAATTACATTAAGTTTATGCAAAGACCCTTCTTTTTCAAGACCTCTGCAAATCGCTCTGGCATGCTGTCAATCAACTTCTGGGCCACATACTAACTGATGGCCGCTCATTCCTGCCTAATCAATGTGTGGAGTTTGCCAGAATTTGTGGGCTTTTGCTTGTCCACCCGCCTCTTGAGGATTGACCACAAATTCTCAATGGGATTAAGGTCTGGGGAGTTTCCTGGCCATGAACCCAAAATTTTGATGTTTTGTTCCCCGAGCCTCTTAGTTATCACTTTTGCCTTATGGCAAAGTGCTCCATCATGCTGGAAAAGGCATTGTTCATCACCAAACTGTTCTTGGATGGTTTGGGAGAAGTTGCTCTTGGAGGATGTTTTGGTACCATTCTTTATTCATGGCTGGTTTCTTTCTGCAAAATTGTGAGTTAGACCACTCCCTTGGCTGAGAAGCAACCCCACACATGAATGGTCCCAGGATGCTTTACTGTTGGCATGACACAGGACTGATGTTAGCACTCCACTTTCCTTCTCTGGACAAGTATTTTTCCAAATGCCCCAAACAATCTTAAAGGGCATTCATCAGAGAAAATAACTTTACCCCAGTCCGCAGCAGTCCAATCCCTGTACCTTTTGCAGAATATCAGTCTGTCGCTGATGTTTTTCCTGGAGAGAAGTGGCTTCTTTGCTGACCTCCTTGACACCAGGCCATCCTCCAAAAGTCTTCTTCTCACTGTGCGATGCACTCATACCTGCCTGCTGCCATTCCCGAGCAAGCTCTGCACTGGTGGTGCCCTGATCCTGCAGCTGAATCAACTTTAGGAGATGGTCCTGGTGCTTGCTGGACGTTCTTGGGCACCCTGAAGCCTTCTTCACAACTATTGAACCTCTCTCCTTGAAGTTCTTGATGATCCGATAAATGGTTGATTTAGGTGCAATCTTACTAGCAGCAGTCTGAGGCCCATTCATATAGCAGCAATATCCTTGCCTGTGAAGCTCTTTATGTGCAAAGCAATGATGACTGCATGTATTTCCTTGCAGGTAACCATGGTTAACAGAGGAAGAACAATGATTTCAAGATCCACCCTCCTTTTAAAACTTCCAGTCAGTTATTCTAATTTCTAACTCAATCAGCATGACAGAGTGATCTCCAGCTTTGTCATCATCAACACTCTCACCTGTGTCAATGAAAGAATCACTGACATGATGTCAGCTGGTTCTTTTGTGGCAGGGCCGAAATGCAGTGGAAATGTTGTTTTTGGGATTAAGGCCCTGATTCAGAGCCAGACGCTCTTCGTGAGCGCTCGCTCTGAATCAGGGCGGCATGTTTTTTTTTCAATCTGGCCTCCTGGCCGCTTGCTAATCTGTGGGTGACCACCCACAGCTTTTGCGAGCGGCCAGGTGATGGTCGCGATGGTCGCGACCATCGGGCTTGCGACGAGACCCTTATGGTAGGGTCTCGTTCCTGTAAGCCCCAGTGAGCTTCCTGCTCTAATAGAGCAGGAAGCTCAACTACTGACATCACTCGTGATGTCAGTAGGGCCGTCCTCAAACAGCAGGCATTCCTTTGGGAACGCCTCCATTTGGCCAGCCACCACCCCTCCCTCACCGCCTACAAAACGGGGCGAGCAGTCGATCAACATCGACAGCCACCCCATTTTGCTGTGAGCCCCTGAGCGAGTCATTTCTCGCTCGCTCCAAGGCACGCGCAGTGCGCACGCGGCATGTGCGCACTGCCCAGCCATCAACCCGCTTGCGAGCAGGTCTGAATCAGGCCCTAAGTTCATTGTCATGGCAAAGAGGCACTTTGCAATTAATTGCAATTCATCTGATCACTCTTCATGACATTCTGTAGTATATGCAAATTGCCATCATAAAAACTGAAGCAGCAGACTTTGTGAAAACCAATACTTGTGTCATTCTCAAAACTTCTGACCATGGCTGTACATGCCAAACATGAATCCTGTCTGATCATTACTTATTCTATGATTTTCTTTATGCTATTGGTGTCATAAACTGGGGTTTCCATAAATGTCAACAAAATTGAATAGAAAATGTCCTGCATTTCTGTATAATTAAAATGTGAATTTTTATTCCAGTATGTAATTTGCACTCGGCTACTGATCTTCTGGTCCTGGAAGGATCACTGGAAGGAGGTCCCTCCTGGCTCCACTTCTGCTTCTTATCTTGCGTGGTGCAAGTCTGGGGTCAGCAAACTGAAGGGGGTATATAAGTGTCATCACTTCCTGTGATGCTACTTGTTTGCTTCTCTAACCAGCCTCCCAGTCTGTCTAGCAGCCGGTAGCAATAATGCTCAAGGTACAGTAAGAAGAAAAAAAAAGTTAACGTAAAAAATGAACACACCTTCTCCTCTCAGCCAATGACAAAGGGTGTGTGTTTCATTTAAATACAAAGGGGGTGTGGTGTTGCAGGGATAAATATGAAAACACTAACACCTGTTTTCTGGGGATACTTGGAAAAGTTAAGGATCCCCAAAATGTATGAAGGCATTCCCTCCGTTTCCAACAGCAGCCGCAGCCCCTGCGAAGCTGTCAGGTTTACCAAGTTTGGCCATAATGGATCATTCCTGGATGGCGTTACCCTATAGTAGCCTGTGGGCTACTATTTAGCAAAAATTACTGTAAGAGGGCTTAATGACTGCCGCACATGTGATACCCAGTGCGGCAAGTCAACCCCCTGCGTGGCCTTACTGGGAGGGGCGTGGCCTCACTCTGGAGCCGTGCCCAACTCTCCTAGAGATGCTGGGCTGCCCCCAGAGACTCTCCCTGCCCTGAAGGTTCCTTCTCAGTGATTGGGAACCGGGATCTGCCCTGTGATGTTAGTGTGCAGCGTCCGGCTCCCTGTCACTAAGGAAGAGCCGGCATTTTGGTGTCACCCCCTCGTAGAACAGCCCCAGTTCCTGAAGTACAAGGGAAACGCTTGCTTTTGTGATCATTTGCCATCTTTACACATCTGTGGGGCAGACTTGTTTCAGAGCCCCTGTCCTTGCATGTGATTTTTGATACATTCGGGCAAATGTGAATTTCTTATTGCTGCAAATAGCGGCAATAAGAAATTCTAATTATCAAGTCCCTAAATTATATGCCCCTAAATGCTAGGCATGCTGTCCAGTTTTTTAGGCAACCGCAAAATATCAGCGCCCCCAGGTGACTGCCTGCCCGTAAAGGTAACGCCAACCCTAATTGAAACATTAAATGAAAACTTACAGCAAAAGGACAACAAATAGGTTAGTTCTAACAGTCTCCCATAATCTTTAATATGCAAGACTGTTAGTATTAGCTATCATCAGTGCAGACTGTATATATTATAGTTGTTGATTTACTGTTTTATATTTGTGTGATTCACGAATATAGTCACTAAGATTTTCTATTCCCAATTAAAAGGCAGCAGATGTCCCCAGAAATGTGTTTGATGCTCTTATTTAATTAGCTTTCTGGACAAAAATTAAAAAGTATGATGCACAGATAACAATGCCAAGATGAGTTCACAGCAGCGGCGAGAACAGACATTATATACATATGGCAAATACACAGCAGTGTAATGGCTTTTACAAAAAAGAACAAATATTATGTCAGATGATTTATTTGTAAACATCTTGCATAAAGAACAATCCCATCATTTATCCTAAGGCTACTTCCTAACCGATATCACCATAGCTGTTACTGGACAAAGAAAATCATAGGTCAATTTGAATTGACCTATAAACTATGACCAAACAGCAAGCACTGATATCATGGCTCTGAAAATCTCAGAGGGCTAGTATAATAATTGAGGAGTAACTTAAGATAACTGCATTAGCTCCAGCCAGTCTGTCTCCATCAAAAGCATCTATTCTGCTGAGAAGCCAGTGAAATTTACAGCTTAATATTATGTGAGATTCAATATTGCTTTAAAATACCACGAAGGTGGAGAGGTTAGGTGTGAGATAATTCTGCATCTTGTAGTGAGTGCAGAAAACCGCTCCTACACAGTTCATTTTTCTACCTAGGTTTCTTAGAAAACATATATTCGTATGAAATACACAACATTGGGTTTTCTTTCCAAAAAGAATAGGATAATAAAAAAGCAAAAACAGCTTATCATTTTTTTTTTTAATAATCGGTGTGTGTGTTTTGTCTTTATTTAACTATTTATTTTACAGTGGGGGTACAGGTGCCGCCCGTCTGCTGGTACTTGTAGTTCCACAAGTGCCAAAGGGCAGCATGCTGGCACCTGTAGTCCCACTGTAAAATACAATAGGGACCTTACACAATTTTTTTCTCCCATATATTTAAATTCAGGACTTTCCCTGCAGCCTGGTGTTGGTTTCTAAATTACGGGGGAACCATACACATTTTGTTCCCTGTAATCTTAGAAACCAGGACAGGCTGGCAAGCCTGGGGCTGGTTAAGCTTTAGGAAGGGGGACCTTATGTCATTTTTTTTTCTGATATTTACATTTATTTTCTATATTTACAGGCAGAAACATACATGGATCAGAGTGATCTGTGTATGTTTCTGCCAAACTCTCAGGTCACAGACAGGTGTATTTTTTTTCACAAGTTTTTACAGGGGAGTTTTCCCATCTCATGAGAGTTTAGAAACTCTCTGCTTGGTAAATTCCAGAATCCTATCTTGACCAGTGAAAAGGTTCTCAAATTTTGCCGATGGTGAATTGAAGAGTGTTTGCTAACTCTCCGGTATTTTCCCGTAGCAAAAGAGATCTCTCTCCCGAGTTTGACATTAGTAAATTTGAGAGTGGGAAAAAGTGCCCAAACTCTCCAGAGTTTGCAAACTCTCCCAAACTCTCAGCTTAGTAAATTTACCCCTAAGACTGATGTGGTCACAAGTCCAGATTTAGTATGTAATGCCAATGCGAGTATCCGTAAGGCTTCATGAGCATATTTGCACTGCCCACTGCTTTTTCTGTCCATCATCATTAGTACCGGCACTTACCCCTGCACCATGCTAAGTGTAAGATATCCATCAGAAACTGCCGTCCCCTCGGTACACTCAGGGCTAGTTATAGCATGGGATTCTGGCTACATACTGTACTTAATGAATGTACAGTATTACATGAGTTCATAAAGTAGCTGCATAGTATACACTCAGGCATGCCTATTTCACAAACAGAGAGAACCAGACGCACACTAACCCTCCATCAAAATGCATATACATGGTGCGGCACTTGCACAGTTTGCTTACAAATAATGCTAAATCAGGGGCGTTTCTAGAGAGGAGGGGCCCGTGTGCAGTTTCCGACACGGGCCCCCTCCTCTCCGCCCAGCGCCCGGCAGCGCACTGAGCTATAGACTCTGGGCACTAGAGTGTGCCCAGAGTCTATAGTGTATGCACAGAGCATTTTCCCTGTACTGTATATGCGCAAACGATGGGAAAATGCCCACCGCGGCCATTTTCCAGTCGTTTTACAGAGCCGGACCCCGCACCGACGTAGGTAAGTAATATTATGGGTGCACGGTGTGCAGTGCGGGGTCCCCCTGGACCCAGGGGCCCGTGTTCCCCGCACACCCAGCACCCATTATAGATACGCCCCTGTGCTAAATGCTTTTGGACTAGTGTGAGACAGGGATAGGGACACTATCTCTCGCTACCATTTAAAATGGTGTATAAAGCTGATCTGCCTGTTTTGTATTACAGAAAGGGCAGATCCTAGGATAAAAAGAGGGCAGGGTGGGACAGAGAGGGCTTTGGGATGTTGAGTAGTATCGAATAGACTGAGGCATGCAGGCTCCCTTTGCTAGAATATATATTAAGAAACAACAGTATAAAACACCATTTTGTCTTAGATTCTAATGTGAAGCACAAAATTAATATTTCCTCCTCAGAATTCTAATCTTGCTTTATGGGCATTCTTTCCGCAACAATAATGGGTGAACTAGAATAACAAGCAAAGGTGGATTTAAGGGGAGGGATGCACAGGGGCACATTATACCCTGGGTTCCACTAACCTCTCTGAGTCTAACATAGAGATTGTTCTTCACCCATCACCCCCTGAATTTAAGATTAAGCCGCACAGGCTCCCAGGGTGCCCTCTAAAGCACCATTAATTAGACTGTTGTTGCTCTACACTTCACTTAGGGCTCTATTTATTAACATTATTTTTACTAAAATAAAGTGAAAAAGGGTGTTTTCACACCCTTTTCACATTATTTTAGTTTCACCTGTAGTTATTACAGGGCAACTGGAGTAGAATTAGTAAAATTCTACTCCAACCCCTAAGTATCACTTATTATTAGTAAAGCAGATTGCATTTCCCATAATTGTAATGGGAAATGTGATCCGACCACAGTTACTAAAAATAAATTGTAAAAAAATACCGGGGGAAGCCCTGTGATAATAACGCCACCTGGAGGTGGCGTTATCCAGGGTCTCCCCCAGTTACCGGGCTCCCACTCTGCTCTAACGGGGAGAGCAGAGGCGGGAGCCGGTACCAGTAATCAGCTGTGTGGTCTAAGGAGACCGCAAGCTGATTGCTGTAAAAAATAGAAAAAAAAAATTAAACATTTTTTTTTCCTTACCTGAATCCAGGGACCGGTGATCGGGCCTCCGGTGATGGCTCCTCTCCGGTCAGCTGGTCTCCCATAGTACACTGGGGCCCGGTCATCAGGTGATCGTGCCCCAGTGCAGTATGGGAGATCACCTGATCGGGAAGCCCGGAGAAGATCACCGGAGGCCAGGAGGATGCAGGTAAGTGTAATGAAGGGGGGGGGTCGCGGGGGTCCGCGATTGTTGGGGGCGGGGCTTAGCGCCGGGGGCGGGGCTTAGCGTTGGTGGGGGGGTAGTAGCGGTGGTCGGTCGGCGCATGCGCGGGCTCTTAGTCGCGGTATCTTTTCTGAAAATACCGCGACTAGAGTGCGGATGGGATCCGCAGGGACAGAGCTTTATCGCAAGCTCTGTCCCTGCAAGGGATTTATAGTAAATCCCTGTGATATTGCCTGAATTCGCAATGCGAATTCACTCGGTAATATCACACTACAATCCGCATTCAATATGCGGATTGTAGTAAATAGAGCCCTTAGAGACAAACTGGCGTTGCACAGACTCAGAGTCTTGACACCATCCTCAAACTTTTTTATAGTTAGAAGGTGGTGGGCAGCGCACATAGAACGTGAAGAGTGTGTGAGGAGTTTTGAGTGTCTGAGGACAGGTAAGTCCGTGACTTGCTGTATGGGGACTTAAGTGCCCCATGCCTCCCGAAATCCTAATCCAGCTCTAATAGCAAAACAGGTTACTATTATCTTGCTTTGTTTTATAAATCAACTTTAACTTTTGAAATCCTTTACTGTGTTGTGATCTAATATTTGCATTTCCTTTTCAAACTGGGCACATGAAAAACAAACACTGCATGGAAATCTGTGAGACAGATGATGAGCTGCTTATAAGTGAGTATAAACAAGCATGGTGAGAACTGGATAATGGCAGACTTAGATACATTCCGGGACTTCTCACAAGTGACTTATCAGGGTGAGATGAAACGTTCTGAATACAAATTTATTTTCTTCTCTGCCAAGTTGGAGGAAACTGGCCTATTTTGAAAAATATAATGTTACATTTTCCACAATTTGTTTTCCAGAGTAGAAATCAATGTTTATTTAATTTTTGTGCAAATCTAGTTCAAAATAAATAAAAATATTTTGCACCTCAGAATTAGATATTTACTAATGGCTATTTTTTTTAAACACTACTAATATGTGTTAATAACAGCCCTTATTAATTACTGTATGTTGGCTACTTGGATTCAAAAGTACATATGTTCTTATCCCTTAGGCTTACGTATTTGTTTATTGTTCCTAGGAAAAAATAGAAAACTCTTTCCATTTATTCAATAGCTATTTATAGGTTAAGACAAATACGCCATGTGTTTCTAATAGAAAGAGTGGAAATTGTCCACACGTGAAATTTTGTCCCATGATTTGAATATTGAGGGCAAAGAATTGACACAAAGGCATCATGTAAATGGCATCTCCCAGTAGTATGTTCCCCTGAATGGCATTAGCGTATGTACATATGGAATGACCAAAACTTTCCCTAACCATATTAAATTGCTTTGATAATGGAAGCCCTCAACTAAAATAGACTTTCATAAAAGCTGATTACTGTATTGTCAATCACCGGCCACGAAGATATGGGGGGAAATGTAATAGAGTCCGAGTTTATGTACAACTATGCACTCGCATCAATTCGCAGTGACTATGATGCGAGTTTGTACTTAAAGTTTCACAATGCAATAGCTTGCAAATTGTAGTGTGCTAGTGTGATAGAAATGTGAGTAAATGCAAGTTTTTCTGTGTGCAAATTACAATGCAAGTTTCATCACAAGATGTGAGTTTAGCAGAAGCCTGCACAGATCAGTGAGATCAGTGCAGGCTTCTGTGTGCAAAAAGTGTAGGAAAGTGTTAAAAAAAAAAATCTGTGGGGTCCCCCCGAAAAGCACACCCAGCATCGGGCTGTGTAAGCCAGCCTTGGTTGTGAAAATTCAGGGGAAAAAAAAAAAGGTAAGGGTCTCCCGTATTTTCATCAACAAGCACCAGGCTCTGTGAGCCAGTCCTAGAAATACGGGGGTCAAAATGAGTATGGACCCCCTTGTTATCCACAACCAGCACTGGGCTCTAACTAGCAGGGATGTAATGCTGCAGCCGGGAGATTTGCTTTATGGGTTTCCCTGGCCAAAGTATTTAGCACCATTCACTATTCAGCCCAGGTAGGGGATCCCTCGGGAGGTGGGGCCCCTCAATAAAGAGGTCCCCCTCTTCAAGGTGACCCTGGCTGTGGTTGAAGCCTGGTCTATCCCCCATATCCCTGGACAGTGGATGCGGGTTGCTTGTGTTAAATAATAGATATAAACTAATTTTGTCTCTTACAGGAGAACTAGAGGTCCCAGCAAGCTTCCCCCACATGCTGGTACTTGGAGATCCACAAATACCAGCCTGCGGGGCATTAAGGGCCCGCTTGGTACCTCTTACCTCTCTGTAAAAGAAATAATGAGAAGACACACACACCTTAGGTTGTATTATTTTATTACACATACACTCACTCATTCATTCACTCACTCAAACTCACACGTACTCACACTACATACCTTTACCCTTATGCCGGTCTGTTCATACTCACCCACTCTTTGGTTCAGGTCCTCTTTGGTTCATGTAGGCACCCAGGGTCTTGGTAAAATAAAAACAAACTCTAAGGACAGTACTTACAGTACCAAATGGTGGGTCAGCTGCGACCTTTTCCATAGAAATGTGTGGGCTGACCGGTCATTGGATGAGAGAGGTGAGCCCCCGATTCTCTCAGCCAATAAACAATTCCCCCATAGACTTCAATGCTGGGAACCGCAGGGTTATTCAATTCGTTCCCACCATTGAAGTCTATGAGGGAAGCGTTTATTGGCTGAGAGAGCTGGGGGCTCGTCTCTCTCAGCCAATGAACAGTCAGCCAATACCAGGCTTCTGCGCTGCTGCTCAGGCTAAACTTGATTAATTTGCGGTTTTTTAAAACTAGTTTTGTGCGAGTTTTAAACTTGCAGCCTATTACATCATACGAGTTCTATGATTTAAAAGGGAAAACATCTAGATGCGACTTTGGACGTGACAAGAAGGGTTGAAGCGAGTTTCATGCAAATTTGCACCATCTCGCACTCAATTACATACAGCAAAAGCAAAGTCGAATGTTTTTTGCACATTTTCAAAGTAGCACTATTACATTTCCCACCTGATATTATTCTGTTATCATTAGAATAGAATTACATTTTATACCCTATATTTATTACGTTTATTGACGTATAACATTATTTGTATCATTGGGATAATAAGCCAACTGAGGAATCTGATGTCTAGGAATACTTAGCTGCTAGGCAAGTGCATTGGTACTGTGCATGTTAAGCATGATGCACTCTATGTAGCATTGCCTGGGACACTTCAATGTCCCTAACATCACCATCGTGAGTATCTATAATATAAGTGGTATTCTTGTTCCAATAGCAGAAACACAGCAGTCATTTGGGCATGAGAACTAAATAGTATCACTTTTACTACAGCAGAGACACCTAAATATTTTGATAAACGGGTCAGAAAAGTTTAAAATTACATTCTTTGGGGCTAGATAATATTGAAAATAAATGTTGTCACATAGCAGATTTTAACCACAAAACTGTGTTTACTAGTTATCAGCTCTTTATCTGCTCTAGTAGACAAATGGAAATAACGCCGGCGCTGACAGGGTTGTCTCTCTGAGCAGCTGCTGGAAAAAGGGGTAGTTACTCCCTTGGAAGAGCTAGAAACTAAGGATAAAAAGCAGCGCTAAAGCTTGACTTATTTATTGAATGATATCACAAACACATAAAAGCATAAAAGGTGAAATGACTTTGAATGTCAAACATTTATAGACAATACTTGCAAGTAAGAAAAAATCATGAAAAAAAATTATTAAAAATTTGAAAAAAAGGCACTAGTACATTAGAAATCGACATGCATGTCAAAAAGTCATAAAGACTAAATAAATTCTTGAATAACCATTACAGGCACTACACGATATAATGCACCATGGAATAAATGTTCAGTTCTCTTGGTAATGCCCTAAGAGGCAATCAGCCTAGGATGAAAATCCAATAGGGGACTGAGCACATATAGTCCTCACCGTTAGGACCCTCCTATATGGACAAATATTACCTCTGTGAGTCTCTCAGGAGTGGTCAAAAAGCTGCCAGGGGAGCAGTGAAACTCGTTGGTGTATTACCAGGAACCAGGCACTACCAGCACCCTTACCTACCTATCTCTGCACTTTATTTGGAAGTTCAATATCTGTGGATTTTCTTCATTGGAAGCCCATATGACTATCAGCCTTGTACCAGGATTCTGTGGACATTGATTTGTGACTTCGAGCTTTACTTTCCAGACCACCGCTACTGCGCATTGGACCTGCCTGTAATGGTTATTCAAGAATTTATTTAGTCTTTATGACTTTTTGACATGCATGTCGATTTCTAATGTACTAGTGCCTTTTTTTCAAATTTTTAATTTTCTTTATCTGCTCTGTTGCATAATGCATAATACAGTGGCTTAACTAGGGCAGGGCCGCTGGGGTTAATGCCCTGGACGCTGGGGGACCGGCGGCGTGGTGGGGTGCCACCAGCCACGGGACAGGCCCGCCCTAGTCAGCTAGTGTAGTGCAGACCGCAGTGAGTGCACTACACACACATCGCTGCCAGCGCTGGATAGTACACTTGTACTACCCGGCAGTGATGTGTGTGTTTCAGCAGCAAATGAGAGTCAGACAGACTCTCACTGGCTACTGTGCCCACTGCCAGAGCCGGGCTGGAGCTCACTCAAGAGCTCCGCCTTCCAGCTCCTGCAGTGGGTGATGGGAGAGATGTTATGACGTCTCTCCCATAGTACCGAGCAGGACCCAGCGAGAGCACGGAGGAGCAAACAGCAGCAGGCACGGCAGGAGCAGGGATTCAGGTAAGTCAAGTCAGTGTTATGCGTGTGTGTGTGTGTGTGTGTGTGTGTGTGTGTGTGTGTGTGTGTGTATGTCTGTCTGTCTGTGATTTATGCACAACGGAACGCACTGTATAAGGGGCAACTCATAATGGGGATCACTGCTGGGGGCCTTCATAAAGGAGACCACTACTGGGGGCACTGTATAAGGGGCACAGCATATGGGGGATCACTACTGGGGACACTTTATAAAGGGCACTACTGGGGGCCTGCATAAGGGGGACCACTACTGGGATCCTGCATAAGGGGGACCACTACTGAGGGTACTGTATAAAGGGCATTACTGGGGGCTTGCATAAGAGGGACCACTACTGGGAGCACTGCATACTGGGGGTATTATATAAGGGACAATACTGGAGGTCTGCATAAGGGGGAATAGGGCACTACTGAGGCACTGTATAAAGGGCACTTCTACATGGGGCACTGCTACTGGGGACATTGAGATAAGGGGCACTACTACAGCGGGCATTGCAAGAGAGGCACTACTACTGGGGCATTAAGGAGCATATGGAATGGTAAGGAATGTTCCCAGAGTGACAAGAAAGGGGTGTGTGTGTAATGTTGACATGCCCCATTTTTCAGTGACCACGCCTATTTTTCACAGCGCGCGCCTTGACACGCGCTGTGGGGAGGCTCCATTTTTCAATTTGCCCTGGGCTTCAAATACCCCAGTTATGACAATTTTCCCTGGGCTCCAAATACCTTAGTTACGCCACTGGCATAATACCCTCCTCTACTCACGTCATACACCCCAACTGTTCTTCTTTCGCCCCACATTTCAAGGACTGTCCTGCTGTCCCACCTGCAGGCAGGGCTGGTGCTAGGTTTGCAATCGCCCTAGGCAAAGTTTCACTTAGCCGCCCCTGCTGCCCCAAAGGTTTCTATCTACTTGTTCACTTACCGCATAAGTTAAAATTAATACTACATGCTGGTAAAAAGCTTGGTCTAATAGTGACGTTGCATTTGAGTTATCACAAAGAATATAAGCACAGGACAAGCTCAAATTATCAGTGATAATGATACATGTGCCTGATCACAAGAAATTATATCCATATGTTACATACTGTGGCCCCCATTTATTAACGAGTTTTATCACCAAAATGGGTGATACATTTCACTGTGTATGATAAATGGTGCTCCAGCCAATCACCTCCCAACTGTCATTTTTCTAACAGTTGACAGTTGGGAGCTGATTGGCTGGAGCTCCATTATCATACAAAGTGACATTTATCACTCGTTTTGGTGATAAAACTCATTAATAAATGAGGCCTTGTATGTGCTGGATCCATAACTAGGGTTGTGTAGTCGCCAGTGACACCGCCCTGTAGTGCAAGGCCCAGGCAGTAAAATTGTAATTTCCCTAGTGGCTCCTGTCTCAGGCTTCTGTGGTGCGTAGAAGGATGTCAACAGCCATATTGTCAGCATTAACCATGTCGACATTCATCATGTAGAAAGTGGTGAAATGTTAGAAAGTTGACATATCACCCCTGGTGGCCTAGAAATTACTTACCTGCTCCAAATGGCTGCAGCAGCTCCAGTGCGGCTTTTGGGTCCCGCCAGTCATGTGACTGTCACTTCCGGGTTAGACATTCGATCCTCCTGCGTTTTGGTATTTTTCTGCTACTCATAACCCTAATTCCTACACCTAACCCTCCCTCTAGTGCCTAACTCTAACCTTCCCCCAACAGCCTAACCCTAACCCCCACCCTGCAGCCTAACTGTAACCTCCCCCTGCAGCCTATCCCTAACCTCCCTCCCTACAGCCTTACCCTAAACTCCCTCACAGCCTAACCTTAGTCCCCACCTCACAGCCTATCCCTAACCTCCCCAGCAGCCTAACCCTAACCCCCACCCTGCAGCCTAACTCTAGCCTCCCCCATAGCCTATCCCTAACCTCCCCCCCTACAGCCTTACCCTAACCTCCCCTGCAACCTAACCCTAGCCCCCACCCCACAGCCTAACTCTAACCTCCCCATGAAACCTAACCCTAACCTAGCCCCCGGCAGCCTCACCCTAATCCCCCCCAGCAGCCTAACCCCCACCCTGCAGCCTAACTCTAACCTCCCCCCATAGCCTATCCCTATCCTCCCCCCCTACAGCCTTACCCTAACCTCCCCCGCAGCCTAACCCTAACCCCCACCCTGCAACCTAACCCTAGCCCCCACCCCACAGCCTAACTCTAACCTCCCCATGAAGCCTAACCCTAACCTAGCCCCCGGCAGCCTCACTCTAATCCCCCCAGCAGCCTAACCCTTCCGCCTGCAGCCTAACCCAAACCTTCCCCCCAGCAGCCTTATCCCCCCCCTAATGTTGACATTCTGACAATGTCAACATTTCACATAACTTTTCACATTGTGGTGTCTACATTGTCATTGTTGAACTTTTGACTACATCCTACAGCAGTGTTGGCTAACCTTGACACCCCAGCTGTTATGGAACTACATAACCCAGCATGCACTGCTACAGTTTTGCTATTAGGGCATGCTAAAACTGTGGCAGGGCATGCTGGGATATATAGTTCCACAACAGCTGGAGTGTCAAGGTTAGCCAACACTGTCCTACAGCCTCAATTTTTAGTATTTGGATCATTTTGTGTCACACTCCAGTTGGTATAATACCTTATTACAGTGATATATTTTTGTAATATTGGCAAAAGGGACTTAAAAGGTTAAAAATAAATACATAAAAAATAAACAGAGCTGGTTTGGCCAAGTATAAAACAACTTAAAAACATTTGCAGGTACACTGGGGAAAGTACCGTTATGAGAAGGGAAATAACATCAGATGGGTCAGCGGTCACAGCATCTGTTTAGTAAAGAATTAAGATAGTTGTTTTTTTTGTTTTTTTAAATAATCTCTCCACACTTTCTCTTTATCAGTTTCTGAATGAACCATTCTGATTAATCAATGTATTCATGTTTCTCTGCTAGCCCCTTGCTCTCTATACTTGTACTATGCTTGGCGCTCCTACATTTCCCAACAGCTGCATCTGCTCCTTGAATGTCCCTGGCAGAAAGCATTAATAAGTCAGATCAGTAAAGTGATGTGAATTATTGCTTTAAGCGTTATAATAAAAACTAGTACAAGAGCCCAGCTGCTCTGTCCTTAAAGTTGCTGCTCCCTTCTCAGTGTTGTCCTGGGGGAGGAGGGAACATAATTTCCAACATAAGAGCTTCTTTGATTACCACACACACTGGCCTCTCATTTAGAGACAGGGAGTGTAATATAGATACTGCTAATGTTTTGCTGAAGGCAATGTGACTCTGCTTAGGGCTGCTTATTAAGGGCTTGATACACTACCGTACGCAACTGCGATTACTCCCGCAATTGGGCGATTGATGCAGTGCGCGAACCGGCCGCTGTGATCAGGACGTACACAGCCTGAGCACTCATAGCGTGCGCTTAAGTTAGCAATTTCTGAGTAAGGTCAGAGCTTGTGCAAGTGTGCATGAGGCTGCGATGGTACTCGATTGTACCGATGGTTTCGCAGTCTTGCTAAACAGTACGTATGTGTGCTAAGTAAAGTGGGCGTCCCTGTGTAGTGCTGCAGTGGGATAGCGGTCGTAATTGATTAGCATACTATCACAGTTGAACTGCGTGCGTGATCGCTATTGCATTCGCAGTTGTGATCCGTACTGAGGGCCTGATTCAGAGCCGCTCGTAAGCAGCCGCTCGTTCACTCCGAGCGATGTTCGCACAACTGCGCATGCGTATGGGTTGTAATGCGCATGCGCCAACCAGTCATTGCGGTTGGAAGTCGAGTGCTCGCAAAATAGCGAGTGCATGCTAATTTGAGTGACAGGATGAGGCGTTTGTGGGTGGTAAACGGGGAGTGGTGATCCGAACGCAGGCGTGCCAAACAGTCAGAACGGGCGTTTTCAGGGTGTGCATAATTAACAAAGCAGCGTCATCGGCCACGTCACGTGGCTGCTTCTTAGCCTGAACTGTTCGCATGATTGCGGTAGGAAAATCCAACCACAAGCACTGCGAGCAGTTCAGACCCTTTCTATGTACTCGATTAATCAAATAAATAGCGGAGATGACGTATGATGCGAGCGACCAGGGGGCGTCTTTACAAAATAGCGAGCGCATGTTTCGTTCGCTCGCTCAGGCATAGAGGCGTCAACATACCGCAAAGAGCGAGCGCTCAATTTAAACAGCCGGTCCCTTTTTCTGAACGAGCGAGCGCAAATAGCGTCCAGCTCTGAATCAGGCCCTAAGTCCGTTCACTATCGTACAGTGTATAAAGTATTGCGTAGTCAGTTTGTCAATACATCTTGATAATCACCCAATTTTTAAATAATGAAAGATTTTGCTTTCCTTCTTCCCTCTCATTTATTTCCCATTTCAGCAGGAGATGTATCAAACCTTCTAAAGAGAGCATGTGGGGGTGTTGCCAGTACCAAATAAATCAGATTCCAGCTGTTACTTTATAGGTTTTACAGGATACATTATAGCTAGAAGCTGATTGGTTGCTATGAACAATATACAGTATTCCCTGCATATGATGGCACTTTTACAGTACATCCACTCTTAGGAGTATTCCTGTAGCCTCTGTAATCCAGTAACAGGCACAATTTATCATATCCTCGGTTTAATCACCTTCATCGGGTTATCCTGGTTACATATTCAATTAATTTAATATCAAACATAACAGTTTAACCCACAAACATTTGCTTTGGTGCATCCTTCTTTGCTGATAAAAGGAAAAAGAAAAGCTAACCATATGCTTTATGAGCGACTTCATCCCACATATCTTGTCTTGTATATGAAGAACTCTCTCGACCCACATGTTTTCGATTTCATGTTCTGTTATACAGTATATTGTAGGCTGGATTGGCATTTTACCAGGTAGTAGGGGTTGGTTTTTGGTACACAAGTATAACACAATAAACTTATAACCAATGTATAAAATGGTCAATACCTTTAATAAGGACCATTGGCAGAAGAAGTCTGGTCCTAGTTGATGCTAATTATCATATGCAAAGTCAGCATCAGAAATGCAAAGGGAACATACTGTATGTCCAGAAGTGTGCGTGACAATGCTTACCTCTAGGCAAATGTATGTATCTGTGGAACTTGTCTTAGTAGCCTTGTCTTCTAGATTATTTTACTATTCTAAATCAGTACTGCCTGCCTCCTTCTGGATTGTGTAACAATTCTGAACCTGTGCTGCCTGTTTTCTTCTGGATTGTGTTAATACTGTATTCTGAATCAGTGCTGCCTGCTTCCTTTTGGATTGTAATATTGTTCAGAATCAGTGCTGCCTGTTTCTTTCTGGATTGTGTTACTATTCTAAACCTGTGCTGCCTGTTTCCTTCTGGACTGTATTACTGTTCTGAACCTGTCGTGCATGCTTCCGTCTGGATTGTGTTACTATTCTAAACCTGTGCTGCCTGTTTCCTTCTGGACTGTATTACAATTCTGGATCAGTGGTGTCTGCTTCCTTTTGTATTGTATTATTATTTTGAAACAGTGCTGCCTGTTTCCTTCTGGATTGTTTTACTATTCTGAATCAGTGCTGCCTGTTTCTTTCTGGATTGTTTTATCACTGTATTACCAACCAGTGCTGCCTGCTTCCTATTGGATTGTGTTATTATGCTGAACCTGTGTTGCCTGTTTCCTTCTGGGTTGTGTTACTAATCTGAATCAGTGCTGCCTGCTTCCTTTCAGATTGTATTGTTATTCTAAATTAGTGCTGCTTGTTTTCTTCTATATTGTGTTGCTATACTGAACCTGTGCTGTCTGTTTCCTTCGGGATTGTGTTACTATTCTGAATCAGTGCTGCCTGTTCCTTTCTGAATGGTTTTACTACTATTTTCTGAACCTGTCCTGCATGCTTCCTTCTGGATTGTGTTACTATTCTGAATTAGTGCTGCCTGTTTTCTTCTGGATTGTGTTATCATGCTGAACCCGTGCTGCCTGCTTCCTTCTGGATTGTGTTACAATTCTGGATCAGTGCTGTCTGCTTCCTTTTGTATTGTATTATTATTTTGAATCAGTGCTGCCTGTTTCCTTCTGGATTGTGTTACTATTCTGAATCAGTGCTGCCTGTTTCTTCCTGTATTGTTTTATCACTGTATTCCCAACCAGTGCTGCCTGCTTCCTATTGGATTGTGTTATTATGCTGAACCTGTGTTGCCTGTTTCCTTCTGGATTGTGTTACTAATCTGAATCAGTGCTGCCTGCTTCCTTTCAGATTGTATTGTTATTCTGAATTAGTGCTGCTTGTTTTCTTCTATATTGTGTTGCTATACTGAACCTGTGCTGTCTGTTTCCTTCTGGATTGTGTTACTATTCTGAATCAGTGCTGCCTGTTCCTTTCTGAATTGTTTTACTACTATTTTCTGAATCAGTGCTGCCTGCTTCCTATTGGATTGTGTTACTATGCTGAATCTGTGATGCCTGTTTACTTCTGGATTGTGTTACTAATCTGAATCAGTACTCCTTGCTTCCTTTCAGATTGTATTGTTATTCTGAATTAGTGCTGCCTGTTTTCTTCTGCATTGTGTTACTATACTGAACCTGTGCTCCCTGTTTCCTTCTGGATTGTGTTACTATTCTGAATCAGTGCTGCCTGTTTCTTTCTAGATTGTTTTACTACTATTTTCTGAATCAGTGCTGCCTGCTTCCTATTGGATTGTGTTACTATGCTGAACCTGTGTTGCCTGTTTCCTTCTGGATTGTGTTACTAATCTGAATCAGTGCTGCCTGTTTCTTTCATATTGTATTGTTATTCTGAATTAGTACTGCCCGTTTTCTTCTGTATTGTGTTACTATACTGAACCTGTGCTGCCTGTTTCCTTCTGGATTGTGTTACTATTCTGGATCAGTGCTGCCTGCTTCCTTTTGGATTGTATTATTATTTTGAATCAGTGCTGCCTGTCTCATTATGGATTGTGTTACTATTCTGAATCAGTGCTGCCTGATTACTTCTGGATTGTAATTCTGAATTTGTGCTGTCTGTCTCATACATGGTCCAGGTGACTTTCATTGTTATTTCAGGTATCCTTGACCCTCCGGTGAGTGTTAGTCACGTCTATCCACCTTCGGCATATTGGAGAGTGCCTAAGAGGCTGATTCCACATATTATTTATCCACTTGAATATTACTTGTTGCTATCTGCACCATTCATGTTTCCCCTCATTGTCACTGGCAAAGATTCCTATGGCAGGGGAACGTGGTATATGGCTGTGTTTCATACAGCCAGTGTTACTGGACTTTCAGTAATTATTTATCGAACAGGGACCTTGAAATTTAATAATGTGAATCCTGTGCTCAGTTGTATAACTTTGGTGCAGTGAATATATACATCAGTCACAATTTGTCTATTTAGGCAGTATTGTGTTATAAATTGGCCAACATCTGTTTGCAATATCACACTAGTTGTTAAGTGATGATAAATAATTACACATTTAATTGGATTGGCCTCACAACTGTGAAATAGACTTTTTTTTAAGCAAATGCCAGGTAAAGTGCTGCACATTCAAATAATGGACATATTTTGGCTGCAGCACAACTTTTATACTAAACCAGCAAATATCACCATATAAACAATGCATAATGAGCTATAAACCTAGTCATCCTATTAAAAGCATTACTTATCCTGAAAGTAATTTGGTGAATAAAGCAATTTAATAATACATTACATTTTATGTTCTCCTTGTTATGTTTTTTCTGTGTTTGCTGTGAACTAAATTTGAAGCACAGGCAATTGAGGACACTTTAGTTACAATGTATATACATTTGCTATTAGGTCTCAGGAATGTCTAGGGACTATGGTGCAAGGAGTGACTAGACAAACAATACAGGTCGCGCAGCAGGGGTGACCTGTACAGTGAAATTGCAGGATTTCAGACAAGAACTAGACAAGCAAGATAGCGGACACGGACTGGACTGACAACTAACAAACATGGACTAAATAGGCAAGATATCAGACAAGAACTAGACAGGCCAATAACAGGCATGAACTAGACATACAAATAACAAATAAGGACTAGACAGGCCATGCACAATACTGTGGCAGAGCTACCGGCTGAAGCAGCAAACCAGGTTCAAGGTGTGGCCTTGTGGGCCGAGGTGCAACAGGAACCACACTGAATGGCCTTGGGGCCAAGGAGCAGCCTTGAGGGCTGAGGTGCGACAGGAGCAACATGGTGCGGCCTTGAGGGCCGAGGGACAACAAGAACAACACAGTATGGCCTTGAGGGCCGAGGTGCAGCCTTAAGGGCCGAGGTGTGACAGGAGCAAAACAGTGCGGCCTTGAGGGCTGAGATGCAACAACAACACAGTACAGTCTTGAGGGCCGAGGTGCGACAGGAAGAACACAGAGTGGAAATGAGGGCCGAGGTGCAGCCCTGAGGGCCGAGGTACAACAGGAACAACACGGTGCGGCCTTGAGGACCAAGGTGTGGCCCTGAGGGCCGAGGTACGTCAAGCCACTGATATCAGTTGTATCCCCTTGCACGACTCATTGTGGCACATTATTATTAACACTGTAGTTCATGGGACTAGGGTTTCAGTTTCATTATTATTGCATAGAACAGTATTTATGGTGCAGCTGTCCCTTCTTGAAGGGTGCCTTAAAAATAAAAAAAATAAATACAGTAGTATTTTCTTAGCAACTTTAATTTAACAATTATTTAATATCCCATAGTTTTCCCAGGTATATGCTAGTGCCAGTGGATATATTTAGTTTGCAATGATTATTTTATTCTTACAGTTCACCTTATTATGTATCCAAAAATTGCCTAGGTTGGCTTATATGGTCTGCGAAAATATTACTGTAGATGTATCACGTTTTGTTATTTAACAAAATAAATGCTTATATTCTACCAAAATACAAGATGTTTGTTGGCTATACTGGTGTCTCAGTGTCAAGCAGAGAGATGTGTTTGATGCTACTGTAGGTCAATTTCCCAGCACCTTCCTTCTTTAGGGAAACCAGTGTTTAACTTACTAGAGCAGAGAATTGCAGACATTCACAAATCTGTAGACTGGTTAGTTTTATCTCACAATTATATTTTATCTAACAGCTTCTCAGATAAGAGGACAGGATCTTTCCCCTAGTACTGATATTCAACTTCCCTGTGTGTATCCATTATAAGAACTGTGTGTAATCTTTGGTACCTCTGCCTTACTAAGTGTGAATTTTTCTTCCTTATTGCTCAATCTCTCAATAAAACCACATATGACTTAAACATAAAACAGATAACAAAGGCAGCCATTTATGTCAGCTGTTGATGGATGCAGTCCTGCAGATTAAATATAAATGATTACTCTTCAAGCTGTACACATTTTTTAGTATAGCTGTTCTATTTTAAATACATCATTATATTATGCTTATTATAAGTGGCGGCTCCTACCTTCTTAGATGAGGGGGCTACTGCCGCCGAAAACTGCTCACCCTGATTCTCAAGTTCTCCTGGTCGGCTCCCAGCGCCTGCCCAATTGATCGGACAGGTGCCGGGACTGGGGCACTAGGGGCGGGGAGCCACACATGCTCATATCCCTGGCTTCCAAAGGGCTGCAACATCTGCAGCCCCAAGGAGCTGGGTAGGGCTGGCAGAAAGTCAGAGAAGCAGCTTCCTCCTGGAAGCCGCTCTCTGCTAATAGCAGCCCAGACTGGCTGTCCCAGGGGGAGGAGACACCTCCCCCTGGGGCTGCATGTTGTGTATGTGACTGGAAGGGAGCGCTTCCCATGGGAAGCCACTGCCAGTCACAGTGTAGCCAGTGCTGTCACAGACTGCGCTGACTTCACTGAGGTGGTGGATTCTACTGGGGGTGGGGGGGGGGATTTATTATAATATTCTGCATTCTCACCTATATTTGCTTTTACAATGCACAGCTTTATACTAAATGAATGGGTATCTTTCTTAGTTAAAGGTTTGAATTGCATAGATCTAATACAGCAAATATATAATATAAATAAATATAACATCTAGAAACATACTAACTGGCCCTCTGGAAGCTGACTAAGGACAGTCCTCATTTCTCCTAAGCTTCATCCAAGAACCTGCATTTCCTGCCAACTTTTCCCTGGGTTAGGTTACCCTGGGACCTGCTGCATGTAGGATGTGCTAGAACACAACATGCGACAAGGGGTAATACAAAGGGCTTGATGCCCAAGAAAACAGCAATAAAAGAGTTGTGGATATGGTCAAGGAGCAGAAACCAGGAGTTTAGTTAGATAAATGGAGGAATCAGAGAAGACTTAATAAATAGTTGGAATACTAACAGAAGGCACAATAACATGGCAATGAGTCTATGTTGGCTGCCACCTTGATTCAGGAATCTGGGCTCATGCAAAAAACATGTTGTGCAGACTGCCATTAATGCACACGTGTGTCCGGCCAAGCTGGCAACACCTCCACATGTGTGCCAAGATGGAGTAAGTATTGGATCTAACAGTATATGCCACGATAGCTCCAGCAGGCAAATGAGACTGAGGACCTCATTCAGAGTCAGTCGTTGTGGCCGAACGGTCGTACACCACCGATGTTCACTAAACTGCGCATGCGTAGAGTTCGCAATGCGCGTGCGCAAACTAGCTGCTACGATCAGAAATTTCTCTCTCCTTGAACACAGCCAGGTCGGTAGTTTGAATGACAGATTGAGGCGTTTGTGGGTGGTAACAGGGGAAGGTGCTTGAAAACGGGGGAGTGGAGATCCGAACGCAGGCGTGCCTAATTATGCGAACGGCGTTTTATGGGAGTGCATACGGCTTATGGGAGTGCATAATTAACAAAGTAGCGTCATGGCACACGTGACATGGGTGGTTTGTACACTGACCTGATCGTAGTGCTTAAGAGAGGGTATGGTCAACCTTAAGCTCTATGACCAGTTCCGATGGTTACCGATGGTCTCGATTAATCCTTATATGGCCGGAGATGACGTATAATGCATACGAGAAGGGGGCGTATTTTTTGTCTTACGGCCGCATCCTCCCCTTGGTCGGCCAGCTAACGATCCGATCTTAAGGACGCAACTTGCGAGTGCATCATTTGCATATCCGGCCCCTTTTCCCTTACGACAGTGCGGCCGCGACGACCGACTCTGAATGAGGTCCTGAGTCAGGGTAAAAACCACAAGAGGAAAGAAGTCTGAAGCACGTTTGCTGAGGTGACAGCAGGCAAGGAGGAAGCTCGATAATCATCCGTCATGTCATTTTTGTATTTACAATTTTACATAAAAGAATAGCAATATAAAGAGAGCTTTAGAGGCAAGTTTCATGCTTTTCATATACATTTTTTTGTTAAATTAATGAAAATTATTATTATCCTTTATTTATATAGCGCGACAAGAGGTCTGCAGCGCCTTACAAAGTACAAAAACACAAACAGTATGATGAACATATAATATAGGAATGAAAGTGACATACAATACAGAACATTGCAGAACATGGACATTGCTGCATCAGCAGCCATAGAACTCAAATAAGCAGCAGGGTGGCCGAACCCAAAGGTTGGGTGCCGTTGTAGGCAGTGGGGAGGGTATGGTGGTAGAAGCGAGGGTAGGAAAAGCATATGAGGGAAGAGGGCCCTGCTCGTGAGAGCTTACAGTCTAATCTATTTATTTCGGCACAAGTGCAGCCCTGAGTATACATGACTACATTATGGATCCAAGCAATGCAAATATATGGCTTATTCTAGGCATATTGCTCTAGGGTCTCAGTACCTGATGTATTAATGTAGTTATTAAATGAGGGGGAAGATGAGGTAGTATTGGTTCCAGCACTTGTAGTATATGGGTATTGTGATAAGGTCTGGGTAGGGGGTCATTCTCCTTGGGTAGATGGACACCTCCTTACACAGCAGCCAGGAAATAGCACATCAGTCGTGGATTTTCGTGCAAGCTGGTCAGCACCAGTTTTTATTGTGCAATATCAATAATCAAAGAAACAAAACATAAAACAAACCCTAGCCCGGCTGGGCACTAACTAGACAGTAAGTACCCTGGGCACTAACTAGACAGTAAGTACCCTCACTAACAGAACACCAAATAAATCCACATCCACAGTACCTTCTGGTTTGTAGCCAACAGTGTCTCAGAGCAAGCTAACCTGCGGCCTGCTCTCCCAGGTATGTGACACTCAGCTAAAACAAAACCTAGCTTATCACAGCCATTTCCAGGTGCAAGCCCAAATAACCTGCTACCAGGCTGAAAGGCCCAACACCCGCAGTGGCCTGTGGATGAAGCCCTCCCTCTCCTCACATCCTCACCCCCAGGACCCATTCCGGCTTTTCACAGAAGCCGACATTTATAGTCTGTTTTATCCAACAGACTTCTCCTGGGGGTTTTAAAAGACATAAGACAGGAATCTGGGACAGATATAGAAGCCATTCCACACTTCTCCAGTGCTTCTATCACAGTATTCACATTTGGAATCCTTTTTTACCCCCTAGTTACCAGAATCACTTTTAGCAATGGCGATGGTTAATATTTTGTTGTTCATTATTGCTTCTGGCTTCTACTGAGCACATAATCTGGTTGATGCTATAAGAGGGAACATCTCATGTTCTCCTATTTAAAATTATATAGGGATCTATTCAAAATGTTAATTATCTGGGTCCCAATGGGCACCGGAGCAATTCATCATTGCTTCGGCGCGGAGACAACTGATCCGAAAATCAGCCGTCTCCACTAATTTTTCACTGCTCCTTTCGGAGCAGTGAGACAAGTGTAAGTCACACATGCGCACAAGAGATCCAACGTTCGGCAGAAGGAGCCGGACAATGGTGGAGGGATCAGAAAGGATCCCTTTTCGCAACCCAGGACTCCTTCCCGTAAGGAAGGAGCGGGTAACAGGAGCACTCACCATCTGAAGATGGCAAATGCTCCCGCAATCAAGCTCCAAAAAATATTGTATTTTCGAAGCTTGATTAATTCTTCCATACTAGTGTATGGGACAGCGGGTCATTCCAGTAAGCGGAGATATCTGTGATATCTCCTGCTTTACCCTTTTGATGAATGGCCCGAAAACGTAATTTCTACAATTGCAGGTAAAAATTAAAATTTTCACCTGCTTTTGTATAAATTAACTGATGATGAATAGAGCCCATATTCTACTAGCAGATGTACCCAGTTTTACCCGGGTATACCTTAAATATTTACTGTTTACATTTTCATCTCTCCTCTGCAGTAACACATTACTTCTTCACCTCTATAGTAATGCATTGCTGCTATACTAAGACATTACTCTCCCTCATCAGTGTACTAACACATTCCAGTCCCTCATATCTGTAGTAAAACATTATCCCCACTCACCGCTGTAGTAATACATTCCCTCCCTCGTCTGTGTTGTAACAAATTTGACATTCCTCTCCCTCACCTGTGTAGAAATACAATCCTTCCCTCACACTTGTAGTAACACATAACACATTACCCTCATTCACACTTGTAGTAACTTATTCCCCTCCCTCCCCTCTGGAGTAACATATTCCTTACCCTCACCCATGTTGTAACACATTCCCTTCCTTCAACCCATAGAAACACATTTGACATTCCCCTTCCTCTTTTGTGTAGTAAAACATTTTCCTCTCTCACCTCTGTAGTAACACAGTGTCCCTAACACTGCACTCCATACTGTACACTTATCCCACTACTATATGCTTACCACCATAACCTGCACCCAATACTGTGTCCTTATCCCCCTAACTCTGCATCCAATACTGTGTCCTTATCCCTCAACACTTAACTCAATACTGTTCCCCTATCCCCTACCAATACTGCACCCTTACCCTATAACCCTGCACCCAATATTCAGGGCCGGCTCCAGGGGTCAGAGCACCCTGTGCCGGCCCATCATATGGCGTCCTCTCATTGAAGCCGCGCGCGTCCGAATTTGGGGGTGTGGCCTAATTACCATAGGCCACACCCCCTATGTGACGTTATTTGGAGGCGTGCTCGCATGGCACGCCTCCAAATAACGTCAGGCTGGGGGTAAAGCCCAGCAATCCGTCACTGGCTGGGCTTCCCCCAGCCCTCTTCCATCAGTGAATGGATGCCACGCGCATGCGCGCGGCATCCATTCACACTCCGGGGGTCCAGGTGGAGGTCCCCAACCTCCCAATTAGACCACCCGCGGGCCACTTTTGCCCACGGATGGAGCAGCAGGACAATACTGTCCCGCTGAAATCGGGATGCTGGGGAAGGGTGCCGCCCTCTAGGGGTGGCGCCTTTGTGCGACCGCACTGGTTGAACACCACTAGAGCCGGCCCTGCCAATATTGTATCTTTACCCCCAACCTTAAACTCACTAGTCAAATAGCAGCACTTGGGATTACAGTTGGTGTTTAAATATGATCTGTGCTACAGCCACGATGAGATAGTCAGTCAGGACACTGCACAGGGGGAGGAAACACTTTCCCCTCCCCCTCCCCCCTTAGGAGTCGAATTTAGAAAAATCCCTTCTTAGGGTGCACATCCACTAGAAGAATAAAAAACTACTGCACAATTACGACATTGTGCAGACATATTTTGATGCCGGGATTCCATTGTGGGTTTAATTAACTTACTATATACACCACCATTTTTAAACTAAATACCTTTATTGATACTGAAAGTTTTAATCTCTGAAGGTTATAAAAATTATGTAATATAAAAAAACTGAACCTTTTTTTATTATATATATATATATATATATATATTACATGCAGTAGTTAAATACACACACTACATTTTGAGCTGTTCCCACTGTCCATAACGGAATATGCTGCGCTATATAAGAAACTGTTAATAAATAATAATAAATAATATCTGTTCAGTTATTATTTTCAGGCGACCTCTGATTTTTGAACAGCAGCAAAGGTTTGTGTGTCTATTTATTAATATATAATCATTCAGGTACTGCAAGACACTGAGTTGGAGCTGAAAGCGCAGTCTCTTTGTTCTTTGTTATATATTTTGACCTCATTTACATTTGGATGTCAGTCAATTTTATGGCACGCCTCTAAGATGTAGCAGTACACGTTCACTTTAGCTCCGCGCATTGCTTTCATAATGTTTCATAAAAGTTGGCAAGTATGTATCAAACCAAACATTAACATCCATAATTTCTATACTCCACTCTGTAAATGTCGGTCACATCTATGGGGTCTATTTACTAAGCAGTGTTAGGAGACAGAGTGAAAAGTGATAAGGTGCCAGCAAATCAGCTCCCAACTGTCATCTCACAGGCTGTGTTTGAAAAATGACAGTTGGGAGCTGATTGGCTGGCACCTTATTACTTTTTCACTCTGTCTCCTAACACTGCTTAGTAAATAGACCCCTATATATTGAAATCACACAAAATTAGCGTTTACATCTAAACATTTTATAAAACACAATGTAATACACGGAATCCCTACTAATCTTAAAGGTTTACAGTGTGTACACTATATAAATACCACATAAATCTAATTTTAAACAACCAAAACCACAAACATACTAACTCATAAACTAGAAAATACAGTAAACCAAAATCCTGTGCTTTGCTGATTTAATCAAATTATATTCAAGTATAGTCTATAACTCTCGTTGCTTCACACTGAATAAGTTAAATCATTTAAATTTTTGTTATACATATACAGTATGTTTCAGGGATAATGATATGTATGTGTGTATGCCTGCGTGTAGTTTGAGTGCAGTTTTTTCCATTTTGATCTATTTAATTTCATCCTTCGGAGGCAGACCCTGCCCCGGCACACCCAGATAAAGGGGACTGCATGCCCTCGTGTCCAAGAACGCAGAGCGGCGCCACCTCCTCTTCGCCCCGACAGGCTGCTGCTTGGAGTCACTGTTGGCGAACTTGCAGATGGAGGCCTACACATGCACAGTACACATCCTGCACTTGTGCAGTTCTCCCACCAGTGGGGATGTATGCTAACCATTGGGTTTGTGTACATCTCTGAATGAGGCCCTTAGTTCACCCAGGTACCAGAAATAGTCATCTTCACATGATCAGGGACAGAGGGCCTGATTCAGAGCCGGACGCTATTTGCGCTCGCTCGTTCAGAAAAAGGGGCCGGCTATTTAAATTGAGCGCTCGCTCTTTGCGGTCTGTTGACGCCTCTATGTCTGAGCGAGTGAACGAAACATGCGCTCGCTATTTTGTAAAGACGCCCCTTGGCCGCTCGCATCCTACGTCATCTCCGCTATTTATTTGATTAATCGAGTACATCGAAAGGCTCGCAGTGCTTGTGGTTGGATTTTCCTACCGCAATCATGCGAACAGTTCAGGCTAAGAAACAACCAAGTGACGTAGTCGATGACGCTGCTTTGTTAATTATGCACACCCTTAAAATGCCCGTTTTGACCGTTTGGCACGCCTGCGTTCGGATCTCCACTCCCCGTTTTCAAGCACCTTCCCCTGTTACCACCCACTAACGCCTCATCCTGTCACTCAAATTAGCAGGCACTTGCAATTTTGCGAGCGCTCGATTTCCGACCGCAATGACTGGTTTGCGCATGCACATTACGACCCATACGCATGCGCAGTTGTGCGAACATCGCTCGGAGCGAACGAGCGGCCGCTTACGAGCGGCTCTGAATCAGGCCCAGAATCCTCTTATAAATATTCACATTGTGTTAGGCATGACGATCGACCATCGATGGTTAGTAAAAATCGATGGTCTGACACCATATGCGTCTTTATAAAAACCCTGCACCCATAGTTAATAATACTAACCACTCCGCAGATTCTGATGTGCTGCTCCGCAGCGCCGGACAAAAAATCACTGGGAAAATGGCGGTGCCCATTTTCCCAGTGACCTGCGCATGCACAGAGAAGATGTCTCCGGGGAAAAAGGCACGGGCTCCATTTTCCCGGAGACCCGCGCTGTAGAATCTGGCATGAAGAGGAGGGGGCCCCATTCGGAGGCTGCACACGGGCCCCCTCCTCTCTTAAAACACCCCTGTCTGACACCAATGATAAATAGCTTTACCATTGAAGGATGATCACCTATGGTGAACATAGAGCCTGATTCAGAGCCGCTCGTAAGCAGCCGCTCACTCCAAGCGATGTTCGCACATCTGCACTTGCGTATGGGTCGTAATGAGCATGCGCAAACCAGTCATTGCGGTCAGAAATCGTGCGCTCTCAAAACAGCGAGGGCCTGCTAATTTGAGTGACAGTATGAGGCGTTAGTGGGTGGTAACAGGGGAAGGTGCTTGAAAACGGGGAGTGGAGATCCGAACGCAGGCGTGCCAAACGGTCAAAATGGGCGTTTAATGGGAGTGCATAATTAACAAAGCAGCGTCATCGACCATGTCACTTGGTTGTCTTTTAGCCTGAACTGCTCGCAGTGATTGCGGGAAGTAAAACCTACCACAAGCACTGCGAGCAGTTCAGACGCCTTTCGATGTACTCGATTAATCTAATAAATAGCGGAGATGACATATGATGCGAACGTCCAGGGGGCATCTTTACAAAATAGCGAGCGCATGTTTCGTTCGCTCGCTCAGACATAGAGGCGTCAACAGACCGCAAAGAGCGAGCGCTCAATTTAAATAGCCGGCCCCTTTTTCTGAACGACCGTTCGCAAATAGAGTCCGGCTCTGAATCAGGCCCATAGATGTTCGATGTCAGACTGCAGCCGTGGTCTGTACATGCACAATCAGGTCAGTGGCAAACGCAGGATTTTTAGAGGGGGGTTTCCAAATGCTTGATTTTAGAGTGAGTGTGGCCTGTCCATGAAGAGATCATAATTACCACTTATCCAGCTTTAATATGTTACATACAAAGTATATTATATTATATACAGGACCAGCAATCACAGTAAGCCATTAGATGTGGCAGTAGGTCTATCCTGTCTGAGCAGAATGTTTTTTTTTCAGATGTGGGCACCATTCATGAGCATTGGAGTAAGTTCGGGAGACTGAGGGAGCAGTAGAAGAACTTAGTACTGCCCTGGACATATATGTACATATCGGTCTCCTTATGTACTGGATAGTATATTATTATACAATATTAATTATTAACCCTATTGATGGTCTATAGCAGTGCACCCATAACAGTGCATGTTTTCCACATCTCCTAGTTGGTGCACAGGTATATTATTACTGGCTGACACATTTTAAAAGATCCACAGTTGTTGCTAATCATTTCATTTGTGATACTGAGAAGAACATGCAGCACTAGTAACATTCTATTATATTACTATTTCTATTGTGGTCATGGTGTGTGCTGGGGAGGGGGGTTTCCAGGCAGATGGAAACCCCCCCCCCCTTCGTTTGCCTATGAAGGTGCCATTATTGGCTCAGCCAACTATGGTTTTCTGTGGATGGTTAGAAAACATGGACCATTGATGGTTATCTAATGCTGTGTGTCCCTGTTCACTGAACCCAGAAATGGGTAAAGTCACAGAAGGTTATCCTCCTTCATAGATGGTGAGTGAAGGTCACGCTCACAGGTAATGTGTGATCAGCCTGCTGCTAAGGGTAGAAGCCATCTACTGACAACTACTTTCAGTTAGAGATGAGCGGTTCAGATTCTGTGGAATCCGAACCGCTTCCGAACATAGGGGATCCGAGTCCACCCGAACGGCGGCCTCCTGATGTCAGATTCTCATGAGAGAATCCGACGTCAGGGCTCCTCTAGTGTAGGTCAGACCGCTGTGATAGCGGTCTGCCCTACACAGACACAAACACACAGCCGCCAGCGGCAGCTGTGTGTTTGTAATAGCAGCCAATGAGAGTCTCACTCTCCGTCTTCCAGCTCCCTCTGCGCATAATACAGAAGAGCAGAGTGGACGGCAGCAGGAGCGGGGATTCAAGTAAGTTAATTTTTTTTTATATGTGTGTTTGTAAGGGGGCGATACTGGGGGCATGCTAATGGGGGCACTGCTACTGGGGGGCATACTGCTACTGGGGGCCTGCTACTGGGGGCACTACTACTGGGGGCCTGCTACTGGGGGCACTACTACTGGGGGCCTGCTACTGGGGGGCATACTACTACGGCTAATGGGGGCACTACTACTGGGGGGCATACTACTGGGGGGCATGCTAATGGGGACACTGCTACTGGGGGGGCGTACTACTGGGGGGCATGCTAATAGGGGCACTGCTACTGGGGGGCATACTACTACTGGGGCATGCTAATGGGGGCACTACTACTGGGGGGCATACTACTACTGGGGGCATGCTATTGGGAGCACTACTACTGGGGGCCTGCTATGGGGGGCATACTGCTGGGGAGCATACTACTGGGGGCATGCTAATGGGGGCAATACTACTACTGGGGGCATACTACTACTGGGGGCCTGCTAATGGGGGCACTACTACTAGGGGGGCCTGCTAATGGTGGTATACTACTACTGGGGGGCATACTACTACTGGGGGCATACTACTGGGGGCACTGCTACTGGGGACATACTACTGGGGGCATACTACTGGGGGCATGCTAATGGGGGCACTACTAATGGGGGCCTGCCAATGGGGGCACTGTAACTGGGGGGCATACTACTACTGGGGGCACTGCATAGGGGGCCCTACTACTAAGGGGACTGCATAGGGGGCACCACTACTGGGGGCATTGTGTAAGGGACACCACTGCTCGGGGCATTGTATAAGTGGCAGTACTATTGTGGGCATTGTATAAGGGACATTACTACTGTGGGCTTTGTGTATATGGGTCACTACTGTGGGCATTGTGTAAAAGGGTCACTACTGTGGGCATTGTGTAAAAGGGGCACTACTATGTGTCGTAACATAAATAAGAGACACTACTTCATGGTGTATGTGAATCAGGGACACTATGGGCCTGATTCAGAGCCGCTCGTAAGCGGCCGCTCGTTCGCTCTGAGCAATGTTCGCACAACTGCGAATGCGTATGGGTCGTAATGTGCATGCGCAAACCAGACATTGCGGTCGGAAATCGTGCGCTCGCAAAACAGCGAGGGGCTGCTAATTTGATTGACAGAATGTACCGTTTGTGGGTGGTAACAGGGGAAGGTGCTTGAAAACGGAGGAGTGGAGATCCGAACGCAGGAGTGCCTAACGGTCAAAAGGGCGTTTAATGGGAGTGCATAATTAGTAAAGGAGCGTCATCGACCACGTCACTTGGTTGTCTTTTAGCCTGAACTGCTCGCAGTGATAGCAGTAAGAAAATCCTACCACAAGCACTGCAAGCAGTTCAGATATCTTTTGATGTACCCGATTAATCCAACAAAATCCGAAGATGACGTTTGATACTAACAGCAAAGGGGCGTCTTTACAAAATAGCGAGCGCATTTTTCGTTCACTCGCTCAGACATAGAGGCGTCAACAAACCGCAAAGAGCGAGCGCTCAATTTAAATAGCCGGACCCTTTTTTGGAACGACCATCCGCAAATTGCATCCGGCTCTGAATCAGGCCCTATGTGCGGTGTAATGTGAATAAGATTGTGCACTGCGACTCCTAGGGCCGTAGCCCACTTTGTAAACTGTATGTACTGTGATTCTGCTGGCCGTATCCCACTGGGTGGGTGCACTACTCTTCATTTCTGCCACTGCTGTGTGGCAATGTGTCATAGATGTGCTTTAAACTGTGGTGTCTGTGCCGCTGCTTTGTCGCTTGGTAACCAGTCAGCTCACTGCAACCTTTGGCCAATAATGGTGAAAACTATAATTTAAGCTGTAAGGTGGTCTAAATTGACTATAAAGGACTGGAAATTAAGGTTATTAAGGTTAATAATACTCTAGGAGAAAAAAAGCCCAATTTATGTGATTTTAGCTTTTTTTTGTCAATTTTTGTAAAAAAATCCAAATCCAAATCCAAAACCAGTCACCGCAGTTTGGCAAATCCAAATCCAAAGCCGGATGACGAATTAGAACCAAATCCAAATCCGGCAAAAATGGTCACTTCTATATCAATAGAGAAGGGTAAACCAATTTGTGTGATTCAGAAATCTGGGTAAATTTATCAGACTAAAGGGCCTAGGGCCTGTTCAGGCCCTCTCACAAGCGGCCGCTCGCTCGGAGCGAGCAATGTTTTTCAATCTGCGCATGCGTACGCTTCGTATTGCGCGTGCGCGAACTGGTATGAGTGATGGGGAAACTCTCTCTCACCAAGCATAGTCAGCCCAGCTGAATGAGTGACAGGTCAAGCCGTTTGTGGGTGGTAACTGGGGCAGGCCACTGGAAACGGGGGAGTGGAGGTGCGAATGCAGGCGTGCCTAAGAAATTCAACACCGTTTCAGAGGCATGCATAATTAACAGCCATCGTCATAGGACGCGTCACTTGCTTGAAATCTACACTGAAGTGCTGGCAGTGCTTGCGGAAGGGTATAGTCAACCTCAAGCGCTGCGATCGCATCCGATGGTGCTCAATATACTAATGGTTTCTTGAACTCCCTGGGCATATTACACGCACGCACGTGGGCATATTAAGACAGGCTGGTGGGCGTCTTCAAACAAAAAGCGATCGCTCGCCAATACATAGTGGGTGTACTTATGACTCCCTGCAAGCGGCTGCTATGGGCAACATCTCTTGTAAAACTCACTTTTTAGTAAATTTACCCCTAGAAGTAGCTTATGTAGGGCAAAATGACCTTCAATGCTTTGTACCAGCCCCAGTGATAGACAGCGTCGGCTGGTCTCCACAAAAACAGTGAGTCCATAAATGTGAGGTTCTCCTGCAGTCCTAGGATTGTCAGCACAGTACTGGTGCTTCAAGTTTAAACCAGTGAAGGCCCATAAGTAACAGCCTGTGACTTGCAAGAACCTGTGCAATTCTGGTGATTCAGCCCATAGATTTATAGAGACAATAATTAAAAAGGCAAAACCAACCTGGTTTTTCCGTTGAAATTATTGCTGTTTTTCATCTATGGGCTTACTCACCAGAATTGCACAGGTTCCGGTAACTCACAGATATGGAGACATTATTGGGAGGCCTTATGGGATGATAATCACACTGCTATACCCTGGAAAGGTACCAGTTGTCCAACAGGCCTGCATTTAGGTATAGAGCTATCAGGATATGTGCCCATTGGGAACTATTCTCAGAAGTGACCACAAGCTACTCAAGGTGGGTATCACTAATAGGTTATGACCAGGGGCATCGACCCGGGGGAAAAAGGGAGCATGGCATCATTGCCAGAAGCCCTCCTCCCCTCTTGGCGCCCCTGGTTATGACTGCATTTTTGTTATACACAGAATGGAATTTGCTCAGAATCATATTATTGTTCCATCATAGGTGCGAGTAGGGGTAGGAGAAACAAGACACAAATTCCCACTGCACACAGTAATGGGCCAGCAAGAGTCTGGCATCCTAAATAATAATAATAATAATAATAATAATAATAATAATTAATCAGTATGATGCATGTCTCTTTTTCTGGCCATTGCAGAGTACTGGAGGAATTTGTGTCTTGCATTTTTATTATGTAGATAATGCATTTTTATGCTGCTATAGTAAATCTTTCCCATAAAGATCTTAAATCTTTGAACATTTATCTATGTGGTTATTTCTCTGTACAGTAAAAATATTATTGTCCAACTAAAAAGGTTTTCAGATTCCCTGATCCAATTACATTTATCACCCCCATTTGTGGAGGTGCTAGACTCACACTTGTCACAAGCGGGCACTAGGGACACCTCTGTTAGGGCCAAGAACCGGGTGGTTAAGGTGGTAGAACAGTAACTGACGGTTAAAATGTCTTCCTATTGCAGCCAAACCCAGGTTTGGCTAGACCTGCCCAGAGGCACAGAGTCTAACCCACTTGGTTGTCTTTACCAGTGACCCCTCCTATTGGGATATGGGTTTCGCCGCACCAAGTGGGCAGGTGGCAGCCCTCTGGACAGATACCTGGGAATGGCAAAAGACAGGAATGGAATTTGTCCTTCTGCTCCACGGGAGGTTTCTGTCCTCCCTGAGCTCGCCTTAGGACTCTTCGTTACGGTTTGACAGGTGTACCGCCCCAGTCAAAACTCACCACCTGTCAATGTTACTAGAAAACAACACTGAGAATTATTGGAAAATGTAATAACACTGGAAGTTACTAAAAGCTGTTGTAACTGGAGATTACTAGCAATAATACAAAACTGGGATTTAGTAGAGATGGGATGGCACTGGGAAACACTGGAAATGCAGTGGTACTGGAAATGCTGGAAATGAACCAGATGCAGGCTTGCTCTGGGAGACACAGGAGATCCTGAGACTGACTTGCTGTAATGAAACACAGAGATGTGGACACAGGAGTGTACTGAGAATTGCTAGAGAACCAGACGCTCTCTTGCAATGAAAAACAGAGGAAAATGTGCACACAGACATGTACTGGGAATTGCTAGAGATCCAGATGCTGACTTGCTCTGAGAAACACAGGAAAAAAGCTGGACATGTAACACAAGTAAATCAGCATGAGAAGGGAAACTACGAATACGGGTAATCAGCTTAACAGCTGAAACATGTAACACAGGGAGAGAGCTGGACAGCACACCTGAATTCAGCATGAGAGCAAATACATTTAGCACAGGGATTCAGCAAGAAAAGTTAAACTGCACACTGGAGAGAGAATCACTGGAATTCACTGGAAGTTGAAAACAACAGGGAGTCTGGAGTGAAGTAAAAGTACTCAGTCACTAGAACACTGAAGACTTTAAGTAAACGAGGAAATTAAGTTGATCAGGCAACTTCCTGTTCCTGGAGTCAGACCTAAATACTCCTAGACAGTTGGTCATTGGATCAGATCAGCTGAGTGACCGTAGGACTACCATAGGGAGAGACTAGTCAGTTTGATATGGATCAACATGGCTGCACCCATGCCCACTACCATGGGAACCAGGACGCACACACGGAAGCCCTAGCAGACCCCAGGGACAATACTCAGTCACCACTCACCTACACTGCCAGCGACTGAACACCTAAGCCCAAGGACGCCGGCGCGGAGGTGAGTAGCAGCAATGTTTGTGGTTGGCTGCACAAGTTCGAAACATCTTGACTTTTTCAAACAAGATATACTATAATATAATTTAGTATTTATTCATCTGAGTCTATTTTTAAAAGTTCTCTAAAACAGATGGTCATACAGCTCTCTGTAAAATCAGACAAGGCAGATTGGATGGATGATATGGATCCAAGTCATTAGTCACGCCACATAATATATTTTTTTGGAAACAGTTTAACTGTTAATTTGGGGCATGAGCTGCTAATTTCATGACTCATGCTTTTGATTATCAAGAAATAATTGAACCGTATGTACTTTAACAAATTATGTAAAGATGGTTATGACTGTGATTTCTTGATGCACACGGAATAGAAAGTGTAAGGTTGTGTGTGAATAAACTCCAGGCCGGCCCTGGCAATCTGGCAACTCTGGCACTTGCTAGAATGACGGGTGTGCCTGATAGTATAATGGGCTGGGTTGTGGTCACAAACTTATGTTAGAATGGAATCCTCAGACAGTCAGACTCCTAGCCCTGGGCACTCTATATTGTTTTCCTACTATTATACTGATTTTGTGGACATTTCAGACAATAGATACACACATGTACAGGCCTCATAAGTCAATTCCAGACACTCACCCGATTGACCGTACATACATTTCAAAACGTAGGACTTGATTTTGAGTTTTCAATTATTATAAAAATAATAATTAACAGACGCTGCTGTGTGCTGTTTGGGGAGGGGATCGTCGGTCTCTTTGATACAGTAATGAGTAATAGAAAAAGCTGTGCTAATAAACCAAGATTGTAATATAACAAATAAAAACAGATTTAATAAATAAACCAATAATACATAAGAAAAAACATAATGGCTCACAATAAAATACACCCCATTAAAAATTCAAATGGACCCACAGCATCATTCCATATGCAGTGCATGTACACTCAGCGAATCATATGCAAGATAGACGTGTCCTGTGGGAAAGCTATGGTCCAGCTACAAGTGCTTCTTACAGCTCTGTGGAACAGTTGAACGGAATCCTTAATTAGCAGTGGTTGTAACGGAATCCAGTGCAGATAAATGGAATCCTAAGCCACAGTCCTAAAAGTCATATGCTGGAAGTCCTAAATCATGGACATTAGTGTTGTTCGCATAGAGAAGCTTCTCATAAATATATATCAAATGCCAAGATCCAATCACCTGACCAGGTCTTATGTATTATTGGTTTATTTATTAAATCTGTTTTTATTTGTTATATTACAATCTTGGTTTATTAGTGCTGTCTTTTCTACTAATCATTATTGATTTTGAGTTTGTTGCACCCAGCCCCAAAGGAGCACATAAAAATAGCACAAAGTCTTGTGTGCAAGCTCCGGATGCATGCTCTGCAGAGGTTCTTGTGATAACAAATCAGGTGACTGGGAGGCAAAAGCAGCCTAGCTGAGCACTTACTTAATTATTACTATGGTACCTGTCTATGCCCTGTTCTGTCTCCCTGCTTATGCTATCCAGCTGGATCCCTGATGGCTATAATTGTTCTTTGCCGGCCTCCACTCACCTCTTAATAGTCAGCCTCTATGAAACAGGATGACCAGACGTCAGAGCCTATTTTCACACAATTTGGCCATTTCAAATGTTGGAAGGCGTGGTCTGTTAATTGAAACGTAGAGTACAGAATAGTATCTAACTATCTATAGAACCATTGGTGACCTGGGAGATGAAGAACTGTGCACCTGCGGTAAGTAAAATATTGTTTTTTTTTGTGACTTATTGAACTCTATACAAAACTATAGTTTTGGGTGCTGGACTTTTTTTAAGCAGATCTACTCTGACAACCGAGCAAAGCTGAACACATCAACCTGTATTATAGCAGAACAGAAATATACTTTCTGGCTTAGAACAAACATTGGGCTGATTCAGAATTGTACGCTAGTCAGTGGAGTCCCTTCCCGCGGTGTCACCTGGTGTGGGGACGGGTGCTGTGAGTGGCGCAGCCGCTGAAAAGGGGGCATGGCCAACCTGGAAGGAGGCGCACCCTGTGCAGGAGGTCCCTGTGTGGAGTGCCGGCCGGCTCCCTCAGTGTCAGGAGCTGAGTGCTGCACTTAATGCTACAGTGCAATACCCGGCTACTGTCAGTGAGGGGGAGTCTGCACCTTGGTGTCACCCCTCGGCGGGTGACACACGGGTGCAGACCGTTCCACCCTTGTGACGCCACTGACACTAATGCAAACGAATGTGCGCATTTTGCCACTTAGCAATTGCTAAAATATGCTAACGCATCAGCTGGCAGAATTTGTATTGAGACGCTCACCAAAGCCCTCATAGCTGTCCGCAACTGCGTACACAAATGCAGCATTGGACACAGATCCTCAAAACATCGACTTCTCGAGTGAGTCCATGGCCACTCAGACTGGCGGCCGTAACTGAGACGCTGGGGCTTTGTTCTCTGTGTGCGCGATCGCAGATGTTGCGGTTTTGGTCCGGAACTCCCCATAACCACCCACAAAATGGTATCTTCCTGTCAATCAATTTCGAGTTAATACTCACTGCGAGTGCGATTAATTTGAAGAGCATGCGCAATGTGGCTGTGACGCACCCGCAGACCACTGATAATCGCTTAAATGCGTGAATATCGGCAAAGCGTTCAACTCTGAATCAAGCCTATTTACTTGTAGGAGAAAAAGCATGCTTGTATGTAACCAAGCAACTTCATTTAATGTCTATTTGTGTTAAATGCAATATATGTAAAATAGTTTATTCATTAAATGAATACAGTATTGGAAATGTAGTAAATACTAGTATCATCTAAGTGGCCCCAAAGTGGAATAAGAAAACCTGGAATATTGTTGGTCGCCATTATTCTCTCTCTAGTTACACATCTGGCTTAAAGCTATGGGCTTGGCGACTATGAATGTATATTACTATGAATATGAGCTGCATGAATACACTGGCCCTACTCCTACACCGCTTTCATTGTGTAACTCAAAACCTGCAGGTACAACAGAAATTGTACATTAATTCAAGAGATTATAATAACTATAAAGAATTATGTATGAGTACACATAGTCTATGTAAATTCAAAAGAAGGTATTATTAATGGATAAACTGTACCTTAATGCCTCTGTGCAATGACTTTGAGTATGATAAAAACCCGTTTGAACAATGTCGTTTTCATGGGAAATTATAATGATGTAATTAAAGAATCTATTTCTCCCATTTAAAGTAAAATAGAAATCAGGTAGCTGAGACCTGTATTATCTTAAATTGACGTACTGGTTATTAAAGGAATTATCAGCATTAAATGCTTTAATATACAGAAGCTAATAATTAAAAGCTCTAAAATCTCTTAACTAAGATATCTAATATACTTTATTGGAGAGTATATCACATTATAGAATATGGAAAGAATCATTCTCTACATAATAGTTTTATCCATTTTATTTTTGTCTGCTTACTTTAGTACTTTAATGTGCTAGAGGCCAGTCACCACGCACCAATGCTGGGTGTCCCACTAGGCACATGAGTCATATGCAGAGGGGCAACTAAAGACAGCAAAACAGAGATTCTAGTGCCCCAATATAGCCTCGGTTAGACACAAAGACTACATCCCCCATGATGCACCTGAAATAATAGGTGTGTATCGTAGGGAGTGCTCACATATGTAATCTGGGTGCCCCAGAAGCCCATGATAGAAGGGTTAGGTCTAAAGTGAAGTGATTTACAGGACCTCTGATGTCACAACCATGTGACTTGCGACAAGGGGGAGGAGCAAGGTTCAGAACAGGGGGAAAAAAAGTGTCTCCTCGTTGGCTCACTTTGCTCGCCAAGTATTGGGCACAGTGGCTCGCTTCGCTCACAACAGGTTTATATGCCCACGTGGATAGTAACACTGGTAGCTGACCGGCCCAGTAGTAGCAGTCACATGGTTGTAATGTCAGAAGTCCTTCTGCCAACTTGGATCTAGCATCAGCCGAATGCCTTAGGACCTTGGCAGGGACAATGTAGAAATTATTTTTAAGAGAATGTCATTTTATTTTTCCAGTAACTAAAGATATAGAGGTCTGTTTATTAAGAAAAAAAAAGTTTCAGTAGGGTTGGTTTTCTATCACCATTTATCACAGAGATAGAAAACCCCCATCGCCATGATATGCCAAGACAATTCTGATACTCAGTTACCCGGTGATGCTGGCTGGTAGAAATAACAGTAGTCTACACCCTATTATGTAGTTTGGATATACATTCACAGCACATATTCACATTTGTTGCTCCAGCATTCCACAAAAGGCCACTTCACATAGGTATTATACAGAGTTGGACCCAAGGCGAAAGGAAAATGCGTCTAGGGTAAAAAGTCACATTTTGCTACTTATTATGAGTTGGCCACAGACACAAGATGCAGCCAACCAGTGGCAGGTCCAGAGGTGGGACTGCAGCATAATCCAAAATTCAAATAGGGGAGTTTGGCAGCATTGGGGTGACACACCAACTGTCACCCCAAAACACTGCCAAACATCACTGGCAGTTGGTGTGACTCCCTATTTGAATTTTGGACTGCACTGCAGCCTCACCTCTGGAGCCGTCACTGCAGCCAACACTGACTAGGTAACATACTGTATGATAGAAGAAGCAGGTGAGAGGCGATGGGGGACAGGGCCTGCCGTTTCCCGTCATTAAGCCCCGCCCCCTTCACGATGGTCACAATGTTTCTGATGTTTCCGAAAAAAAAACCTTCTTTTTCTAATGAAATCATCTTGGATAAGTTGAAATAGATGTTCTTCACCTAATTCACTAAAAAGAAAAGGACAATATCTGAGCGTTTTTAAAAAAAAAAATCGTCAGTTAACTGGTTAAGGCCAAATGAAACCAAATAAACGTGTCAAATATAGTGGAATAGTTTTGAAAATGTCACTCTAAATTTGACATTGTGAATCCAGATTTAGACAACTCGTAATCTTTTAATGTGTGATAAATATGGACCTAATTCAATTGTAAGTACAGCCTAGTCCCTTTATGGCTCTACTTACACTTGCAGCTGCTTTGACCTTTTGCTGGCAGTTTCCTATGACAACCGACAACTAAAGCGATGGCTAAGAAGAACTGTACTTGAACATCTGATCTAGATAGTTAGAATTCTTAGTAAAGAGCAACAGCAATAGCGTCACTGCAAAATGACTGTAGAAAAAAACGAACTAATGAAGCCAGAAAAAAAATTACACCTATGTTGTCCCAAACATGCTACTTTTCACTTTAATATATTGGAAATAGGGCATCAACAAGTGAAAATTGTTCTACCAGCATCACGTCTTATCATAGTAAAGCAAAGCTATTAGCATAGTAGTAAAAATGGAATTGCACGGAATCAAAGACCCACTGCATATATTCTTAGCATAACTTGTACCCAAACTAGTGCTATATGTATCTTGTATACTTGTATACAAGAGACCAGATTTTGGTGTGCCCTCCTAAACTCATGGAAAAGTAGACCACCAGACTTCCACATCCTTCCCATTTAGCCATTGGATAGTTGGAGGTCTTGCTGACGCGTTTCCTGTTTGAATTGTTTAACCATGGCCTCACAATTAGGTTTAGAACGAGGTGCTGTAAAGGACCTCTGACGTCACAACCACGTGACCCGTGGCATAAAGGGGAGGGGCAAGGTTTAGAACGTGGGCCAAAAGTGTCCCCTCCCTGGCTCGCTTCACTCGCCACGCTTCAGGCGAGGTGGCTCGCTTCGCTCGCTACAGGTTTATGTTCCCCCTCTATAACCACATGGATAGTACCATTGGTTGTGGACCAGCCCTGCCTTAGCAGGTTGTGGTTGTGACGTCAGAGGTTCTTTCTCCAACTTGGATCTAGCAACATCCATGGCCTCACTCCCTCTTCTGCACAATACTGATTTTACAGAGGGGTAGGGCAGGGATGTTGCAATGCACCTCCCCCCCATCAACACTCTCCTGGATATTCCTTTCAAGAGCTCCCAGGAGAAAGAAATTATGTAAATATTTTGTAGCTGTACCACTTTAATATCGTGTCACCACGACTGTCATAAAATTCCCTTTAAGCCAAATCATGAGTACAAAGAAGAAAAAGTAATGATATCTATAATTGATTAGTGATAAATTAGAGATTAAAAACACCGCTTGACACCGCAAGCAAAAATGGCAAGGGAAAAATGACAGCTAGCTTTTTCCAAAGGGAAACAAGAAAATTTGATTAAAGAAATAAATAAAAGCAATAATATAAAAATGATCTAATTCTAAATATTCATTCACCTATATCATCCCTTGAACCAAACTGCTACTGTGCATTCCCCGAAGTATTTTGTAGGCATGCAAAGCTAGGTCACGGGTTGGAGAGGATCGATAAACTGCAGCTGTTAAATGTCAAACAGCTTTATAAATCACACTGACACAGTTTTATAAGCAGTGACTAGCTTATTCTCAGAAGCAGTTTGGCTACCATTTCATGTTTTCACACACCCTTAAATGTTCCCTGCAAGGAAAAAAAAACCTGTGCTCCCCTCTAGTATTACACTGTAAATTCTACAGTGAACAAAAAGTCTTTACATGTTTAAGAAGTTATGGTATGGCAAAATTTTCGCCCTGGGTTTCCTAGAATTAGAGTTACGTTACCAGCACCTGGTGTTGTCTGTCCAAAATCTTTCCGCGTCTAAACAAAAAAAATGCCACCTAAATTAGGAAACTGTTTGGAATCTTAATGTTCCACTTCCAGACACTGCTGGGTTTTAAATTTAAATAGAGATGTGCAGTTAGTTTCTCCAGAAATCCGAATCCACCCGAATTTTGTGAATCCGGGTAAATCCGAGTCAAGGTTCTAATCTTCTGAGGAGAACCGGGTAAATCCGGGTCGCGGTTCTGATCTTTTTGCGGTTTGGAATTTGGATTTTAAATCCGAATTTCGGGTTTTGGATTGCATAAATCACATGATTTTAGCTGTTTTTAAAACTTTTTATCTATTTTTTATTTATAAAATCCAGATCCAAAACCAAAACCAAAACACTTGAGGGTGGTTTGCAAAACCAAATCCAGATCCAAAACCTTGAAGTAGAGATGAGCGAATTTCGGGGATACGGGGCGATCCGAGCACAGCTCGGATCTCCCTGCCATCCCCGGATCACTCACCCAAGGCAAAACCTCTCTGTCGGGTCGCAAGGTTTTGTTTTGAGCTGGCTTAACGCTGATTGGCTGAGAGAGGTGTCTGTCATGGCTCTCAGCCAATCAGCGTTAAGCCCATTGAAAATGCACTAGGAGAGAGAAAAAGATGGCGCCCACCATCACCCGCCTGACACCGCCGGCACCCCCACACTGAGGACACCACCAGCACCCCTGCACTACCGACACTGTCAGTACTGTCACACTGAGGACACCGCTAGCATCCCCGCTCTGCCGACACCGCCAGCACCCTGCATTGACAACACCCCTGCACTGCCGACACAGTCAGCAAACCTGCACTAAAGACACCGCTGGCACCCCCGCACTACCATACCATGTACTGAGGACACCGCCAGCAACCCCCGCACTGCCGACACAGCCAGCAAACCTGCACTAAAGACACCGCTGGCACCCTCACACTGCCGACACAGCCAGCAAACCTGCACTAAAGACACCGCTGGCACCCCCGCACTGCCGACATCACCAGTACCATTCATTGAGGACACTGCCAGGACCGCAGCACTGCCATTCCATGTACTAAGAACACCGTCAGCAACTCCGCTCTGCCGACACTGCTGTCACAGTAAGTGCACTATTGGTGTATCCAACCCACACTGTATAACACACTGCATCCATGTTGGAAATTAGAAGCTGAACTGCCACATGTTAGTGTCGCCCACTGTGTCACTTAGCTTAGTCAGCCAGCTAGCTGGATGCAACCTTTTGGCTTTAACTAGATGAAACAAATAATATTGTGAAGTGGTCAAAATTGATTGGAAATTACTGGAAATAAATGTTATTGAGATCCAAAACCAAAACACGAAAACAAAACACCAAGGAACAAAATCCAAAACCAGATTCAGATCCAAAACCAGGGGAGATCCAGATCCAAAACCAAAACACGAGGGTCGGCTTACATCTCTACCTTAAAGGAGATACAGATTCAAAACCAAAAACCAAAACACAGGGGTCGGCGCACATGCCTAGTTTTAAATGAAAACAATAACATGAAGAGAAAATTTGGTGCATCCATTTATTTACTACCATAGGACCAGATTTAAAGTTGTACGCTATGCAGATCTCTTCGTAGTTGAGTGATTATCGGCTACCTGCACTTGCGTCTGAGCCGCACTGCGCATGCGTCAAAGTCCATCACCGTAGTCACAAGCAGCGACTCTTACTCGCAGAGTAATTGACAGTTAAGGGGCAGTTGGGGGAGGTTACAGAGTGTGCTGCCAGAAAAGCAGGGGCATTGCGACATTTGCATATTTTCGCATAGCAGCGGCATACACAGACGCAGCAGCGGCCATATTAGTGTACAATTCTGAATCAGTCTAATAATGCAATCATACTCCCAAATTTGGGGGGGTACTCCCATCTCTCAGGAGACTGTGCAACTCTCCCGCATCCCGTTATGCACCCGGTGAAGTGGGTGGGAGGCGTGATGATACGATTCGCTATGCCCACATCCTGCCCACCTGGACCTCCATCTACAGTACTTAGACCTTGCAGGGCTTAGCTTTCCATAGTGGGTAAGTAATCTATGCTTTCATCATCTTTTAAACTGCACTAGATAAGTTGGATTTATACTTGCTGTTAATTGCATAATTGTGGCCTCTTTCTGAATGTAACAATTTGGGATGTATGGCAATTTGCAGTAAGGGGTGAGCCCACGATGACATGATTCAACGCATCATTGAATACCTAGAGATACGGGCAAATGCTGAAGGCTAGTTTACTCTCTTTGCACTCCTGGTAGAGGTCCCCAAAAACAGAGCCGGCCCTAGGCATAGGTATTATAAGCAAATACCTGCCAGCCAGCCGCTGCCCCCACCTACCGCACTGTCAGTGAACCCGTCCCTGCCCGGCCGATGCTGCAACCCTCCCTCTCTCCCAGCATGCTGCCACAATCGGAGCCCTCCGTTCGGGCAGAGCAGTGGATGGCCAGGCCAGTCATGTGACTTTTGGCCGTGATCCGCATCCGCCTGGCCCTTAGGCAGAATGAGCTTCTGCACAGAAGCTCATTCTGTCTATAGGAGGAGACAAGATGGCCACACCTCCCATGGGCCTTTGCGGAGCAGAGCCGAGAGTGACCTCACGGCTCTGCTTCCGAATTAGCCGCCGCCTTCCAGCGCCCAGCCCTTGGACTAGGCATCAAGAGCAGCAACAGTAGCTGCATCGAAAAGTGAGTTTAACCAGGCACTGTAGGCAGAGAGGGGGGCTGAGCTGTGTCATGTATATATATATCTATAATAATATATACATATATCTATAGATATATCCCAAAAAAACAATGTTATCATATATATATATATATATATATAATGCACAAGAATGGCAGAACTCTGTGGACTTCAAGGAAATAACCACAGCACGAAGCTTAATATTGGTAATATTATACATTGTGCTGTGGTCATATCCATGAAAACCATGGAGTGCTGCGCTTCTGCATTTGTTTAAAGGATGTGCACCCTTGTTGTTTATATTTTGTGGCGTTGGCCTCTGTCCGTTACATGTGTGTGTGTGTGTATATATATATATATATATATATATATTAGGGGTGTGCACCGGACACTTTTCGTGTTTTGTGTTTTGGTTTTGGATCTGGATCTTTCTTCGTGTTTTGGATCTGGATTGGTTTTGCCAAAACCACCCTTCCGTGTTTTGGGTTCTGGGTTTTGTGTTTTGGATCTGGATTTTTTCTTAAAAAATAAAAAAAAAACGCTAAAATCACATAAATGGGCCTTTTTTTGTTCTTACGCTATTAATAACCCCAATAACATTAATTTCCACTCATTTCCACTCTATTCTGAACACCTCACACCTCACAATATTGTTTTTAGGCCAAAAGGTTGTACCGAGGAAGCTGGATGACTATGCTAAGCGACACAAGGGGGCGGCACAAACACGTGGCCCATCTAGGAGTGGCACTGCAGTGGCAGACAGGAAGCCAATCAGCGTTATGGTGCCCATTTGCATGTAGCACGAACCCGGGAGATCCGTGCTACATGCATCTGTGTGATTGGCACAGAGCAATGACAGGTCCGTGAGACCCATATGTGCTGCTGTGGTAAAAAAAAAAAAAAAAACCTGTGTAAAAAAAGAAAAAAATGGCGTGCACCCCCCCAAAAAAGAGCAACCAGCCCCGGGCATTAGTAACCCAGTGCTGGGTGTGCTTAAATACAGGGGACAAACGACGTAGGGGTCCCCTGTACTTAAGCACAACCAGCACCGGGCTAGTCAGAACCAGCGCTGGTTGCCAAAATACGGGGGACAAACGACGTAGGGGTCCCCTGTATTCTGCGCAACCAGCTCTGGGCTCTGATCCGGTCCTGGTTCTGGAAATATAGGGGACAAAAAATGAGTAGGGTTCCCCTGTATGTTCCAGAACCAGCACTGGACTTTTTCTAGCGGGGGGCTGATGCCACAGCCAGGGGAGCCCTTTCACCGGGCCCCCCAGCCGCAGCATCAACCCTGACCGCTAGTCAGCCCAGGCCGGGGATCCCTGGAGAGCTGGGGACCCCCCCAATAAAGGGGTCACCCTCTCCAGGGCACCCCAGGCCCAGGCTGATAGCCCGGGGCTATCCCCGCCACCCCTGGTGGCGGTGGGTGGCGGGTTGATTGTGTGGTGTGGTGTAAATAAAGAATATCAAACATTGTCTTTACAAGTAGAACTGCAAGTCCCAGCTAGCCTGCCCCGCATGCTGGTACTTGGAGAACCACAAGTACCAGCATGCAGGGCATTAAGGGCCCACTAGTACCTGTAGTTCACCTGTAAAAAAAATGTTTAAAAAAACACAGGACACACACACCGTGACAGTATAAGTTTATTAAACATACATACACACACACACATGTACACATACTCACCTATGTAACCTGTAGCATCGGTCCACTTGTCCGGTAAAGTATCCCTAGGGGACCTGTGAAAAAAAACATACTCACCATCTCCTATGCGAGGTTCTGTCCTCTTCGTTCCAAAGTAGGCATCCCCGGACTTGGCAAAAAAAAAAAACGAAAACGCGATCCACGAACTTAGTACCGTTCTATAGAACGGTACTTCCCGAATGAGAGCTTAGCGGCGGGGTATCACCATGGAAACCCCGCTGCTAAGCGTTCATTGGCTGAGAGAGGTCATCTCCCGTCTCTCAGCCAATGAACGGCTCCCTCCATTGTAGTCAATGGTGGGAACCGCAGGGTAAACTTTAATAACCTTGCGGCTCCCAGCATTGACTACAATGGAGGGAGCCGTTCATTGGCTGAGAGAGACGGGAGATGGCCTCTCTCAGCCAATGAACGCTTAGCAGCGGGGTTTCCATGGTGATACCCCGCCGCTAAGCTCTCATTCGGGAAGTACCGTTCTATAGAACGGTACTAAGTTCGTGGATCGCGTTTTCGTTTTTTTTTTTTTGCCAAGTCCGGGGATGCCTACTTTGGAACGAAGAGGACAGAACCTCGCATAGGAGATGGTGAGTATGTTTTTTTTCACAGGTCCCCTATGGATACTTTACCGGACAAGTGGACCGATGCTACAGGGTTACATAGGTGAGTATGTGTACATGTGTGTGTGTGTGTGTGTGTGTGTATGTATGTTTAATAAACTTATACTGTCACGGTGTGTGTGTCCTGTGTTTTTTTTAAACATTTTTTTACAGGTGAACTACAGGTACTAGTGGGCCCTTAATGCCCTGCATGCTGGTACTTGTGGTTCTCCAAGTACCAGCATGCGGGGCAGGCTTGCTGGGACTTGCAGTTCTACTTGTAAAGACAATGTTTGATATTCTTTATTTACACCACACCACACAATCAACCCGCCACCCACCGCCACCAGGGGTGGCGGGGATAGCCCCGGGCTATCAGCCTGGGCCTGGGGTGCCCTGGAGAGGGTGACCCCTTTATTGGGGGGGTCCCCAGCTCTCCAGGGATCCCCGGCCTGGGCTGACTAGCGGTCAGGGCTGATGCTGCGGCTGGGGGGCCCGGTGAAAGGGCTCCCCTGGCTGTGGCATCAGCCCCCCGCTAGAAAAAGTCCAGTGCTGGTTCTGGAACATACAGGGGAACCCTACTCATTTTTTTCCCCTGTATTTCCAGAACCAGGACCGGATCAGAGCCCAGAGCTGGTTGCGCAGAATACGGGGGACCCCTACGTCGTTTGTCCCCCGTATTTTGGCAACCAGCTCTGGTTCTGACTAGCCCGGTGCTGGTTGTGTTTAAGTACAGGGGACCCCTATGTCGTTTGTCCCCTGTATTTAAGCACACCCAGCACTGGGTCACTAATGCCCGGGGCTGGTTGCTCTTTTTTTGGGGGGGGGGGCACGCCATTTTTTTCTCTTTTTACACAGGTTTTTTTTTTTTTATTTACCACAGCAGCACAGACGGGTCTCACGGACCCGTTAGTGCTCTGTGTCAATGACACAGATGCAAGTAGCACGGATCTCCTGGTCCGTGCGTGCATCTGTGTCATTGAAATACACAGCAGCACAGACGGGTCTCACTGACCCATCTGTGCTCTGTGTCACTGTCAATCACACAGATGCATGTAGCACGGATCTCACGAGTCCGTGCTACATGCAAATGAGCACCATAATGCTGATTGGCTGAGAGCCGTGACAGACGGCTCTGTCAGCCAATCAGCACTTTGCCCATTAAAGGCAAAGGCATTTTTTTTTAAATGGCCGCTCGAGGCAAAACCTCGAGATCCGACAGCAGATCTCGAGGTTTTGCCTCGGGAGAGGGATCCGGGGCAGACAGGGAGATCCGAGCTTGGGCTCGGATCGCCCCGGATCCCCGAAGTTCGGGTGGGTTCGGTTCTCAGGGAACCGAACCCGCTCATCCCTAATATATATATATGTGTGTGTGTGTGTATATATATATATATATATATATGTGTGTGTGTGTGTATATACTGTGTATATATATATATATATATATATGCCACTGTGATATTTTTGGCGTCCACGTATAAACACTTAGGCCCCCATTTATCAACGATGGTAAACACCAGCGCAATTTTTTGTTTAGTATCACTGTGAAACAAACTAAAAATGTACAGGTATTTACTAATACTTAACCCTCCGGTGAGGTCCTCCTCTACGAGGTCCTCCCCTGGGCTGCTTGCTGCCTAACGCTGCCAGCGTCAGGGCTCTGGTGTTATGCGCATGCGCAATGGTCCGTCTGCGCATGTGCATAACACGGGAACCCGGCAGTGCCTGGAAGGCTTTGCTGAAGCTGGAAAGGCACTGCTGGTTCTCCATTGCTAGCAATGGGGACCGCATCACACTCGCCATCTAAAAGATATAGAGAGAGATGTTTGACAAACAGCTGTTTGTTAAATCCAGAAAAGATGGCATAACCCCTTTAGCGAGTGCTAAAGAGGTTATGCTTCGTTGATAAATGGGGGCCTTTGATTGGTGGTGGGATTATCTGCTAGGGGGCACCAGTCAAAATTTTGCCTAGGGCACCAAATTGGCTAGGGCCGGTTCTGCCCAAAAATGTGGAGTCTCCTGGACATTCCAGGACAGTATCCAAATATGGTTGCATGCCTGAAGTTGATAAAAACAAATAAAAGCTATGACCTTGTACGCCAATCATGTCTCTGTGTCTTATTTCAGGTTTAAGTTGAATTGTTGCTATACTGTTGCTGTATATTTTATATTATTAATGTACATTTATTAACAATATGAAATTATCAGCAAATAAACGATAAATGTGGCCCCATCATATTAAAGGCCTTCTACCAGCCCATAGAAGTGCCTGTATTTCTGCTTTCGGGGATGTATTTATCTTATTAGAGCCCTGCCCCAACCACCTTTATTACATCCGGTAGTCCTAGTGGTCTTGTTGCAATTCAGACTGTGGTCCTGATCCAGCATGGATCGCTATTCTGCTAATATGCACGCAACGCAGTTGCTAATATCAGGGGTTATATACAAATAATTGCATTCGCATTGAGATCGCAGCCCAACATAAGGACGCCCACTTCCCCATACTTACATCCGTATACTTTAGCAACATAGCAAAATAATCGGTAACATCGAGTAACATCGAACCCATATGCAAAGTCATGGCTGTGGATAATTTTTGCATGCCCATGCAACGGTGTTGAAATGCACTGGCAAGCCATTACAGTCCAGATTTTAAGGATATCCATGCTTGAGCCCAGATGGTTAAATCAAATTGACTGATGTACTAATTAAGGGCCTGATTCAGACCCGCTTGCGAGCGCATAGCGCTCGCAAGTGGATCGATGGTGGGGTACTGCGAACGCGCAGCGCGCTCATACTCGCGCAAGCCCCGGAGCGAGAGAAATTCTCTCGCTTTGGGACTCAATACAAAAGGGGTGGCTGTCGATGTTGATCGACAGCTTGCCCCGTTTTGTAGGCAGGCGGGGGGGTGGCTACACAAATGGAGGCTTTCCCCATGAACGCTTGCCATTTGTGGGAGGCACCACTGACATCACCAGTGATGTCAGTGGAGATCTTCCTGCTCTGTTAGAGCAGGAAGCTCACTGGGGCTTGTGGCAGACAAGACCCTACCACAAGGGTCTCGTTGCAAGCCCTGATGGTCGCGACCATCGCGACCATCACCTGGCTGCCCGCAAAAGCTGTGGGTGGTCACCCACAGCTTAGCGAGCAGCCAGGAGGCTGCAACAAAAAAAAAAAAAAAAACGCCCTGATTCAGAGCGAGCGCTCTTAAAGAGCGTCCGGCTCTGAATCAGGCCCCAAGTCACCTGTGGATAGCCTTAAAACTGGACTGTAATGGCGGAGTTTGGGAACCTGGGGTCTAAACAATACCCTTTTTCAAAGAGCCATTGTCCCACATGCACCCCTATTAGACCACTAATATTGTGATGGTCTAAAGCAGTGATTCCCAACTATGGCCCTCAAGGCACACTAACAGTCCAGGTTTAAGGATAGCCATTCTTGAGCACAGGTGTCTTAATTAGTATCTCAGTTATTTTGAATTAATTATCTGTGCTCAAGCATGGATAGCAATAAATCTGGACTGTTAGTGTGCCTTGAGAAACCGAGGTTTGGAAAACACAGATCTAAATAAATTCAGAACAATTGGCAGATATGCATTTGCCCATTCTATTCCAGTGTTTCCCGGGCCTCATGACCCACTCACAGTCCAGACATTAGGGCAGTGATTCCCAACCTCGGTCCACAAGGCACACTAACAGTCCTGGTTTTAGTGATATCCATGCTAACGCACAGATGGTTGAATCAAAATAACTCAGGTACTAATTGAGTCACCTGTGCTCAAGTATGGCAATCCTTAAAACCTGGACTGTTAGTGTGCCTTGAGGACCGTGGTTGGGAACCCCTGCATTAGGAATATCCTTGCTTCTGCACAGGTGGGTAAATTAAACTTACTGCGGCAATAATATGCCACCTGTGCTCATGCATGGATATCCTTAGTATTCTGGACTGTGAGTGGACCATGACGGGTTTGGGAAACACTGTTCTAGGTGTATAAGATAAGCGCATTTTAATGGAATGTAGTCAAGAAGCCGTCGGTCAAAACGCTGACTGCTGGATTCCAGACTATGAAATCCTGGTATGGGAGTAATGATAGGCGTCGAAATCCCGACACCTATCATTATCCATCTGCCGAAATCCCAACGACTGGCATACCAAACGAAGGTAAGCCGGGCATCGCGAGCGCACAGCCGTGGGGCGGAGGGTTAGGTTTAGGGGCTCCCGTTGGGACTTAGGGTTAGGCACCCCCAGGGAGGGTTAGGCTAGGGGAAGGGGGGCTAGGGTTAGGCACCCCCGGGGGGAGGTTAGGGTTAGGCACTAGGGGGGGAGGTTAGGGTTAGGCATTCCCTAAGGGTGGGTTAGGGTTAGGGGGGGAGAGTGGTAGGGATAGCATACTTACCTGCCCAGTCGGGATCTGCACTGTTCAGGCTGCCGGCATCGGGATTTCAACCGCCGGGCTCACGTCCGGCTGTCATTCATACCGATCCCCATTTTTATAATTCTATTTATAAACAGAGAATACTTGAAAACAGAAGACAATACAGATATCTCCTTGCCATCATAATTTATGTACCACTTTTAAACAACCTTGTTTACATGGTACATAATTTATGATGACAAGGAGTATACTGGTAGTAATTGGGAAAAACTCGTTGAGAGCAAAGGCTTTTATTTGACTTTTTGAAAATGGCCTTTTTGACCTTTGCAAATGTCTCACAAACTACAAAGCCCAATAGGCACAACTAGCCTGTCAAACAGGCACAATTGTTGCTTGTTGGAGTGTGACCAAGGAGGTGCATGCACCCAAATCTGGGTACACCATAGCTGCACCTACCGGTCATTATGGCCCCTGGCCCCCTTCCACCCCTGGAAGGTATGCACTTGTCACCCTATTATACTTCAGATGAAATGAATTGCTTCTCATGGACTTTGTCTTCCAAATTTCTACCAGGTTGTGTCAATCACATTACACCATACTCCAGCATCCATTCACTTCCCCAGAAAAGTGGCCGGTCAGGGAGATCGATGACGTGAATCATGGTGCGTTACCCTACTCCTTCTGCCCAGGCCTATGGCATCTGCCCAGTGGCTGGGTGAAAAATCATACATTGCATATGCATAAACACTAGGGATGAGCGGGTTCAGATTTCTGAAATCTGAACCCCCCCCGAGCCCCCCCGATCCGAGTCGTATCCGAGTCAGGCTCGACTTTTCCCACCTGACTCGGATCAGAAATCGAGGAAAAACGTCATCATCCCGCCTTCCGGATCTCGCGGGTTTTGGAACCTATAAAAGGTCCCCGCGTCGGAGCCATTTCTCACTCCGGCTGTGGACAGTGAAGAGGGAGGGTGGGAGCTAGGGCTGGCTGGGCTGTGTTGTGCTGCTGTTGTCCATAGGGGCTGTGACCACTCAGTCCATAGGGGCTGACTGGGCTGTGTTGTGCTGCTGTTGTCCATAGGGGCTGGCTGGGCTGTGTTGTGCAGTCAGTTGCAATCATAGGGGCTGTGTCCACTCCAAAGTCTATAGGGTCTGGCTGGACTGTGTTGTGCAGTGTCCCATAAAGGCTGTAGTCCTAGAGGGGTGCTGTAGTGTTGTCCAGGGGGTGATCTGTGCATCAGGGGTGCTCCCCCAAAGTGCACTCCAAAAAAAAAAATGTTTTCTGTGTTTTTGTATTGTGTGCGCAGTAGCCGCATGTGCATCAACAAAGTAACGCCAACCGTGCGCCTGTGTCATAAGTAAAGGGCCAGCTGGCTTGACCGTTAAAGGGTGCTGTGCTCCCCCAAAGTGCATTCCAAAAAAAATAAAAAAATATATTTTTTTGTGTTTGTGAATTGTGTGCACAGTAGCCGCACGTGCATCAACAAAGCAGCGTCAAACATGCGCCTGTGTCATAAGTAAAAGGCCGGCTGGCTTGACCGTTAAAGGGTGCTGTAACCCCCAAAGTGCACTCCAAACAAAATAAAAAATTATTTTCTGTGTTTGTGAATTGTATGCACTGTGGCTGCACGTGCATCAACAAAGGAGCAGCACCAAGCGTGCGCCTGTGTCCCATAAGTAAAGGGCTGCTGGCTTGACCGTTAAAGGGTGCTGTAACCCCCAAAGTGCACTCCAAAAAAAATAAAAAAATATATTTTTTTGTTTTTGTGAATTGTGTGCACAGTAGCCGCACGTGCATCAGCAAAGTAGCGTCAAGCATGCGCCTGTGTCATAAGTAAAGGGCCGGCTGCCTAGACCATAAAAGGGTGCTGTTACCCCCAAAGTGCACTCCAAACAAAATAAAAAATTATTTTCTATGTTTGTGAATTGTGTGCACTGTGGCTGCACGTGCATCAACAAAGGAGCAGCACCAAGCATGCGCCTGTGTCCCATAAGTCTGTTAAAGGGTGGTGTAACCTCCAAAGTGCACTCCACAAAGAATAAACAATTCTTTTTTTCTGTGTTTGTGTGTGAAATGTATGCGCAGTAGCCGCACGTGCATCAACACAGCAGCAGCGCCAAGCGTGCGCCTGTGTCATAAGTCAAGGGCCGGTTTGGACATCTGGTCCGGACTGAAGGACGTGCCAACAATGTAAATTCCTGACATGTCTACTGTCACTGCATATGATACTGTCACCACTGACAGAATGGTGGAGGAATTATTTTCTGTGTTTGTGAATTGTGTGCACTGTGGCTGCATGTGCATCAACAAAGGAGCAGCACCAAGCATGCGCCTGTGTCATAAGTAAAGGACAGGATGGCTTGTCCTTTAAAGGGTGCTGTAATCCCCAAAGTGCGCTCTACAAAAAATAAAAAATTCTTCTTTTTTTTCTGTCTTTGTGAATTGTGTGGGCTGTAGCCGCACCTGCATCCTCAAAGCAGCAGTGACAAGCGTGCGTCTGTCTGTTAAAGCGTGGTGTAACCCCCAAAGTGCGCTCCAACCAAAATAAAATAATCTTCTTTTTTTCTGTGTTTGTGTGTGAAATGTATGTGCAGTAGCCGCACCTGCATCTTCAAAGCAGCAGCGACAAGCATGCGTCTGTCTGTTAAAGGGTGGTGTAACCCTCAAATGCGCTCCACAAAAAATAAAAAATTCTTTTTTTTTCTGTCTTTGTGAATTGTGTGGGCTGTAGCCGCACATGCATCCTCAAAGAAGCAGCGACAAGCATGCATCTGTCTGTTTAAAGGGTGGTGTAACCCTCAAATGCGCTCCACAAAAAATAAAAAAAAAATTTTTTCCTGTCTTTGTGAATTCTGTGGGCTGTAGCCGCACATGCATCCTCAAAGCAGCAGTGACAAGCGTTTGTCTGTCTGTTAACAGGTGGTGTAACCCCCAAAATGCGCTCCAACCAAAATAAAATAATCTTCTTTTTTTCTGTGTTTGTGTGTGAAATGTATGCGCAGTAGCCACACCTGCATCCTCAAAGCAGCAGCGACAAGCGTGCGTCTGACTGTTAAAGGATTACATCGGTGACAGCATCCAAGTAGGCATGTCATACAGTCCGTACCTGTACTGGCAGGAAAAAGAGGCAATTTGGAGGCCCCTGTACAAACTGGCTCTATTTTACCTGAGTTGCCCCCCCTCCAGTGTGTACTCTGAAAGAGTGTTTAGTGCAGCCGGGAACCTTGTCAGCGAAAGGCGTAGGAGGTTGCTTCCACAAAATGTGGAGAAGATGATGTTCATAAAAATGAATTATCAACTCTTCCAGGGAGACCATTCTCCAGAACATACAGAGGGACCTGTGGTGGTGGATTCCAGCGGGACGAATTAATACTCTGTGAGGATGAGGATGTACATCTTGCCTCCATAGAGCCAGTTTGTGCAGGGACAGATTAATTGCCAGCTTGTTTTGTGGGGGCCCAAACGAACCAATCATTTCATCCACAGTCGTGTGGCAGACCCTGGCGCTGAAATGATTGGTTTGCTAAAGTGTGCATGTCCTGTTTATACAACATAAGGCTTGGTGGGAGGGCCCAAGGACAATTCCATCTTGCACCTCTTTTTTTTCTTTGCATTATGTACTGTTTGGGGCCTAGTTTTTCAAACTGCCATCCTGTCTACCACTGCAGTGTCACTCCTAGATGGGCCACGTGTTTGTGCCGTCCACTCGTGTCGCTTAGCATAGTCATCCAGCTACCTCGGTGCAACCTTTTGGACATAAAAACACTATTGTGAGGTATTCAGAATAGACTGGAAATGAGTGGAAATTAAGGTTATTGAGGTTAATAATAGCATAGGAGCAGAAAAACCAACACATTCTGTGATTTTAGCTGTTTTTATGCTTTTTTTAAAAAAAAATACAGATCCAAAGCACAAAACCCAGAACCCAAAAAAAGGAAGGGTGGTTTTGTTAAAACCAATCCAGATCCAAAACACGAAGAAAGATCCAGATCCAAAACCAAAACACAAAATACGAAAAGTGGCCGGTGCACACCCCTAATAAACACTGTTGAAAAGTTTGTCTATTAGCTAAACAGTATCAGGAATGATGTTCAGCACATGTGGCAGACTAGTAAAGTATTGTCTGCTGGTGAGGAGAAACAATATACACCCTCCAGAGGCTATTAGCAGCTAATATGGAAACATTAAACACTTTTGGGAACCTGAAACACTATGGCTGGAATGTTATTGTATGAAGTTTATTTTCCTATCATAGACACTTATTTTTCAAATGCACGAACAAGCATACTGTATGTAAAGACTATAGTTATTTAGCTGAATTAATGTTATGAAAACAGTAATCCATTCACCCATTGACTGCTGTTTCCTGGCTGCTCTGTGGCTTTTGTCCACTATAAACATTAGATACTGTTGAATTCATTTAAAGAATGCATCTAATAATGTCCTCTTTGGGGGCGCACACACTGACTCAGGTTAATTTACTAAGAATCACGTTTGATTGTCAAACCAAATCGCTGGACATCGCTGGCAGTTTCGATGGTCAAAATCCCAAATTTACCAAGGCGCGGTTTTGTTTCAATTTTTTTTGCACTGGTGAAACCCGTAGTATTCGTCCATTTAAAACCCTGTCGGATTGCCCCCTCTACGATAGACTCCGTAGTTAAAGAGAAGTATGAATCTGCTGTCAATGTGCTGTCGTTTCAAAGCACTGCACAGATCAGTATGAGGTGGCGTATAGCGGGTTACATTTACCTGCTGTCAGCATGAGCAGGTCCTCCTCGTCTCCCTCCGGCGCTCCCTGGTCCCTCCTCCGGCTCCAGCTGTTGCTCTGACCCTGTCTTGTCTCGGCAGAGCACAGTTTAGATTAATACGTTTGTTTGTTTTTCTAAACTTTACTGTGTTCTGCCGGGAGAACACAATGTCAGAACAGCAGCTGAAGCCTGAGGCAGCTTCAGCGACCAGGTAGGTGGGGAGTTGGGGGTTGGGGGGACACACATAATTACCGCAGCTGTAGACAGTGCTGCGCATGTGCCGCTTTTGTGAATGTGACGGTGCATGCGCAGCACTGATTACAGCTGCGGTAAGGTAGAGTAGATAGGGAGGTAACACTCCCAGGATCCTGACCAAGAGAGCACCTGATTGGTCATACCCTCCAGCACAGTGAGTCCCACCTCACCCACCACAGACGGACATGTTGGTTTGTTCCCCCCAGCCGCCGGGATCTACACGTGGCAGTTCGGTCATCCCTCCAGCGGCTCAGGCGCCACACTGCCAGGAACATACAACAGCGCAGCTCCCCCTCTAGCTTTAGCAAGCTGCCACGCTACCGGAGACCTTGGGAACACAGGTACCTGCCTTATCACTGATCTGAGTGGGACGCCGGTATACAGTGTCACAACACAGAGGTACTGTGGGGACCAACACATAGGGACACTACTGGCCGTAAATTATATGGGACCTAGGGCCTGATTCAGAGCCGGACGCTCTTTCAGAGCGCTCGCTCTGAATCAGTGCCTGCCTATTGTATTTTTAGATCGGCCTCCTGGCCGCTCACATAGCTGTGGGTGACCACCCACAGCTAGTGCGAGCGGCCAGGATGATGGTCGCGATGGTCAAGACCATTGCGACCATCGGACTTGTGATGAGACCCTTGTGGTCAGAGCAAGAAGTCCACCCACTGACATCACTTGTGATGTCAGTGGGGCCAGCCCTAAACAATAGGCGTTCCCATGGGAATGCCTCCATCTGGGCAGCCACGCCCCCAGCCCGCCCACCAAAGGGGGCATGCTGTCACTCAACATTGACAGCATGCCCCCTTTGTAGCGAGACCCGGAGTAATCCGGGTCTCGTGCATGCGCACAACGGAGCCGCTTCCATCGTGCGCATGCGCACTGGGCCAACATCGACCCACTTGCGAGCGCTCAGCGCTCGCGAGCGGGTCTGAATCAGGCCCCTAGTCCCTCCACTAAATTCCCTGACTGACCACACGAGCCTTTAATTACCTGTTGGGTTAATTGTGTGTGAGGGACTCTCATTAACTGCACTTATGCAGCTATACACTAAGGGCCTGATTCAGAGCCGGACACAATTAGCGCTCGCTCGTCCAGAAAATAGGGGTGGCTATTCAAATGATCCGTTCGCTCTTTGCGGTCTGTTCACGCCTCTAGGTCTGAACGAGCGAACAAAACTTGCGGTCGTTTTTTGGAAAACTACGCACCCTGGCCCCTCGCATCCTACGTCATGTCCGCTATTTATTAGATTAATCGAGTACATCGACCAGCGTATGAACTGCTCGCTATTCTTGTGGTTGGTTTTTGCTACCACAATTTTGCGAGCAGTTCTGGCTGTAAAATAACCCAGTGACGTGGTCAATGACGCTGCTGTATTAATTATGCACACCCATAATACGCCCGTTTTGACCTTTAAGCACGCCTGCGTTCTGATCTCCACTCCCCGTTTTCAAGCACCTTCCCCTGTTACCACCCACATACGCCTCATTCTGTCACTCAAAGTAGCAGGCATTCGCTATATAGCGAACAAACGATTTTCGGACGCACTGACTTGTTCGCGCATGCGTATTATAAACCGTACGCATGCGCAGAAGTGCGAACATCGCTCAGAACGAGCATACTGCCGCTTACAAGCGGCTCTGAATCAGGCCCTAATGTCCTTGGCTGAATGTGGACTTTTAGTATCTAAGTATACAAGATGCTTTTCTACTTATATCTCTGCTTGCACTAACATCTGCTGCTATTTGTTCCCTATGATCTGCATTGTACCAATATATTTAAAAAACATAAAAAAGATAGATTATTTATGTACATAGGTACACTGATTTTGTGTTGAAATAAAATTAATAATTATAGATTATTATTATTTGTACAAAATCAGATCAATATTGATTATAATCCTCTATAAATCAAATAGTACATATTCCCTCAATAATCAACATAAAGTGTTTTCCATATGTATAATCTGTTCTAATATAAGAAATAGAATATAGGAAACAAAATTGAGAATGACAGACCTGTGTCCAAAGGAACAAATTGCTTGTGAGAAGATTCTTAACACATTTACTTGACAATAATTATTTGTACACTGGTTTAAAATAGAATAAAGTAGGTCTATAACACTGTATATATAATATGTTTCCTGTATAGATTTAATCTGTGCTCATTAACAACCATGTCTCCTTTTGATGCCTTTTAATACTGCTGATAAAGTGTTTCATTCAAATCATTGGGCTTTGATTGATTACCACCTGTTTTGCATGCATCTAATTCTAAATGCTATTTAAATGCCTGACAATATGAGCACTATACTCACCTTGAAAAAGACGCCAGAAGGACGTTGAAACGCGTAGGTGCCACACCTGGTTTGTTTATTCCTGTAACAATTATCCATCTGAACTATAGAATTTACTTTTGGGACTACATGATCCTCCTGGCACGCTTCCTGCTGCACGGACTTTAGAGCGGCTATCACATCTGCTCCCCTCTCAAGGGTTGAGCTTTCTTGCCTGCCACCCGAGGACACAGCTTGGTTTACCACCCTGTCAGCCAGAGTCTTTACTTAACCCCAGCGGAAATTTCACCGCCTCCCACACGCGCCCCCACTCTCCCCGAGTGGCTGCATTGTATCACCATCAAGCCGGAGCTTACCTCAGAGCATTTGCACCGCTTTACACGCGGCTTCACGATTCCACAGTGGCTTCTCCATTCCCCCTGACACGCTCCTACCCCGGACTGTGTTCACCATCATCAGGGAGGAGAGAATTTTCTCCGCACATCCAAGTCCGTTTCTTTCCCAGGACTCCAAGAAAGTCTGCAGGTAAATTCTAATTGGAAATTTTGTCCCGCATTAAATTTACATATTCACGCTATTTGCGGACGCTCATTCTTAAAAAGGGGCCGGATATTTAAATTGAGCGCTCGCTCTTTGTGGTGTGTTGACGCCTCTATGTCTGAGCGAATGTCCGAAAAATGCGCTCGCTATTTTGTAAAGACGCCCTTTGCCGTTCACATCACACGTCATCTTCGTTATTTATTAGCTTAATCGGGAACATCGAAAGGCATCTGAACTACTCGCAGTGCTTGTGGTAGGATTTACTTCCCGCTATCACTACGAGCAGTTCAGGCTAAAAGACAACCAAGTGACGTGGTTGATGACGCTCCTTTACTAATTATGCACACCCATTAAACTCCGTTTTGACCGTTAGGCACACCTGCGTTCGGATCTTCACTCCCCCGTTTTCAAGCATCTTCCCCTATTACCATCCACAAACGGTACATTCAGTCAATCAAATTAGCAGCCCCTCGTTGTTTTATGAGTGCACGATTTTCGACCGCAATGACTGGTTTGCGCATGCGCAGTTGTGTGAACATTGCTCAGAGCGAATGAGCGGCCGATTACGAGCGGCTCTGAATCAGGCCCTCAGTACCTATTGACTCTGTTGGAGACTGTTACTATCAGTAATGGACATTGGGCCTGATTCAGAGCCGCTCGCTATTTGCGGTCGTTCGTTTTTTAAAAAGGGGTGGCTATTCAAATGAACTGTTCGCTAATTGCGGTCTGTTCACGCCTCTAAGTCTGAACGAGTGAGCCAAACTTGCGGTTGTAATTTTGAAAAATACGCCCCCTGGCCGCTCGCATCCTACGTCATGTCCGCTATTTATTAGATTTATCGAGCACATCGAACAGCGTATGAACTGCTCGCTATTCTTGTGGCTGGTTTCTTCAACCGCTATTTTGCGATCAGTTCGGGATAAAAAAAAAACAAGTGACGTGGTCAATGACGCTGCTGTATTAATTATGCACTCCCTTCAAACGTCCGTTTTGACCTTTAAGCACGCCTGCGATCTAATTTCACACCCCCGTTTTCAAGCACCTGCCCCTGTTACCACCCTCATACGCCTCCTTCTGTCACTCAAAATAGCAGGCATTTGCTATATAGCGAACAAACGATTTTCGGGCGCACTGACTGGTTCGCGCATGCGTATTACAATCCGTACGCATGCGCAGATGTGCGAACATCGGTCAGAACGAACGAGCGGCCGCTTACGAGCGGCTCTGAATCAGGCCCATTGTTCCAATTCAGTACTTCAGGGGTTCACATTCAGGGATGGATCCAATAGTGCTACTATTTTAACATTTTATTGAATTTGAATTGACAATGTTTATATAGCTATATTTTTTTTTACTAAGATTGGATATTACTTGCCATTTGTTGAAATATTGTATAACAAATACTAATTGTTTTATATATTGATTTGAGTGTGACTATTTGTACTCCCAACCCCACGGTTGCCTTTTTTTAATATATTCTGACATTTTGTGAGGGTGACTACTTCATTCAACCGTTTGGGATTGGGAGTTGTTTTAAAACTCTACAGCGCCTGGGTTCTATTTCGGGTTTGTACCAGTATATTATTATATTCTTGACCTTATGAGAAGCTCTGAAGAACTAGTATTTACTATTTAGTGGTTTATTATGATTCAGTTGATCCTGGTTTTAATTACTAATTATTTTTAATAATTGTATTTCTAATATTGTGAGATTTTTATTCATGCACTCACTTATTGTAATACATGTGATTTTTAGTTATTAAACATTGCACCTCGGTCCAGCGCTCTCCCTATATTTTCTTTTTTTAGATAGGGAAAAGTATCTATTTCCCGAATAGCTGTCATCGCAAAAATGGAAAGGAGGAATGATGAATTCCTCCAGTAATTAGGTAGAACTCCATGCGAGTTCTAAACCTAATTACCTCCATCGATTTTTTAGTAATGATGAATAGACCCCTCAGTGTTCATAATATATCAACAAATGTATACATAGAAGTTTTAGGAACTTATCAGAACTAAAGGTATTTGAGATGTATTACAGCCTATGGACTATGGGCCTGATTCAGAGTTATACGCTATGCCGATGTGTTCGCAGCTGAGTGATTATCGATCGTCTGTACATGCATCTAGGTCGCAATGCGCATGCAGAAAGGTACATTACTGTAGTCACTCGCAGCAAGTATTTATTCGCTATGAGCGACTAACCATCACCTTCTGTCTTTTAACTTAGCCCTCTCTCCTAAGAATTACATACGTTTATAACTTCCAAACTTATACAACCTTGATTAGCTTACTTAACCTTAACTACAAATAAAGACACAGACACCATAGCTTGGCTAAAAAGGTCACAGCTTTTATTTATAATTGAATCAATTAACCTAACCAGGGTGGCAAAGAGACGCTGCAGACTCAGTTCTAGCTTTTTAACTTACTCCAAAATACTCAGGGAACGCCTAAACCGTTCCTCCTTTCAGAAGCACTTAAACCGTGAGGGTCTCACTTCCCTCCTGGGCCAATCCGAGGCGTTTAGTGCAAAAACGCCCGGGTCCCCCCGTGCGGAGCAGGACAAATCCGCCTTGTACATCGAGAGCAAGTGCTCCCACAGTTATCTTGCGTCCCATAAAACCACTGAGCTGCAGCGTACTCCCGCCAAAGCCAGGCCCTAATAGAGACTGGCCCGCCACCCAAAAGAACTAACCAAGAAACGAAAACAAATCCTGAACAAAAAGATTCATACCCAGTCCGTTCAAATGCACGCCATCATGACGGAAGAAACGTACAAGATCACCCTCAAAAAAGCCATGACGCACCACCAAGCCACCTATCGACACGACATGCTTAGACACTGCCACGTTCACCTTCCTCCGTGTTCTTTCCAATGCCCCAAACTTTCGCACTCCTCTCCACGTCAAGCGGGGTGTCATCTCTGACCACACCATCTGAATGGATGGCCATTTTGTACGAATCGAATCCACAATCTCACGCAGACTCACGATTAAACCCACGCCTGTCAGCTGACCAACATCATTGCCACCAACGTGAAGCACCAGCCATTCGGGCATTCCCCATTTTGCTACCGCAGAAACAATCAGTGCCAAAACACCGTCCACTCGCAAACCTCTCACTCCAATCCAACGCACTTTCCGACTACCAATTGGCAAGCCACTAGTCCGACCCGAGACATGTTTTTCCGCCCAAAAAATGTAGGAGTGGCCAACCAACCACACCTGCCCGTCTTCTTTTGTCAACACTGCAAAAGAAGAAACCCTAACATGAGAAACCACACCCAACCTGGATCAAAACGACACAACTTAGAACAAAACAGAGCAACTAACTAGCAGGGATGCCAAAAAAGGGGGAAACAGGAACCCGAGTGAAGAAGAAAAAACCAAAAACCTACCCGTGAACCAAATTGGGCCAGATCATGGCTAACGGGAGGAAAATTAAAAAATCCCCTCACACCCCCAATTGTTGAACGCTAACCGTTCAACGATTGGTAGGTAAACAACGTTTTCGGGTTATCGCAGGGTGCGCACCTACAACTTGTCGCAGCGAACATACTTCTTATAACACCCTGACTTCCAACGCCCCACCTTTTGAATATCCGAAGGAGATGCCCCTGCAAGCGCTGCACAAGTGGCTGCCCCTATTCGAAAGGAATGGGTGCCATAATCTGTATGATCTAAACCCAATTCTATTAAACTTCGCTTAAATAACGCAGTGAACTGAAACTTTGTGAGAGGCTTACCATCCGCATGAACCAACCACTGAATCCCCCCAACTGGGCGCACTAACATGTATTGCGATGCTAAATGAACCGGGCAAATATTGCAATCCTGCTGCTGCGCAAGCGTGACCCATTTACCCCTACCTGACTGATCCGTTTTAGAGAGACGGAGCTTACAAAGCACCGCCGCATCTCTAAAAACAATGTCCTTATACAACAACCCGGAGGACTCAGATAAACTATTAACTGCCACTAATTCGCTAACCCTCAAAGCTCCAAAAAACGCAGCAGAAAAAGCTAAACGAAAAAGAGCAGCCTCAAACGAATCAGAAGCTACCTTCTCCATAACCTTAAGCAATGCTGCCAAAAGCTGGGTGTCCACCGGCCGACGGGAATCGGCGCGAGCAGGAGCTTGCCTAGCCCAACCTTTTAGAGCCTTAGCAAGAAGAAAAGACCTGGTTGGGTCAATCAAACCTTTTAGTTTGCAAAAAAAAGAGACTCCCGCAAGCGCCGACGCCACGTAGGCCCTGGACCTCCCCTGCTGATATCTCTCCCACACAAAGGATGACAGCAACTCCTTCGGAGACTTACCCTCCGAATCTTGGCGTGCGCAGTGACTGCTCCAATCCCGCCATGCGGCCGAGTATTTGCGGAGAGTTGATGGAGCGAGCGATTGCATCGCCAAAGCCTCTAAGCCGGCCTGATTATCTGCCACACAAACGGGGGGCATGTCAAACCAACAGCAGAAGCAGACGGTGCAAGTGCCCGAAAACGTTCAAATTGAAAACGAGACAATGCGTCTGCAATCTCGTTAACAACACCCGGTACATGACGAGCTCTAAAACGTATGTTGGCCTCTAAACAGCGCAAAATTAAATGACGAAGCAAACGCAAAACTAACGGAGAGGACGATCGCTGATTGTTAATAGCATGCACCACCCCCAAATTGTCGCACCAAAAAATTACATGCCGGTTACTCAGACGCGCTGACCAGAGTTCCACAGCAACGACAATTGGGAACAGTTCCAAGAGCAACAAATTACTAGTTAAGCCTTCGTCGCGCCAAACTAAAGGCCAAGCAGTAGCGCACCATTCCCCATTGAAAAAAGCCCCAAAACCAGATGATCCAGCCGCATCAGTATACAGTTGCAATGACCCATTTGCCACTGGAGGCGCTGGCCAAATACGTTCGCCATTGAACTGAACCAGAAACTTGGTCCAAACCCGAAGATCTTGCTTAATCTCTGATGACAAACGAATATGATGATGCGGCTGTCTCGACCCAGCAGTGGCCCTCTCCAATTTCCTACAGAAAACCCTGCCCATGGGAATTATGCGACAAGCAAAATTAAAGGAACCCAGCAGTGACTGAACTCCACGTAATCTTACCGTGTCCACTGCTAAACAACCCGCAATCTGTTCTAACAATCTAGCCACTTTGTCGCTTGGTAACCTACAACAACCCGCAACCGTGTCTATCTCAATTCCCAAGTACGACAGACAGGAAATGGGACCCTCCGTCTTATCTTGCGCAATGGGAACTCCTAAACTGCGAAACAGAGCTTGAGCGGAAAACAGGAGGTCTGCACAGACGTCGCTCTCCCCTGGACCTATGAAGAGAAAGTCATCTAAATAGTGTGCCACGCCCGCTTGTCCTGTGCCGGCATGAACACACCAGTGTAGAAAAGAGCTGAATTTCTCAAAATAGGCACAGGAAACCGCACAACCCATAGGCAAACATTTGTCAACAAAGTAACCTGACTCTAGTTTGAATCCCATAAACTGCATAGCGTCTGGGTGCAACGGCAATAAACGGAAGGCTGACTCAATGTCTAACTTAGCCAGCAGCGCGCCCTGCCCAAAACTGCGCACTAAACCTAAGACTTCATCAAAACTTTGATATTTCACTCTACAAAAACTATCAGGAATGGCGTCGTTCACCGAACGCCCATCAGGACATGATAGGTGTTGGATCAAACGAAACTTCCCAGGGGCCTTCTTGGGTACCACACCTACCGGAGAGATACAAAGATCCTGCAACGGAGGAACAGGGAAAGGACCCTCCATCCTCCCCAGCAGCACCTCAGCCCTAACTTTCGCTTGCACAACTTCTGGGTAGTCCCTGGCCGAGCGCAAGTTACGGGGAGACCGGACCCATAAAGGACCCACTATTGGCAGAGAAAAACCGAACGAAAAACCTTCTAACAAAAAAGAAGCGTCCTCCTTATGAGGATATAGACCCAACCAGCGAGCTAGTGCAGCTAAACAAATAGGCGAATGAGCCTTAACCAGCTCCTTTTGACCCTTCACGATCCTGGGTGGCACTAGCAGACCCTCTACGGCAATCTTTGGCTGGATGTTCCCCCCCGCAGAGACGACAGGAGTGACGAAAACGACAGGACGACCCCCGTGTACACCGGGAGTCGTTGAAAGCAAAACACTTGCCCTTCATAACTCCCGTCGCCCCCGTCCTACCACTAGCATAACCCTTGCGAGGATGCATCCCGTCCAAAGGGGGCCTACGCTGCTGCGACACCTCTAACCACACCTCTACGTCTTTTGCTCCGAACGGAATAATCTTGCTGCCATCATGCTTTCTTCTAAATTGCACGTCGTATTCCCGCCATGCCAAGGCCCGCGAACGGACAAACATGTCTAGCACTAAAAAAATATATCTCACTATGTTTACATGTTCATCCGCTCGCGTCTCCAAATAGCACGCCGCAAATACCAGCATGCCCTTCAACCAACTGGTGAAACTACAGAAAGCCTCCTCGCCCATACCCCCCGCCTTCTTAGCCTGACCAAAAGCCTTTTTCATATCTTCGGTAAGCGTAAAGAAGTCGACAAATTTACCTTTACGAATTCTCCCCCTCACACTCTTTCGCAGGCCGCGAAGAACAGCGGTGTTCGCACAATGCACTGAATCAGCCCCTGCCGCCACTGTAGCTAGCTCCACACTAACGCCCTGTGCCCTCCGATTATCTGCAACCGGGGTAGACTGGTGAACAACAGGACTGGAAGTCACTACCATCTGCGCGGGGGGGGTGGGAATGCCGGGCGTAGGCGGAAGGGGTGCAGGCGCGGCTAACAGACGAGCCAGAGGCACCAGCGTGAAGTCGGGCGTCGCGGACAAACTGGTGGAGGTTTGACTGTACATGACAGGAGATGCGGAAGGTAGCATCGGCATGGGAGCCGATGATGCGCTTTGCTGCGAAATTGGCAAATAAGGGAAATAAAGCTGCGGATGAAAACCTGAGAAAGGGTAAGGTCCAAAAGTGGCCCCAGAGTAGTTGGGATAAAAAGGCGGAGAGGACACAACTGAGGTGGAGGGATAAATGGGGGGGGCCGCCCCGGAGCTCCATGAAGCCTGACCCCAGGATGAGCCGACTGACAAGGGGGGCGCATTATAAATGGGAGGTAGGGCACTGTTGGCGGGGAACCATGGATTCTGATAGGTGGAAGGGACAGCTTGCCTAGGCCAAAATTGGGCAGGTTGACTAAGCATGGGGCTGATAGACCCAGGGGTGCTACTCAAAATGGCCGCCGGGGTTAAGATGGCCGCCGGGCCCGACGTGCAGACCAGGCCTGCGGGACCCCCCGCTCCCCGGGGACCAAAACCTAATGACCCCACGTGACCCGCGACGCTAACCGCCGGCGGGCCCAATGCAGAGTAACCAGCGGGAGGCGCGAGCACTTGCGCCCCCGCCGGTGCAGCGTAAGCGGCAGCCGACGTGTGGCTGATGGGCGCCGGCAAGGAGCGTCCATCGGACGCTCCCAACGGCGGGCCCGATTCAGAGTGACCAGCGGGAGGCGCGAGCACTCGCGCCCCCGCCGGTGCAGCGTAAGCGGCAGCCGCCGCGTGGCTGGTGGGCGCCGGCAAGGAGCGTCCATCGGACGCTCCCATCGGCGGACCCGAAGCAAAGTAACCAGCGGGAGACGCGAGCACTCGCGCCCCCGCTGGCGCAGCGGAAGTGCCAGCCGCTGCGCGACTGCTGTGGGACGGCGAGGAGCGTCCATTGGACGCTCCCGCCGGAGCCGCGTGGGGAGTGAGTCGGCCCGGGGAGGTTGCCGAGTGCACAACCTCCGCCGGGGTAGCAGGACCCGCATGATGCGCTGGTGCAGCCGCACCAGCGTGCACGGGAGGAGGGGGAGCCGATGGGGAGGACGGCAGCATCAGAGGTGAGGTGGGGGGGGAAGGAGGACGTGGGGACAGCACAGGTGGGGAAAGGGGGGGGCGCGGACGCGCAGGGGGCAAGCTGAGGGGGCTAGCATAATCAGCTAGCTGACGGGGTGGGGGAGCAGAGCGACGTGGGCGAGGCATGATCAAACTAAGCTGCTTGGGCTATGGCACAGGGGCACTGGTACTTAGCTTTCAAAATTTCTTTCAAAGAGGCTGATCCCAAGGACCACAGGCTCCTATATAGTCCCCTATAACCACTCCCCCAAACTATATGACTGGCCCTTGGAAGCAGCTGATCACACCCAAACTAATACTCAATTTACCCAGCAACAAGGCTGTCATTCAAAACACACTGTCAGTAAAAACTAATAATCTTAACACTCCTCAATCCTATTCATATTTCGTCATTCATTCCCCTCCTCTACCTCCTAAGGCTACCATTACTAAGTGTAACATTGAGGCTAATGATACTGTTGCTTTTTCCTCCCAGCTGCACTCTCTTCTCTCCCCTATCCTTTTTCTCTCATGCCATGAACAAGCCACTTCCCTGTACAATGCCTCCCTTACTTCTGCTTTTGACGCTTATGCTCAGGCAATAACTACTCACCCTCGCAGATCCACACCACAACCCTGACATTCCAAATGCACCAGATACCTGCAAAAGTGTTCACGAATTGCCGAGCGTGAGTGGAGGAAATCACGCTCTAAGGCAGACTTCCTCCATTTCAAATTTATTCTCTCATCCTTCAGTGCTGCCCTGTCTCTCTCCACACATTCATATTTCAAGAACCTCATCTCCTCCCAGTCCTCAAACCCCTGGCATCTCTTTGCCAATTTCAACTCCCTCCTCTGCCCTTCCCCTCCTCGTCTCCCCTCCTCGCTCTCTGCCCTTGACTTTGCCACCTACTTTACATGTAAAATTGACTCCATACGTGAGGACATCATATCTCATCAGACCCTCAGCATTCCTGCTCCTCCTTTCCCTGACTACCCATCCCCATCTGTCTCACCAACTCTGACATCCTTCTCCCCTGTTTCTGGAGAAGACCTCTCTGCTGCATTTGACACTGTAGTCCACCCTTTCCTTCTGCAAATCCTTCATTCTCTTGGTCTATGTGGCACTACCCTCTCCTGGCTGTCCTCCTACCTCTCTGATCGTTCCTTCTCTGTCACCTCTCATGACTCCTCTTCCCCCACACTTCTACTAACAGTAGGATTTCACTAAGGTTCTGTTCTTGGACCTCTCCTATACTCCCTATATATGTCCTCTTTAGGTGAACTCATCAACTCCAATATCATCTCTATGCTGATTATACTCAAATCTACCTTTCCACCACTGGCCTCTCCCCCACTCTCCTCACCCGTATCTTCAATTGTCTCTCTGCTATCTCTTCCTGGATGTCCCAGCGCTTTCTTAAACTTAACATGTCTAAGACTGAGCTGATCATCTTCCCACCCTCCTCCATTACCTCAATTCTAATAATTTCATTATCTATTGATGGAACAACTATCTTCTCTAGCCCCAAAGTGCACTGTCTTGGAGTTATCCTGAACTCTTTCCTCTCCTTTAAACCACACATTCAGCACTTCTCGCAGTCCTGCCATTTCCATCTCAAAAATATTTCCAGGACTAGACCCTTCCTAAAGCTCAATGCTACTAAAACCCTCATCCACTCGCTGGTCATCTCTAGATTGGGCTACTGTAACCTTCTGATAGCTGGTCTCCCAGTCTCCCACCTCTCTCTACTACAATCGGTCGTCGATGCTGCTGCTCGGCTCATCTTTCTCTCTAAACGTTCTACAACTGCCTCCTCTCTCCTTCAAGTCCTACACTGGTTCCCCTTCCCCTTAAGATGCCAATTCAAGGTTCTTACACTCACCTACAAAGCCCTCACCCAATCCTCTCCCACTTACATCTCTGACCTCATCTCCCTTCACACTCCCGTCCCTCCACTTCGCTCAACAGATGCGTGCTGCCTCTCTTGCCAACTGATTACTTCCTCCCACTCCCGCATCCAAGATTTTGCCCATAAAACTTGCTATTTTTATGGTGTTTAAAAATATTTTTCTCTTATAAAATCGTGTTGGACAAGTTTTTTATAAAATCGTGTTGGAAAAGATGTTCTTGACCTTATTAAATCATAAAAAAAGACAATTTTGGAGCGGTTTTTGGAAAAAAAAATTGTCAGTTAAGTGGTTAAACCACATTTAGGGCCTTCAGATATGTAAGCAATGGCAATATTTATGCAAGTGGAGTGATTATCGGCTGACTGTGCATATGTTATGGTCGCACTGCGCATACGCCAAGGTACTGTAGCGATGATTCTCGCAGTGAGGATTTCTTTGCAAAGTAATTGTCAGAGACCATTTGGGGGTGCTTACAGGGAGTGGCGACAAAAATGCAGTCATGTCGCAACCAATTTCGGAGCGTATCTTAGCCTACAACTGCGATCCTATATGCAGATAAAGTGGCTCCGACGTCCCAGGTTAGGCGGCCAATATGCGCTACCATAGGGATACTCAGATGGGCAATTATCAGATAATCTTGGACGGCGGCTGCATACGTATACGCAGTTTTTTGGATTTGCGATGGCCCCGGTGGGTGTCTTGAAACATATCCGGCGTCTGACATTTGCAGATTTTCAAACAACAGCTGTGTGTGGGATCGCAGCAGTGATTGCATTATAGTACATCACTGAATCTAGCCTTAATACATAGCTATGGTTGGTTTGCCTGAATTGTTGTTGTCTTCAGACATGATTGCTGGGCAGGAACAGTACAAGCAGCTAATGAGAGGAACCAAGTGGACGACAGATGGAATAACTACCCAGGGAGAAAGCAGAAGAGGTTAGCACATCCGGTAGGTATATTTGGCACCACATAAGCCTCGCACATTGTCCTTGGAATTAAATATTGCTCTGCATGTTATTTTTGGTATAATATAGCTTTGCACAGTGGTATATGTACAATTACAATTCTCCATATCAAAATTTTGATGGCGGGTCTCAAGGTTTTGGGGGCTTCAGAGAAGAAGGGAACTTGGGATATATCTTTCTCTCTGAACAGAAACAGAGGAGAAAGGTGGGGGGGAACGCTAAAACCGGAGATATTCACAGTATTTAGGGGTTATCTCACTAAAGGGAATAACTGCCTCTTCTGCCTGCAATCGGTAGAGCAGGCATTCTCATCGGTGCTGCCATAGGCATCTTTTTTGGCATTACTAGGTGCAAGTATTATCAAATTAAAATAAAACATACTGATAGTCAATTGCTCTAGTGCTGATATCACCAGCAGCAGAAGCCAATAGCAACTTCACCTCACGTGTAGAGTGTGAGGACAGCAGGAACTGGTGACAAATGTATTGTGTGATTATAAATAAAGTTAGTCCAATTATTTTTTTCAGCTCTCATTGCTCTCCTTCATGAGCATGAGCCACCACCTCCACTTGCACCATGTTCATTAAAGACACGCTACGGACTCTGCTAATTTCATCGGAGAGGCAAGGTTTTTTTTGGCGCTGTACCAGAGTCTACTGCGAATGTGCAGATCTCTGGGAACATGGCATCTGCACCATGTTACCATGTGTTTTACCTACTACCACGCGCAAATCTCTAGGGAGATGGCAGCAGAACCATTTCTCTGTGATTTCTGCAGCATCGGACTTGTTCTTCCTTATTCTATCTGAGTCAGGCCCAGAGACGCAGAACAAAATTGCATGGAGATCCATTTCGATGGGCGTTTCTTGGTAATATCTGTCGGATGGCTACCAGTCACTGGCGTGTTGCAGGGCATTTCGGATGCAGTAGCACTGACACTGGTGGCCATGGTCAGTCAGACATTCTGCGCATGCCATAGATCTGGCCGATGGTGTGCCTGCTGATTGTGCGTCTTTGTACGCACATCTGCTTAATCATCACTGTAGCCAGCGGGCGTCTCAATAGAAGGCCCATCGACCACAGTAATACCATAAAGGCGCTGTAGCGGCTGTGGCTACAAGTGCGTCTTAATCATCGCGTCTGTGTGGGTACACATACATTTAGAGAATAAATAGAAAAGTTTTTTGCATTTCAATGCTTCTGGCATTGAAATGTCTCTCCCATTCCATACAAATCCATATAGTGTTTTTATTATATAAAATAATTTATTTGGCAGTTTTATCATATATATAGCTTAAATTATCCTTAAACAAATATGGGAGAAGAACGAAACCATAAAAGAAGCCGAGTATCCATATCACAAGAATGGAAAAATATGAAGATTGTATATTAGACCTTGCATTTTATCACACTTCAGTTTTATTACTACAAAAGCTTTTTACGTTGGAATTCTTCTTTTCTGAGAACATAATCTCCGAATGTTCCACAACCTAGCAGGGATCGTGTGAAAATACATATCTATTCTATACACATAACTTCTCCCTGATGACTCAAACTGGAACATGTGCTAAACGTTATAAAACAATCGGGAAGACACATCAAGGCTGCCACTAAAGTATATGAATCCAACCCACTAACGCTCCGATAAGGGATAACTGTTTCCTTATAGAATTGGTAAGCAGACTGAAAAGGAAAGGTGTGCTGGGTGTACGGATCTTAACTCACACAAAATGAAAAATAGGCTGTTTATTAAACAATAAAAAACTAAAATCCTTCATACAAAGAACAACATATATTAAATTCTAAAATTAATTAATGCAAAAACAAGGGCACGCTGATTAATCCTCAAGATCTTAATGATTTGCATCTGTATCCGGTACTGAATTTATCAAACAATCTCAAGCACAAAACACTGAAATCAAGAGAAAAGAATATAATCTGGAACAAATGTTATTTTGGGAATGTCATAAAGTCACAGTCACACAGTAAATGGTTACTGCATCATATGCAGCAGGCAATAAATTACAACTTTACGGAGTTGGATTTACATACAGTACTTGTAAGTAAACAGAATTGATACCTGACCTGTATTACTTCAGACATCTAATTTTATATTGCTTTTTAGATCTAGCACACAGACAGGGGCGTCTTCAGAGAGGAGGGGGCCCGTGTGCATTCCCCGTCCGGGGCCTCCTCCTCTCTTCCCGGCGGCCGGCAGCCGACTAGCGCGGCTGGCCAGCCACCGGAACATTAGTAGACTCTGGGCACTAGAGTGTACCCGGAGTCTACTGCGCATGCAAAATGCTGCAGTGGCCATTTTTCTGGCTTTTTGTACAGCGCTGACACCCAGCGCGGGACCTCGGAGAGGTAAGTTTTAAGTACTATGGTTGCAGAGTGTGCGTGCCCTCCCTGGACCCGGGGGCCTGTGTGCACCGCACACCCCGCACCCATTATGAATACGCCCTTGCACACAGATAATCCTACTGCTGGAGATAAAGGCCTTATATAAGCGTCTTCCAGCTATGGACTCGTCTAAAGATAGGTACACACCTGAACCATGTACAGTAACAAAGGATGCTCTTGCACTCAGCGTCCATCCTCTGCTCCTCACTCCTATGCCACATCATGGAAGCAATATTGGCACTAAAAGTAACCCACTCATCTGGGGACCTGCACAATACAATGTGAGTGGATCTTAGGACTTGGCGCGAGGGTAGGTCATTTCCTTCTAGAGCCTCACACTGCCTCTTTTTTGGCTTCCTCGATGACACTGGCATTGCAGCTGTTAGGTGTTCTAAATTCACCTGCTGTGTAGTCACACAAGGTTCCTGAGATGAATCGATACAGGTGCTCCAGGTGTTGCAGGAAAAATAGATGGCTAAAATATAAAATTAGAAATATCACATTAATATATATTCTAAAATATTGTTGATATGTTGACGCTCTGTATACAAATTTGAATTCATTTATTCCTTGTTTTCTAGTTCCCTACCACTGGCGAGGATTGGAAATGTATTGCCCAGGAATTTGAGGACTGCTGGGACTTCCCAAATTGTGGTGGAGCCATTGATGGGAATCACATGCTCATAACACCACATGCCAACAGCGGATCATTCTACTACAATTAGAAAGGATTCTTTAACATTGCTCCGATGGCTGTGGTCAATGCCAATTATGAATTTATTTTTTGTGGACATAGGGAAGCATGGCAGAGCTTCAGAGTCGGTGGTTCCTTTCAACAGACAGCGTTCTACCATAAACTGAACACAAAAACTTATATACCATCTGCTGAAGAAGATAAACATGGATTACAATAGTTTTTTTTGGTTAATGAGGCTTTTGCAATACAAGAACATTTACTGAAGCCATACCCGCAAAGGACACTTAACAAAGAAATAAGGATTTGTTTGGCTGTCGAGAGCAAGGCAGGTTGTAGAGAACGCTTTTGGTGTTTTGAGTAATAGATTCCGCATGTTTCATACTGTCATCAGTCAAGATGACATGGACAAGATTGACTACGTGGCAGAGGCGTCACCGGGTCTGGTGACACCTGGTGCGCACTCTGACTATCCCTGCGCACCTCAGGCGTGGCCGCATCTGAAAAGGGAGCGTGGTCTAAAATAAAGGGACATGGCCTCGCAGAGGAATCCTTGAGTTCAAAGATGACCTCTGTGCCTCCTGGATCAGGGTAAATGTCAGCAACTAATAGTACCAAAGAGTTGGTACAGAGAACCCATCAGCTCCATCACCAGATCTCCTAGATGCCTTCACCTTCATGAAGACAGTTCAGAAATCTTGTATCTACTTCTTCACCCACTCTGCATTGGCCACTCTGTGCTAGGGTTTGCTGGCGGCTATCAGGGTCTCTAGAGCTGCAGCTTTTTTGACTTTATTATAATAATCCATAGAATTTACCCGCCACAACCATTCATTCTGCTTGGACACGTCAAGGAACTCCTTCACAAACTCACTATTCCTTAACATGGACATAATAGATATTAAAAAATAAATGTAAACATTACAAATTTTAGCCCAACACAACAAACTGAGGGGCTGATTCAGCATTGCATTGCATTCTGTCATATTAGTAAGGATGGAATTGAAAAGCTGCTTGCGTGCAGCTATGCAATTCTGTCCTAAACTGGATCACCGCATGAGTTCACACGTGCTCATTGAGAGTGGCGGAGAGATTCAAAAGGACTTCCCTCCTACAGGAAGGAGCGGGGCTCCGGGAACTTTGCCATCTTTCAGTTTTTAGAGTTTGTTGTATACGGGGTGGCCACATGGGGCCACTAATGATGAATGGGGCCAATTATGTAAAAGATACAGGAACTACTACAACTTGTGAAGGGCCTGTTCAGCTTAATTAATAGGCCCCTTTGTCCCTTCTCACTTCCTTTCAAGTAAACCACTTTTGTTGAGTATTTTTACTTTGGTGAACTCATCAGTAATAATGTAGATTATTGCAAGAGAAGCCTGTAGATCTTTGGACATGACTGTGGGGTTATTTGTGATCTCCAGAGCATTTAATCTTTTGCTCTTAAAATGATATTTTTTGGGTGACTTGTCCTTAGGAAAGTATGAATGTTGTTGAATTTTCAATTCTTGCCCAACTTTTTTTCTGAATTCCTCAGTAATGATTTTTGATAATACAGTACCACCCACCAACAACTATAGTGAGAATCAGTAAAAAATTAGGTACAGTATACACTATAGCTGCTTCTTGAACACGAATGCCTTTCATGATGGCTTTACAGGAACAGAGAAAAGAAATTCCATGACAGAACCGTTACATCTAAAAAATATTTCAGATGCTGATAACTTCCAAAGGAAGTAAATAATAATAGCATAATGCAGCCATCCTATTAAGTTCATTTATCTCATCAATATAAAGCAACATATCTTTTTTGTTTCATCCAAGCTGTTTTAAGCTCAAGTTCCCATTTGTTTAGATATGTTTAGATATAAAGGGAAATAGTGCTACAAAAGTTGTTTTTTTTTGCCAGTTTATGCTTCTAACCCGTAGTTGTGCATTTTGTTGTTGAATGCAGGATTTGTTCCTACAGTAACTCCCCAGCTGAGCACAGTTGTCAAGGTTACATATGTAAATAGCAAGATGTACAGTGTGGTATTTGGCCAAATCCATAGAACTGAACCTCAAAGTCAGAGCCGCTAGCAGTAACTGATGGTCCTGTCTAATCTCCACTAATATCTTTATGAGACCTTCACTGCCTAAAACCTGATTAATTATGAAACTGGTCATTTATTTAAATGATTTTTAAGGAATATTTAGTATGTCCTGTCTAGTCATAGAAACTGCCAAAAACATACTAAAAATGGTGATCTAAGATGAACCAGGTCAAAGGGATGACTAAGCCAGCTAACGGCTGAGGAGTATCTCTAAATAAACTTAATAAATTAAGTAATAAAGACATGGAGGCAAAAACTGGGAGTTAAAACGGTCAGCTATTTATTGATAATAAACTAAAGCTGGGTACACACTGAGAGATATATTGGCCAATCAATTGATCGGCCAATATATCTGCTACCCATCAGCCAGTGTGTATACCAGCGATTTGTCTGTGAACGACGTAGTTCACAGACATAACGCGGCTACTGTGCTGCAGAGCCGATGGCAGATATACAGTATCTCCAGATATATCCGCCCATCTTCCAGTGTGTACGGGCGGTCTGCTGACTGCCTGTACACATGCAGAAAAGGCCGCGGGGAGGGGGTGGATGCCCCCCCTCCCCCCTGATTGCCGGGACCCGCAGGGGCGCTGAGAGGGGGGGGATGGGTACAGATTACCGGGGTCCGGGCTTCCTGAGGGGCCCAGCGCCGCTCCCCCTCCCTCACAGCAGCCCAGCACACAGTGTGTGCTGAGCTGCAGTGGAGGCTGCTCGTGGCTGCTGAGCAGCAGCCACAGCAGTTTCCTAAGCCTGTGGGGGGAGCGATCACACTGATCGCACCCCCCTGGCTTTGAGCAGGGCTGAGGGGGCCCAGAGAGCCCCCCTCCCCAGCGCGCAGCACCGCTTCGCGGTGCTGCAAACCTTTTTTTTATTACCTGGGCCCGCCGCGGCTCTCAGCGGGCCTGGGGACCAGCGGCCAGAAGCAGATGATGACCATTAAGTGTGTATGAACGACCATCATCTGGAGATCACTCCATCTGCATATATATCTGTATAATGTGTACCCAGCATAAGAGCTGTATGGTGACATAGTAAGGGTGGCCCTCAATCAGCTCAGACCAACAATGCAAACCCAATAACAACACTTGCATTGCGGGTAGTGTCTGACCTATGGGTGCCCTTAAAACCAAAATTAGGTTATCCAACTCAAGCTTCCACCATAGCTATTAAACCAAAAAATGTGGATTTGCTGCCCTTATGAGGGAGGTCCAGACTTCCCAAACAAACTTCATGAAGGTGAATTCCCCCCAAGAAGCCAACTGCACCCAGGCTGATGACTAGCCAGACTTTCCTGCCACAGCAAGGCTCTAAAATAAGAGAAAAGGATAACACCACTGATATATATTGCTAAAAATAATTTTCTGAACCCACAATCTGTAGGTAAAAATAATAATCACATTTAATTACCACAATAAAGTCCTACAAATAACACCCAAGCTACAAACAGTGAGTTAAAAAATTCCTTTTACTGTGATGTAGTCGAGTGAATTAAAACCCAATTAGAAACAAATGTTACTTTGTAAAAACTTATTTGTGGAAATAAGTGTCCTTTCTTTAGTTACAAATGTGTCCAGTTTCGCATTGGACCTCAGTCCAGCGTGCTCAAATGTAAATAGCGGCTTTCTCCAGAGGCATATACAGCTATGAGGTCAATCCAATTGTCTTTAAAAGGATGCGAGTTGCCATTGCCATGGCATAAAAACACCTGCAATGGCACCTGAACTCGCACCCCTCGTGGCCCACTCTGAACCCAAATTTACACAATTTTTCTCGCAGCCCTATGGGGCTATGAGCAGTTTGTGCGAGGTCGGGCTCCCGTAAAATGCGGCTGTTGATGCTATGATTCACACCTGCAAGATCATCGCGGACAATTGGATTGACCCCTATGTCTCCTTATGAAATTAGAACATTTTTAGGTGCCTCTAGGTATTACAGTAAGTCGAAAAATCAAAATCCCTATAAAATATTGTCATCAATTGACATGGAATTAAGCTTTAGAGACCTTACAATGTTGTAAACTGGAGTGTTATTTATTAGCTAAATTGTAACACTTCATGCTGACTGTAATGGGATAAACAGATACTACCGGTTGTTGGGGTGGCCAAGGTTTTTGAAGCTGATACTCTAAACCAGACAAAATAAGTTTCTATATGGACACATTTGTATATAATGAAAGGACACTTATTTCCACAAATGAGTTTTTACAAAGTAGCATTAATGAAGCAACATAATTTGGTGGCATTATTCCAGTGGGTGGTAGTTTAGGATGGAACGAGCAGTACACCAGGGATGCTAGCCCCTCCCCCTCCATCTTTCCTAATGGTGAATGTGATGTTTTTGACATAAAAACACATTGGGCATTTTTCAGATGTGCACGCTAAGTTAATGCCGCACACAAGTGTGTTTTCAGTCTGAGCATGCGCAGAGTTGCACTGCAAACACACCCTGATGGTTACCACTGAAAGACACAGAATAAATTTAGACGTAGAGAGAGGCAATTTCAGTGGGCATTCATATGGCAACAAGGGGGTGGCTAACGAGACGTGGGCGTGTCATGGGCGCGGCTTTTGCCACAGTTGCACTGATTTCGACGGCCATGATCAGACTGACATTCTGCGCCTCCATAGGGATGCTGCAATGTTTGATGGTGCGACCATCGTGCTGCCGATTGTGCGACATATTACGCAAGTGGAGGATTAGTGGCGCAACCAGTGGGCATCGCTGTAAGAATCCCATTGGTTGCGGCATTAGTATAAAGACACAGTCGCACTGTGGAAAAGACACAGTCACAGCTGTATTAGCCTGCACCTCTGAAACAGGCCCATTGTTTCTTGACGCCTACCGGAAATAGGGGTAAAAGGTCTGATCGTGGGCCTGAATTGTGTTGCGAAATTAGTACAGTTGGGTTGTATTGCTAAATATCTTGATTATTTTAGACATGAAATAGTTCAGAAATCACAGGAGAAGGCTAGAAATATATAGAAACATATAAGTTGCCTCCAAATAAATACACAAAATGAAGCAGCTATCCCTCTATAGTCATCCATCCAACAGCTTGACTTGAAGATTACTTTTTTTTTGGTTTAATGTACTATTGATCCAGAGACAGCATGCATTTTATTGTCACATTTATTGCTGTGCTGTAGATAGGTTACTGTGAATAAAAAGCCTTTGGGGTCTATATAAGCATTGCTGGCTCAGCTAACTTTCAGAAATAATTGTAAACTTTCTCATTTACAGTAGATTTAAAGTCCCAATTGCAGACTAAACAATTAAAGACTTTTAGCAAACATTTTCTGTGCAGTATGCTTGAGTATCAATATTCCCTTGAACTTTCCTTCACCTGAGTTAGCGGTACAAGTGTCAGGTTGCCAGGAAATTAGAGCACATACATCAAATGGAGCAGTCAAACGTCTGTGATCTCCGATGCATTTGTAAATAAAGTTTATTGGGCCTTTGTCACTTCAAAGAAGTCTGCCTGTGTTTACTGGATTACAGCATGACCTTGGCTGTAGTGTTGTGTGCGCTTTATATTTTTTGGTTTTCATTTGGTACTACAGCTGTTTATGGCAAAAGTGTATTAAGCAACAAGAAGTTTTCTGTAAATATCAGCAAGATATAACCAAAGCTCAGTGTTACTTATGTGTCATCAGCATAGAGGCGAGACCCCAGAACAGAATGAGACCCCTCTATAAACATCTCAGGGGGTGATTCAGCCTCAGACGGTATTGCTATCGCAGCTGCTAACATGGTAGCAGCTGCGATGGCACTATTATAGTAATGCAGCAGGAGACATCACACCTCCTGCATGCATTACTAATCCCAGCTGCGTCCATTGACGTAGTATCGGATTATCCGCGTGATTCTCGGCTGGCTGAGTGACCATGGGTCACTCAAGCTGACCGCCACAGATGCACAAAAGAGGCCAGGAAATCTCTGTCAGCCAATGGAGATCCTGGCCTCTTCCCTCCCTCCCAGTGGTGGCGACACGCCTCCATTTGGAGAAACGGAGGCCGTCGCCGCCCACTCCCCGCCCAAAAATGCCAGCAGACTGTCAATCATTGACAGCCTGCAGCCAGACTGCTTGCGGGATCGCAGAGCCGTACTGCACATGCGCAGTATGGGTCATGTGCCTGCGCAAAGCACTGGCCATCGGAGATGTGCGCTAACCATCGGGTTAGTGTGCATCTCTTAATCAGCCCCTCATTACTGTACATTAAGAACCTCAAAAGACAATATAGCGTCACACAAATACTATACCAAATGACCTCTTTATGGGGCATATGTATCAAAGCTTGATGTGTGATAAAATTGTAAAATTCTCCCCCTCTCCCCTAGATTGTAAGCTCCTAGGAGCAGGGTCCTCCTCCCCACTGTCTCACAGCCTTCTTTTCTAGCACTCCTATGACAGCCTTCACCTTCCCAGCTGTATTGTGTATGGAGAATTGTGTTCCTAATTGTTACTAGTGCTCTGTTTATAAGTTGGTTACTGTATTGTAATGTAATGTTCTGTGTACCCTTTACTGTATGTACGGCACTGCTGAGCTCTTGTGGCACCCTATAAATAAAATGTAATAATAATAATAAAATATATATCACCAACCAATCAGCTCCAAACTATCATTTCTTAAACGCAGCCTGCAAAATGTAAGTTAGGAGCTGATTGGTTGGTGATATATAGCTCACAATTTATCTCACATAAAGTTTTGATACATATGCCCCTATGAGACTATGCTGTGCAATATTAGCATCCAATCACATAGAAATATACAATAATAAGTTATAGATAATGCCTGGCTATCTACAAATTAAGATTTGCTCATATATCAGCCTGGATATTAATTCCTGATATAGGACCTGATTCGGAGATGTACGCTAATGCCATTGCAGCCTGAGATCCCGTATGCAGCTGCTGTGTGAAAATATGCAAACGTGGCAAACGCCGAGGAATATAATGAGGCCCCCACCTGCAAATCCAAGCATCTGTGTACAAAGGGCCTGATTCAGAGGTGGACGGTAATGCGTACGCAGCCACGCAGCCACGCATTCCCACGCTCACAGCTATGAAAATATGCTAATGTTAGCAAAGATCACCCGAGCATAAAGATGCTCACTGCTGCCTTCGTATTTGCATATGCGATCGCAAGCACACATAAATATCGGTAACATTGAAGGACATCAGCAGCCATTTTACCCTTGCGGAAGGTCTGACCTGCCGCAGCCTAGGGAGCTCTTCTGCCACGCAGGGCTGCGTATGTACTTGCAGTGGCTAATTTATGCACACCCATGAAACGGCATTCAAACGCCCAGGCACGCCTGCATTTCCTTAAGTCAACACCCCCAAATGCTCACTTCCTGTCAATCAATCTACAATGGGCCTCCGTGGTCTGCGGGCTCGCACGGCGATCTCTGTGGGATTGCACACCTGCCTTAACGCATGCGCACTGCAATGCATACGCATGCGCAATGGCAAACAATCGCTCAGTCTGCGGGTGATTTGCAATAGCGTCCACCTCTGAATCAGGCCCAAAGACTCAACATTGGTTGCATATCCTTTGATTATCGGCCTTCTGAGCAAACCTATGGTCATGCAGAATGGACGCGGGAACTGAGACACTGGAGGCGTTTTTCTTGATTGCGAGATCACAGACGCAGGATGTGACACGACCCTAAAATGGTCGTAACATACCTGCATTCTTTGCCGCCACTCACCCGTTACCTCCCACAGAGCTCTCTGTCAATCACACAGCAAATTAATAGTCACTGCCAGCGATTACTGTAATGTACCTTGATGCATGCGCCGTGTTACTCAGATGCATGCGCAGATTCACGATTATCGCTCAACTGTGTAAACATCAGAATAGCGTACATTTCTGAATCAGGTCCATTGTTGTGTTCTTGAAGTATGTCACATAAGAGGAGCTAATATTCAGCTGGGACAAACAATTCAAAAGCGTTACTTTATTGTGTATCCACAAACTTCTCCAATGGAACCTTGGCCAAGCTGGCCCTCCTCAGCTGTTTTCCGAGATGGCAATGTTTACAGTAAGTGTATGGATTAGTGAATTACAATAACAACAATATAACAATATGAACAGGGGACAAAAGAAGTTTGGCTGCTTGGGTCATTCGATCTAAATGCAGACTAAGGACTATCATGTGCCTTTCATTGCTCCAACATGCAAAACAAGATTTGTGATTTTGAAGGAGCCCATAGGGTTTGACTAAGCCTCTAGGCAATGTTCCCTAATTGAATACCATTTTGAATGAGTACCGGTAATTGGTAAGTTATTTTTTACTTTCAATGGGGCACATGTTCCATCTTCACTATGAATATCTGTGTTTCTATGCCAAAATACCGATGTACAGTATAAAGACATCTGAATACACAAATGGGTCAAACGTAATTAAATCAGTACTGATTATGAGTAGATAAAAAGCTTAACGCGTCTTAGAAAAAGCAATATTTTAGGAGAAAAATGGATATTAATGAAGTGTTGCTTCAGAGGTCACTACTCACCCTCACAGATCCACACCTCAACACTGGCATTCCAAATGTACCAAATATCTGAGCAATAGTGGTGGAAATCGCGCTCCTTTGCAGACTTCCTCCATTTCAAGTATACGCTCTCAACCTACAATGCTACCCTCTCCCTCTCTAAGCAGTCATATTTCAAGACCCTTATCTACTCCCAGTCTCCACCTCTCTACTAATCTTCAAATGGGCTCTCAAGATCCACTTCTTCATCAAAGCTTTCCAGCTCTCATCCTAACCCACTGCTCCTTCCTCATTATCTACCACGTCTAAGTCACCTCTGTCTTCCCCTCCCCTTTAGAAATTATGCTCTCACAAGCAGGGCCCTCTTCTCTCACATGCTTCTTCTTCCCTTACTTGAGCTATCATTTACTCCTAACACTCCACATGCCACCTAACACTGGGTTGCTGTTACCCTGCTGCTTATTTAAGTGTTATGCAGCAATGTTTATAACCCATCTCATTGTCCTGCATTGTATTTTACTGCTAATAACTGTTTTTCTTGTGTGTTCATTAGTTTATGTACTTTGTAGGGCACTGCAGAAACTCTTACAGCACCATATACAGGAGTATATGATCAAGACCACAATGGAAACTCCGTGATCATATGTGCAATACACTAACTTTAGGGAGCACATCCTGCACAATTCTACTTATTATAAGGACTATGACACATATTTCAGAATATTTAAGAATCAGAATCATGAGGGCAGCACAATTGGTGTAATGGTTAGCATTACTGCATCACAGCACCAAGGTCTTGGGTTCAATTCCCACCATAACCATATAACCATAACTGTTTGTACTTTGTACATTCTCTCTGTGTCGTGTGCTTTTCCTCCTAGTACAGTACCCCGGTTTCCTCTCACATTCAAATATATACTGGTAGATTGTGTGTGTATATGTGCCACTGTATGTGCGTGTGTGTGTGTATATGTGGTAGGGAATATAGATTGTAAGCTCCACTGGGGCAGGGACTGATGTGAATAACCAGATATTCTCTGTAAAGCACTGTGGAATATGTGTGTGCTAATGTATAAAAATAACTGGAACTCTAAAGAAGCTAACTCTGAGTACTATCTATATATGTCTGTGTATTGCTTCCCCTGCATTTCTCTTGGTATTCCCTAAGGTGTCTATTTATTAAGATTTGCCACCATTTATTATTGCTATAATGCAAGAGATAACACTCTACCTCTGGGTTTGCTACAGAATTTTCTTCATTATAGTTCTCTATGGGAACGGTGATATGGAGCTATTTAACAAGATTCAAAAGATTAGCTTAATTAGCTAGTGTCATCTGAAATGGCATAAACTAACTGTGGGATCTTGTGATTCCTCCCCGATAGGCTGGATTCTCCTCCTCCATCTTGCGACTTATATTGTAAGCACATGTGCAGCCTAATGGTCATACATACGCAATAGGTAAAACAAGGAAGATAACTATCAGTATTACTATACTGTAAACTCTAAAGGCAGTTATCCACTTGCCTATTAAAATGAGCGATTGAATGATAACGATATCATTATTGTTCAATCGCTCATTAATCATGCACAAATCGGGCTGGAAAATGTCAGAAACGACCAGCGATACGCGCTCCCACTGGTCGTTTCTGACATCAATCATCGTCTGAACATCAGCGGCAAACGCAGGGTTTCTAGAGGGGGGTTTCCAAATGCCTGATTTTAGAGTGAGTGTGGCCAGTCCATGAAGAGGGTAGAATTAGCACTTAACCAGCTTCAGGGATGATGGAGAGTACCTGTACTGACCGATATATCATTCAGTGTGGGCACTGCACGGTTTAATGAACAACTGAACGATAACAATATCGTTATCTTTCAGTCCTTCACTAGTCGTCTAGTGGATGTGCCCCTTTACCCAGACAGTTTCTTATTGGATGCGCTATCCCGGCAAGAGTTGCTTTTTAAATTGCTGTGTTAATTACCAGGCAGATTCCACATTTATTATTAAATATTCTCCTTAGTCTACTAATTTTTTTGGCTCCTGTTTTATATAATTAGTGTAATACGCTCTTGTCTTAAGTTTGTCCCTTGCATACAAACAATCCTAATAAATAGTTGTTTAAAAAAGAAAAGAGAAAAATACAACAGTCTGAAAAAGTTTTAAAGCGCATGCATTCATGTGTGTACTCCCAACTGTGGGGATTAGGAGCTGTAAGGTAAGTTATGTTTATTGATGGCGGGGTAGTAGATATATGTGGATGTTTTTTTTGTTTTTTTTGTAGAATCCACCTTTTAAAAGCACCTGTTGTACTGTATATCTTTTAAATATAGTTTAAAATTCAACATTTGCATATTATTATTATTATTATTATTATTATTATTATTACCTAAGTTCTCAAACTTGCTTCATGGCCTTGTAAGCTTGCACTTAATATTAAAACTGTTTTCCTCTGTTTATTTCATTCCTAAATGATCTTTTGAGTCAGTTGTGAATGAAACCATTTAAAATGCATGGGTCGATTGCATTTCAATTAAAATGCTACCATGGCTGGTAGCACAGTAAAGCAGTGTTCACGAAGCAGAGATCCCTCTATACTTACAGAGGTCACAGATAATATCAGACATTCTTCTGTAGGCTATTATAGTTGAACAACGACCTTGAGAAAAACTTAGTGACAAAGAAGCTGTCAAACACCTCAAGCCGTTGCACTATCCCTCAACTTCCAGCGCATTGTGTAACGCTGCCTTCGAGGAAACCCTACAGTAGGTTCTTTCATAGATCTACAGTGAATGGGAATCTGCAGCAATGTGATTTCTGTTATGTAGCAGGTCCGTACATTTGATACATCACTCTCCATGGAAATACAGTTATCTATGCATGTAGGCAAATGACTTAACATATTGCCTTAGTGGTAACTGCAGGAGAGCAAAGTTTGCTCCTTCTGATTGAAGTGCTCAAATGCAAAATATACAATTTCATGTTGTGGTGTAAGATTTTGAAAGATTGCACCTTTTGTGGTAACAAGCCTGTTGCACAGTCCATGATCGGATTTGGCTCAGATCTTCCCGTCAAGTTCAGGTCTCAGAACGAGGCAAAAAGTTATAAAAAACCAATGTTATAAAATAATTGCACTATACGGAGATGAGACATGAAACAAATACAGTCGGGAGATACCCTTATGCTCACTTGTTTAAGCCGTAAATGAGGTTCCAACATAACGTGCTTAAGGAAATAAATACAGTTGAAATGAATTAAGAGGGTGGTTATAGTACTAGTGGGCTGTACTGACATTTACCCTTGTCAGCATCAGGATTCCTATTGCAGACCACAAACTTGGAAAGCATCGGCATGAAGATTGCAATAAAGGTCAAAGCTGGCATGACATGCCCTGAAGGATGTGTATGACATGCTAATTAGGTGTATATCCCCAGAAATTACTGTCAGGTCTTTCCATCCTAAGAGACACTGTGCTAAGGGGTGACATTGTTTAGGATATTAAATGGCAAACATCAAGTTACCATTTTGCAGTTTGGAAAGTGACAACGCTTATTACTGAGAATGTGTGGCATTTTGAAAAACCCTAATTTGGCTACATTTTAGGCTAAATTGCAGGTATTTTAGGCTAAAATAATAAACCCAATTGTAAAGCATCCAGTTTTACCAAATGCATTAGCTGCCAGTCTATTGCTATTCAGAACAGGGCTGGAGCCTTGTGGAGTTTGTAAAAACCATTGGGTTCTTGTACCTAGACCAGGCCATCCTAATGCTAGTGCATGCCATTCCAGCCATGGAATAGTTAATCTCTAACATACCTCCCAACATGACCCACTCCAGGAGAAACACAATACTCTGGTCCTGGACTTCCCTGGTAAGAGGTGGGGCTGCAGCGCAGTTCAAAAGTCAAATAGGGGAGCCACACCAACTGCCATTTCACACGCTGCCAATCATCACTGGCTGGGACTCACTGGCAGTTGGTGTGACTCCCCTATTTGAATTTTGGACTGTACTGCAGCCCCACCTCTGGAGCCGCCACCAATCATAAATTACCAGGGAAGCCCAGGACCAGAGCATTGTGTCCCTCCTGGAGAGGGTCATGTTGGGAGGTATGCGCTAACTCTAGCCAGTAACAAGCTGCACCTATGTTTGACTTTTAAAATCCTGGGCCAGATCATTGTGTGAGTGTATGGTGTCACATGGCTGCAGTTCCTGAGTTCCTATGTGCCCGCGAACCATGTTCCTGAACTGGCTATCCTGTGTGTGCATGGAGACCTTGGCCCTCATTCAGACCCACTCGCAAGCGGGCGCACGTACGTTAGGCGTACGTACAAAAATATTTAAATTCAATGGCTCGCTCGTATTTTCGTTCGCATCTAAAATTCCTCCCTAAACTCTGACGACCCCTCCTCTAACTAACGAGCGTACGAAATAGCGAGCGTACATCCCCGAAATGGCTTGAAAGGAACGCACGCACACGTATAAACAGGAAGTGGCCTTGTCAGATGTCGATTACCTTCTCCTTTATTCTGCCTACCTCCATCAATCGTATCATGCCAATCAATGTATCAATTAGCTTAATTGTTTGTTTTTTTTCAACACAATGCAAGAAACTTTACTCTTGTCCGTGTTTGTGTTTACCCGCAGAATACGTACGGATGAAACATTCGCTTTTATTGTTCAAAAAACATGTGAACCACAATTAAACAATTGTACTATTGCTGTGGATCCCCGCATATTTCCCTGGGTTCATTTCTTTATTTAAATTTGCTTACGCATGTCACTGCATCAAGCCTATCCTAACTCTCCAGAGATTTCTGGCCCTGTCGAACACATGACTCATACACTAACCAATAAAATTGCTCCTGTTAATTTCCAAAATACATTAGCCAATCAGAAAATTTTTACACACTTTATCAAAAATGATTTTTAAGAAAAACACCATTGCCATCATGAGAGCCTCCGCATTCACCAGGCGTGAGCTGCTGGTGCTTACGGAGGTCATGGATCGCCGGATCACCAGCCAGCCTCAACCCATGACCAACCGGCAGAAGCGCTCCGCGTATGCGGAGGTACGGTCCCGCCTGCGGTCCTTCGGCTCACGCCGCAACATCGGGCAGCTGGAGCGCAGGTGGTCCGACCTGCAACGGCGAACGCCCCGCTTGCTGGCATGCTTTCGCATGCAGATCCTGGCAAGTAAGTGTTATGTATTGTGGTTTTAATGTTTGTGTTTGTGGGGCAAACTGCGTGTGCATGTTTTCCTGTCTGTTCTATTTATTATTTGTACTCATATCTGCGTGTGCATGTTTTCCTGTCTGTTCTATTTATTATTTGTACTCATATCTGCGTGTGCATGTTTTCCTGTCTGTTCTATTTATTATTTGTACTCATATCTGCGTCTGCATGTTTTCCTGTCTGTTCTATTTATTATTTGTACTCATATCTGCGTCTGCATGTTTTCCTGTCTGTTCTATTTATTATTTGTACTCATATCTGCGTGTGCATGTTTTCCTGTCTGTTCTATTTATTATTTGTACTCATATCTGCGTGTGCATGTTTTCCTGTCTGTTCTATTTATTATTTGTACTCATATCTGCGTGTGCATGTTTTCCTGTCTGTTCTATTTATTATTTGTACTCATATCTGCGTGTGCATGTTTTCCTGTCTGTTCTATTTATTATTTGTACTCATATCTGCGTCTGCATGTTTTCCTGTCTGTTCTATTTATTATTGGTACTCATATCTGCGTCTGCATGTTTCCCCTCTTTTTCTGAATTTTTAATTCTACTGCTATTTTTTTTGGTTTTATTTTTTATTATTTTTTTTTTTTTGGTTTGTTTGCCCGGATTTGTCCATAAACTAAACGCAATTTATTTGACATATTTTAGGGGGACAGCCAAGACTCCGCCGTCAACGTCGGCGTTCCCGCCCACTCTCCCCAACCCCCAGCCAACACTCCACCCCAAATCTTTCCCCTATTCCCCACTCCTCCCCATCCTTCCCAGACCCTCTCCCGGAAATGTCGGGCCTCCTTCCCCTCCGTCCCACTTCCCCCTCTCCTCCACCCACCCCTCTTCCAATTACCCCCTCCCCGGAGTCCAGCATAACTCCGCCCCATTCTTTGGGGAATGACGGATCCTCCGAGGAGGATCATGGAGGTTTGGCCGGAGCTCCCGATTTGTTTCCCGGTATGTTTTTTAATTATTTTTTTTAAAGCACAAACTGTTTGTATGTAATCATGTGTCGTGCCTTTCTTCGTGTTTTTGTGGCTTGACTTTTGTTGATTGTGAAGGTTTGCCTTTACCTCTTCCTGGTGATTTAAGCATACACATATCATACCTGTGGGAATTTGTACCTAGGCTTGTATTTTTGCCAGCCCACCCTTTTTATTTCTGTTTTTGGGTTTAGGAGTGATTTGGGTTTTTTTTTATGTTTTTCTGTGGAGTCCCTATTGTTGTATTAACCCACACACTTTTCTCACCCACAGAGGAACAGAGGCGTCGGCAAGAGGTGGCGGATGTTGTGGGGCAGATGCGCCACCATGTAATCGGCCTTCTGGTGGCCCTCGACCGGCTGTCTGGCCTCCTTCGGCATTAGATTTTTTTTTTTTGTTCTATTTTCCAAATAAATTTATTAAGACAAATATACGTTGTGGCTCATTTTTAAAAACCAAAACCAAGATAGTTTAGCCTGACATAAGTTCCTGCAAGGATTTCCCTTTTTTAAAAGTTAGATTGTGTTTTGTCTTTGTATGTCAAACAGACACCAGAAACACATAACAGTAACAATGTCATTTCCCTTTTTGGGTGTAGTGTCAATTTCAGATTTCTACATTTTCCAGGTTCCTACTTGGTGCGCAAGCTGCTTAGGCCAATCTTACAAATCCCAAGGTTGGGCCAGGCTTCCTTTTGGTGTGGATTGGGAAGCTGAAAACATATTTCAGTTTTGCTCAACTGGCGTCAGTACTGGTTTACCCCTTAGTCAAATGTAACTTGTGTTAACCTGGTTACACTTGCTGTTAACGTCCCAAAAAAGGAAGACCATTTCACTCTTCAAACATTTATTGACAACATAACAGAGAAAACAAAGTGGTCACTCCCAAAAAAAATACACAGTGATAAATTCAAATACAACACATACCAAGAAATAATTAAATAAAAACACAAAATCAAGAACTGGTTGACGAAGGACCATGCCAACATGATTCCACAAACATGGCGTTGCGATATGGGTTCAAGAATATATGCCCAAAAGGACCAGATCCAGGTTTGGTAAGGGTAGCAGGAAGTAGTGAGCGTTGGAGTGCCAAAGATTATGTGAACAAACAGAAGATGGTGAGAAAATTAAAAATAAATTAGATGTTCGCCAAAAAACACAAACACATTAGGTATAAACACTGGAGTTTTGTTCAAACTTACCTAAAAAATCTGGCCACCACATCATCGCGTATGGCCCCCCCACATACTGACCTTCGACCAACCTCGGGGGGGCCATCCTCAGGTAAGGCATCCTCTGGCTGCATTGGGACACCACTCCTTATGGCAATGTTGTGAAATATCCCACACAGGACCACAATTTTCGACACCATATCCGGCACATACATGAGCTCGCCACCAGAGCGGTGGAGGCATCTGAATCGGCCTTTTAAAAGGCCGATACAGCGCTCCACCACTTGCCTGGTGGCTGTAAGTGCGGAATTATATGCACTTTGTGGCCCTGGTGTGGGAGCCAAATAAGGAGTGAGCAGCCAGGACATGCAAGGGTATCCACTGTCTCCTGTGAACAAAAATAGACCACATCAGGAACACTGTGTATCAAGCTTAACATTGTTATGTACTAAAGGTCTCCACTTACCCAGAAGCCACGCATCACCAGCTTGTAGGTTGGTTAATTTCTGCCATATCCCTGATTGCCGGATGACGAAGGAGTCATGAGCACTTCCGGGTAATTTAGCATTCAGGGACAGGATCTGGAGGGAGGCATCACATACCACCATTACATTCAGGGAGTGATAGTGTTTCCTGTTTCTAAATATTGCCTCCAGCCGTGCTGGAGGCTGAAGTGGTATGTGAGTACCATCCACAACCCCTATGATGTGTGGGAAGCCAGCTATTTGGTAAAAATTGGCCTTGGCCACACTAAGGGCACCCATATCCAAAGGCATTTTAATAAAATGATGGAGGTGCTTGAAAAGTGCCTCCATCACTGCCCTCAGGATCCTGGAAAAGGAGGATTGGGAGATGCCCGCCACTATTCCCACCGTTGTTTGAAATGATCCTGAGGCACAGAAATGTAACACCGCCATAAATTGCGTCAGTGGTGGTATTGCTGTTGGACTGTCAATTTGCCGCTCAAGATCACTTTCTATTAATGAGAGAGTGTCTATGATGATTTTGGGAGGTAGACGGTAGCGTCTTAAAACATCATCATCGGGCATTCCAAAAAGGGTGACACGTGTTCGAAATATCTGGGGCCTTGCATGCCTACGATGCCTACGCCTGGGACGAGTTTGAGGTTGGTCGTCTTCCGGGAGCAGGGCCAGAACAATTCGCCCCAGATCTACCTGAAATTCAAAGTTTACAATGTAAGGCTTTTGACCCACCCCAAAAGTAAGAAAAAACAACTTAGCTTTCTGATACCATCCATAGCTGCTTACATGCCGGGGTATTGTCATGATACGTATAAACTGTAAAAAAGCCAACAATGAGACTTCAAAAATTTAGAGGGTGTTTTTTTTGTTTAAAAATTGTTGCAAGCCAACACAGAAAATAGCGGAAAAACACATTTGGCCATCGATGAAAACTACATTGCACACCGTACGTCAAATAGGGTTCAAATGGACCCAAAAAATGGAAAAGGGAAAAGCAAAACTGGATTATATGATGAATAAGCCGTCAAAAATGCGGTAAATAATTCGCAAATGCAAGTCACTACACCAACAGTCAAAAATGCGGTAATTAATTTGCAAATGCAAGTCACTACACCAACAGTCAAAAATGCGGTAATTAATTCGCAAATGCAAGTCACTACACCAACAGTCAAAAATGCGGTAATTAATTCGCAAATGCAAGTCACTACACCAACAGTCAAAAATGCGGTAATTAATTCGCAAATGCAAGTCGCTACACCAACAGTCAAAAATGCGGTAATTAATTCGCAAATGCAAGACAAAAAATGGACTTACCCAACTCGAATATATAAGATTTCCACAAAAAACTTCTTTGGGTCCGAAAACAAAAAAAAACTAAAAAAGATGAAATGAGTGTTAAACAAATTAACGAACCACAAAACAGAAGAATACACCAATTGGCCACAAATTTGAATGCACAAAACTTACCAAATCAGGAAAGGATGTTGAAAAAATGAAAAAAATGCGAACGGAAAAACCAAAGAAATGTAGCAAAAACAAACAAAAAAACAACTCTGCAAAATCCTCCAAACGCAACCAACCAAATCCAAACCACTTAACCGACAACACTCCAACAACCCCACCTCGAATCCACACACACCAAGCCATAAATAGTGTTTATTTTCCCGCACAAATTAAGGATGAATCATAGGGACGCACAATCAATGATGCGGCCGCAAACTAAGGACGCATGTATAAATACGTCACGAAATCACATAGAATTTCTGGATGATTTCATGCTGGAAGCAGAGACATGGCTTCAAACCAGGGAAACAATGGTCAAAATTGCGGCGGTAAGGCCTTCATGCATTTTGTGTCAATGATTCTTTTAAAACATAATATTGTGCAAGTTGTGAAGTGGCTAAATCTGCATATTTACCCAAATAGGTGAGGAGGATGACATGGAAGAGACTGCTGGCCCCAGTCAACCCGCCAAAGCTGCCAAAAAAAAAAGGCAGCCACATTTCACAAGCAAGGAGATGGAGGTTTTGATCCAGAAGTGCGTTGACATCCTGCCCCAGGCAGCCAGGAATATGAGCCAAAGCCAGAAGTGGAGAATGTGGGAGGAGGTCGCCGTTGCTGTCAATAGGGTGGGTGATTATGTCCGTCTAGCCCGGGATGTCAAACGGCGGTAAGTAAACACTTTCCCATCCTATAAACAAACCCCATTGTAAAAAAAAGGATAATGGTTCCAAATTCATTCCACAGATGGGCAGACTTCAAATATCGTCTCAAACAAAAACTTGCCGACAGGGCTAGGCATGCAAGGGGGACAGGTGGGGGTCCCACCCCTGTGTCATTGGAGTTGACAGACTTAGAAGAGATGGCACAGAGGTGTGTGCAGGCTGTGGAGGTGTTTGGCGTGTCCAACATGGATACGGACATGCCAGACTTTGCGGCTCCTCATGTTGGCCAAGGTAAGTCTTGTGATGTCACCAACTCAGAAATGCTATTGTGCCAATATGTAGATTCTAATGTGAGTCTTTTCTCCAATTTCCTAACAGAGACAGAGGCGGATGAGTCTGCTCCAGAGGGGAGCCTTGGCCGCAGAATTTCTGCTGACTCTGCAGGGGAGGAACCAGTACATCCGGCTGAGGACCCTGCAGAAGCCAGTCCAGGGCGTGCCCCCTCGCAGGCAGTGGGCCTCCTCACAGAACTCAATTTTAAATCGGATTGCCATACGGAGATTCTGCAGAGGATGGACGCCAGTCTGATACGGGTGGCTGAGGCCCTGGAGCAAAATGCTGCGGCCAACGTGACCATTGGTCAGGCCCTGGCGGAAAATACCAGGGCCAACATCCGCATCACCGATGCCCTGGAGCAGCTCGTTCGCCAGCACATGGTGGAGCCGACCTCCCTTCCTGCCGGAACATCCGGATCCTCCACCTCTGGCACAACATCAGGCAATCCTCCAAATGTGCCTAGCCCTGTGCCTAGTCCAGAGGCCACAACATCTGCCTCTGGACAGGCCAGCCCGATGGCATCCCGGACCCGGTCTGGCGCCCACCCTCACCCAGCCAAACGGGCGAGAAAACGGTGACAGCAATGGCGACTTTTCCCACACTCCTTCTGTGCTTGGCTCATATTCCTTTCTGGTCAAAACTTCCCTCTCCTTTCTTGTGAAATGTTTTTAAATTTTGTATTTACGCTTATGTTAGTAGTTATGTTATATTTTTTTTTGGATCAAATATCTTGGCCACAAAAAAAGGCAATACAATATTAGGCCAATTTGTTTGTGTGTAAACAATAAATTAAAAACAAAACACTGACATTGTATTGTGACATTATTGTACAAATGGGTTACATTTAATCCTGGCCTTAAACGCAAAAACTGACCCTCTTTAAAAAAAAAAAAGGCCTCTTTAAGGAACGTTTAAAAAATCACATAGCGATGCAAATTCCACAGTAAACCAAAAAAAAGGGGAGCTAATTAAAAGATGATGACATTATTGTTACAATAGGCCATAACCACCAAATTGTGGCCAAAATAAAACCCCAAAAATGTACGCTAATTGATTGTGTAATCATGACATTAGCAGCTCTGATTTCCACCTGCGTACGCTTTTGTGCTATCCCAATAAACTGCTTTCCAAACACATACCAAGCCGGATTTCAATCCAACACTAATTACTTTACTGACCAGCCGCGATTAATCGCTGCACCATCGTGGAGTCCCGGGACGGAGGAGAAGGCCATCGCCAATGTGGTCGAGTAATCCTGACCCTAAGCTGTGCGAGCATTTTGAAGGGAAAGCGGATGTTTCAGTGACGTATGAGACGGTCCGAACACATTTGACGTTCGCATCTGCTAATGTATGTACGCCCCAAAAACGCCTCGCCACGCCTGCGTTTTTTCATCTCCACCCCCGTCAACACCCAAAAACGCCCTGTTCTGTCAATCACATTTGACATGTCACTTCCTGTACGCTATTTTAGGAACGAGAGAAAAAAAACTCGCAATCTGCCGTACGCACATGCGCAGTGTAACACCAACGCATGCGCGGTTAGTCAACATCGGAACGCAACGAGCGTACTGTTGTTAACGTGCGGCTCTGAATGAGGGCCCTTGTTCCTTATTTAACTCACCTCTGTGCCTGGAGACTTCGTTCCTGAACTGGCTTTCCTGAATGATCTGGCATTACTGTGTAACTTCAGACATTGTTCCTGTTCTAGTTGTTCTGTGTGCCTGGAGACCATGTTGCTGTTCTGGCATTCCTGTGTGCTTGCAGACAATGTTCCTGATCTAGCTGTCCTGTGTTCCTGGAAACCATGTTCCTGAAGTGACTGTTCTGTGTGCCTGGGGACCATGTTCCTGATATGGCTGTCATGTGTGTCTACAAACTTTAATTCTGACCTGCTTATCAGGTGTCTCTACATCTACATCAGTGGAGGTTTTTTTAACTCTCTGCAATTTGTGTGCAGTCCTGAATTCTGACCCTTGCTACATGGGTGCTCCTGCTCAGTTAGTTAATTACTGCCACAACTGACGTCAGGCATTCACTTTACGTATACCATTACAGGCTTAGTTTTGACTTAATCTCTGCTTCACTCCTTGATACTGATTCTGCCTTGCTGGATACAGAAACCAGCTGTCAGTGAAACTATCTCTGTCTGCCTTCCATACCATTTATTAGTCTCTGATGTTGACTCCATGCATTTTCTGTTTTCTGTTGCTCTTATGTGATTTGTTCCTAATATAAGAATGACTATATTTCAGAATCATATGAAGATTAGGATGGATATACAGTAATTTTTTTTGTTTGTTTTGAAACTCTATAGCAAGGATTGTGGAACTTCAGCAAGGTGGATGATTAAGTAGTAGATTTTGACATCTTAAACGGTAAATATTGGTGACCAGTGATATATATCGCCAAGCCAAGTAATGCAGTCTTCTACTCATGATCACACCATAACTTTTACAGTTTGAACCAATCCATAAAAACCTCTTAAATTTACTTAATAAAATATACTTGTACTCTAATGAAATTGACCGTAGTGTAAGTGTATATTTGTGGATTAGAGGAGGTTTTAATTGATTAAAATGTATCTGTAATGTTCTGCCTAACATGTTGACAATGTATAAATAAAGTTGATGACATAATTTTGAATGTAATTTGCAAATAAATATCCCAAATAATGAGACATATACCTTTTTAAAGATGAGGCTGAAATTAATAAAATGATATACGATTAATTTTCCAATATTCCAAAACACAAATAGACTCATATACGCGTTTCTTAAAAAATGTGGGAGACCATAACTGTTAAACAGAGTAATAGAATTCATGAGAATATCTCATGTACATGTATTGGAATATATATGAATTAAATGTCTTTGAAAAATTGTATACTGCAGCCAGCAAACAAGCTACCCACCTTATCAATCTCTTGATGGCAACAGTAAGAAAGAGGTTGCTCTTGTAAATCAAATATAATATAATATAGTTGTTGCATAATAAGGGTGTTGGAAATGGAATGGAAAATATCATGGATGATACTGAATGATAGGGTTTGGTCTTAGTGGTTTTGTATTTAATTACCAACATCAGATTTGGGAGAGTTTTTGTTACATTTCAACTCAATTTTTATTCGGGAATTCAACTCTTAAGTAAATTTGGTCTAAAATGACTGCAGTGTGATATACTTCTATTTCAGGAGCTGCCAAGTCTCATAGCTGAGATCCTGCATTTGTCCCTGGACAATGTTCTGCATCAAACATGAATGTATCTGGACTGTAACCTTGCCACGCAGCCAGGAGGGTTATCAGCCAGAACAGAAGTATTTGCTGCTTGCCCAAAGAAGGGATCTATATTTCTACCTGTATAGAGACAAATAAATTAGATTGTACAACCTTTACTTAGCCTATGTGGATACTGCAGGTAATTATTTTTATGTCAGAACCCACCTTGCGGGATCGTTTCTGTTATCCGCGAAATGCGTCATAAGTACTTGAAACTACAATAAACATTATTGAACTTTTGACTGCTCTGTCTTCCGGAGAATAAATGACTATTGAATCATTTATTACATTGTTGGAGCACATTTTACTAGCATCATAATCAATACCAATAAAGACATTCACTGCCCTTATAAGGACCTAGCACCTCCAGGGCACCTGCATTGGTGAGACATTTCTGTCTTTGCTACTACATTAGTAAAGGCATATTTTATTGAACCTTAAACAGGAATGTTGATTGAAGTTTGTTTAGGGTTGGTAAAGACATGTTAAATAGAAGTATTAGGTTTGTAATAAGATACTATTGAGTATTTTTGAAAGCATGAAAGGAAAGCGTCTATTGAATAAGTCAGGTGAGAGAGATAAGCAATCTCAATGTCTGCAAATAAGTAAGTTTTATGTTAGTAATGTCGGATAAGTATTCCTTATATGTATTGGATGTCTTAAATCATTTTTGCTAAAGTTTCTATTGCCAGGGAGAATATTAAAGAGGAGAGAGGACACCCATGTCTTGTGTCATTAATAATGTTAAGGGGTTTAAAAATGATGCTTGAGAAATTTGGAGTCAAATTGAAATATCGTAAATCATAAAGGAAAGCTAAAGTTTTGTAGGGTTGGTTTCATATATGGGTCAAAAGCTCAAGGGTAAAAAAAATAGCTGGGACATTGTATGCTGGTATCTATATAACAATCTGATAAGGTCTGTCCTGTCTCCTACATGCATTCGCTGAGGCATGTGCCACCCTTACAGCTGCCCCCCACTGAAGCACGACAGGACAGACCTTAGCCAGAGAACCTTAGCGTTCTGCACTGGAAAGGGTAAATATATAGCTGGGAGGGGAAGGGACAGAGTAGGGGGTGGGAAGGGACACAGCGGGGTAGATGGCAGAACGGGGGATAGAACAGCTGGGACTGAGGAGACCCGTGCCCCTTTAATAGTACTGCAAGATTTAAAAATTGTGTTATCAGGGACTTGTATATGAAGCCTGATTGATCTGGGCTAATTATCCAACACTGAATTGATTACCTTCAACACATGGCAGTCAAAGTTCTAAAAATGTTATAAATACAATATGGAACTGCACCAATTATTAAGCAGTTTTTGACCAATAATAAAGCCAATGAAGCTTTAGACAGTTCAGTCAATCAATAACACACATATTAAAAATAACTATATTGAAAATAAATAAGTAAAAATTATTAAATAAAAAAACATCAACAGGAGAAAAGAATTCAGTGCATAAATTATGCTTGAGTATTGATTGTAATATTAGCACTAACAAAGTTAATCAAAGTCTCATGACAGCAAATAAAGGAAACCACTTCAATAAATTACAATCATTTTCCATTTGTAATTGTCTGGAAATCCAGAATTGCAGGTAATAAGCTTAATAATTTCAAAGTATACTCTAGGTAACAAGTTTAGTCCTTCCAAAACATACTTCAGGTAATAAGCTTAATCATTCCAAAATATACTCCTCATCCAATCTGCAACTCAAAGATCTAGGGGAACCTGTCCCGCATAATATTAGTAAATTACTTGAGAGCAAAATGGAAAAAAAATGTTAATAATATAAGGTTAGTTCATAACCAAAGAGCAACAGATCCTATAAAATGGAGTAAATTCTGACGGTTCTCTTTTCTCAAGAGCTTGGTTTATTGATTTGTGTTAGTCAATGTTCTAAGGCCCTGATTCAGAGCTGCTCGCAAAAAGCAAGCGCTCGCTCTAAATCTGGGTGGCCTCTTTTGATTTTTTGGGCGGCCTACAGGCCGCTCGCTAAACTGTGGGTGACCAGGCGGCCATCGGGCTTGCGACGAGACCCTTGTGGTAAGCCCCAGTGAGCTTCCTGCTCTAATAGATCAACATCGACAGCCGCCCCGTTTTGTTGTGAGCCCTGGAGCGGGTGATTTCTTGCTCGCTCCGGGGCACGCGCACTCGCAGTGCACACCTGGCGCATGCGCACTGCCTGGCCGTCGACCCACTTGCGAGCGCATAGCGCTTGCGAGCGGGTCTGAATCAGGCCCCAAGTTCTAAAATCACCATTATGTATTGTACTGTAGACGTAGGCCAACTGATAAAATGTTCAAACTACTGTATTAAATATTAATCAATGACTATGTCCCATTGAGAACATATAGGATCTCAAGAACATTATTAGAGCCTCAAAAAAATGTAAAAACAAATGTGATTCAGGTTCACATTTAAAGAGAAGCCATGACCCAGACATCTCTAGGGGAATGGGACTACATCCCATCTCTAGGACATGAACAAACATAAAATATACAATTTGAAAAAAAAATCTGAATACCAACTACTTGGTAACATATTTCAAATATTTCGCATATTTCTAGTAAACAGTATGACCTGAGTATGGTACTAAGCATTGAAGGATGTCTATGTATCAGGGAATAAGAGATTCTGGAGATGCAAACGTAAAAATTCTTCAAAGGAGGAGCAACTGCAAAGAAAGGAATGTTTCCAAGTATTGACTGCTTTGGATCCAGAGTGTTCCGGAGTCAAACATTTTAGCTACAGACATTAAGTAGAAGCAAGTTTCATTGAGTGCAGGTTCCACACTTTAAAGAGCTTGAATCCATCTTCTGGTCTTGAGATAAATTTATGTTCACTTTTCTTTGTGACAATAGTTTTGACTGGGCAGCTCCATTTATAAATTATTTCATGATTACGGAAAACCGTTGTCATTGTAGAGTTCTCACTAATGTAGCTCTGGACAAATCCAAATAATACATTACGTTTCTGTGCTATCTAAGGTGTATTTTTAGCAATACTCATAATTTTTTTCATTCAAAGTAAAGAAATACATTTTAGCAAGACATGGTGTCACAGGGCCTGATTCAGCAAGGAACGCAAGGGAGAGAACGCACGCACTTGGCTGATGTTTTTGCACTGCGCATGCGTATGCATCGCACTGTGCGTGCGCGAACTAGCCAGTGTGATCGGGTTATGGTATGCAGACTACACGCAGTGTGTGCGCAGACCCTTCCGAAATTGATTCACAGGAAGTGCCATTTGTGGGTGGTGACAGGGGGTGGTCAGGCGAACGCAGGTGTTATAACGCCATTATAGGGTCCTGTATAATTAATGTAGTGCGGCGGCATACGCAGCCATACCGTAAGCTGTGTGTACAGGAAGCGGCCAAAATCCTGTGGGAGGTCAGGTCAATCACTATTATGCTAAGGGGTCCGATGGTTCTCGATGTTACCGATGTTTCCGCTATCTTGTGTACTGATCAGGCTTTGAGTAAAGAGAGATGGGCGACTTAATATAGGGATGGGCATCTGCATCTTGTGCTGTTGTCTCCGTGCGTATGCATTGATTAGCATATTCTCGCAATGGAAGGGGGCGTGCGTCTGCTAGCCTGTGTTCCTTGCTGAATCAGGCCCTATAAACCCCCAATGAGGCAGGGACTGATGTGAATGATATTTATCCAATGCTGAGTAATTGGTGGCGCTATAGTTTCTAAACAATACAAATAATAATCTCTGGGTATCTCAGAGCCCAGGTGTTTGGGGTTGTGCAACCTGTAAAGCCCTGTCATTCAAAAACGTCATACTAGTTGCAGCAAAAAGGGATGTAGAAGTCCCTGTAGATAGGATAACAGCTGCCGATTTGTTCTGCTTTACAGAATTCCTATTAAGCACAGATTATATTTCCTGGAAATACTCCAGCAGATCAGCTTTTTTCAGTAGGGATGTGCAGGCTCGGATTAGTTCGGATTTTCCAGCCAAATTTGGATTTTTCCTGCCAAAAATCGGGTCTTAGAAAGAGGCAAAACGTCATCTTTCATGGACAAACATCTTCCATGGACTTTTGTCCAGGAATGATAATGTTTGTCCATAAAAGATGGCTTCACTGTTTGATCTCTTGCACAATCTTAGGGGTAATATCTCTTCCACAGTATTAATAAAAAAGAAACCAGTTTCAATGGATATCCCAGTTCTCCTTGTTCCTGTGAGGTTGCTCTGTCATTAATAAGAGTACCAGAGGTAATGTATCTGTACATACTGTATACACACAAGCCGTATCAATGTGTCTTCTGGACATTGCTAGTAATTACACACACACATATTCATGCATTCATGTGTGGAGTATATCAGGGCTTTCAGTTACCCAAACAAGGTACCTATGAAAATTCATGCTGTCTGCTATTGGTGACACTTATACCACTTTCACTTACACAGGAAAACCTCAATAACCTGGCTTTTACCTGGCATTTGATGCACAGGTTTTGTTTGCCAGTCCCAGCCTCTACCCCCTTTCACACAGAAAAGCAAATTCCTGGGTAAAATTTTCAGATTAACCCGGGTATTTCTTCCGTGTGAAAGGGTCAACTCGGGTTGCAATTCCCAGGACTTCAACACTGGTAAAAAGTTAAACCAGGGTCGAATACCTGGGAATTTTGACCTGGGATGACCCTCTCACACAGAAAAAGGACCCATGTTACTCTGCAAATTACCAGGTCCAAATGCTTGACCCAGGAATATGCGTGAAAGGGGTATCATTAAATACTGTTCTACCCAGTGCTGATTAATGGCGGTTGGGCACCTGTGTTAAGGCTTTGTGAATGCAACAACCAGAGCTCTGGGCACTTGTGCAGCAAAGCAGGCGCAATCCTGCGCTAACAGTCAGCCTGCCAGGCAGTATTTAAGGGAGTCTCACCTAACATTAATTGTTATGTGATTAGTCTTTCTACAGACACTTGCATCCTAATTCTGCACCTGTCAGCAGCACGTCTGCCTTTTGGGCCCCATCCATCTACGATGGATTGCCGCGATCCCGCGACGCTGCAACTCGGCATCGCAGAAATCCAACATGTTGGAGTTTGCCGATTTGACGATCGCGATAAAATAATGATCGCAATCGTCAAATCACCGACTTTTAATTAGACAAATGTCTGCGATCCGGCGACGGATCGCAGAACATCGATGGTGGGAGGTCGGCGTTTCAACCTGGAAATGCCGGCATTTCCCATCGCATCACCGGATTGCGACTAACAGTCACTGCTGTATGGCCACCTTTTGCCCTGCAGTTTGGATACCCTTATTGCCAGATCTTGGAACCGGACATTGGCCTGCCTCTGCCTTTGCCCTGAACTTTGGATGCCCTTGTTGCAGGGCCAGATTAACAATGGGGCAGATGGAGCTACAGCTCCAGGCCTCCACATAAAAATAGGCCCATTGTCATGACAACATGATGTTGACTGGCCATCTGCTCTCCACATGGTCAGCCATAAATCATAAGTAGTAAAATTGTATTCTGTTTACCTCACAAAATTAAGCATTTTTTTATTTTACGTATTTAGGGAGACATTTGGACTGAGAGTATAGGGTGTACACGCCAACGTGACACTGGTCACACCTCCTGTGCTCCTCATAATAGGCCCTTGTTCATTTTCAGCTCCAGGCCCATGTGGCCCTCAATCCGGCCCTGCCTTGTTGCCAGACCTTGGCATCAGACTTTGACCTGCCTCTCGCTTTACTGCCCTGCACATATTGGAAACCTTCCTGCAAGACCTTCAACTGGACATAACCTGTTTCAGCCTTTGCCCTACACTGTGGTGTAACCTGCTGTTCAGGATTACTCTTCCATTCTCAGTACTGGACAGGTCTACCTGTTGCTGTGGACGAGAGTCTCACAGAAAACTCTGTAAACAGGTGAGAGATTTAATTACTTATTATATCTGAATACCAAGGTGTTAAACTGCATGTAGGAATCCAGTTTCTACATAGCATGATTTCTAGTATCCATGTGACAGATAGACGTCATTGCCTGGTTCCAACCACCTTTTGAGTTTGACTGACACATATTCATAGATTTTACAGAACGTATTATAGAACTAATAACCGTCCCAAACTATTTACTCTTTAAAAGGTCAACATTTATATTTGAATGGATATTTGCACAAGAGAGAATAATTCAGTGTTACAGATAAAATCAAATAGCAGTCTTGGTTATTATAAATCCATTTCTAAGCAAGGTTCAATCACAAGCAAGGCTTCAAAGGAACCAAGGACTCTACCAAGTAAGAGTGAAGTTCCAAAGTCTAGTTTCCTGTCTGTAGGGTGGTTTAACACAGCCGAATGGAAATGCTCATAAACTTTATCAAAAGATCAGAAATTCAAACACGTAAGGTTTGCCAGTGCTTATGCAATAATAATTATAATAAAACATGTATAGTTATATAAATATTAATCTTTCTTCCTTATTCATTACTAGATTATACTATTCAAATATTTGTGTTACATTTTCATAATCTTGATCATCTGTCATTATTATAAGCAATTATGCAACAACTTAATGCAGTTTACAGAGCTACAAATTGCAGACAAGAGACTTACAGCCTGATTTAGAGATGGACGGTATTGCACAGCCGCAAGGAAGCAGCTATGCAATACCGTCCAACAAAATGCAAATGTAGCAGGAGGTGTCTATAGGAAATGCTACCATAGGAAGTAGAGACCTCCTGCATTGCATTTGCCAGCCGAGTGCAGCATCCGTAGATGCTGCCTCGGATTACCGATGCAACCATCGCGACCATCAGTCGTGATGGTTGCTCCGTTGGCCAGGCTGCATAAGGTGATACTTACTTAGCCTTGATGGTTCCTAGCAGCTTGCGAGGTCAGGAAATTTGCATCCAGTGACGCAGACCTTGGTTTTGTACCTCCCGGAAAATGGGAGCAACGCGTCCCTGTTTCTAGGTATGCTGGCCAGGAACACCTCCCGCTCTGCCCCCCAAATACCGCAGCCTGTCAATCAGAGACACTGCAAGTGAACTCGCAGATGGCTGGATGCACATGTGCAGAACACATACTCCCACCAACGAAGGTGTACACTAACCTTCACAAAACAAGAGGGAGGGACTAGCAACTGGTAGTGGCACTGGCACCGGGGCGCCAAGAGGGGTAGGAGCGGGTACCAATTACCCAGGCTAGGGCTTGTTGGAGGGGCATGGCGGGGGCCTAGGTCCTACGCTACCCTTCCCCTGTCAGCAGCCCAACTCAGACTGCTGTGTGCTGGGCTTCAGTGGGAGACCAGGGAGACTGCTCACTGCCCCTGAGCAGCAGAAGCAGCAGCAGTCTCCTCTCCTATGCCTGTGGGGGGAGTGATCATACTGGATATGCGCTGGGCTGAGGGGCTCACAGCGCTCACCTCACCAACACGCAGCACTGTTTCGCGGTGCTGCAAATAGGATTTTTTGTCTAAGGGGGTGTGGCCACACCTCTTGCAATTAAACCACTCCCCCTTTAGCTGCAGAGTGTGTCTTGTGTTCCCTTATCAGTGCAGCTGAGGGATGCATGCTTTTGTTGCCACCTTCCACTATTCAGCCCCTTTTCCATATTATGTAAAATAAATTGTGCCCAAATTTTCACTAAAAACAATAAACCCTGTGTGTTTATTTGTAGGTTGAGTGATTACAGTATAAGTACTTTATAAGGGTGGGATGTACTAGCCTTGCGAAGTACATACCTCCAAGCTTCGCATAACTCTTCATCGCATAGATACTAATATATGTGATCAGTAGCACAAAGACAGCTCTTCCGATAAGAGCTGTCCTTTGCAATCCGCTCTGCGCCGTGGAATTCTGGGGTTAATAACTCGGGAGTCCATCTTCGCATGTGCAGAGACGTGGCGGCCATGGGGCATGCTGGGAGGGATCCAATTGGATCCCTCATACCAGCGCGATGCAGTAGAAGCCCATTGGCTTCTATAGGGTAACGCCAGTAAAAGCTGGCATCACCTTCCGAATTGGAGCCATGGCGGTCAGCCTTTGATACATACGGAAAATGCCGTAAAACCCCGAAAACGTGGTTTTTAACGCATTTTTCCTTTAGTACATCCCACTCTTAAGGGTAAATTTACTAAGGGTCGAGTTTGTGTGAGTTTGTGTGAGTTTGCAAACTCATGTGAGTTCAGTTGTTCAAAATGATCTTGCACGCTTAATCAATAAATTAGCAGCTGTCCTATTGGGTGTAATCAGATCCCTGATTGTAATCAGACACCTGATTGACACTCTAATAATGGGAATATAGGGAGGTTTTGGACGCGCTATTTGGATTTGAAGTGGGGTGAAAAAGGGTTACAAAATGAACAAAACAGTTGTGTACAGATGTATCAAAGGTTATAAATCTATGAGACCGGCAATTGCTAAGTAAGCAGAGGGCTAAAATAGACACATAGAAACAAACAAAAGGATGTTCATAGCTCTTTCATTGACAAATGTGTGTGTTGGAAGAGTAGTAAGTATGTTGCGGCAGTCCCGTGTCTTGCACGCTGAGAGTGGAGCAGCGGTATAGTACTCACCCTATCTTACCCTACTGACGGCGCAGACTGAAGTCCGCTGACGACTGTTGGGAACTGGTTGTATCAGCAGTGTGCTCTGCGTTAAGGCCGTCCTGCTGCAGTTTCTCCGGGCTGTGTTTTTTCTGGGTCTGTGGTGCGAGCCGAAGTCCGGGGTTCCTGCTGCCGCTTGCGCTCCTGCTGTCTTTCTGTGGTCTTGCTACGGGCTTGTTCTAACACTAACGCATTTCGTCATTCAATTACTTTTTCAAGGTGTCTGTCAAAAGGATTCCAGCCTCCTTAAATACCCATTGGAGTGTTCTCATTGGTTCTTTCTTAATTAGCGGCTGGATTATCTTCATTGGTTCTTTCTTAATTAGCGGCTGGATTATCTTCATTGGTTCTTTCTTAATTAGCGGCTGGATTATCACAGAGTAATAAAATAATCCAGCCGCTAATTAAGAAAGAACCAATGAGAACACTCAAATGGGTATTTAAGGAGGCTGGAATCCTTTTTTGTGTGCTCTGGTGACTATATTGTGTTTTATACTTACTACTCTTCCAACACACACATTTGTCAATGAAAGAGCTATGAACATCCTTTTGTTTCTATGTGTCTATTTTAGCCCTCTGCTTACTTAGCAATTGCCGGTCTCATAGATTTATAACCTTTGACACATCTGTACACAACTGTTTTGTTCATTTTGTAACCCTTTTTCACCCCACTTCAAATCCAAATAGCGCGTCCAAAACTATATTCTCATGTGAGTTTAGGCATTTTTTTCATCTCGCAAATTTAATAAAGACAAACTGGAGTGAGTTTGAAGTGAGTTTTCTTTTTTCACTATTAAAACTCATGTGAGATTGCAAACTCGAATAAACTCACCATCAGCCAAATTAGTAAGTACGTTAGATGAAAAAGATGCAACTCGCAAATTTACTAAGATTCGATTTTACCAATCTTGTGTGAGATTGTAGCAAACTCAATGTGAAATAGAAGTTTTAAACACTCACCTCCTGAGCTGCGAGTTTGGCTGAAACATACACAAATCATTGTGATTTGTGTATGTTATTTTTTTAACTTGTTTAAGTAGGGTTAATTATTTTTAATTAGACACACACACTGTGAAAATAAAGTTTTATTACATCTATACATACACATACTCACCTTCTTCCAGATGTTCACGTCCCCTTCTCAACGTAAAGTATCCAACTGAAGTACCTGTAAAAAAAGATCCAATACTCACCTTTTGTCCCACGATGTTCTCCGCAGTAATCCAAATAGGGCCTTGGACACACTGTAACAAAACGCTACAGCATATTGTTACAGTAACGCTAATGACAGCTCTGGGCTTGTGCTATCAGTAGTGCCGGGTGGCCAGCCAATCAGCGGCTTAACATTAGCGGCCGCTCATTGGTTGGAACCCATGTGGAGGAACCGCTCATTGGCTAAGCCCACGTGGGTCTCAGCCAATGAGCGGCCGCTAATGGAAGCCGCCGCTGATTGGCTGGCCGCCAGGCACTAATGATAACTCAAGCCCAGAGCTGTCATTAGCGCTACTGTAACAATATGCTGTAGCGTCTTGTTACAGTGTGTCCGATGCCCTATTTGGATTACTGCGGAGAACATCGTGGGACAAAAGGTGAGTATTGGATCTATTTTTACAGGTACTTCCATTGGATACTTTACGTTGAAAAGGGGACGTGAACATCTGGAAGAAGGTGAGTATGTGTGTGTATGTATGTATGTAATAAAACTCTATTTTCACGGTGTGTGTGTCTTGTTTTTTTTTTACACATTTCATTACAGGTGAACTACAGGTACCAGTAGCCCCTTAATGCCCCACATGCTGGTACTTGTGGTTTTCCAAGTACCAGCATGCGGGGGAGGCTTGCTTTGACCTGCAGTTCTACTGTAAAGACAATGTTGTTAATTATATTTTAACACTACACCTACACTATCAACCCGCCACCCACCGCCCAGGGTTGGTGGGGACAGCCCCAGGTTATCAGGCTAGGCAAGGGGTGCCCTGGAGAAGGGGACCCCTTTACTGGAGGTGTCCCCAACTCCAAAGGGATCCCTGGCCTGGGCTGACTAGCGGTCAGGGCTGATGCTGCGGCTGGGGGGCCCTGTGAATGGGCTCCCCTGGCTGTGGCATCAGCCCCCCGCTAGAAAAGGTCCAGTGCTGGTTTTAGTTACAGTGGTACCCTTATGCAACTTCTTTAGTCCTATAATTAAACCAGGACTGGCACTGTAGCCTGGTGCTGGTACCTAATTTACGGTGGAACCCTACTCATTTTGTTCCCCATAATTTTAGGTACCAGGACTGGCTGGCAAGTCCAGGGCTGGTTAAGCTTTAAGGGGGAGGGTGCTATGTTATTTATTTTTTTTGTAATAATTTGACCCATTTTTTACAGGTCTTAACACACAAGCAGCTTACACATATCTCACTGATATGTGCAGGCTGCTTGCTCAGGTGAGTTTGGAAGAGAGAAAACACTGCAATCTAGGGTGAGTAATCTCATCTAAACTCTCTCAAAAAACTTGATCTGCTTCACCATCGAAAAACTCACTTTCAGCTAAACTCACTTCTCAGTAAATTTGCGAGTTGTTAAAGGGAAAACTCACCCGAGTTTTGTTGAAGCAAAGTGAGCTTAAAAACAACAAAACTCGACCAAACTCGATTCTTAGTAAATTTACTCCTTAGTGTAATCTTGTAATGTTTCTAGATATAGACAACTGTAATCCTAAACAGATTACTCCGTGGCTGGCCAGATGGAGGCATTCCCATGGGAACGCCTACCATCTGGGGCCGGCACCACTGGCATCACAAGTGATGTCAGTGGGAATGCTTTCAGCTCTGTTAGAGCCGAAAGCACTCTTGGGCTTGCGGCAACGAGACCCTACCACAAGGGTCTCGTCGCAAGACCGATGGTCGCGATGGTCTTGACCATCGCGACCATCATCATGGCCGCTCGCTATAGCTGTGGGTGGTCACCCACAGCTATGCGAGCGGTCAGGAGACCGCTCAAAAACACCAGAGGGTCGGCCCTGATACAGAGCGAGCGCTCTGTCAGAGCGTCCGGCTCTGAATCAGGCCCGGAATGCAATGACCTTTGTCGGTTATCACCGGTGCCAGCTATTGCAGAGAATATCCTGCCATCGCTTCTCTATGCTTTTCTATGTTCGCCGTATCTTAAAAGGATGCAGCGTCAAAAAAGGATATCCGTCAAAAAAGCTTTATTGTGCAAATAAAAAAATAGTTTCTTCTTATTTTCTAGTTATACTTTATATTTGTAACAAATCTGCACCTGAAACCTCAAGAATGACTGTCCAGAGGCAGTGCCCCTGTGTGATCCAGTGATGTCGGGCCAAGCATGAACAGTAAGGATCCCTCACATGCCAGCAACACAGAAAGTCTTTACTGACTCCTACCAGACTGGGGCTGGGCATTTTATTTATCTGTACTAATCTAATAATAAAAACTACTGAACCGATTTGTATGAAAACCGCTTCATTTTGTAGTGGAAACACCTAGAAATAACCTGCACTTTGTTCCATCTTTATCTGCCAAAGTAAAGCTGAGCAATAACAAAAACAAAATGTATTGATATCATCAATGCAAGAGATAGGTGTGGCTCCATGTGCACGGCTGGTAAGTGGTGGGGGAGAGGTGCTTTGTGCCCGCGATCACTTAAATAAGATAGGCTACTTAGCAGTCTGTGCACAGGGCACACAGTGACATTGGTGTGAGTTGGTGATGTGCGGTCAGGTGAGGTAGGTTGCCAGAGCCTTTCCTGTCATATTTAGGTATATTCCAAAGAAAAAAATGTATATTATAAATATCTTCTTTGTATTATTCTAATAATTTTTATAGTCAAAACTCTGGAGTAAAAAGTGTATGGCAGGTGAGGCACTGCCTCCCCTGTCTATCTTTCCTGCACATCCCAGATCAAAACACACCAAATTCCCAGCACTATATACTGCTGCACCTTTGTATAATGCCCACATGAACCCTCAGTTTCATACAATATATGTAACTGTAAATCTGGCTCTGATACTAGCCAGTGCCTCCCCAGCCATTTGCTCACTGGTGTGAGTGGTGGGTAAAGGAGCTGTTGCCACCAGTCTGAATAGCACTGACGAACACTTCAAATAAAAAAATTGCTGGCAGAAGCAATTTCATTGTGAGTAAACCCGTGGGCAACAGCTAGTTTATTCAAAAAATTGCTTCATATTTTATAAATATGGATTTTCTGGGTTATTTGATAAGTAGACCCCAAGAAAGGAAGGATGTCTGTCTCTCACGCTTGCGTACTATAGAATTTTAAATGTGATAGTCTGTGTGATGCAAGAAGGGGTGTCGTACTGCTATGGTGGCCTAGGAATACATACGGGAGACTGACAGTCGGGAGACCGGTGGTCAGAAAAGTGACAGCGGCATCCCAATGCTCAGAATCCCAAAAGGTTCTCGGTAAGTTTCCTAACTCTCCCCCCTTCACCCCCTAACCCTAATTTCCTACATTCTAATATTAACCATCCGTTCCCCTGCAGCCTAACCCTAAAGCTCTCCGTTAGTGCCTAAACCTAAACCTAACCCTCCCCCCTTAGTGCCTAACCCTAACTCCCCCCGGGTGGTGCCTAAACCTAACCCTCCCCCTTAGTGCCTAACCCTAACCCCCCCAAACCACCCTGGTGGTGCCTAAACCTAACCTGCCCCGCTATACTTACCTTCGGGATGCCGGCTGTTGGGATTCTGGCATTGGCATCTCAAGTGATGTCGGGATTCCAGCATCAGTATCCTGTACGCGGATCAGGATTCCAGCATCAGGATTTTGGCCACCAGCATCTTAACTGCATTCCGGTGGCCTGTGCTAATGTCATACAACCTTTACAAAAAGCATCTTGACTGAGCAGCTGAACTGACGTGTCCTGCATAAGCAAATGGAATAGAGAGAACTGTGTGAACATTACGTCATTCACTTCTTTGGTACAGTATGATATATTAGTTCTCCGCTATTAGGTGGCGTCCACAACCTTATTGGCATCCAGTAGTAGAAGGCAAGGCCTTCGGGCCCCTAGAGCCACAAGAGCTACACATACCTACAAGAAGGCTGTATTTTCCTGGACTAACTATAATTCTGGCTTAGTTTATTCATTTTATCATTTGGCTTCTCTTATGTAAGGTTTATTCTGCAACCCTAGAGCTACAGTACGAGTTAAGTAGAGGGAGCAACTATTATTTTTATGAATGCTCTCTGCTATACCCCAAAAGAAAAAGACTTCCGCCTCTTGAAAAAGCTGCCTGGTGCGGGGAAATGTGTCGAGGGGGATACAGGATCTGTGGCAGAGCTCCCCTGTGAAACCCACCTGCATTTAACCGGCACCTCACGTGATACCACTTAGCCTTACGGGGATCTTCCACTTGTAGGGTTCAAGTCGGTGGGTTCCGTGGAGAGGAGAGCTGTGTTGTTGCATCGGGAGGAATATCACATCATTGGATGACTTGCTGTTCATCTGCTATCTGAGCAAAACCCTAGCTCACAACAACACTGTGAGTACTGTGGAGAGCTGGGATTCCGGACGGCTCACTGTTTATTATTATTTCAAGTTGAAACATACAAATACACTCTCATTATTAACATTTTATTATTGGAGTAATGTGGAGAGCTGGGATTCCCGAGACCTGGCTGTGAATGACCTAAAGCCGCAACATTTCGATACATATTTTGCTATTTATCAGAGATATAAAGCTACCAATCTGCAACTATAACAAAGATTGATGCATGAAAGCATTGCAATTGCAAAAAGACTCTGTGGGACAGTGAGATCCTATTTGTATTGAATGATTTAACTACTTTGGCGCCTGACATTAGCTAACTTATATGTGTTGGTTTTATTAGATGTATTTGCTCTTTTTTCTTACAAAATATTTGTTTTTATATTTGTGTATTTATAACCCCACTCCCGGGAGTTTTATAAATGTTGGTTATCTAGTAACAGAATATATTTGTTTTGTATTAATTAAATATTGAAATATGATCCACTGTTGTGAGTGATAAGCACCACCTACTGTTTGGGTTTTTTATACCCCAAAACATGTAAAAGTATTTGTATGGGTTTGTGATATGGCGCGCCTAGAGGTGAAAAAAGGTGTAAATCTAGATCTAGTAGCCTAAAACCACTATGGTCCTTTTACCTATAGGACCTATTTTGACCTTCAGAAAGGAATTTGGGGTGAGTGGTTTATTGGCACTGCCCCTTGTTTTATCCAAAAGATGATAAGTGGAACAAAATATCATGCCAATAAAAGATAAAGAATTTCAACAATTTAATAATAAAGAACAAACCCCTATAGTGGGGTAAAACAACAAATATATGGAATAAAACACTAATAAAATAACACTCCTAAAAGGTACATCATTACCCTTAATACAGGGAATATAAAACACTAGATCACTGAATAATATAAATAAAGTGTCAGTGCAAATTCAGTACAATATCATATCATATGATGGATTCATACAATAGGTAGAAGTATGGGGCCCCTTACTTATACCTATGGTATGAAGATGTTCACTTTTTTATTAGATCAATGAAACTACAGATGTGTCAAAATACATCTTCCCTCTGTGCGCTACAAGTCGCATTAGTATGACGCGTGAACACAGTGCGACTCGCTAGCGCTGAGCGTCATTTTCGTGCAACTCTTTACCTTCAGATGTATCTTATTCACAACGCAATGCAAATAAGACACACAAGCAGCTTCGGCATGCCTAGATTCTGTGCAGATGTGTCTGCATGCAAAATGCTACGTTACAGTGTCAGCGGCGCTAACGAGTCATGCCACGGCATGGCGCGGCTAGAAGTGCTGTATAACACGCGCAAGGAAGTAAGATGTATGTGGACACATCTGTAGCTAGAAAACAAGGGTAAACATCAGTTTTTTCTATATGTATATCATCTATGATTTACTGCTATAAGATTTACAGCTCTTCACAAATGAGAGTCAACACGTTAATAATTATACTACGGTTTCAGGTCAGCACGTTCTGTTCATGTACAGTGTTTTCAGTCTGTTTTGTGCACATTTCTGTAGTAACACTGCACACTTCCCTCTTGCAGATGTAAAGCCCACAGTTTCTATGATTAGTAAATTCTTTACGTGTCAGATGTTCTTGACCCCTGAACTGTAACCAATCCCAACTTTAGAAATACTACGGAAAATTATGTTTTATGTAAGAGATTAAAGAAAGACTTCACAGTCATGTGATCAGCCTCAGTAAGCAGTCACATGAAATGCCAGCATCATTCCCAGTGATTAGTGATGGATCTTTTGATGTCAGTATAGAAATCAATATGTGAAAATCCTCACAGACTACAATCATTCTGATGCTGGGTACACACTGACAGATACATTGGCCAATCAATTGATCGGCCACTGCTGCACGTCGGCCAGTGTGTACTCGCGATATGTCGGTGAATGTCGTCGTTCACCGACATATCGCATTGGCTGTGCTGTACAGCTGATGGACAGATAAGTCTGCAAACATATCTGTCCTTCAGCAGGTGTGTACGGGCGGTCTGCAGACCACCCGTACACAAACAGTGGCAGCCACGAGGAGGGGGGTGGGACACGCCCCTGACCCACCCACCGGCTACCAAGTCCCGCCCCCCGACCACCGGGATCCGAGGCCACAAGCAGATGATGGCCGTTCAGTGTGTATGAATGACTGTCATCTGCAGATATATCTGTCAGGTGTGTACCCACCTTAACTGTAAAGGCTCTATTTATTATGTGTATAGTGTAAATTCTGTATATGTGTGTACATATGTATATACACTTGTCTGTACATATATCTATCTATCTATCTATCTATCTATATATATATAGATATATATATATATACATACTGTATATCAGAGATGGGCGCTGACCCCCGTGTTTTGGTTTTGGATCTGGATTCATCCTCATGTTTTGGTTTTGCAAAACCGTAAAAATTGCTAAAAAGTTTTTTTTTTTTTTTTAAAAAGCTAAAATCATGTAATTTTTGCAATCCAAAAACCGAAATCTGAAATCCGAACCACGGGAAGATCAGAACCGCAACTCTGATCTGTCAGGATTCACGAAACTGAGGTGGATTCGGATTTATTGAGAACCGAACCGCATATCTCTATTATATAATATAGATAGTATCTGTATACATATATATGATACAAGATGTAGAAAACTACATGTATCACTAGTATTTTTGGACCGTCATTCGCCAGGTCCAAAAAGAGTGGCCGGCGCTGCACAGTCCCCCCGCTCTCCCCCTACCCATCTGGCCGTTGCAGCAGTGGGAGCTGTCTGGGGGCTCCAGCTCATGATGGAGACAGAACAGACCATACACAATTTTTAGATAGATTATAATCCTTTATTCCTAAAGCAATGACATATTACACAGTGCAGAACATAGAGGGCATCACCATACAAACATATCAATGACATGAACCAGAAGGAAAAGGTGACCCAGTCCAAACAGTTTATAATATAAGAGGTGCAGGTAATAACAATTGTAGCTGAGGACAGGGAAAGTATGTGTGGTTACTGTAAGGGAGCAGCATTATCTGACGCCAATAATAAAGCAGGCACTGGAGACTCTGTGCAGGTTACTGTAAGGGAGCAGCATTATCTGATGCCAATAATAAAGCAGGCACTGGTGACTCTGTGCAGGTTACTGTAAGGGAGCAGCATTATCTGACGCCAATAATAAAGCAGGCACTGGTGACTCTGTGCAGGTTACTGTAAGGGAGCAGCATTATCTGATGCCAATAATAAAGCAGGCACTGGTGACTCTGTGCAGGTTACTGTAAGGGAGCAGCATTATCTGATGCCAATGATAAAGCAGGCACTGGTGACTCTGTGCAGGTTACTGTAAGGGAGCAGCATTATCTGACGCCAATAATAAAGCAGGCACTGGTGACGGATGATAACGCTGTGCAGGTTACTGTAAGGGAGCAGCATTATCTAATGCCAATAATAAAGCAGGCACTGGTGACGGATGATAACTCTGTGCAGGTTACTGTAAGGGAGCAGCATTATCTGATGCCAATAATAAAGCAGGCACTGGTGACTCTGTGCAGGTTACTGTAAGGGAGCAGCATTATCTGATGCCAATAATAAAGTGTGAGATGGAGACATGAAACATGAAATAGACATTACAGAAATCTTAACTTAATCAGCTGTTGAGAACCATAACTGTCCTTCATTATTTACCTTAGCAAAACCTCATTCTTCATCTGATTCTAGAAAAAGCTGTCATTTTATGTGCTAAATGGGCATCTTTGTGGTTATTTGCCAGCTTGGCATAGGTATGTTACCAATGTCTCTGCCCTTGATCTGCCCTTCTTTCCCTGTTCACCCTCCAATTGTTCACCCCTCCCCTTACTATGCTCTCACAGATTGTGCCCTCTTTCCCCATGTTCTGCTCACTATCCATGCTACCTGTGCTCCTTGTCTTTTGTCTACAAGTCCGTTCAGCTACTTGGAAACTCTGTGCTCTCTCATTGAGGTCCAAACTGCCTCCCTACCTGCAATTTACCAAGATAGAAAGGTGCCCTACCCTCACACCTTGTCCTCGTCCTGCCTAGTCTCACATTGTATTACTGTATGTTGTTCCTAGAGTTGGTGATCATTGGCAGATCCTATGATGGTCACAGGTGGCAGCAGGGTCTGATGAAAGTCACTCCACACGGCAGATAAACTTAACCAGGGATTTGGTTTATTAACCGGTAGCAGCAGGTAGCATGATAACACAGGGTAATGCAATATGCAGCAGGTGCAGGTTGCAAAGCTATCCAGTTGCAGCCAGGAGCGTATAGGGTATGCTGGTGCTTGTGCTGCACTTGGGGTTCACTCACTGTAATGTGGTGGCAGAGGGATTTAAGTACTTTATTGCCGCGGTAACGCAGTAGATCTGTGGGGTCTTATTGCGTTGTATATATGAGGTGACGGAGGTAAGGAGAAAGACAAGAGAGGAGCCACACATGCGCAGTTGGCAGGTTAGAGGTCCCGCCTCCACCAGCATGCTACGGGTCCTAGTGCCTGGTGGTTTAGGGAAGAGAGACAGTGCTGAGCGCTCTCTCTAAAAGTGATACCAACACATATAAGTGGAGACTTGTGAAGTCACTACTGCAGGACTCATTTGCAAAGTGCTCTGTGGTGGAATGTATAATCACTGGCCAATGTAAATCACACAAATTGAAATTTGCACAATTGGAAGCATTTTCTAAGCATTAATATAACCCCCTTCCCACCCATTCTAGATTAATAAGGATATCAGAGATATTAGAGATCACTTGGTGTTCCATGAACTGTATGAAAGCACTCAGCCTGTTACCCCATGTTTTTATAGGGTGAACAGGGATTCTAATTGCCTTGTATTTTACAGTAGGGGCACAATATTGGCATTACGTTCCAAAAACATATAACATTAACCTTAAAGAAGTCACTCAGCAAAGATAAACAAATGTCACTTGTCTATAAGCTTATAGCCCCTCTGGCTTTCATTCTTCCTGATCTGTTCCAGTGGAAAACGTCTGAGTTCTACTATCTGTGATTACAGTATGATGGGAGCTGTGACTTATCATATCAGTGACCTTGCTCTAACTAATCGTCCTCTTCTGTGTACATTTCATACATTTACATCCTACTGTTCTAGTCTTGTTTAATATTGCAGTCTACAGTGATAGTTTTGTATATGTTGTTTTTACATGGTATACACAGTACTGTATAGTACTGAAATAAACAACAAACTAACTTTTTGTATTTTTTTCAACGCCCTGACTGGGTCATACCAAATATGCTCCATTAGCTATTAGTTAAGTGTACAAATACACAGGCAAAACACACTTTTATTTCATCTGGTGTATTTTTATTTAAAAAAAAACCTTCCTGCACTTGTCACTGTCACTAGTTAGTCTGTTCACCCAGTATAACTGAAACACTTATTACATTGGGAAGCTTCCATACCATGTTTTTTATTATATTGGCTGACTGTTACTTTATAGAGGATTGCATAAACAAAAGGATAAAACTGTCCAGTGTATGGTATGTATGTACTATATTACAGCTAAAACTCAGGGTTTGCTAGTTATCCTAGCCTCAATATAAGAAATACACATCTATATTGAGTTTTCAGCAGAATCATAAATACATAACTACAATGAACTTTTATGATAGGTTATCTACTTATCCCAGTTCTGCACACGTCATGCAATGTACTGTAGTGTAATTACTAGACACTTTACATAAACAACATTCCCACCTATGATAAAAAAAATACTCCCTGGTGATTAATAAAATCCATATATAATGCAAAAATAGAAATATTTAATGAAGGATCTTTTTTTCTAAAGTGGTAGGAGTTGGACTTTGATGTGAATGTCAGACTTTTGCACATAATGCTACTAAAGATTTTTAAACAAATATTGAAATACCAGGTGCCAAGAAAGCACTGGTCAAGTCAGAAAACTCGTGTGGGCTGCTGCTCACCACCTGGGAATGATGCCACTCTTCCCAACAAGAAATATCATATAAGATTGGTGGAAAAGCGCTGCACACACAGACAAAAATCAAATGTATTGTATTGAAAAATTTAATATACACTTAAAAAGATGTCAAAAACAACTTTGGTATATAAACAATAAGATCTAGTAATATCTCTCTCATATATCTACTGTTGTCACTTGTCAGGGGCTGTCTGCTTAATGTCCATCCATACTGCATAGGGGCTGGCTGGCTGTTGTCACTTATCATAGGGGGCTCCGTCCATACTAGGGCCGGCCGCTGTGCTGTGCCTGTTGTCCATAAGGACTGTGCTACTCTATATACTAGGAGCTGTGCTGCAGACAGTGTGAAAAAATAAATTGTTTTTTTTTCTGTGTGTGTGTGCGCATTAGCCACACTTATCAGCAACGTAGCTGCACAGGGGTCCTTCCTGTGTCGTTTATCAAGGGGCTGCTGCCTCCTTCAGGGTGCTCTCCCCCCCAAGTGCCCAAAAAATATTTATCCAATCAATCAATCAATCAATCAATTAATCAATCAATTTGTTTTTTTTTTCTGTGTGTGTTTGTGTGTGTGTGTGTGCATTAGCCCCACTTATTATCACCAGCAACGTAGCTGTGCAGGGGTGCTGACTGTGTTGTTTTTCAAGGGGCTGCTGCCTCGTTCAGGGTGCTCTACCCACCAAGTGCCAAAAAAAATTAATCCAATCAATCAAGTAATATGTTTTTTTTCTGTGTGTGTGTGTGCACATTAGCCCCACTTATTATCACCAGCAACGTAGCTGTGCAGGGGTGCTGCCTTTGTCATTTATCAAGAGGCTGCTGCCTCGTTCAGGGTGCTCTCTCCCCAAGTGGCAAAAAAAAAATTAATCCAATCAATCAATTAGTGTTTTGTGTGTGTGTGTGTTAGCCATGACATCACAAATGCCTCAGCTGAGATTTGCATAAACATTTTCAAAAGGTGAAAATAAAGGATATGGTTTAAAAAATGGACTAAAGCAGCTAAAACTGTGTTCTCTGATTATAGATCTCTACTCCCTACCCATGGCCCCTCTACCTAAATTTCAGCAAGTCAGAGGGGAAACTCCATGCAACTGTATTCCAGAGTGCAGCTGCTCCTCCTGTAGCCCAGGTCAGAAGAGGTATAGGGGGTGTGATGATATGAACTAAAATGAAGCTCACATCCACTAAAGTGGATAATGAATTCCCAATCTAACAGGGAGCGCAGCTATAATTTATACACAACACAGGATGGGATGACAATATAGGCTTGAGTGATGGTAAAATCTGGGGTGATGTATACATCATCTTCTTCAAACAATATTAATTTGTCCCCGCTGGAATCCACCATTACAGGTGCCTCTGTAATTTTTGCACATAATTGACGGTAAAGGTCTTTCTCGTAGAATTGTAGTTCATTTTGATGGACATCATCTTTTCCACATTTTGGGGAAGTAGTCTCAGGCCAATCACTGACAAGGTTCCCGGCTGTGCTGAACACTGTTTCTGAGTACACACTGGAAGGTGGGCAGCTCAAGTAAAGCAAGGCCAATTTGTGCAAGGGGCTCCAAATTACCTTTTTTTTCCTGCCAGTAGTCAAACGGACTGTCTGACATGCCTATTTGGATGCTATCATTAAAATTTTTTAAATAGTCCTCAACCATTCTCTGAATGGTGACCGTATCAGATGGAGTCAATGTAGGGGTGTCATTAATTGTAGACAATTCTGACCCAACCAGATGTAAAAAAAAAAAGCTAAAACTTGGTTGTGTTGACTCATCTGCGTCACCAGTGGGTGTTTTGAAAGTTTTGTTTTTTCTCAGCAGATGCACTTGCTGGAGAAACTGAAGGAGAAGCCATCGCTGCATCACATGCCACTTTAGCTGATAATTTTGCTTATCAACAGCTCTTTACATCTCTTCAGATCGGTGTCCATTGGGAAGAAGAAACAACGTCTTCATTCCTTCTGGGATGAAAATCCTCTCTCAGCAGCAGGCATTGTGCTCAAGGATTCTCAAGAAAGACACAACATAAGACTTAAACTTTAAATCTGAAATCTTGCATTTGTTTTGTTCCACTTGTCCACATAACTGTGCTGGTTAAGTTTACAGTGGGTACAATGGCAGTTGGAGGCCACAAAACATTTTGTTTTTTTAATGTCCCTATACTGGTTGGGAAAAAGTTTCAAGTGGAATCTTTGCAAAGGATTATTTAACAGTCAATTGTTTTGGAAAGCACTCTTCCTGGTCCCCTTCTGGGATGAAAATCCACTTTTAGCAGCAGAAGCAGGCGCAGGATTCTCAAGAAAGACACAACTTAAGACTTAAACCTTAAATCTAAAATCTTGCATTGCTCTGTTCTGCTTGTCCATCTGTGCTGGTTAAGTGGACAGTGGGTACAATGGCAGTTTGTAGGACACTAACTAACTGTGTTTTTTAATGTCCCTGTACATGTTGGGAAAAAGTTTCAAGTGGAATCTTTGCAAAGTATTATTTAACAGTCAATTGTTTTGGAAAGCACTACTAGAAGTCTTCCTGGTCCCCTTCTGGGATGAAAATCTACTACCAGCAGCAGCAGCAGCTGCCATAGCACTCAAGGATTCTTCTGGGGCAAGGACTGATGTGAATGAGTAAAATATTTTTTTGTAAATGCCTCCCCTCCTCCCCTCCCTCATAAATTTACTTCAGAATCAAAAAAATTTATTAAATGTACTACCAATCAACCCTTCCTGTCCCTGCCTTCAACTACATACATACTCCAACTCCCTCAAGCCTCTCTTGAATAATAAAAACATTTGTTTTACTATTGTGCCATGTGGGAAGTTGAACTGCCACGTGTTTGTGCCTCCCACTGTTGCCGCTTAGCTTAGTCAGCCAGCTAGCTTGGTGCAAAATTTGGGCCTAAACTGGAAGAAAACAATATTGTGAGCTGTGAGGTGGTCAAAATTTACTGGAAACTAGTGGAAATTAATGTTACAGATGTTAATAATACTGTAGGAACAAAAACAGGCCCAAATTATGTGATTTAAGCTGTTTTTATGATTTTTTTTAGAAAAAAATACAGATCCAAAACCAAAACACAAAACACGGAAGGGCGTTTTGGCAAAACCAATCCAGATCCAAAACATGAGGAGATACAGATCCAAAACCAAAACACGGGGGTCAGCGCACATCTCTAGCTTTAAACTAGTAAGATATTGGGCTTTGATGAGATGTTCACACTCTTACACAGTCCATCTATTGCCCAATTCCCAATTCTGCCAATGCTATTTGTACCCAAAAATGCAGGTGGACATCGATGATCATTAACATGTTAAAAATCCGAGACTCGCCGATCCTGACCACTTTCGGGTCAGAATCGGGGAATTGATATTGTCCAACATGTTGGATTTCTCTGATCCCCAGACCCCAGCAGAACAGGGATACAGGCTAGATGTATGGGCCTCATTAGACACACTCCTAGCTAATGAAATGTCTCCTCAGAGATGACAGTGGCCATGCACATTAAAGTAATACAAATGGACCATCTAGGTGGGAAACTCTAGGTGGACAGTTAAAATCAAGCCATTTTGCGGTAGACTTTCAGCATGAATTTTAATGCCTCCACTGACATTTATACATTAATTTTATTTATACATAAATAGAAGCAAAGAATTAGCAGAATATCAGTGGGCCTGATTCAGCAGTGCACTCAAGTGCACAGCAGAATATGTATCTAAGTTTTTCCAAAGAACAAAATACAAGTTGCTTTAACTAATAACAACCGTATCCATTCATACTATCAGTGCCACTCCCTCATCTGTTGAAGGCTCCCTTCCAAAATAACATTATAAACACCATTAAGAGTAACACATGTTAACTCATTCCATGATGCAACACTCTTGGAAATAGAAAAGATTTTTCCACGAATGTTCCCCATAGCAACCAATCAGCTTTTACGTATAATTTTCTAGAATGTAAATGATAAACGCTAGCTAAAAGCATACAGTACTTGTCATTTCTCTGGGAGAAGCCTGGAGAGAAGATGCAGGTGGGCAGAGATGGGGACAGGGATGGATTATCCGCATCATTGGACCCCCCTACTGCGAAATGGCATTAATCAGAAATGTTGAAAAGAGGGCGGAGCTAACTACATATTTTGCATAGAATAGCATCTTTAGGCCCATCCCCTCCTCATGGGCTGCCGATTCCCGGTAAGATCCTTCCCATCCTGCCCACTTTACTAGGAAGTGGAAAGGATGGGGTGCCTACTCTTCCGGAGGTGCAGGGGGCTATCTGACAAATCGTGTGCCTCCTGCAGGTTCCAGGCAATTATGGCTATAAGCTGATGGTTGCTATGGGCAACTACTCCACTTCTTCACTTCTCCATACTTTTTGCCATTTTAATATCTCCTCCCACACTGTTCATGTTAACTTGCAGTGGAAAAAGAATGATTATTGATTAACGCAGAAACCAAACAGCATTCATCTCCTCCTGTAGTTATTATGGAGGGGACAGTCATTGACTGTCTAAAATAACTAGAGACAAGTCTAAAGACTAGATCATCTCTATACTTTTTTTACTTGCCTTTGCCGACATTCTGCTTTATATTCTGCAATCATTATTTTTGCTTTAGTTTGTATGTTTTTACTCGCTGTTCCACTAATATTTTCAAACGTTGGATACTGAGAATTGTATCTGCCTGAGCTGTGTATGAACACGCAGTGATATTTTCATAATCAAAATAGGTCTCTGCGCTCCACAAACATTTCAGTTATTTTCTCCAGGCATCTGTAAGTTAAGAGTTTAATGAACATTTTATTATGGTGTTTCATAGAAAGACAGACACAATTGCCCTATAGGTGTATATGCTGGAGAGCAACTGCCAACTCAAGACAGATGCACACACCATACACAAACATTTACAGATTGCACAGTAATTTATTGTATGAAATATGTCTCCTATACTATTTTTCTGCTAAACTGAAATAAGACTATCTAGGTGTGCCAGGCACAAGGGAAAGAGGTGGAGGCTAATGCATGCGCATCTGCAATTTATTTCTGATTCACTACAACAAAAATATGCGAATGAAAGTTTCAGCCTTCCCCTTGTGTACTTGCCAGCACCGGAGATTGCAAGCCCTGAGTTGCCCACATTCAAAGTCCATGGACAGTGCAAATCTGTACTCGCTCTTCTGTAGCTGCGGCTCTGTGTTTGAGAGTGCCCGCTAGCTCGAGCAGATGACAGCTTCAGTCGGCCCAGTAGATGTATGTATCAGCTGGGGCTGGCTCCAGTGTGAGCTAGCCCGGCCGCTAGGCCAGCCCCCTTCTCTTTCTGGGCCCCTGGACTCAAGTACCAGCAGCAACGCCCCCCCCCCCCCCCCGATGGCAGCCCTGGATAGAACTACTACGTGATTCTGATGGCACCCCTGGGGAGTGCCATCCTAGCCAAGGAGTAGATATGCACCCAGGCAACAGTTTCTTTTCTGTCACTGCCGGATGTGCCGCTGCAGGTAGCTGCGCTGCTATACAGTGGTAGTGGGCAGAGGAGAGGTGTTACAGGTGACTCCCCCCCTTTTATGGAGCCCTGACATTAGCCCCCTATGGTGGCTGCTTTTGCAGTCAAAGACGCAGGTCCCCCATGCATTCACTCAGGGGAAACTTAATATTCTAGTGTTTTGGGGGGATATCCCGCAAATATTAATAAATAGGCAAATTGTTGCTTGCTTCTCCTGAAGAAATGGCATGAGAGTTAGCATCAAGTGAATAAACAGAATTTGCTCCTGGTAGAATTAGCAAAATAGTTCACAGCAATTTATAAAATTGGAAGACAAATTTGAGTGACCCACAATATTAAAATAAGCCCATATAATATACAGACAGCCATGAGTGGGGTCTAATATTGTGTTCCAGATAATAATTGTGCATCAAACATAGGGGCAGAATGGTATAACTCTGTCAATTGATTGAATCTAATCAGTGCGTACCCCAACTCACATCAGAACATATAGTGCAGTGTTGGCTAACCTTGACACTCCAGCTGTTGTGGAACTATATATCCCAGCATGCCCTGCCACAGTTTTAGCATGCCCTAATAGCAAAACTGTAGCAGTGCATGCTGGGTTATGTAGTTCCATAACAACTGGAGTGTCAAGGTTAGCCAACACTGATATAGTGGGACTCCTAAAAAGGTTTCCTTGTATTTCCCGCCCACTCAGTGATTCCAAACAAGTCTCCTATAGTCACACATCATAGGTGAAGGCAGTAGAATAATGCATACCCTACTTACGTATTACAGACGTAATGTTCTGCATATAAGGGTTTCTTTCAATGGTCCCCTTGATGCAGAACATTACGTCTGTAATACGTAAGTAGGGTATGCATTATTCTACTGCCTTCACCTATGATGTGTGACTATAGGAGACTTGTTTGGAATCACTGAGTGGGCGGGAAATACAAAGAAACCTTTTTGGGAGTCCCACTATATGTTCTGATGTGAGTTGGGCTACGCACTGATTAGAATCAATTAATTTACGGAGTTATACCATTCTGCCCCTATGTTTGATGCACAATTATTATCTGGAACACAGTATTATACCATTAAGACGGTCTTTTCCATTTTTGTATTTTTTTTCCTCTATATGTGCCAACTGGACTAATCCCTGGAGACTCTAAGGATTTCCCACAGAAAGTGATTTGTGCAAGGACCCTTTCATCTCTTGAAACAGATTGAGTATCTTTTCTTCTTTTTTTGCTCTACACTTGTTTGTATATCCAGCGCCACCTGGCAACACAATAACCTTTTTGTTACAATTGTATAGTGGAATATAGTGAGTTTCCATTTTTTGTGTTATACCGGAGGCAGCAGGTTTTGCGCACCATTTGTAATAGTACTTTTTTGCACCGAGCCATGAGTGGTGTATCCCCACTGATTTCCACAGCAATAAATGAAACATTAATTTATTATTCCTGTGAGTGAACATTAGGGTTTCCAATCCCAAAATAATTTTGTAATCCCAGGATTTTAGGATTACCAGGATTCCTTTCAGGATTGGGATTAAGGGAAAAAAATGGTAAAAAATAACAAGACATTTTTAAATAGGACATTTCAACTCAGAAACAAAGTTATTTAGTTCACCACTAGCGTTCCAAATAGGTAACCAAGCCTAAGCTCTTCCCTAGTTCCCTATGTTGAACTAGAGTAAAACATAACATTAGAGTGGGGATTGCATTTGGCAGTTTGCTCTAACCTAGAACCATTAGGTAGAGAAAGATACAAAATCAAAATGAAATGACTCATTTCCATAGGAGAAGCTGTTATTTCACAGGAATTTCCGTGATCAATATGTGGAATATGGAACATACAGAGCTCCTAGTTGAAAGAGAAATTAATTGAATGAAGAAGATGGATAAATCATTTTCAAAGGAAAAGACCCCCTTTATGTATTCTGCTTACTTCAAAATTGTAATATACAGGCTCTCCATATATATATATATATATATATATATATATATCTCTGAGAAGTCTTCATAAAAACAGTCTCTAATGGATCATTTTCTCCCACACAATATTAATGCTGAGCATGAAAAGAGGAGAACACGTGATGGTGCATTATCTTTGTACAATTTACTCATGAACATCAATATAAAATTAGATGGATAGATAGATCCGTAGCCAATATTAAAACAATAATAACATAGTGCATCAGCACAAAATTTTCAAACGCAAGGATGTACTCATACCAGAAAGCAGGTAAAACAAGCGTCCATATATGAGAAAATACATTCGGAACCTCTTCCCCCACAAACGCCCTGCCAAGAGCTGCTGAGAAGATGGTTGGAGATGTCCGGTGGAGATCCCACATAGGTGTGTGTCTATATAACATTTGTGGTTTTATTAAGCTATTCTGAAAACCTTGGGCCTGATTCACTGCAGATCGCAACTGCGAATGCAATTGCTATTACGCACGCAGTTCAACTGCGATAGTTTGCTAATCCATTGCGATCGCTATGCCGCCACAGCACTACACAAGGATGCCCACTTTACCTTGCACAAGTCCGTAATGTTTAGCAAGACTGCGAAACCATCAGGACCATCGCAGCCTCACGCACACTAGCACCGGGTCAGACCTTATTCAGAAATTGCTAACTTCATCGCACGCTATGAGTCCTCAAGCTGCGTACACAGTCGCAGTGGCTAATTTATGCACGCCCATGTAACGGCATTGAAGCGCACTGGCATGCCTACGTTTATCCGTCCACCACCCCCGTGACCACCCACAAACGGTACTTCCTGTCAATCATTCTGCAATGGGTCTGCGTAGCCACTGCGATCGCAGTCACGATCGCAGTGGAGCATTGGCGCACGTGCACTGCGAAGAGTATGCATGCGCAGTGCGTAACAATCGGCCAATTGCAATCCTTGCTGAATCAGGCCCCTTGAGCGTTCTGCAAAAAGGTTTGCATACACATTATCCTGCTTAAAGAAAGAAAAAATGTGAGATTCGTGGGTGTACTCTTGGGTGATTGTGGGAAAAAGGCTGGGCTCTTTTGTTTGTATTACAATAGCATCATAATTAATAAAAAAGTACTTTTATTTATTCATTTTAAAAAAAAACAACAGCATATATCATAACATAATTGGTTAAAATTAAAGAAATAGTGTGTAAAGTAGGAAAAAGTGTTTGGTTAAAAAGTTCCTGATTAGGCCGCTGGGTCACTTGCTTGTGATCTAAATATTTATTCTGAGTTAAATCAAACACAGGGTATATATCTCTGCTCACTAGTTCTAAAGCTTAGGTTTTGCTATTTACCAGAGCAGAGCTGATTGACTGTATCATGAGTCAGTGGCAACATTTGTTTGACTTGTTGCAAATAATTGACGCTGTTTCCTGTATGCTTGATACAATGTGAATATTCTTTGTATGGTGGATGTTACAGCTGTATCAAAATTTGTTTCTCAGCAGTAATTGTTATCCTACCTATATCATTATGCAAATGGTTAATAATATGATCGGCTTCACCATCTATTTAGTGTTCTATTCACTATTGTTTGTATCAACATACAGTTAACCCTGTATTAAGTATATTCGCTTAATGCTATCTTTATTGCTAAAAGTTTGTTTTGCGTAGTTTATTCTTAATTAATAGATCCCTTATAGTCTGTTAATTATGCATGTGATACTGGTATTTAATTAAGAAACTCTAATTGCTGTATCATTTGATATAGTAATCAGGCCTATTACAGAGCAGCAGTATTCTATGTCTGTTGTCTGTGATTTGCACACAGTGGGCCTGATTCAGAGCCGCTCGTAAGCGGCCGCTCGTTTGCTCCGAGCGATGTTCGCACATCTGCGCATGCGTATGGGTCGTAATGCGCATGCGCCAACCAGTCAGTGCGGTCGGAAATCGTGTGTTCGCAAAATAGCGAGTGCCTGCTAATTTGAGTGACAGGATGAGGCGTTTGTGGGTGGTAACAGGGGAAGGTGCTTGAAAACGGGGAGTGGAGATCTGAACGCAGGCATGCCAAACGGTCAAAACGGGCGTTTTAAGGGTGTGCATAATTAACAAAGCAGCGTTATCGGCCACGTCACTTGGTTGTCTCTTAGCCTGACCACAAGCACTGCGAGCAGTTCAGACGCCTTTCGATGTACTCGATTAATCTAATAAATAGCGGAGATGACGTGTGATGCGAACGGCAAAGGGGCGTCTTTACAAAATAGAGAGCACATGTTTCATTTGCTCGCTCAGACATAGAGGCATCAACAGACCGCAAAGAGCGAGCGCTCAATTTAAATAGCCGGCCCCTTTTTCTGAAAGAGCGAGCGCAAATAGCGTCCGGCTCTGAATCAGGCCCAGTATTTGTCACCACAGTATTTGTCATATATACCCAACTTTAATCATATTCAGTTAGGATAAAGCTGAGCCTGTGTCTCTAATGTCTGTCTTGCTCAATCATTATACAGCTTGATTATTACTTCAATTCCAGTATATTATTGCAGACATATAACAGACCTTTGTTAACACAGCTCAATGTGGGACTGTTAATATCAGCAAGATGTTTAATGTTGGTGGGCGCGTTAAGGCGTTTATATCATACAATGTTAATTGGACACGTTTCTTCCTAATTCACTGGTAATCTCTGGTGTTATTATAAATGGCATTTATTGCCACGGCTCTAATGCAGCTTGCTCCCAGAGTTTGTACCACTATAATGTTGTAACGTACAGCGGATCTTTTTATGGCATTTCATTATAGCATCTCAGAGTGGACATATATACATCTTTCTGACCCTCTCAGGTGCCGATGCGCATTTTGCCGGATGTCCGGCTTCCTCAGGGCAAAAAAAAAAAAATTATCCCCCAAGCATAAAAGTACCCAAAAGAAGCCATACCAGCTTCTAGTCAAATCAATATTGACCACCACGTCCACCTATGAAACAAAAAAATAATCACATTATTTTGGACCTTCAGAAAATATATCACTAGAAGGAACTTTAGCGTAAATGCAATTCAACATTTTTGCTACATCACAGGATTTAAGGCAATTTTTTAAGGCTATGTTGATTTACCTTAAAATCGACTGCCATATGAAACAGAGTATGCCACGAAAATAAAACAAAGGTCAACCAAAAAATAAGTCAGTATAAAGGGATGGGAGATTCTACTGCATTTAATGAATTGAACTCTGCTGCTAATGCATATTATGTGCCAAAACAAATTCTGGAGTTCGGGTCTGGTCTGAGATCACGGGTCAATGTCTGCAGAAAAATTAGTTGAAAATTGAAAAAATAGAAATGCTCAATGTGTCACTTGAAAATGACATTGTCATAATTGTTGCAGATGGTTCAAATGTGATGGTATGAATCGGAAAACTTGCAGCTGCCGAACACCACAAGGCTCCTTGCGTCAGCAACGCTTGTAGACCAATAGTTACTGCCTTGGCTGTAGAAGCGTTGTGTCGACAGGATGCAAGTTTGTGTATAGCAGATGCCGTTCTAAAGTGTCTCAAATAAATTAAATTAAATCTAATTTTACAAATACTATGTTTCATGCTTAAAAGTATTGAATAGGCCAAAGACGCAAATAAGACATTTCAGCCATCCTGAAAAATTGGCAGAATTCTGTGTACCAGGAAGAAGATATTTCTTAGATACTCAATACAGCTAGTCAAACAATAATAAGGAAGCACATAATAAAATGCTGAGAGACTAGCAGTATGCACATATCAGCCAGGCACCATAGCATTAGAGAATCAGGAGGAAGAAAAGAAAGAAAGATTCCACAAAGAGTCTGACCAGCCCCAGTCATAGACTTGCTGGACTTGTTTGAACTTGGAATTGAAAAAGCAAAATAAAATAAACAATAAAAGAAGAAATGTCACTGTATAAGGGTGGAAGTAATTAAGGCTGCTATTGGTACTGGTGTACCATACCTACTGTCTATTCCGCACACTAATATAGAGCCTAAATGGTCTTTCTCTGCAGCCAGGGATATTGGGAATGAAATCCAAAGCCAATTTATCGATGAAACCCTGGACACCCTGTCTTTTCTTAGTTTGTACGCTTATTAACCAAGCGTCAACACTTATTAAGTTATTAAAGTTACATAATTATTTTATAACTAACTTTGTCAGTGGCCCACTGTACTTTTACAATCATAACAAAACATTCATTTGTTTACAAAAATTACCAATCTATTGAAGTCTTTAAAACAATTTTCTTGTTAGCTACAAAGTATAAAAGTCTGATTATAAAAAAATATATTTTATTAATCTTTTATTGCTATATGAAATATTCATTATTTTTGTTGTTTAACCCTTTTTACAAAACCTACATGTCCAGTTTTATCTTCATACTTTGTTGTTGTGAACTAATTAAAATGCATTAAAATGTAATGATAACAATAGAGTGGGGGTTGCCCTTGGCGCTAACCTAGAACCATTAGGTGAGTGAATGATGTAAAATCAAAATAAAATGACTACTTTCTTTAAGGAGATGCTGTTATTTTGCTAGAATAATATAGATGCTCCCCTGTGACCAATATGTAGGACATGGAACACACAGCTTCTAGGTAAAAGAGAAATGAATTAAATGAAGATGCAAAAATAATTTCCACGGGTAAAGACCTCCTTATGTATCCAGCTCACTTCAAAATTGTATTATACAGGCTCTTCTTACATATCTCTGAGAAATCCTCATAAAGACAATCTCTTCTGGATCATATTCTTCCACACAATATTAACGCTGAGCATGAAAAGAGGAAAACATGTGATAGTGCATTATTCTTATACAATTTATTCATGAACATCAATAAAAATTTAGATGGATAGATGGATTCGTAGCCAGTATTAAAACAATAATAACATAGTGCATCAGCACAAATGATTGGACACAGAGAAAGCAGATATAACAGACATCCATATATGAAGAAATGCCTTTGAAACCTCCTCTCCTACGAGCGCCTGGCCAAGAGCTGTTAAGAAGATGACTGAAGACATTCAGTGGAGATTCCAAATAGGTGAGTGTCCAAACAAGAGTATTCAAAAGTCCTACAACCCCAATACATTTCGCGTAGAGAAGTGCGGGTCCTGTTCTCAGAGAACTGACAACAAACAAGTTTAGGGGTTCCAAGTCAGTCCGAAAATTGGAATCACTTTGGGGTACTGAATTGAATCGAGTCCCGGTTCAGATATTCCTACAGTTAGAAACTTGGATTTAAAAACAGAACTCGGGCTTTGGATTGCATGAGAACGGTTCAAAATTACGTCATTTTAGCTGGGGTTTTTTTATTCTTTTTTTTTTTTTACATACAGATCCAAAGTCAAAACCAAAATGTGAGAGGGTGGTTTTGTAAAATGAAAAACAAAAAACGAAGATGAATCCGGATCCAAAACACGGGGGTCGGCGCACATCTCTAATATCAAGTCATGTAAAGAGACAAAAAGATAAAGCTTCATGGGGTACTAAAGTTAGATATTATATAAGGAGTAAGCAGTCGGGAAGCCAGAGGACATAATCCTGACGGCCGGCTTCCCGGCTGCTTTATCCCGGCGAGGGTTCCTAGACGCCTGTAATTTTACCGATGCCGGGAGACCGGTGCCCAGCATGCTGAGCGCCACTGTGGACAGCCACACGGGGGGGGGGGTTAGGTTTAGGGCTCCCGCGAGGGACTTAGGGTTAGGCACCCCCCAGGGGACTTAGGTTTAGGCGGCGGGGAACGGGGGGTTAGGTTTAGGCACTTAGAGGGGGGATTAGGGTTAGGCACTGGGGGGAAGGTTAGGGTTAGGCACCTCTAAAGAGGGTTAGGGGGGGAGGTTAGGTTAGTAAATACTTACCTGGGGACGATCGGCATTTTCACCCATGTCGGGCAGCCCCTGTCAGGTAATTCATACCGATTCCATATAAGGGTGCCAGTCTCTGACTCAAATGGAGGGCAACCTTCATATAAACCGAGTATAGGTGTGTCAATATTTATACGACTGGAGGTACATGGAGAAAAGAGGAGGGCGTCCAAACTGTATAAAGCTTTGAGACTAGACAACTATTGGGTGATACATTTTAAAATTTGTCATCATTTGGATGAACAATCTGGCTTCTACCCTGCAGCAGTGGGGATCTCAAACACTGCACTCAAAGATAATGAGCCGTCTTATGCTTGGTGCACACTTTGGATGGATCGGTCACACTTACCAATCGGCCACTTGTTGTTTCTGTGCATTTAAATTTGCTCGCCCAGTTGAGATGTCACTGTCGGCGGATCCCTACAGCAAGTGTACAGCGATCAGTGGGTCGTGGGCTAGATGCAGATATATATATTGGCATTGGCTGTGCTGCAGGGCTCACCTGATATGTCTGTGAACGACGTTGCTCACAGACACATAGGGTGTACACATACACACCTGCCTATGCACTCACAATGTATCGCTATTTGGTAGACTGAAATAATTTATTTCAAAATAAAAATGTGCTAGAACTGCCAAAGTTAAGGACAATGATCAAAGAGTTTCTTGGTTAATTTATTAGGTCTTCAAATCCACTTTGTACATAAGCAAATAAATTAAGAAAGTAATAAAATGTATGGGAAAAAGGTACATGACACAAAGGGAAATATGTGCAAAAAGTGCCCAAAATACTGTAGGAAGGACATAGTGATTCCTGCTTACATTACTGGTACTGGTGGATTTATCATTAGTCCTCACTGAAATGAGCATCTCTGCAGGAAGTTCTGATTTTGCTATCCAAACAGCATGGAATGCAAATCCAAATCAGATGCCTGGAAATACTGCTGGCTAGGAATGTTTGTAACCATACACTGCACCCTGAAAGCTGTCCCTAGTGACAGTAATGAAATATGCGGTACAATGATGACTGTGAGGCAATGATGTGAATCTCTCCTGAGGAGGAGAAATATATTTAATCACATATATAAATGATAATAGATAAATAATACTAGACAAGATAAGGCTGCTCAGCCTGAGGTGGTGATCCAACGTGTGGCTATCTTCAACCTTTTACCCTCTGCACCATGTCAGATTGCTTTGAAATATGATGAATTTTGATTGATTCTATGGTTGTACAGTATGCAACATTTTGGGCTGCTATGTAAAATAGAATGGACATATGGCCCATTTGTGGAACGTTTGTGGTACAAATGACATTTGTGTGATTTTGCCCGTTTTTATTTTGGCATGACAAAGACATGGCACAAACACAAATCATACAATGTAAACAAAGTAAACAGCACATAATACACTCTGATGGCACTGCTAACACTTAGATTTTTGTAAAAGCTTTGAAAACATTTCTCATGCAAATGTTTACCACAAAATTCACACCATTTCTTAGAATTTTGCCTACAAGCACAGCATCTACCTTGAGTGGTAGATGATATGTAATGGGCGCTGGATGATCCGGATATGTCCAAGCTTACTGGAGCAGTGGGACTGCCTTTTCTTTTTCCAAAACATTGAGTCCAACTTTCATGGCAACAGTGGCAACAGCACGTCAAAAATCTAAATGGCTCCTTGTTTCCTTAGAACCTACTACATGACAATGCAATCTCCAAGCAGAAATTAAATGAAACAACATGAAATTAAATTAATAAATTAATACATTCCTACAAAACAGAAGAAAACCTGTTTATGTGGAGCATTGGTAATCCAAGATACACCGGTGGAAAACAAAGTAATACCTCTTTTCCACCAAAAACCCAGGTCCGACGTGGGTTTTCAAACATGGTTTCAACCCAGGTCACAGCACCATCGATCTGGGTTATTCTCAGGTCAGCCCCGTTCACACTGAACCCGGGTCTGCCCTGCTAAACTTGTGAGGTCATAAAAAGTGGGAGGTGACTGCTCCACAACCACCAATCAGCTCATTTTAGGCATGACCCAGGTCAGATAACCCGGGTTGCGCCGTTTACACTGCACCACTACCCAGGTCCATCCTGGGTCTGACCCTGGTAGCTACCTGGTTTGGATTGCCGGATCGCTTGACCTGGGTTATTTTTCAGGGACTTTTTTACACTGAGCTGCGACCCGGCGGATAGATCCTGTAATAATCCGGATTATCACAGCAGTGTCATACTGCTTTTACACCTAAATCCTGGGTCTGACCCAAGATTTGGAACACAGTTCCAAACGGGTCAGTCCCAGGACAGACCTTTTCTACTGTGGCACCAATCTGGATTATTCCCGAATCAGTGCCGTTCACACGGCACTTCTCCTGGCGCTTGGAGATGGCATCATCTCCATGCGCCGAGAAACCCAGAAGTCCCCATGCTGTAAACGGGACCCAGGTCACACTGCAGGGTTTCACGGATTGTTCCCATGTAAAACCCTGCAAGTTACCTGGGTTGGATTGCCGGGTCACTCGACCCAGGAATCCAACCCTGGCCCCTTTTACACCTAGGAGCTACCCGGGTTAGCCCTGCAATAATTCGGTTTTAGCTCTGGTGTATTCCAACAGTAACAGCTTCACAAAGCCGATGTTCCACCTGTGGAACGTTGGTGGGTAAAAGATGTTAAAATGTTCTTCATTTTACTAACGCGTAGAATCGGATTAGTGACCAATTTTACATCAACGGAGTAAAGATATTAAAAAAAAAAAACTATTTACTTACTATATTGTTTGCCTGGAAATAGTATAGTAACAAGTTGGAAGTGTGAACTTTGTATCGCACCGAGGTGCATTTGACATCACAAACTTCCTTTTTGACAGCCTCAAACAATATTCTGCGCTATTGGTGAGCCCTGCCCCTCTCACTATCCAACTCTCAGTATGGGATATATTTACTAAAATGCAGGTTTTTAGAAGTGGAGATGTTGCCCATAGCAACCAATCAGATTCTTATTAACATTTACCTAACACCTTATAGAAGATAATAGCTAGAATCTGATTGGTTGATCTGGTAAAAATGATGACTGGATTAAAAACAACTTGCATAGATTTGTATTGGCCAATTGCAGTACAAAGCATCCCGAGCTCAATTAATAAAATGGCTAAACTACATTTTCAAGACTTAATACATTTATATTATTAATCCTTAGTATATAAGGCCATAATTGTTAATATGGAAATTTAGATTAGATCAAACTGATAGACGGGTGACTGAGAACCTCTCTAGCCAATGTATAGCAATATGGATGGTAGGTGGTCAGAGATTCCTAATTCATTGTGCCTTACATTCATCCTACTGAGATAGCTGGATAAAAGCTATTTTTTTTCTGTCATACCATTCAGGCCAAACTGTATAACTACTAGGAAAGTTTTGTGATCCTCCCACACTGCAATTAATGTAATGATCTTACAATAAAATTGTGACTTAATAACTATGTTAAATATATAAAAAAAAAAATGAATGACTTTATAATGCCAGACAGAGCTATTTATCCAATTAACTTAATGAAAATGCACATGATAAAAAGAAATTACAGGCACAGTGGAAATGCATTTCAAGGTTAGGCAATATTACGGTAACTAGTAAATGCTAGTACTGTAGGTGCTGATTCCTGCCATCCCCAGGCTGCATGTACAGCTACAGTTAAGCTTATTCTAATCATGCAGTCTAGGAGGTGTCTGAACCAATGGGAAGCCATGGGCCCATGAAGTCACTATGCCCAGCCTATAATGTGGCTCAACTGGGGTCATGGATCCACCCACACCACTGACTGTCACCACTGGGCCCATAACGTACCTGTCCCTCCATGACCTTAACTACAGATTGATTAGGAAGGCCCTGGCCAGGGGCACTTGGCTCAGCCACCCACAAATATTAACTCCTGGGGCGCAACCTAGCACCATTCAAAGCTTTCCACAAATGATCCCAGAATTGCCATCTGGTCCAAACTCCAGGCTCTAGGCTCTCACAGAGCCTCCATGGCATGGTGTCCCAGAAGTGCAGCATCTGCTAGGTCATGAAGTTATGATGTTACTTACAAAGCAGCTCAGTGGAAGTTTAGTTGATTAAGTCCTGCCAGAGACACCAGGAATCCTAGATATAGGGCCTGATTCAGACTTGGGAATAGAGTGAGATATCTCTCTCAACTGATCATCTTGGTGAAACCATGCTGCACTGCAGGTAGGGCAGATTTAAAATGTGCAGAGAGATTTAGATTTGGAAGGAGTGTTTCTAAACTGACATCTAAATTGTAGAGTAATAATAAAGCTGTGCAGTATTCGTGGGCTACATGCAAAAGCAGCCAGTATTTACCCCACATGTGAAAATTTTTATTTATTGACACCCCTTGCATTGCAATATGGTTTGTTCAGGTTCACAGTTGAGAGAGATATCTCAATCTATTCCCAACTCTGAATCAGGCCCATAGTACTGGCCCCTCCCCCACCCTAAACACCCCTACATTAGCAATAACCATTTTAGAACTTTGACTGTAGACTGTCATTTTCAAAAGAAGAAATGCATAGTTTTATCCCAGAACAATAACCATAACCAGCCATGGACCTCAGATGCCATATTGGTACTGGAATTTTTGGCGAAAATGGCATGGGGTTCCGCAATACTGGATTTCCACCAACCAACACTGGGCTCAACCATCTGGGGGGTAATGCAATAGCAAGGGGGACACACTTCATGGGGTAGGCAAGTATGAGGTTAACCCTCCATGTCACTAGAAACTCCTTAACCGACTGGTAAATGCCCCATGGGGTTCAGCTGAAGTCACATGTGGCTAATGCGTTTCAAGCTCAGCGAGCTCTTCTTGAAGGCTTCTATGACTTCAGAATCATGGTGCTTCCGCTATATTCTGCTCACTGACCATTTTCATCTGGTACAGTTTTAACCCCTGTGTACTGAGATATTTTTTAGATTATGTTTTTGTTGTTTTCTTCCATTAATCTGTTCTTATCCATTGGATTGTGAAATAAACGATTGTACCATTTATCACAGAATTGTGCGATCTCTGCTTTGCATGTGTGGAATCCATCATCGTTTACGTATGCTTGGAGACGGACTGGTTTTACTGAGTGCTATCAAAGAAGTATTTACTTTGTAAGCAGCACATCTTAGGGCAGGGGTGGCTAACTCACGGCTCTCGGCTCGGCAGACCCCCACTGGAACTGTGAATGCTGTCCTCTGAAGCGATCATAGGCTTAAGAAGCCTCTGATTGATTCAGAGGCCAGCGTTCCCAGTGATGGAGTGTACGGGTGACATCATGACGTCACCTGCGTTGTGAGGAGTCTGCGCGCCTACTGGATCTAGTTAGATCGTCAGGGCAGCAGCGACAGCAGGGCCGGGAGCGGGAGCCCTGACAGCGTGAACCTGATAAAGTATATACTGGGCTGGGGCACAACTACAGGGGGCACTGCATATGGGGCACAACTACAGGGGGCACTGCATATGGGGCACAACTACAGGGGGCCCTGCATATGGGGCACAAATATAGGGGGGCACTGTATTTGGGGCAGAATTACAGGGGGCACTGCAGATGGGGCACAACTACAGGCGGCACTGTATATGGGGAACAACTACAGGGGTCCCTGCATAAAGGGCACAACTAGATGGGGCCCTGCATATGGGGCACTGTATTTGGGGCACAACTACAGGAGGCACTGTATATGGGGCACTGTATATGGGGCACAACTACAGGGGGCACTGCATATGGGGCACAACTACAGGGAGCACTGCATATGAGGCACAACTACAGGGGGCACTGAATATGGGGCACAACTATAGGGGGTCTGGCATAGGGTCATGCTCCTGCAAGTGTCATACCAAGGTCGTGGGCACAAAAATTTGACTAGACCATGCCCCATTTTTGCGTGCGCGCCTTTGGCATGCACATGTAAACGACTCTTTAACTTGACTCCAGATATTGTTTGGCGCTTTGCCTCTGATTGGTTGGCCACCCCTGTCTTAGGGGGTTCTCCCTGCCTATCACTGCCATCACACGTTTATTAATATATTATATCTTAAAGGAATATCCATCCTTATTTTACTGTGTTTCACTATTTTTGGCAGTTCTCCTTTTTATATGACTCTCATGAGGAAACATATGTGAAGCATTGAAACCTCCAAGGAAAATACTGTTCCATATTATTATTGTTACTACATTAGCGGTATTCACCGCACCATCTTTGCTTTATTATATTCTCTATGTTCAGGGGTAGGAACTGGTACAGGACGGCAGCTTTTGTCAGAAGCACCGGAAGGTGTATTTTTCCGGGGTATGTGAGAAATACTTACACGCTGATAGCCATTTATCCTCTGTGGAGGTACTCATGTACTAGGCCTTCCTGCAGAACCAAGGCTCACTTCCGTGGGAGAATCCCATTGGTTAAGTGAGATTACCGTGAACATCTGTCTGCTGTACTGAGATATGCATATTTGTGGAACGTGTTTTCACCACAGACCGAATTGACTGTTATAATACCTTCACTAGCAATAGCAGCCCGTTTTATTATATACTAAAACACATATATTTGCTAACAGGCCTGATGCTACCAAGTGAACCTATGCAGTAACTTAGGGCTCCCGACACTATGGGATCTAAAACACAGAATTTTTACTATGCTACCCTCACACTGTATGATTTCATGATAGCACTATGATATCAGAGCCCAGTGCCACACTCTCAACTAGAGAAGATGCCACACTGCCCCCACTCCAAGACAAGAAGCTGTGGAATCTGTGCTCCGAGGATGCATGTGCCCGCCCCATTGAAAACCATCTATATACACAATGGCATCTAGTGAACACTATATCTATATTTATAATAAAGTTGTAATGGATGTGTCTGTACATAGAAATATTTTTGGAGAATTTTACTCCTTGGGACAATACATGAACTATGGAGACAAAAAAATAATTTTTCTGAATTTTTGTTAGTCTGTCTGTATGTTTGTTCTGGCATCACGCAAAAACTATGGGAAGAATTTGGATTGCGTTTTCAATATTGTATAGCTTAGTCTTAGAGAGAAACTGGGGTATGTATTATCTCAATGTGACATCAGGGAAAGGAGCGATAAAGGAAAAACCAGACACCTCACACTGAACGCATGCAGTGTGCAGGCTCCTCAAACCAATGATTACTAGCTACATATAAATATATTTTTGGGGGACAAATATACTTTTAGGAACTATTTATGAACTATGAAGACAAAAAAAAATGTTATCGGAAATTGCACAGGCACCTCAAGCCCAAAATGACTATATAGTATGTATATAAATATACAATATATACATATATTGCACACCCTGAACACAAACAGTTATATTTGCATGCATATAGAAATCCATAGATAGATATATCTCAAGATCTATTTCGCAGTAAAATCCAACTACATATTAAGCACTAATCAGGCAGCTAATCTTGACTTATTAAGTTACAGTATACATGTCAATCCAGTAGATGGCGTACCAATGGGCAGCTTTACGTGACTTGCTCATGAAATAGTAGCCCCAAGCATCTTTTTGTGTTAATCCTTGAAGGAAAAACTGCAAATACTGTATTGATTACAAATACATTTTATGATCAATATCTACAATATAAAACATACATCACATCACAATATTAGATGCCTCTACTGTGTTTGTAAAATTAGTTCCTCTGGGTGTATATATACTGTACATCAATGTTGCATTTCCCTTCTAGAAATGTCATCTAGTATTATAGAAGAGAAAATGGAAAAAAAACATAATTCTGTGTGTTTGTTCTTGCCTAGATTAGCCCCTTTCTTACAAGCACCTGTGATGGACTAATACATTAAATTGAGCAACTGACATTCTGTGTATTAGGAGAGAAAATAGTGTCTTGGCTCTGTTATTAATAAATGTAACATAAATTGTTTATAATCTTTCCTGTAGTAGAAAAATGGAAATAACAAATAAGTAATAAATAGCAATTAGTAGTACAGTAGCTAGATAGGTCTGTTGGTATCATCATCACAACATATTTTCAGGGCACCAAGAGACTAGGGGTCCACAACTATTCCAGTGGCGCAAAATCAGAAAATTCATGATGAGGCGCGTTCATGCCCTCCTAAATACTGGGGCCCAAATTTTCCTTTATACCTCTGCAAATCTTTTTACCAGCCCAACAGCACAAACGATAGTCCTCATACGATTATGCTGGGTACACACTAGCAGATAAATTCTGCTGATCCGATAAACACTGCGATCCGACAGAATGATTATGGGATCGGTGTGCACTCATACACACTTAGTAAATTCTAGCTCATTTCTCCAGCTCTCCTCGGAATCCGGAGCTTGGGTGCCATAAGGTGTATGCAGCACTTCAGATCCCGACCTCCCGATCTTACTGTTGCAGGAGCTTTTGAAACTGTTTATCAGCTAATGCTTCTGTATACTCACTATACAAATTTCAGCTGAATGGTCCAATTATATTGTATAGTAGTGTGTACCTGGGTTAAGAGATGCATTGAAGTTGTATAAGTTACCTCTCCATGGTAAGTGCTACACAGAAATGATTTATATAAGCCAGATGCACTCAACTTTAAATAAGGTCTATTGGGGTCAATGCAGACTTGAACACAAGTCAGTTTTATGGCTGGATATTGCATGTTTTCACATGGTGCATCATCAGTAGCTGATACTGATAATTCAAAGGCATATCTTCACTGATGGAATTGTGGCTGTGCAGAGCTGTGCATACAGCTTCCATTTGTTTTTAGAAGGATCTCTTGCAACAAAGACAATTGGAATTGCATGCTACTGATGATGATGATGATTGCTCTGTAACCAAGATCATGGATAGGATTGGTGCAGTCGCAGAGACGAGTGCAACTCTGCATTTAGTTTTATGCACACAATGCAGGTGGCACTGTTGCCGACTTGCATTCAATTGTGTTAATGAATGTGCTGGAAGGCTTTTCCTACAGTCTTGGTATGCAGAAAGCGAAGATACTACTTGCCAGAGTAATCCAATCTAGATTTGGGTGAAGTCACTGCACCAACAGATAGAGGTGACCACACCTAGATATACTTAGCACAGACCAAGTTACAGACAGGTCCTATGGGTTAAGGTCCCCATACATCTGCGACGGATTGCTGCAATGTTGCAATGGGATCGAAAACACCGATCCACCAGTCGGAAATGCTGACCGGCAGCCATCGATGTTCTGTGATTTGTCACAGAATCGGTGAAATTCTACATATTAAATTTCACCGATCTGCCAATCACGATTATTTTTTGATCGTGATCGGCATATCTGTGAAATCTAACATGGTGGATTTCAGCGATCCTGCAATGCTGGGTTGCAGGATCGCAACATCGCAGAAATTCATCGCTGATCTATGGGGGCCTTTACAAAAAGATTATTGAAATTATTTTAAAACCGGTTTCTCAAAAGTATGCCATACAGTACATTTTTGAACTTTAGATAGACTAAAACATTTTAACTATATTTGAGCAAGGCTACCAGGTTTGATCATGTAAGAGCTTAGAGGCTTTTTAGATGTTTTATTCAGGTTATGTCATAGTATAGTTGTGATAGCCTCTTTTATCACATTGAAACTGATGCATTATATCTTCTTCATGGAAGTCTTGTCAGTTACCAATTATGTTATTAGATAACATATAGAGAGTCAGGGAACCTGGTAGGTATCACTGATGTTTGAAAATGGTCAGAGGCAGTTATTTGATTCACCTTGACTGTGTGACACTGAGTAACACTAGCGTCAGGACAGCAATCGCACAGATCCTCAAGTCCTGATGCAGTGAGGGCAGAGCCAAATGTAATACTCCCAATTAATATTCTATCATGCAACACATTCTACTATACACCACCTCTCTTTACAGCCATCACCCGTGGTAAATATAAAGGGCCACAGCACCCCAAACACTCTATCACAATTGCGCAGGCACAAGCACAGACTACCACGCAGTAAGTTGGTCTCCCCCTGTCTCTAGCAATCAATAACAGTTATAGCATACTGTCTATCACAATTGCACAGGCTCGGCGACGGAAACTACCATGTAGTTAGTTTGATCTTACACTGCTTCTGGCAATCACTAAATAGATATTGCGTAACCTTATTGATCTTAATAGCTTCTTCTAAGACTAGATTCTGGAGCATATATGAAATACACTAATAGAGAACACTTTATTTACAAAAGAAGTACAATGCTTAGTTACAGAAATGTTATAATAAAACAAAAGAGTTACAGGTACATAGACAAACATGTATTGCAATTTCAAATAAAAAGGAAGAAAATTACAGAATAACATGCAGCCTATTCTGTGCTGGAGGTACAGTGGAAAATGATGATGCAATCTGTACTAGATTGATCCTCAAAGTCTGACTCCTATACCTTTTATCCTCTGGGCACCCACCCCATAGATGATGTCATGACCAAGTCTCTGACGGTTTGGTATGAAATCCTGATGACTGAAGATCCCAGAAAGGGTGGTAAGAACCCTAACCCTCCGCCCCTCCCTAATCCTCCCTTAGTGGTGCCTAACCCTAACTTCCCCTGGGTGGTGCCTAACCCTAACCTCCCCCCGGTGGTGCCTAACCCTAACCTCCCCTCCAGTGGTGCCTAACCCTAAACCCCCCTTCCTACACCCTAAACCTAACCCTCCTGGAGGGTTGCCTAACCCTAACCTCCCCCCCATGGGTTGCCTAACCCTAACCTCCCCCCGGGGGTGTCTAACCCTAACCCCCCTCTCCCCGTAGCCTAACCCTAACCCTCCCTTAGAGGTGCCTAACCCTAACCACCCCCCCTAGTGACTAACCCTAACCTCCACCTGGTGGTGTCTAACCCTAACCCCCCCTTCCCTCACCCTAAACCTAACCCTCTGGGGGGGCCTAGCCGTGCCTAAACCTAACCCCCCTATCCCCGGGGACAGTGATACTTACCCATCGTCCAGACGGTCAGGATTCCATTGGTCGGGATGCCGACGCAGCTATCCTGATCTCATTTGTGATATCGTAGTCAGCATTTTGCCTGCGATCGAGATTCTGGTGTCGGTATATGATATGTACATCTTAATTTCCATTCTTGAAACTATAACATGAGTTCAAACATGACTGCAATGTGATGTGAGATTGATTAGATACATAATTTCTCTGAAGGTATAAGTCCAAGAGATTTCCGAAATGCACCAAACCTGTATGTAGACTTCTGATATATTTCTAGGATTTTGGAAGCTGCTAGCTGTTATAGAAATATTATTTTTAGATCAAAAACAGATAACATCATGTTGTCTTTGTTTTGTGTCTGCAACCTTTTGGTAGACTGATGTTTGATTATTCCTGTATACCCCTGCTGTATACACAGGTCCAAGTAATCAACTTGCATCGACAGACAATAGCCCTCGTTTATGAATCCCAGTTCAGTTAATTGGATTTTACAGGGTGTCCTCAGATATAATGAACAATAAAAAATTGATAAAGTCATAGCATGCAGCAAGAAGTCAATCTCACTTTTTTATAATGTTAACAATTGTAGATACAATAGTTCACAAGAGTCCGCTACTGCAATCAATGTTAAGTTTTCCTGTAGTGAGGCTGAGAATGAAGAGAAACAAATGCAGTTTATGATGAATAAATTCTTACAGAGAGGTTATCCAAGGTGGTTACTTAAGAAGGCCACGGAGAAGGCCATATCGGCTCCTAAAATGCCAGGTGTGGAAAATTGTACAGACAACAAAGCAGAGAATTCCATAGTATGGGTAAACAACTATGGGCCTGATTCAGTATGGATCGCAACTGCAAATGCAATAGCAATTCAGTCACGCTGAGAAGATATGCTAATCCACTGCGATCGCTATGCCGTCGCAGCACAACATAAGGACGCCCACCTTACTTTACACAAATCTGTAATACTTAGTAAGACTACGAAACTATCGGTAACATCGCGTACAATCGCAGCCTCACGCATACTTGCACAAGCTCTGACCTTACTCAGGAATTGCTAACCTCATCGCACGCAGTTGATACTCAAGCTGCATATGGCATTGCAGTGCCTAATTTATGCATGCCCCTGCAATGGCGTATAGGCTTATTGTTACTCCTATCATGCAGATAACCATGGTATTATGTTACAACAAGGGACACAAATTGAAGAGAAAAATTTATGTATGTATGTATATGTGTCACAGCACACCGGACACTGGCACGCACTTACCGGGTCTGGCAGCAGTGGTCAGCGGCAGGGAAGCAGGCGTGGAGTCCCCGGCGCATGCTGCTGTGTAGCCATCCTCCTCCCAGCACATGGTATGGATGGCCGGACCTCCCCCAGTGTGATTTCACAGGAGGCGCCTAAGTCCTGCCTATATAAGGAAGTCCCTGGGAGCACTCCTGTGACAGAGTATAGGCTCCCAAACCTTACTCCAGTATTCATACCTCAGTGATTCTGTCTGCTCGTTTCTGACCTGATTCCGTCTTCTCCCTGGTACTGTGCTTGGTATTCCGGTTCTGACCTTGGCTCTGTTCCTGACCCGATATTGCCTGATCCCTGACCCTGATACATTTGATTCTGACCCAGCTTGCCGAACATGTTTGTACACCTTCATTATTCTCTGTTCCAATCCAGAGTACACCAGCAACTGTACTAGGGAACCTAGTCTGATGGCCGTAACCTGTGTGTCAAATGAAGCTAAGACCAAACCTCCTTGCGAGGGTCACTGGTGAATACCACCATCATGTTATACTCCGTGCCTCAGTATTGGGTATCGACAATCCCGAAGTACGAGCTAGCATCTATTATCTATACGTGAGTTGTGACGGAATACTCTAGCCTAAAACATGGATGCTGCTGGTAATCCCTAGGCATGGGAATTGCTGAAAAATTTCCTTACCTGAGAAGCAAGAACGTGATCAGGCCTAGATCATACAGTGCCTGTAGACACTGATGCAGCAAGTCGCTACTAATCAGTTGCCTTCGGTACATTCAGCGCCACCTCCTGCAGTATCTGTCCCAACTACTGGAACTTCTGCTTTCCTAAGCATTCCAAATCTTTCGAAGTCTGACGGTGATCCTAAGAACTGTCTGGAATTTTTGAACCAGTGTTTGATACAGACCGTAATTCTGTCTTCTGAAAGAACTAAGGTTGCTTATGTTATCTCTTTATTGTCCAGTCAGGCTCTAGCAGGGGCTTCTCCATTATGGGAGAAAAACGACCCACTAGTCAACAACTTAAAATTTCTGGAAGCCTTCAGAAAGGTGTTTGACGAACCTGGATGGGTGTCTTCTGCCTCTTCAAGCATTCTGCAATTGAGACAGGATAAACAGTTCGCCGGTCAGTATGCAGTACAATTCAGAACCCTTGCTTCCGTGCTAGGGTGGACTAATGAAGCCTGGGTAGCTGCATGTATGCTTTTGGAGCAAATGAAAGATGTACTGGCGTCCAGAGAGCTACCAACGTCTTTGGACGATCTAATTTTCTTATGTATCTGGGCAGACCTGACCTTTCGTCATAGAGAAAGAGCACGAGAGAGGGAACAGTCATGGTGCTTCAGTTTCAAGGTCGCTTCTTGTTTCACAGCTCCTGTAGAACCTCCTGAAGAGCCCATGCAGATTGGGAAGTCACAACTTCCTGTCGCATAGAGGAAAAGGAGATTTAGGAACAAGGAGTACTGTGGCTAACCAGGTTACCTCTTTACTAGCTGTCCTAAACGTCGGGCAAATGAGAGGGCCTAACTGACCTAGCAGTGGTCAGATTAGGTGCATTTCAACACACCCCAAAAGAAAATACTTCTTCCCAGTTTACTATTGAGGTGAATCTGATTCTAGAGGGAATCCCTGCAACTCTCAAGGCCTTTTTAGACTTGGGTTCCGATAGCAACTTCATCACAGCCATGAAAGTCAGAGAGTTGGGAATTCCTAGTGCCCCTTCAGACTGTTACGGTTCTCGCACGATTGTGTAAGACATCTAGAGCCAGGGAGAGGACTTCCACCAATAACAGCCACCTGCTGTTCCCTTAGTGATTTATTTACACACTGGTACTTAGGCGGCCACCTAGATTTACGCCTCCAGCAGTAGAGGCTTACACAACCGACGAGAGAGCGCAGGACTGCTGACTAGAAACATGGCTGAGGAGTGGCAGTCCTTCCTCTACTGGTACTAGCTGGAGTGAAGCTGCAGGTGATAAGTACAGGAACAGATGTGATCAACAGAATACTCTAGCAGCGGGAGATGATGGATCTCAGGAATGTCTAGGGACTATGGCACAGCTGGGTACTCAGGCAAGAAGCAAGTGGACAAACTAAGCAGGCTGCACAGCACGAATGACCAGGACTGTGATACTGCAGGATATCAGACAAGGACTGGACAGGCAAGATACATACAAGAACTTGACAAACAAGATACAGTACTATACAGAAAAGAACTAGACAGACAAAATGCAGACAAGGACTAGACAGACACAATAAAGAGAAGAACTTGGCAGACAAAACACAAGCTAAGACTTGACAGACAATGAACAATTAAGTGGCAGGACCAGTGGCTGAAGCAGCAAAGTTCAAAGTGTGGCCTTGAGGGCTGGGATGCAACTGGAACCTTCTGAGATGCGGCTTGAGAGCCAAGGTCAAATGCAGGCTATGATGCGGCCTTGCGGCCGTGGTGCAGCTATGACAGCCGAAATGCGGCTTAAGAGCCGAGATGAAATGCAGGCTATGATGTGGCCTTGCGGCCGTGGTGCGGCTATGACAGCCGAGATATGGCTTTAAAGCTGATAGTTGTTCAGGTCGTGATGCGGCCTTGCAGGCCGAGGTGTGTCTGGAGCAATATGGCAGACATGTGAACTCTGGCACGACAGGAACACAGGCAGGAAGCAGACTGACATGGCTTGACAGGACTCTGGTATGAAAATGCCACAGACAGCGGCAGTGTATAATTCATAGGCTAATACAAAACAGACAGACAGCTGCAGGACACTGGAAGAATAACTCCGCATACAGGAACTGTGGGACAAGGTAAGACCAGCAAAGATTCAGACTTCTGAGCACAGAACAAACAACATTCTCCAGATGTCAGATAATATAATCGGCACTGAGTGCAGGGCTAACTGAAATTTAAGAGACACAGGATCCAATCAGGAAAACATTGCAAACCTCCCTAATGACGGGCTAGTGTGCACCTAAGCTGCACACAGACAGATGATGATAGTGAGCACCTGAGACAAAACACACAGACAGAAATTAATGACAGGCTATGAGCTAAACACAGACAAGACAGGATTTCCAGCTACCTGCAAAAGCCAGAACAAGGACAGGACATGATGCAGTGTCCCAGTATCAACTATGACTGGGAACTGCCACCAAGATGATCTGCTAACCACAGATTCTGACACAGACTCCACTCTGTATGATCGGAGTGGATGGGAATAAGCTCCCAACATCAACTATCCGCTTCAGGACCAAAGGAGTTACCATGCAGATTGGCGCTCTCCACCAGCAGCCAGGAGTCCGATCATCCAAGGCCTTCCATGGTTACGCAAGCCTGCTATTTTAAACTGGAACGAACCCCAAATCTTGTCATGGGGATCTCAGTGCCATCAGAGTTGCTTGCCGATCATCCGACCCCTAAATTGTGTCATCCAGACTTCGAACATCTTTCCAGATGATACTCTCCCAGCTCCGTATCAGTCCTTCAGGTATGTGTTCAGCAAGAAAGCCGTTGAAACACTACGAGGGTTTTTAAGATAGACCAAATTACCCGGAGGAGCTGGTCTTTTCTTCGTAAAGAAGAAGGATGGAGGATTAAGACTCTACATCGATTACCGAGATTTGAATGTCATCACCATCAAGGACCGGTTACCACTTTCCCTGATCTCAGAACTCTTTGACTGTATAAAGGGGGCAAAGATTTTTTCCAAGTTGGACCTCCGTGGGGCCTATAACTTAATCAGAATTAGATCTGGGGACAAGTGGAAGACTGCCTTCAGCACTCAAGACTGTCATTACTTGATCATGTTTTTTGGATTAAGCAATGCCCCAGCTGTTTTCCAAAAGTACATGAATAACATTGGAGACCTGTTATACAAGTATTTGGTGGTGTATCTGGATGACAACCTGATATTTTGCGAGGAAGAAGTGAGTCATCACAAACATGAATGTGAGGTGCTGTCATGACTTTGGGCTTAAAAGAGCTCTTTTCTAGCTTACAGAAGGGCTGCTTAAGCCCTTCTGTAAGCTAGAAAAGAGCTCTTTTAAGCATAAAAAGCTAGCATTCCTAGGGTATATCATTTTGGGTTCTAGCCTTCAGATGGACCAAGGAAAGCTTTCCGCCATTGTCAATTGGCATCGTCTGGTGAGGATGAAGGCTATACAATGCTTTCTGGGATTTTGGAACTTTTACCGGCAGTTCATCAGAAATGATTAGTCTGTGGCAGGCCCCATCACCGCTCTTACCAAGAAGGGTCAAGATACCAGCGTATGACCCCCTGAAATGGAAGAATTGTTTACTCGTCTAAGCTGGCCCCAGCCATAGGCATAACAGGCAAATGCCTAGGGGCATCTGGAGTGCCTAGGGGCATCCCAATTCCCAAGCCTAGTGCCAGCGGCGGAGTGGGACAGTGGCGGCTACCACGATCGTAGCTCTGCTCCGATCAGGCAGCAGTCAGAATGAGATTCTGCACATGCGCAGAAGCTCATTCTGCCCAGTGATGGATCAAGGGTGGGGTAATTGGGCCGATGGTCTTCCCTAAAACACAGTCCAAGCCACACCTATTTACTAATGCTGAAGCCTCCTGCCGGGCCAGCTGGTCACATCAGCTGTCAGTCTGTCACTATTATTGATTCATATCCGCCGCTTGTATCCCTGAGAATAGGAAGGTGGACTTACATTTCCAGCGATTGGCTGAGAGATCACATGATCTCTCAGCCAGTGTAAAATAGAGCATGCTGGGGATGTAGTTTTATTGTTCACAGACAGCATCCAGTGACTGAGTCCAGTAGCTGAACTTAACCTGCAAGTGTTACAGCGGGTATCCACTAGCCGATTCAACAGAGCGATTGAACGATAACTACATCATTATCGTTCAATTGCTCGTTAATCGGGCTCACATCGGCCATGAAAATGTTGGAAACGACCAGCGATGCGTGCTCCCGCTGGTCATTTCCGACATCAATCATTGCCCGAAGATGCCAGTCAATATGCTGATAATGACAGTTTGACCATGTTCGGGGATGACGGAGGGTGCCTACACTGAACGACTAATCGTTCAGTGTAGGCACTGCAGGGGTTGGGGAATGATGGTACGATTACGATATCGTAACCGAACTGTCTTCCCTGGGTCGCTTAACAATACACATCTCCAGTGGAGAGTGCCAGCATGGTCTGGATTATGTTAGCTGGAAATTAAATGGATTCTGAATGCAACTTTTCAACCAAAGGTACAGTATAATGGATCTCTCTCCTTTTTTGTTTCTATCTATCTATCTATCTATCTATCTATCTATCTATCTATCTATCTAGAGATGAGCAGGTTCAGATATCTGAGATCCGAAACCACCCGAACTTAGCGATCCAAGCCAAGATCCGAGTCGGCTAGGGTTTTCCCGCCTGACTCGGATCTCAAAATGAGGCAAAACATCATCATCCCGCTGTCGGATTCTCGCGGATTTTGGATTGTATAAAAGTTCCCCGCGATCACCACAATTTTAATTCTCGCTGTGGAGAGTGAAGAGGAAGGAAGGGGCTGTGATTACTGTGCTGTGCTGTTGCTGTGTATAGGAGCTGGCTGCTGTTGTCACTTGTCAGGGGCTGGCTGCTTAATGTCCATAGGGGCTGGCTGTTGTCCATAGGGGCTGGCTGGCTGTTGTCCTGTCCATAGGGGCTGGTTGGCTGTTGTCCATAGGGGCTGGCTGTGCTGCTGTGTTGTCCAGGGGTGCTCTGTCCACCCCCAGCGTGAAAAAAAAGAAAGTTTTTTTTTCTGTGTGTGTGTGTGTGCGCTATAGCCACACTTATCAGCAACGTAGCTGCACAGGGGTGCTGCCTGAGTCATTTATCAAGGGGCTGCTGCCTCAATCAGGGGTGCTCTCCTCCCAAGTGCCCCCCAAAAATTAAAAAAATAAATCAAAGTGTTTATTTTTTTCTTTGTGTGTGTGTGCATTAGCCACGCTAAGTATCAGCAACATAGCTGCGCAGGGGTGCTGCCTGTGTCATTTATCAAGGGGCTGCTGCCTTGTTCAAAGGTGTTCTCCCCCCAAGTGCCCCCCAAAAATGAAATAAATGAATCAAAGTGTTTATTTTTTCTTTGTGCGTGTGTGCATTAGCCACACTTATTATCAGCAACGTAGCTGTGCAGGGGTGCTGACTGTGTCATTTTTCAAGGGGCTGCTGCCTCATTCAGGGGTGCTCTACCCCCAAGTGCTCAAAAGAAAAACAAAGTGTTGTGCTTTTCCCCAGTTTAATTTTTTTATTTTTTTTGTGTGGTTGTGTGCGTTAGCCGTAACTTAGCTGCGCTATTATTGCTTGGTGACACTGCTGTAAGACCGCAGTGAGTATGGAGGACAGTCACATGACACGAGAGCAGGATCCACATACCAGTCTTCTAGCTGCCAGCAAAAGTCATGATGACAATGCAAGGCCGCCAACGTCATCTATGAAGGGCGATGCCCGAGGGCTTAAGTCAGGCCATGTAAAATCAACTTTTACCTTGTTAAAGAAAAAAATCTTAAGCTAAGTCAGATTTAGAGAAACAAAAAATTGGCAATATGCCATTCACTACACAAAGTGGCAAGGAAAAGATAAGGCCTTGGCCTTTATTTATGACTGGTGGTTCTAGTTGTGATGATTTAAGCCCTTCTGCTTGTAGGAGATGTACAAAAAAAATAAAATTGTCTTTGAAAAGTCACAGATCCCTGAGGAGAGTCCAAGTGTGTCCACGGTTGTCATGTGTGAGACTGACCTTTCTAATTCTGTACTTGAAGAGGATCTTCCTTCCACCATTTGTGTACCCTCTGCAAATGTGGGGATGAGCAGCACAAGTCAACATGCTGACGTAGAAATTGAGGATGCTTCTGTGGAATTTCACGAGGAGGATATTTAAGTAGTTGGAGATAACAACAAGGATGATGACGATGATGATGATGAGCATGTTGATGGTGAGGATGTTTGTGTAAAAACTGTAAATCAGCCAACAGTTGTTGCCCATGGTGGGAAAAATCCCATTGTTGCCATGCCTGGGCAAATGATCAAAAAATCCACTTCTCATGTGTGGAATTATTTCCTCCCAAATCCAGACAACCTTTGCCAAGCCACTTGTAACAGTTGCCATGAAACAGTGAATAAAGGTAAGGACCTTAACCATCTAGGAACCTCCATCATTTGCAGTGCATTCATCAAATTGGAAAGGGTATTTCAAATTCTGAAACTTTGGGGACAAAAAACCAAACAACAATCAGTCCAATGTCACCTAACTGCTCCCTTTTATCTGGATCCAAGATCCTGCAATCTCCACCACCAACACCTGCATCATCATCAACATCCTCATTCATGATCGGAAGTAGTCCTGCATCCAATTTCATAAGCATGACTGACTCCTCTCCTATCCGTGATAACTCAGAAGGATCCTTGAGTGCTACCCCTGTTGCTGCTGCTGGGGCTGGATCTTCATCCCAGAAAGGGACCTAGAAGACTACTACTAGTAGTAATTTAAAAAAACAATTGACTATTAAACAGTCCTTTGATAGAGGAAGTAAATATAACAGCTGTCACCCAGTTTCACAGCGGATCACTGATGCCATGACGGCTGTGCTAGTATTAGATGGTGAAATTATAAAAAATGAGGATGATAGTGTGGAGGAAGTGCAAAAGGAGGATGAGGGGGAAATTTGTGTCCTATCTGACGCTAATGAAGATGTTGATGATGAGGATGTTGTTTGTGTAAATCAGCCACCAGTGGCAGAAGTTCTTGCTCATGATAAAAAGAAAGCCAGAAAAGCCACATCTTGGGTGTGGAATTATTTTGATCTAAATTCTGACAACAGTTGTGAAGGCATCTGTACCATTTGTAAAGCCAAAGTTAGCAGAGGACGGGACGTTAACCATCTAGGCACCTTCTCCCTGTTACGTCATTTGCAGCAAGTTCATGCAATTTGTGTAACAAAATTATAACAACCAGCAGTTTGGACCAGCACATGCAATCTCCGCCATCAACACTCTCATCATCAACCTCCGCCATAATAATTGAAGATAGTCCTTACAAAAAATGTTTTGTGGAGGCCCATACAAACCAAGGAGTTCAGCCACAAAAGTGTTAGTCCTAGTCGCTAAAGTGCTTGGGGGCCGATTCAGACCCGGACGCTAAGCCGCGATCGCTCGCTATCGGCGATTGTCGCCCCGTCTGCACATGCGTCCGAAAGCCAGTCATTGCGATCGGGAATTGTCCGCTCATTGTACACAGACTGAGTGCTACTTTCAGTGACAGATAGTGCCATTTGTGGGTGGTAACAAGCGAAGGTGCTTGTGAACGGGGGAGTGGTGGTGCGAACGCAGGCGTGTCTAGGCATCAATGCAGCATTTAATGGGCATCCATAATTAGCATGGAAGCATCATTGTTCACGTCACCTGGTAGTATTGCAGCCTGCATTGATCGCAGTGCTTGCGACGGGGTAGGTTCGACCTCAAACGCCGCGTGCAGCTCCGATTGCTGTTACTGATTAATCATGCACTTCCTGGCGATGACGTGTGCTAAGAAAGAAAAGTGGGCGTCTTTACACCAGCATGCGCTCACTCTGCCGTCGCTCTCTAAGCCAGACAGTGCGATTGCGGAATTTGCATACCCGGCCTCTTTTGGATGCGAGCGATCGCGGCTTAGCGTCCGAGTCTGAATCAGGCCCTTGGTTTGTTAAACTGTGCATGTCCTTTTTAATATCCCACATAAGAGTGGGTGGGAGGGACAATTCCATCTTGCACCTCTTTTCTTTACATTTGGCACAATTTGGGGCATTGCCGACTGACATTATTATAGTTTATTAAAATGCCATCCTGCTTGCCACTGCTGTGTGGCAATGTTTCATAGATGTCCTATATTTTTTTAAAGTGCCGTGCGTTTGTGCCACTGCTCTGTCGCTTACTTTAGCCAGCCAGCTCGCTGCAGCCTTTGGCCTGTATTGGTGAAAAATAGTGAAATCAATATTGTGAGCTGTGAAGTGGTAAAAAATGCCTGCAAATGCCTAAAAATTATTGTTATTAAGGTTAATAATACTGTTGGAACAAAACAGGCCCAAATGATGTGGTTGTAGCTGTTTATATCATTTTTTGGAAAAAATACAGATCCAAAACCAAAACCTAAACCTAAAAACACCAAGGAAAAAGATCCAAAACCAGATCCAGAACCAAAACACAAGGAGATACAGATCCAACACCAAAACACGGGGGTCGGCGCACATCTCCATATCTATCTAACTCATATCTATCTATCTATCTATCTATCTCTCTGTCTTTGTGGTCACAGATAACTTTTCAAACTGTATATCACTATACAGAAATAGTCATTGCTGCATTGTATGAAAGTGTCGGGAGTCGTATATACAGTATATTTTCACGTTTCTGTACATATCATATGTTATCACAATAGAATATACAGGTTGAGTCTCCCATATCCAAAATGCTTGGGACCAAGGGTATTTTGGATATCGGAATATTCCGTATTTTGGAATAATTGCATACCATAATGAAATGTCTTAGGAGTAGGGCCCAAATCTAAACACAGAATGCATTTATGTGTTATATACACCTTATACACATAGCCTGAAGGTAATTTTATACAACATTTTCAATAATTTTGTGGCTCAAACAATGTTTGTGTACATACATCAAATTCAGTTATGTTTCATATACACCTTATACACAGAGCTTATAGGTCATTGTTTAAGGCACAAATTTATTAAAAATAAAGTATACAAAGTTTGTGTACATTGAACCATCAAAAAGTAAAGGTTTCACTCAGTCATGCTAAAAATATTCCGTATTTCAGAATATTCCGTATTTCGGAATATTTGGATATGGAAGACTCAACCTGTACCAAAGTGTTTTCTTTAATAAAATTTACACAATGCATAAAAGGTAAATGTTTTGTTTTGAATGGTTTGTTTAATACTTAAGTCTGCAGTTGAACTGGGCTAACCCCTTTCACACCTCTAAAGCTGGGTACGTACTTAAAGATGTGTGTACCCAGCAATGTCGTCAACGATCCCAGTGCCGACGGGCCTACATATCGGGCGGTTTGTACACACTGGGCGATCTGGTGCCCGACCACCCGATATACTGCCCCCCGCATAACGCTGCATGGGATCGTCAGCTGCATAGCCTGATCTTACATGCTGCACATAAGCTCAGACGATGAGGCTGACGACCCCATGGGAGCACGCACTACACGATGGACTGCATACACACTACACATTTTTAACAATTTGTCGTTCCGATGTGTTGGAATCAGCCAAATCGTTAAAGATATTGTGTAGTGTGTAGGGGCCATAAGCCAGCCTCCACATTTTACATTGTGCACCCTTTCCCCATAAACACAAATAATTGCTTTTAGGTGCATAGTGTTTTCCCATTGCTTCTAATACTAAATCAGATTAGTTGTAGGAATGGAAGTTCTTTGTAGGATGTGGATTGAATCAGCACCATAAGAATACAACTCTCTCAGCGTAATACACAAAAATACAACAAAACCATATATAATTCTTTAGTTATCCATCTCATGGGGTACATAGGAAGTCATTTGTGTATTCTTGTAGGTTGAGGGTGTTGTGTGCTTTTGGGGCCAATTCAATGACATGCATTTGCACTGAGCACGTAACTTACGGTAAGAAGTTCTACACTCATTTCTGCTCATACCTCCCTGGGCTGTTAGGAGAAATAAGTGACAGACACATGGCGCAAAGCCGTTCAGGTGTAATTGCTTCCGCCCCTATGTGTCTGTGTATCTTTATGTGCAGTTTGTATACGGCTCAGCATAGGGTGTATTTTTCCTTTGTATGAGCAGCTTGTGCTTACCACAGTAATATCTATGCTAGGTAAGTACAGTAGATGTGGTCACATAAGGCATGTGGTCATTTAAGATAGGTGAATATGTCCCATAATGAACCAGCTCATGTAGGACTGATGAGAAATAAGCATTTATTGATGTGGATTAGTTACATTTGATAACATAAATACTGTTTAGTCCTTCTGAATGTGCTGCTAAGAAAGTATACTCCTAGAATAAATGTTCAAGAAAAGTGGGAGGGGCAGGACTGGAAGTGGGAGGAGAAATGAGTGAGATGGGGAGGAGTCAGGGTTAATTATTCCGCCTCCTCTCCCCCTTCCTAAAATAGAAGTCTAGATCTATCCCTGATTTTATCTACAAGTAAAATGGCCAGGTGATGTTTGCTACGCTTGCCCAGCCGCAGCCGCTCCTCCCATGGGCCTTTGCGGAGCTCGTGAGTCACACATCAGGGCTCCACCTCCGTCCACTAAGTCCAGCAAGAGGTCTGAAAAACAAGCAGGGGCGGCCTCTGGGAAAGGAGTGAGGCCAGGAATGCTGTGCTGGGAAAGGGGTGATGTGCTGAATGAGGGGTGCTATGCTGGGACTGGGGTGCTGGATGAAGCCAGGAGTGCTATATTGTATAGGTCAGTGGTATTTATATTGCCATTTGGTTCCTTTATATCCATACTGTAGTTGTAGTTGTTCTGTAGTAATATATTTTGTGAATTTAACACTTGTTTCTTAAACAATAAAAAATAAGCCATAAACCAATGTGTTATTTTTGGCATTCGTCTAAAAACACTAAGCTTGGTGGTGGGGTTATCTGCTAGGGGGCACCAGCCAAAATCTTGCCTCGGGCACCAAATTGGTTAGGGCCGGCTCTGTGAAAGAGTGCTTTATCTCAGACCAAAATTAAGACAACCCAACTGTGATCAGCCATTTTTCTTGGAGGTGGAAGCTGGGGTTGGGGCGATGCTCTCACATAAAGATGAAAAATGGAAGTGTTACTCTTGTGGCTTCTTTTCTCGTAAATTCTCAGCTCCGGAGAACTATGTTGTCGCGGATAAGGAACTGTTAGCCATCAAGCTGGCTCTGCAAGAATGAGTGCTACCTGCTGGAGGGGACAAAATTACCTGTGACAGTTTATACTGACCACAAGAATCTTACATGCCCAAAGACAGTTCATTGCTTGAACTACCGTCAGTCCAGATGGTCGTTATTTTTTGAGCGTGTCAACTTGGCCATCACATACCGCCCAGGTAAAAAAAATACCAAAGCTGATGCTTTGTCCTGGGCATTTAATTCTGCTGAGGAAGTAGTTCGGGTAGATAAACCCATTCCTAACCCTATTTGCTTTGTAGCGTTAACCAACAAAGTCAAAGTTCCTCCAGGGAAAATGTTTATAGAACCCAAACTCTGTGCAAAGCTTCTTCAGTAGTCACATTCATCACGTTTCAGTGGTTATGCAGGTGTTAAAAAAAACCTTGGAGTTAATTCTCAGGAGCTATTGGTGGTCAACGGTCTGTCAAGGACTTTGTGGCAGCCTGTCATACCTGTGCTCAACACAAGGTTCCGCAGCACTCTCCGTCAGGTCCCGTGATTTGACTTCCAGTGCCTGATTGTCCTTGGACCCACATCTCCATGATGTTTACCTCTAGGTTCTGAAGAGCATTATGCAAAAACTTTGGTGTCAACCTGAGCTTCTCTTCAGCCTACCACCCTCAGAGTAATGGTGAGACAGAGCGAGTAAATTAAGTTTTGGAGAAATATATTTGGATTTATGTTTTCACCAATGAAGATGATTGGGTCTCTCTGCTACTATGGGCTGAGTTTGCCCATAATATTTTTTTTCATGAAACAACAGGTCACTCTCCATTTTTTTTTCAGTATGGGTTACATCCAGTATTACCAGAGTTGCCAGTCTAACGATCGGTATCACTCCCAGCTGTTCGTAGTACAGTGAACCACTTCCTCAACATTTGGAAGGAGGTAAAGAATCTAATCAAAGCTTTATCACGGTACAAACTTTCTGCTGACAAAAAAAAGGAGGAAGGTTCCTTTGTTGAATCCTGGTGATAGAGTGTGGTTATCAACAAAAAAATCTGCGCCTGAAAGTACTCACTATGAAATTCACTCCCAGGTTCATTGGTCCCTTCCAGATCCTTCAAGTGATTAACGGTTGAAACTCCCTGGTACTCTCAAGATACAAAAAATGTGTTCCACATTTCCCTCCTCAAACCTCTAGTTATCAACCAGACTTCGACACCCGTCAAATCTTCTTTGGCTGCCTCAGTAAACCACCAAGAGGAATATCAGGTGAAACAACTCCAGGATATTTCGAGGCACAGTTCAGTTTTTGGTAGACTGGAAGGGGTATGTTCCTCAACTCCTCTGGAAATTCCCCCAGAAGTTCCCTTGCAAGCCATTTGTGGGGTGTTCATTGCCCACCCTTAGAGGAAGGGGTAATGTCACAGTGCGCAAGTCCCCATCACGCACTTACCGGGTCCAGCGGCACTGGTCAGCGGCAGGTAAGTGAGTGGGGAGTAATGGGTCTCACCAATCCCAAAGTATGGGCTAGCATCTACTATCTATCCATGTGTTGGGACTGTATGCATGTATGTATGTATGTTTATCATACTGTATATGCACCAATGGAGTAATACAAAATTTTGCATTATATTGTTTATCCTGTTTGCTCAGTAAATGCAATCCTTCTGATGCTCAGGGGGCTCACCTGCCATTTTGGTTATTCAAAGCTGAATCCCTATCATGCAGGAACTCCACCCAAAAGTTAACATTTCTTTTTTAGTGGAACTCAATATGATACCATAGAATGCATATTTCTTTTTACCTGTGGTCCAGCGTTGTCTCAGATTCTTCTGACCAGGTAGCTCTCTCTTGGAATCATTGGCTAGATACACTCTCCAGCAGATTTTATCTAAAAAGTACCTCTGCACATATTCAGCCCCCTCCCCTGCGCAATCTACCTAATCAGTGACTTCAAATTAACACTCAAAATAGCTATTCACAGCCAGATTTATTAAGGCACAGTTTGTTAAAGCCAACGTTGTTTAGCTGCTTTGACCAGACTTGTTTAGCGTTTATTTTTATAGCCTATTTAAAATGATGAACAGCAGGAAATGCAAGTCCAGGCTTCAACTTAGAATCGATCCGCCAAGTCTGATATAAAACAAAAGGCTCCAATACTTTTTATGAACTGTCTCCTCCCCATAGTGATGTCATGACCCAGTCCTTGGTGAGTAGCTGGTTTGTTAATTAACCCAGGGTCCATACCAGATCCACCTACATAACTTTTAACCTCAATACAAATAACTGTACATGATTACCCCTGTGTAATAGCTACATGAAATAAGGTATTCTCAAAGTAATCACTAATTTAATTTAAGATAAACAATGAATCTAAACAAGACTGCGTAGGGATGTGTGATTGGTTAGAAACCACATTTTTCAAAACCGATATGACCTAGGGACTCTCAAATCACACCCAACCAGCATACAGACCTCAGGTATATATATTTTTTTATTTTGGAAGCTCCTAGCTATGGTGAAAATATTTATTTTTAGTTACAAACAGATCCAATGTGGTGAAGACCTTGATTCCTATTTATTGCCAATCACACCTTGTTATCAGACGGCTGTTTAATTACTCCTGCCGTTCTTGGTGCTAGCTACTCATCCTCAAGTAATCAATATGCAAACATAAGACAATGCTTTGTTTACCAATATCCTCTCTGCTCATAGGACATCACAACCTAATGTACATACTAATGAAACTACACAATTCTCCCTTAGGGTTCCTCAGTGATTTACATGCTAGTGAAAAACCTTCCATGTGCTCTACATTCAATAAACTTTTTTATTCCTAGACCCCCATTATATGGGTGATATATATGGGTGATATATATGGATTATAAATGCCAGGGGATGACAAAACCTAACAAAAGGATAATCAGATTAATTGCCCTCAATTTCCTTTTATATACAAAAACCATATCTACAGTTATCATAATTATTATTAATGGAAAATATTTTCCTGTCTACAATGTCACATTCATAACTTGAACATTATGGCTTTTTATTGATCATTTCGCTCAGGATCTAGTTAGGTGACCACCGAATGGGATGCCGGCTCCAGAATCCATACTCTCGGCCAGAACACCAGCGCCGGAATACCGACATCAGTAGAGATGCCGACTCCAGAATCCCAACAGCCAGCAACCCGAACATAAGTATAGCGGGCCGGGTTAGTTGTTAGTCGCAGGATGCGGTGTAGGGTTAGGTTTAGGCTCAACGGGGGGGTTAGGGATAGGCATCGGGAAGGGGGAGGTTATGGTTAGGCTGCAGATGGTGGGGTTAGGTTTAGGCATGACCAGGGGAGGGGGCAGGGGTAGGGTTAGGCACTAAGGGGGAGGGTTAGGTTTAGGCACTAAAGGGAGATGGTTAGGTTTAGGCACTAACGGGGAAGGTTAGGGTGTGGAGGGGGAGGATTAGAATACTTACTCAGCCCCTGTCAGGATTCTGAGCATCGGGATGCCGCTGTCGGTAATTTGACAGTCGGCAACCCAACTGCCGGTCTCCCTTACCCAACCCATTTTGCTCACATCCCTTTGCAGCCATGTAAAAGTGGTGAATACAATTAACTACAACAGCAATATGGGAGCACAGCATTAGGCACGGCCTCTGTTTAGCACAAGTTGAAGTCAAACATTTATATGCAAGGCTGTTGTAATGCTTTTGTTAATAATATGTCTGTGAATGTTTTCTCAACAAGGATGGTGTTTTAAAACAAATCATGTACCGGTGAGGCCTTTACGTGCTATTAGTTATCCAACAATAAATGAAAGTTTAACACTCAGCTAAATGCAGGAATGTTCCTTTGGAAAATATGCACAGGAAGCTGTTTTTTTTTGGTTAAGGAATTTTTCAAACGTTCAGACTTGTGGATTTCCATGTGTGATATATATGCGTGTGTGTTATATATAGAGATAATTCACTCTTACAACAGAATTATTTATTTTCTGCTGACAGAATTTTCTTTACTTACATAAATATATTCATAATCTCTGTCATGTTTATACGAATTGTGATATTTAAGGTGGTGCAAGATGATCATTTTCATTTAGTAGTCTGCACAATGAAATTACATAATCAGCACTATCATTATTTATTATCATTATATATTGCTAGAGGTGTCTCACCGGGTGGTGACACCCAATGCGGCACCCCTTAACCCTTCGCCTAGTGTCTGTAAAGCCACTCCCCCTGGGTTGTCCTGTTTTGTAGTCGAGACTGTGTGTCACACCTCAGTTGCCACCATGCTTGGGGCTTACCCAGCACTCTGGAGCTGCTTGGAAGCCTCAGCCTCTCTGGACACAGGGGGGATGTGCAAAGGATGACATGTGCATGCACGTGTCATCCATCGCCGCTCGGCGACCAATAATGCAGTGTTGTCTGGAGAAGATTTGTCACACACAGCAGCCCCTACCCCATTGGAGCGCAAAGTATACTGTACATTCTCTACTACACACAAAGTAGGGGCCAATTTACCCAAGTTAAGCTACCAGTATGTTTTTGGAATGTGGTGAGAAATTGAAAAACCCATGCAAATAGGAGAGAAAATAAAACTCCACACATATACAGTAGATTGTTAATCAAGCTTATGACCCCAGCACAGTGAGGCAGCAATGCTAAGCATTGTGTTTCCAGACTGCCCATTTGCACCTACTGGGCCTGATTCTGAGTCGTCTGCAGGTCGCACATCTGCAACTTTTTGTAAATGCCACTACAAAGCCCTTCCCTGGTGTACATCCATGTGTCAGAAAGTGCAAGGACTGAGATGTCTAATTTCAGCATCTGTAGTTGCTGAAATATAATTTGGTGAGTTTTTAGATGCACAATCGGTCGCACCATCAAAACTTTCACCAGCCCTATGGCAGATGCAGATTTTCAGCCAGAGTGTGGCCTCCTATGTGAGTGATTAAGTGCCTGTGTACGGAAACACTTCAGTGACACGCCCATGAAACTCCCATATCATGCCCATAAGACAGACCACTGGCATGCATCTGAATAGCCACCACCCAGTCACCGCCCAGGAAGGCCCAATACATTGAACTTTTCCATGCCTGCATCTAAAATGGCAACTGCGACTCTGTACGAACACAAACAGGACGCATGTGAGGTGCAACCTAGATGCATGTGCACAGTGGCGACCCTCCCCATGGTGACACTCGGTGCAGATAGGATTGTAGCGCAAGGCAAAAAAAAAAGTGTGTGGACTCACGGGTAGGGGCGCGGCCGCGGCATTAGCGGATGTGTTCTTGTGGCCCAAACCCCCGTTTTAGTCACTCCGGGGGTCCCGGAGTTGTAGACTGCCCTCTAGGAACTAGTCTGTATGCAGTGGCGGCTCCCTCACTGTGTCAGGAGCCAAGTGCTACACGTAATGCTACAGTGTAGCACCCAGCTCCTGTCACTGAGGAGGAGTCGGCACTTTGGTGTCACCCCTCGGAAGGTGACAATTGGGTGTGGCCCGTACCCCACTTGTGAATACCCCAATTGGTTTAAGCATTCTCTGGATTAAGGGCCTTAAAACCTAAATTGCATTTACACAATCCAAGCAAAAGAGGTTGAGGTTGGGATGGAAACAGACACCCAGATAGGGATAAATACCAAATGTCACATGCAGGACTTCATACAATTCTTGGGAACTAAACTGACATTGGGAATTGCTCCATCTTCTTCTTGCGCCTCTCTGCAAACAAATTCATGTAAGCGAGACTGTCCTTTTAATTCTTTCTTTTTTATAGAAAACTTTATTTTCCTAAGACTATCTTTGTATTACATTATTATTATTTATCTTTGTATATACTTTAAGCATTTCAAATATCTTTCTCATATTAAACTTAATTTAATAAGAATGGTCTCTGTGATTCTTATTGGATCCATTTTGCCCTTTAAATTTGACTTAGCCATGCTACATATCTGTACTACAGGTTATTATTTTAGATATGATATTTATCACTTAATGGTAATTGCGTAGGGTGATTGGAAACTTCCTACATGGAGTGTGTTGTTCCTCAAATTCTTTTCGGTGGTGTAATAATTTCTGTAGACCCAGGTGGATGTTATTTTTATTAACTCTGTGTCACACGTCATGAAGGCTCAACTGAGTGCTGATCATGACAAAGGTACGAACATCGGTTAGAGATTGGAGTATCTAGGAACTGGGGATCTGATTCAGACCCGCTCGCTAGGATGCGTTCGCACGCAGCCAGCCGATTGTTAGCATGCATGAACTAGTGCGAGCGATCAGAATGCATTTGCTCGCTGTGCATAGACAGCCTGGCAGAATGAGTGACAGGAGAAGCCGTTTGTGGGTGGTGAAAGGGGCTGGCCGCTAGAAACAGGGGAAATGAGGTGCGAACGAGGTGTGCCTAAGCGTCTTAATGCCTTTACAGAGGCGTGCATAATTAAGAGGCATTGTACACGTCACTTGGTTGAATTTTACACTGAATCACTCACAGTGTTTGCGGTAGGGTATGATTAGCTACAAGCGCTGCGATAGCTACCGATGGTACTCGATGTACCGATGGTTGCATACACTTCCTGGAGATGACGTGCGCAAGTGGGCATCTTAAGAATAGGCTGGTGGGCGTCTGCATACACAATGCGATCACACGCTAAGACATGGGGCCTGATTCAGAGCCGTTCGCTATTTGTGGTCGTTCGTTCAAAAACAAGGGGTGGCTATTCAAATGATCCGTTCGCAAATTGCAGTCTGTTCCCACCTCTAAGTCTGAACGAGCGAGCAAAACATACGGTCGTATATTTGATAAAAACGCCCCCTGGCCGCACGCACCATACGTAATGTCCGCTATTTATTAGATTAATCGAGTACATCGTACAGCGTATGAACTGCTCGCTATTCTTGTGGTTGGTGTTTTCAACCGCTATTTTGCGAGCAGTTCTGAGTTAAAAAAAAACAAGTGACGTGGTCAATGACGCTGCTGTATTAATTATGCACTCCCTTAAAACGCCCGTTTTGACCTTTAAGCACGCCTGCGTTCGGATCTCCACTCCCCGTTTTCAAGCACCTTCCCCTGTTACCACCCACATACGCCTCATTCTGTCACTCAAAATAGCAGGCCCTCGCTGTATTGCGTACCAACGATTTTCGGCCGCACTGACTGGTTCGCGCATGCGTACTAAAAACCGTACGCATGCGCAGATGTGCGAACATCGCTCGGAACGAGCGTACTGCCGCTAGCGAGTGGCTCTGAATGAGGGCCATAGTGAGCATGCGAATGCCTTGCCATGCGATCGCCTGCCTTGCCGAAATTTGCATACGCATCTAGCGAGCGGGTCTGAATCAGGTCCTGGGTCTGTGACAAGTAGTACTACTAAATTACAAATAGTAGCTAATTGTACTATATACTAGAAGAAGAAAAACTTGAATACTGTAGAACAGGGGTATTCAACATGCGGCCCTCCAGTTATTGTGGAACTACACATCCAAGCATGTCTGACCACAGTTTTAGCAAACCCTAATATCAAAACTATAGCAGGCATGCCGGGATGTTTTAAAATAAAAAACATTTTTTTTTATATTGGAATCTCTTCTCCCTTAGATGCCCAGGACCCTCGCTGTTTGGGAGATCCTAACCTTCTTCACCTCCAGCTTACACACAGGGGCGCCAAGAAGGGTACAGTTTACCCGGGGCCTCTGTAGGCATCCAGGAGTGCAGGGGACATATAACCACACCACCTGCAAGGAATTGATTAAGCCAACCGAAGTGCAGAACACACCATAGTAGTGTATACATCATGGGGGTTTAGCCACACCACTCAGCACCCAGATCTGCCCAAAGTCTTGGTGGCCCCACTGATACATCTCCTACCACTTGTATCGTATCTACCCCTGTCCCAACAGACAGTAAGCTCTCACATGCAGAGCCATTTGAACCTTATGTCTCACATCTGTTTCTTAGTGGCAACTCATTAGACCAGTCTCCATGATGGGGGCACTGCATAAGGGGATTACCACTGGGGGCACTGCACAGGGGGGACTACTACTGGTGGCACTGTGTAGGGGGGACCACTTCTGGGGGCACTGTATAAGGGGCACTACTGGGGGCACTGCATAGGACATTTGTAGTACTGTGCATGTTCAAACTGTGACTTGTGTTTTTTTCCTGTAAATGACTTCTGTTTCTCTGCCGATAGCCAACACCCCCCCCCTCCACCCTGTCTCCATCCTTTGTAATATCTCTAACTGTATCATTGTTACATGACCTGCATGTTTTGCACATTCTCTGTACTATAAGATTATACCTGCTCTGAGAATCTATACAACTCCTGCCTTGGTGCTGAACTGTTCTGACATGAATTCTACATTCTTTTCTCATGTTTTATTTGCTTTAATCTGTATTATTTAATTGTTCCCTTTCCTGTCCGGAGCTTGTGATGATAATGATTGTGATATATATTTCACTCCTAGTTATTCTGCTTAAGCATGGAGATTATTTTAAATTCAGATCTTCCAACACATTCCCTCAGACCTCCAGACACCATATAATGCAATTATTATTATTATTATTAATATTATTATACATAATAATAATAATTACATTTATTTATATAGCACCATCATACACCACGAGTGGGAGAAGACACAGTTATAAAACTAGACTTGGTAAACTAACATACAAATATATAAGAGGGCCTTCTCACAAATTTACAATCTATAAGAAAGTAGGAGTTCAATACCTTTGCTGCAAAGGACAAGTGGGGCTCCTTCTCCGAAGATACAGTAAGACTGCGGAGAATGAGCTCCACTCGTCCTCAGCAGTGATAAAATCTGATGAACCTGTGCCCCACCATTCCTAATGACTGGTGGGGACCCTCAGGAGCCACCGGGTTGGTTCAGGAAGTGATGCTGGTGCGCGCATGTGCGCGAAAGTCAATACCTCAAACCCAACATCTAGAAAGATGAGGGTACCCACATTTGAAAGAGAGGAATCCCCTTTTCAAACATTGTGCTCACATACAAGCTAATATCTGGTGATCACACTGATCACCAGACATTAAACCCCTGCACTACAGAAAAATAATGTAGCCCAGGAATGGAGGAAGATCTCCCCCAACCTGGCTACAAATAACTAAGGGGCACCAATTTTAGAAAGGGTATTGGAGGTCAGTAGGTCATTTGAATATAGAAAGAGAATAAGTGTAAAGGCACACATCCACATGCTGACTAGGGAAAGACAGTATGATTACGACATCATAATCGTGCCGACATTCCCCATCCCCTCCAGTGCCTACACTGAATGATCAGTCATTCAGTGTAGGCACCCTCCCTCATCCCTGAACATGGTCAATTTGACGTTATTGGCAGATAGACCAGCATATTCGGGCGATGATTGATGTCAGAAACGACCAGCGGGAGCGTGCATCGCTAGTCGTTTCCGACATTTGCATGCCTGGTTTGTGCCCGATTGAAGAGCGATTGAACGATAACGATGTTGTTCAACCGCTCTATTTAATTGAGTAGTGGATACCCGCCTTAAGTGTTGTGTGAATTCTGTATAGGGATGGTAACTAGAAAGAATAAACGAGGGGGATAAAAGGGTGGCTCTGTAATTTGATAAGCTTCTTTAAAAGAATATCTGCAGGGTTGTAGGCTAAGAAAGAGCCTCCTGGTATGAGAAGGGAATTCCCCAGGCGGTGCAGACTAAAAAAGGTCCTGAAACCGGGAATGGCAAGTATTTAGTGAGGATGAGATGCACGGATATAATGACTCTCTAAAGGCCAATGCTGACTTTACAAAATTTTGATTATTATATCACTTTAGCCTAACACTGTACCTAATAACCCCCCTCCCCAAAATAACCCGTAAACTGTACTTTACAGGTACCTAACCTGTTTTATTATCTTACTGTAGATGGTTATATAAAGCAACCAGAGGTGCTTACATACCATAGCAGTAAATGAGGATTCCTGCTGCCAGCATGCTCTTTCTGAGGCCAGTATGATGTGGCAGTGGGGGGAGGCTGCTGCTATACTGCTCTGGGGAACAAGCTTAGCTGCTTTCAGCTTTTACATGTATCTGTAACTTAAAGTACAGTAGTTGGGGGAAGGGGGTTGTTACTATAAGAAAGATGTTAGTTATATTAGTGGGGATTTGTTACTAAAGAAAAAATATTGGAAAAGTTGGAGTTACAGTATGCTGGGCATACAGTATCAGAAAAAATGTCTGCCAAACTGACAGACATTTTATCTGACAGCCTGAAACCCATCAGATATCATGGCCATGTACAGTGAAATATGTCACAGTGTATGACCACGATAACTGTTTTCCTCACTTGGGGAGGAGACATTTCTTTGTTCCTCCCCTGTGAAAACGGGAAATGTTGGGGTGGTCGGCGTGGCGTCAGTGAGTACACTGTAAAGTCGCGTATCCACTACGCGATGTTACTGAGCGGTTGCACGATTACGACATCATAATCATGCAATCGCGCAGTAATCGTGCACAAATCGGGCACTATTATGTCGGAAATGACCAGCGATGCGCGCTCTCGCTGGTCGTTACCGACATCAATTATCTACTGAACATGCTGGTCAATCTGCCGATAACGACCGATTGCCCATGTTCAGAGATGATTGATGTGCCTACACTAAACGATCAATCGTTCAGTGTAGGCACTGCAGGGGGAACAGCAACAACGGAATGATTACAATGTTGTAATCGTACTATCATGCTGTCATCGCCTAGTGGATGTGCGGCTTAAGATGGGGCCGATGTCTGATCATCGCTGATCGTCGGGAACATACGCTATGCAATTACTAGCCCGATACGCAGATAAACAGCAGATCGGGCCGATAATTATATAATGTATGCCTTGTCAGAGCGTAGCACCGGCGCTGCCGGTGGTTTGTGCGCTTGCCTATCCAAGGATATTGGAGGGGGTTGCAGGGCCGCTCGGGGAGATCCTGCATGCACCCGACAGCCCTGATCTTGGAGTCCCGGCCGCATCTCTGATCGCAGCAGTCCCGCCGCTCCTTCAATGGGCGCCGCCATACTGATCTGCATGACATGAGCCCGTTCACACAGTCACACACACAACTCAGCGCTCCACCACTCCTGAGCCAGCAGGGGGGATAAAAAGGGGGCGGAGTGCATGCGCTCATTGCCTGAACCACGATTATGCGGGGTAACAGGTTATGCTGTTGCATTCTCCAAATGTGTAAGTTACTGTTCTAGGCTACTGCGGTTCCAGGCCTGGTTCTGCAAGTTCTCTTGCCAATCCCAGTCTGGTTCTGCAAGTTCTCCTGCTGGTCCCAGTTCGGTACTGTGAAAGTTACTCCTGCCAGTCCCAGTCCGGTTCTTCAAGTTCTCCTGCCGATTCCAAGCCTGGTTCTGCAAGTTCTCTTGCAGGTCCCAGTCCGGTTCTGCAAGTTCTCCTGCCGGTCCCAGTCTGGTACTGCAAAGTACTCCTGCCAGTCCCAGTCCGGTTCTGCAAGTTCCCCTGCAGGTCCCAGTCCAGTTCTGCAAGCTACTCCTGCCGGTTTCAGTCCGGTTCTGCAAGTTCTCCTGCAGGTCCCAGTCCGGTTTTGCAAGTTACTTCTGCCGGTCCCAGTCCGGTTCTTCAAGCTACTCCTGTCTGTCCCAGTCCGGTTCTGCAAGCTATTCCTGCCAGTCCCACCCCAGTTCTGCAAGTTACTCCTGCCGGTCCTAGTCCGGTTCCGCAAGGTCACCTGCCGGTCTAGCATGGTTACTCCATTACTCCAGTCAAACCAGTCAGGTTCCTTCTGGCTGCATCTAAGGTATCCATTGATGTTACCCATCACCAAAGGCAGTTCTCACTGCTACCCATATCTATGAGAAAGAGCTATATATTGCCTCCACGGTTCCTGTTGTGATCATATGCTGCTAATCCTACCCCTGAGACAGGTAACTCTGTAACACCAGCCTTGACATGCCTGGCTTTAGATTAAAGTTGTGTTCACTCATTTTTCATTTGTAAATACAACTGGCGAATAAGCTATTTGCAAACATTGGTATTTGTGTCTGAAATCCCATGGTTGTAAAACTTCTAAACTTATCTGCCTTTCTCCAGCACTAAGGGTTAACTGCTTTTCAAAGTGCGGCAACATCATTTCATCATTGTAAAAAAAGAACAGCACTTTTGGCCGCCAGCCAGGGTCTACTGTAGTGAACAGGATAGGAGGTGGGGGATGGAACTGCCCCTAATGATATCTGTTGTAACTCATTTTCTTCATGTTGGCTGAAATCTCCAGGACACAGTAAAGCTGGCCACACACCCCGTGATATAAAATCCAGTATCAGGCTGATATTGCTATATGCATGGCCCAAACTTATTGCAATACCCAATAACTATCCTATCAATACAACCATTATCGAGCATGGTGGAAAATGTGGTAAGTAGTTGACCATTGACAGGCCAAGTGCACAGTCATTCACAATCTCAGTAACTGGCCGCAGTGATTCAGTCTGAGCATCATATGTTCATATCCTATATGATTTGGTGACTTACCAGTATAGCCAAATTGAACTATGATCTAGTCACTCAACTCTCAGGGCAAACAGCAGAATCAGCCACTAATGGGTAGGTAAGAAACAACTTTAATGTACTGTATGCTAACTTTCACAACAGAAGTCACTAGAATAATGAAAAGTTCTTATTATAAGCTGGGAAGTGTGATTATATTTGAAAATTTGAGTTCACTTTTTACTCATCCTAATCCTATATTACTTGATTCAAAAAGTGGTCAATTATAATAGGGGTGGGTGGGGCAAGGGCACGGGGTACTAGGGTGCACATGGCTTCAGTCCTGTCTGCCTTGGGCACCTGTTGCCATCTGTTACTTTAGTCATTTTTCTGAGATGCCATAGAGGGTAGAAGAGGAAGACCCGATACTCCAGAAGCCGTCAATGTGCTGCAGTATCCGGTGAAGGAGGGGTTAGAGCGCTGCCCATCTGAGCACTGCACAGGGCACATGAACCAGAGCTCTCCTGCATCAGACATTGCAGCAGATAGCATTCAGTGGCATAGGTTGGATGGGGCTCGGGGGGGGCTTGCTCAGGGCCAGGCCCAGCCCTAGGGCCACTTGCAGCTCCCCCCCTCCCCTCTTTGAATTAGACTGCACTGCCGCCTGGCCACCCCCTCCCTGCCCCTGTACACATACCATTACCATCAGTGGATGGGAGGATGGCGGGGTTCATCATCGCGGACAACTCTTGCAGTGCAAACAGCAGTGCAGGTCTCTCCCAGCAGACTTCTGGTGCCGGCCGCAAACTTGGGGAATTCCGCCCTGTGCAGCAACACTGCTTGAAAAGCCCTCGTGCCAGCCCTGCTTAGGGTATATGTGACAAGGGGAGAAAGCTGAGGAAGTGACACATGCTCTCCCTATTCTCCAATATCCTGCCAGCAGGATATTTTTAGCTATTAGGGTATGGTCAGTACTCTGGATATCTGTAAGCCCTTTGTCCTCTAGATCCCTAGTTATGTTATAAACTTGTGCATATATATTGTATATGCTTTAGCCATGGTTAATGTTATGGATGTATACATTGTGTTATTATTCATGTTTGCAGCTTACCAGGCCTCCAACAGTACTTTGTGTGACGCACAGGGAATATATGTAAATTAGCCTGCTTGCCTCAGCTAGGCATGAGTATGGTTTTATCTTGACCACCACATTTTTGGCTTAAATGCACCTCAGGGCAGGGTTGTCTTGACAGCAGTGTGGGCCCTGGGCAAAGCAATGTAATGGCTCCCCTATCCACCCAATCACGGGAAAAAATGTAAATGGTAAATAAAATTAAACCCTCCTGCATGCCCATCAGACCTCCCACACATGCAGAGAGACTCTGTCTGCCTGATCTGAAGCCGGCAGATGAAGTGAAACTGGGACTAAGGTGAGTACTCCTCACCGGATGGGGTAGGTTAGGTCAGAATACAGTGCACCAGCGGCCGGCTTATATAAATATCACAAATTTACCAACTGGCCGCGGCTGCAGGGGGGCGGGTTAGCGGGCCCCTACAAGCTTTGGGCCCGTTGGGCAACTGCCCAACAAGCCCAATGGAAGAGATGGCCCTGCCTCAGGGGGTCCCTGTGTATCTGTTGTTAAAGCGATAATATGGTGTTTGTGAGGAAAATATGTATGTATCATTACAAAGCCAGGGAAGAAATATATGCTTATCAAGGCCTTTTCCTGTAGCCCTGTCAAATCTAGTCCTGATTGCTTGGCTCAGGGAAGTCTACCTCCTCTTTTAGTCTGGCCACCATAATCAACCATGCACTAGAATTGGTGCAGTATTAATAGTGCTTACTTTAATTTATGGCTGGGGTGGAGACTTCTTTTTGCTCTATATAAAGAACACATGCAGTTGCAGTATTTGGTGTGCTCCATCTTAGACTCCTGGGGAAGATGGGTTTATATGTGACAACAAGTGGAGGATGACCCAGGATCAGTTATGTACAGTAGTACCACACAAGTCGAGGGTACAAGTCGAACAGATATGATGCCGTGCGCCATTACCCGCATGTCATATAATCTATGTTTGATATGTACTCAAGCCTCAAGTGTGGAGAGTGGTTCCAGGGCCCCAGACCATCCTAATCGCCTCTGGACCCAGAATAATTTTTTTGCATATATTCCAACCATACATTAAAAATAACATTGGGAATTACGAGCAGTCTCTTGCACACAAAATTCTCAAGCAGAAATTTACAGAAATAGAACAGTCTTGAGCAATGTTTCTGCTAAGCCAAACGTTTAGTGAAGTGAAATGTGGAATGTTTCCCATAACAGATTAGATTGCTTTTTGCTTTGCCTTTTACTTATTCTGGGGTAGGCAGTGTGGAACGTGTGTTAAGAAATAACACACTGTATCAGTTTGTACCATTGCATTTCTCAGAATCTGAAGTTGTCCTGCTTCACAAATTGAGATTCACATCCAAGGGTTCTCATTTTGCAAGCAAAGAAAACACTTCATTGTCAAGTGTCTCCATTTTCAATTTGACCTTTTATTCTCTTTAATTCCAGGGCATGTTAGAATGTGCATCGGGCTGTCTGCAAATTGAGTAGACTTAAAACCCTGATCAAAGTTAGCAAACATTCTACCCTAAACTTGATTCATGAGCGTTTGTTAAGATAATAAAAATTCACCAGCATGAAGTTCATTACTATGCCAATGAACTGTAATTGTGTATCAAGTCTGATTTACCACGTCCTGTCCTCACTGCCAGATTTCAGACAAAAACATTAGCTCTCGTACTTTTCGGGGGCTAAGCAATATTTTAGGAAATCTATTTAACTTGTTATAAGAGGTAACTCTAAAAGCGTCGAATGTGACCTTAAATCAGAAACCGTAATTAAGGACGATAAACAGAACTTTAATGTTTTCAGATTCTTATTTTATGTGGAGAAATGCAGATTAGGAACTTTTACTCGGCTAAATTTGTTTTGACAGATATATGAGCTCGCTAGAGACAACTGCCAGATCTGGTTCTCATCTCACATCACCTTTACGTGAGGATGCTCATCTCAGCACGCTGCCTATACCAAGTGGATGGAGCAGGAGGCCCCTGGAACATGAGATTCTAGGTCCTGTGAGAGTCACAGTGGAGACCGGGGTATTGTCTGATCTGAGATTTTTTTTTTATACATATATATATTGTTTTTATTTTTGAAGTGTAAAATATCAATCATATATGACAATAAGCATGTTATATATGGAAATAACAAATAACAATGATGAATAACTGTAAAACCACTATAGAATAAAAAGAAAAAGGTTCATAAATACTATAAACAGTCTTGGGATTTTACAAACAATTACTAAACAATGAGAAACTGGAAAGTAAGAAGTAACGAAATGTAGTCAGTACCACCATGAGGTTTATACAAAAATTGGGGGTCTCCATCTAGTACCCTCCACTCAAATCAAGTCAGACACAAACTACCATGAATCTTTCTCTGCAAAGGAAGAGTCAGCATCTCTATATAACTCTTCCAAACATCGAAAAAGGAGGCCATCCGCTTTTCCTTCTTGAACATGGTCTCCACCCAATCCGTTCTACAGATGTGGTTTAGTTTCTCTTTATACAAGGAAAATGCAGGAGGACCAGGGTGGACCCAATCCTGAAGGACTTTAGGTTTTTTTCTTAACTGCAAGAGCTAAGTGCCAGAAGTTTTTCTACTTCAGGGTCCATAGGGTATCCACAGGATACCTTGGGGTATAGGTGTGATGTCAGTCATCGGGCACCATAGAGTTAAGCTTTCAGCCTCCCAGGATGCACTAGGGTCCCCCTCCTATACCCCGCCCCCGAGCCAAGGCATCTCAGTTTAGTTCGGTGCCCGGCCGGAGTCGGAGGCACCTGTTAGAGGGGGGCCATGAAGAGCCCCTGAAGTTTTTGTTTTGCAGCTGTGGCTGCACATCTGGAAGTACAGCATGGACAGTCAGTTTTGACGTCCATGCTGTCTTCCCTACACCCCCGCCGGTACCAGAACGCCGGTACCGATCCGGGGATGCTGGTGAGCATCTGGGGTCACAGCTAGCGGTGACCCCAGATGTTTAGGACCATGGCCGGATTCAAGGGGGGCAGCAAGGTAAGCAGTGGGGTCCCGCAGTGGGTCCCTGCTGATACATGGTCCAAAAGTCCCCAGGCAGGGGGCTCCCTGGGGACTGGCTGCAGTGTGGAGCCAGGTACTAACCTGCGCTTCCACTACCCCCCTGGGACTGCAGGACCGTGGCAGAGCGGTAGCGCTGCGGCATCCCAGGGGTTAAATCCATGCCAGGGGAGCGCGCCTTCCCTGTCTCACAGCCGGCGCCTCCCCCGCTGCACACAGCCCTCTCTGCAACTTGCCGACTGGCCCTGTGGAAGCGCTCCTCCCCCAGGCCAGCCTCCTCTCTGCTCCTCGGCGGCCATCTTCAAGAACGCATGGTGAACGCTGCTGGAAGTCTGGACGGAGGCATCGTGGTCTGGGTCCCCCCGCATACCTCTCCTCCGCTGTGGTCAGGTCTGTGTATGCAGCGCTGTGTCCTACCAGACTCTGTGTCTGTGTAGTTGATTTATCAGCGCTGGTTAGTGCAGGAATTGAGTTTCTTTGCATTGTATGTGACTGTGCTAGCGCTGCTGCCTGTACTTTCCATTTCTGACTGTCAGCCTTATTACTGTCTCTGTTCTTTCTGCTAAAGCCCTTGCGGTGCGGTGCTGCAGGGTGGTCTCTCGCCTTTTTAAAACAATTGGTGAGAGGGGTCACATACTTTCTACCATCATGTCTGAAAGTGACTTTCCTCTCCGGCTACAGTGTACTACGTGTAAAGTACCGTTAGCGGAGAGGGAGGGTAGCGCGGAGGGCCTCTGCCGGCAGTGTTTGTCGTTGGCGCGGCCTATTACGGTTACAGCACCGGTACAGGAGCTGCCCTGGGCTTGTTTCGCTCAGGCACTTACAACCTTAGTGGGCCAGTTAGCTCCGCAGCCCGCATTTACGCAGATGGGTTTGTCCCAGCAATCAGTGGTGTCGTCACCCATGCAGGGTTTCCCAAGACAATTGGTGGTACCCCGCAGTCTCCCTATTTCCCCTCTCCCGGTTTCTCAGGAGCCGGCGTGGGTTAACTCCCTGACGAGTTCTGTACAGCACTTGTCGAATGTGTTGCAAGGGGAGTCTGTGATGCGGCCACATAAACGGCTGGTGGCGTCTCTGTCGGCTCCTTATGAGGATGACGAAGGGACGTCTGATGATGAGGAGATTCTGGATCCTTAAGATCAGGAACCTCTCCATACTAAGGAAGCGGACGCTAGGTCCAAGGTGTATATTCCTGGACTTATTCGGGCAGTCCGCACAGCCTTGGTGATTGAGGACGAAGTTCCCCCAGCAGCTAAATCCAAGTATGCCTTTTTTAAGGATGTGAAGGGTGACGCCACAGTCTTTCCTCTTTCGGGTCAGTTGGTGGACCATTTAGAGGAGGCGTGGAAACAGCCTGGCAAGCGATACCAGCCGCAGAGGCGTCTGGCGGTGGCTTATCCGTTCGCGGATAATTATTTTGCTAAGTGGGAATCCCCTCCACAGGTGGATTCTCATGTGACACGTCTTGTCCGTAGTGCCACATTACCAATGCCATCCATGTCCTCCCTTAAGGATGCTACAGACCGCAAGGTGGAGATCTGCCTGAAGTCTGCTTATTCCCTTGCGGGGGGCAGCGCAGCCGGCTATGGCCATTTGCTGGGTTGCCAGAGCTATGGAGTGCTGGGCGGATTCGTTGGAGGCGTCCTTCGATTCCGACTGTCTGGCTGAGCAGGCGGAGTTGATTGGTAATCTCCGTGATTCGGCCACTTATATCAACGAGGCGGCCTTAGACATTAGTAACCTGGTGTCTCGAATTTCTTCGGCAGCGGTGGCTGCTCGTCGCACCTTGTGGTTGCGATCCTGGAAGTTCTCTTTGGTCCAGATCTGGACAAGATTGTAGCCACACTGGCGGCAGCTAAATCGGCATGTCTCCCGTCGGCTGCTGTCCCTTCAGGTTCAGGGCCATCGTCCTTTCGGTCTTATAGGGCCCAGCGCAGGCCCAAACCACAGTCTTTTCCCCGACAGGCTGGCCCCAAGAAATCGGCCAAGCCCCGGAAGCAGGCCTGGAGTGCCAGACGTCCGGCCCCTAAGCCAGATGACAAGCCTGTGGCCTGGCGGTCCGGGCCTCCCTTTGGGGGATCCCAAGGTGGGAGGCTGCCTGCTGCAGTTCGCCCGGTGTTGGTTCGGTCTCCACGACAGACACTTGGGTTCTCGAGGTGGTCTCCCACGGGTATGCCCTCTCCTTCCGGCACAGACCCCCGGCTCATTTTTTCACCACGGGTCTACCATCAGACCGGAACAAGGCCACGGAGCTGCGGAAGGTCTTGCACACTATGCTCCAGGCTGGAGTTATAGTGCCTGTTCCATTCTCCCATAGGGGCCAGGGTTTCTATTCCAATCTCTTTTTGGTGCAGAAACCCAATGGGTCGTATCTTCCGATTCTCAACCTCAAAGCTCTCAACAAGTCTTTGCGGGTGCCGAAGTTTCGGATGGAGACCCTACGGTCCATCATTCTGGCGCTGGAACCTGGGGACTACATGGTGTCATTGGACATACAGGACGCTTACCTGTATGTCCCTATTCTTTTGCGCCATCAACAGTTCCTCAGGTTTGCAATCTGCAGTGACCACTTTCAGTTCCGGGCGTTACCTTTTGGCCTGGCGACAGCACCGCGCGTGTTCACCAAGGTGATGGCGGTTATGGCGGCTTCTCTGCGGCTGCAGGGAGTCCGCATGTTGCCGTACTTGGACGACCTTCTCTTAGTGGCAGTATCGCCGGAGCTTCTTCTGCGTCACCTGGACCTGACCATTGCCTTATTGCACAGGCATAGCTGGTTGATAAACTGGCAGAAGTCAACTCTAATCCCGTCTCAGCGGATTCTGCACCTCAGAGCCTTATTGGACTCGGGACAGCAAAGGATCTTTGTTACGGGGGAAAAGATCTCTGCCTTACAGTCGATGGTGCGCAGTTGTCTGCACAGCCGCCGGGTGTCTCTACACTCGGCAATGAGGTTACTGGGCTCCATGGTGTTGGTGTTCGACATGGTGGAATATGCCCAGTTTCACTCCAGACCTCTGCAGCACCTAATCCTGTCCAAATGGAACGGACTGCCTCAGTCTTTAAAATCCCAGACGATAGTGCTCGCCCCGGAGGTTCGTCTGTCCCTTGCCTGGTGGTTGCAGACGACCCATCTCAACAAGGGTCGTCCGTTCTGGGTACCGAATTGGGTCCTGTTGACAATGGACGCCAGTCTTCGGGGCTGGGGAGCAGTTTCGGGTTCACACTTGTCCCAGGGCAGGTGGACTCCGACAGAAGCAGAGCTTCCAATAAATATCTTGGAACTCCGAGCGGTCTTCAATGCTCTCCAGCAGGCACATTGGGTTCTCCAGGGTCGCCCAGTGCAGGTCCAGTCAGACAATGCTACCACCGTGGCCTACATAAACTGGCAAGGAGGAACCCGAAGTCGGGCGGCTCTCGTAGAGGTGTCTCGGATCCTGGTATGGGCGGAGCACAATCTTCCGGCCATATCAGCTGTCTTCATCCTGGGAGTGCTAAATTGGGAGGCGGACTTTCTCAGTCACCAGGACGTTCATCCGGGGGAATGGTCCCTGCACCCGGACGTTTTTCAACTGCTGGTGGACAAGTGGGGTCTTCCAGAGATCGACCTCATGGCGTCCCGGCACAACAACAAGTTGCCGGTGTACTGGTCTCGCACAAGAGACGAAGAGGCGTCTCTGGTGGATGCTCTGTCCGTCCGGTGGACGTTCCGGTCCGCTTACCTGTTTCCTCCGGTTTCCCTTCTTCCACGGGTAACCCGGAAATTCAAACAGGAAGGAGGGACGCTCCTGTTGATAGCTCCTGCGTGGCCCAGACGGCACTGGTTCTCAGACCTTCAGGGTCTGCCCGTGGACAGTCCTCTGCGGTTGCCGCTACGACCGGACCTTCTGTCGCAGGGTCCTTGTCTTCACCCAGACCTGACTCGGCTGTCTTTGACGGCGTGGCTGTTGATACAGCCATGTTAAGGTCCAGGGGGTTTTCCAGCTCTGTAGTGCGTACCATGTTACGAGCTCGGAAACCGTCTTCCGTGAGGATATACCATCGCGTGTGGCATACGTTCTTCCAGTGGTGTCGACCGAGAGGTTATGCACCGTGGGAGTTTCATCTGTCTCGGATACTCGCCTTCCTACAAGCGGGACTGGATCATGGGCTTCGCCTTGCTTCTTTGAAGGTACAGGTTTCGGCCCTGTCTGTCTGGTTTCACCGTAGGATTGCTACAATCCCGGATGTGCGCACCTTTATGCAAGGTGTTCTCCGCATTCAGCCACCCTTTGTTCCACCTGTGGCACCCTGGGATTTGGCTGTGGTCCTGAGGGCTCTCCAGGGACCGCCGTTTGAACCACTGGGCTCAGTGGATCTTAAATGGCTAACAGCTAAGACTGTTTTCCTTCTGGCCATAGCTTCGGCCAGACGTGTTTCTGATTTAGGGGCTCTTTCTTGTAGACCCCCTTTCTTGATTTTTCATGGGAACAGGGCAGTGCTACGCACTCATCCTGAATTTCTTCCCAAAGTTGTTTCCCAGTTTCATGTTAACGAGGAAATAGTTGTTCCGGCCTTTAACTCACCTGGCCTTTCAGTGGGTGAGGCCACATTGGATGTTGTGCGGGCCTTAAGGACTTATGTTGACCGCACTTCTTCGTTTAGGAAGTCGGACACCTTGTTTGTCCTCTATGGCTTCCGTAAAAAGGGTTGGCCTGCTTCAAAGCAAACTTTGGCAGCCTGGATCCGTATGGCTATTTCTGAAGCTTATCTTCATGAAGGTCTGCTGGTTCCTCCTTCTCTGAAGGCTCATTCCACTAGGTCTGTGGGTCCTTCGTGGGCAGCTCGACGTGGTGCCTCTGCAGTCCAGATCTGCAAGGCTGCTACGTGGTTCTCTGTCCATACCTTCGTGAGGTATTACAGGTTTGACACCTTCGCCTCTCAGGATGCTTCCTTCGGGTGACGGATTCTCCTTTCAGCACAGGAGCGTCCCCACCCTTAAAGGATACTGCTTTGGGACATCCCCAAGGTATCCTGTGGATACCCTATGGACCCTGAAGTAGAAAATATGAGATATGGTAAGAACTTACCCTTGTTATCTCTATTTCTACGAAGTCCATAGGGTTCCACAGGACTCCCACCCTGTCGCACCTGTGCTGCAGATGGGCTTTGCTCTGGTCACCAGTTTTTCCGTCTCCCTCTGGTGAGAATGTGATTCTTGTGTGTATCCAGATCTTTTTTCTCTCTCTTCCTTCTCCTCCTCTGGCCTATGGCTTGGTACAAAACTGAGATGCCTTGGCTCAGGGGCGGGGTATAGGAGGGGGACCCTAGTGCATCCTGGGAGGCTGAAAGCTTAACTCTATGGTGCCCGATGACTGACGTCACACCTATACCCCAAGGTATCCTGTGGAACCCTATGGACTTCGTAGAAATAGAGATAACAAGGGTAAGTTCTTACCATATCTCATATTTTTATTGCCCCTAGTGACACATTGAGACCTAGGCGTGAACCCAAATATTGCCCATTAAGGAGTGAAGGGAATGTAATGAATCAAGGTTCTCTCAATGTCATATTTCACCAATAACCAAAACACCTAATCATCGGGTATTTCCACAAGGAATGATACAGGTCAGCCTCATCTCAATGACATCTGGGACATATGAGTATACATAAACGGATTTAACACTGAGAATGTTGAACTTGGCTGTGATGAAATGCAATGTAGTGCACAACTGACCAAAGATGGTGCCCGGCAGAATTTGACTAGCCAAGTGGTAATTCCAATTGTTCTATTGTTATAACTAATTTGGATAAAATTGCCTCTGTGGATATCCCTTAGGAATCAATAGAACACACACTACAACAGACCTGGGGATTCCATTTGCATGCTAGGCAGTTCAATTACTGTTCTGTCCACTGGGTATTCACAAAATGAAACTGAATTATAAAGATGAATACTATTGACACCTGAGTCTTTTAAAATCACATCAGGAACCGTATGGGAAAAAGCCAGGGAGTTAGGGTGGCTAGGGAACAAGCAGGTGAGTGACAGTGGCTAGACCTTCCCAGAGGCGCGGAGTCTAACTGACTTGGTGGTCTTCACCAGTGACCGCTCCATATGGTATATAGGTTTCGCTGCACCAAGTGAGCAGGTTGCGGCCCTCTGCACAGGTACCTCGGAGTGGCAGAAAGACCAGAGACTATACTGTATTAGCACGGATTAATACTAGGAATCCTAGAGATGAGTAAACACTGGAAGGCACTAGAATCAGGATTGTCACTGGAGATAATCCGGAAGCAGACTTGAGCTGATAAACACGGGAATTGTAGACATAGGAATGTACTGAGAGTTGATAGAGAACCAATCGCAGACTTGCACTGAGAATTGATGGTAATCAGTACTTGGAATGAGACACTGAGAATCGATGGTAATCAACACGGAATGAGATACTGAGAATCGATGGTAATCAGCACTTGGAATGAGACACTAAGAATCGATGGTGATCAGCGCTTGGAATGAGATTCTGAGAATTGATGGTAATCGATAGTTGGTATGAGATACTGACTGGCTCTGGTAGTCGATAGTTGGTATGAGATGCTGAGTGGCGATGGTAGCCAGCACTTGCTATAAGTCACTGAGAATCAATGATAGTCAGCACTTGAAATGAGATACTGAGAATCGATGGTAATCGATAGTTGGTATGAGATTCTGAATGGCTCTGGTAGTCGATAGTTGGTATTAATTTAATTTAATTACCAGTTATTTATATAGCGCACACATATTCCGCAGCGCTTTACAGAGAATATTTGTCCATTCACATCAGTCCCTGCCCCAGTGGAGCTTACAATGTATGGGGGTCATTCAGACCCGGTCGTTAGCGCCGATGCGCTCGGACCGGGTCGATGGCCCCCCACAGAACAGCGCCGGTCGTAGCAGGTCTCGATCCAAAGGGGGCGAGCTGTCGATGTTGATTGACCGGGTCGGGGGGGTGGCAGCCCAAACGAAGGCGTTCCCATGGGAATGCCTACCGTTTGGGGGAGGCCCCACTGACATCACTAGTGATGTCAGTGGAGAGCTTCCGGCTCAGACAGAGCCAGAAGCTCTCCGGGACTTACGACAAGGGAGACCCTACCCTAGGGTCTCGTCGTAAGTCACGATGGTCTCTGACCATCACGACCATCACCGGAGCGGTCGTTAGAGCTGTGGGTGTTAACCCACAGCCTAGTGACTGCAACAGAGGCGGGCGGTCAGGATGCAAGCGGCCGCCCAGTTTCTGAGCAACCGCTTGCATCCTCCGACCACCTCTGAATGAGGCCCTATGTTCCCTACCACATCTACACACTAGGTTTAATTTGTGTTGGATCCAATTAGCCTGACAGTATATTTTTGGAGTGTGGGAGGAAACCGGAGTACCCGGAGGAAACCCACACAAGCACAGGGAGAATATACAAACTCCACACAGGTAGGGACGTGGTTGGAATCAAACCCATGACCTTACTGCTTTGAGGCAGTAATGCTAACCATTGCACCGTCTGTGCTGCCCGTATGAGATGCTGAGTGGCTCTGGTAGTCGATAGTTGGCATGAGATGCTGAGTGGCTCTGGTAGTCGATAGTTGGTATGAGATGCTGAGTGGCTCTGGCAGTCGATAGTTGGTATGAGATGCTGAGTGGCGATGGTAGCCAGCACTTGGTAAAAGACACTGCAGAGCCTGAAATGCAGTCACAGTAGAAACCACTATAAGAGCGAAGTAAACACTGGGATGCAGCTAATCAGTTAAATTAGTAATCAGCTTGAAGGCTGACACATGTAACACAGAGAAGGCAGTTAGAGCTGAGCAGCACACTAAAAGACAACACAGGGATTTACAAGAAACACTGGAGTTCTGTGAGAGAGCTGAAGTAACACGCTGAGAATTAGCATGGGAGCTAATACAAGGTCAGCGTGAGGGCTGAAACAACACACTGTAGATACTTCGTGGAAAACATCGGAGAGCATAAGAAATACTGGAACAGTTGAACAGCAGTTTCCTGTTCCGGGAGTCAGATTTAAATACCCCTGGGTAGCTGGTCAGTGGATCAGAGGATCAACTGAGTGACCATAGGACTACCATTGAGATTAGTCAGGTGATATGGACCAACATGGCTGCACCCATGCCGGTACCCCGGGCATGGGCAAGTAGCAAAACTACCAGCATTGCAGGGCACGCATTGGCTCCTGAGACCAGAGGTGAAAGGTGGTATAATGACATGGATCGGGGTTCAGGAACCTAATGGCAGGTGCTTGCCTATGGGATCTTGTTACTGACAAAAATGCTCCCATGCAGCTGCCAAGGTAGTAGTGATCATGGGCCCTCATTCAGAGCCGTACGCTCTGAGCAGAGTGCACGCTCTGAATGAGGGCCGCCCTCCATGAAAATGGAGCATCCTCCTGGACGCTCATATAGCTGTGGGTCACCACCCACAGGCTATACGAGCGTGCAGTTTGATGGCCGCGATGGTCGTGACCATGCGACCATCGAAACTGCGAGCCGGAGCCTGCGGTTGAGGTTTTCAACCGCAAGCTCCGGAGTGATTTTGGCTCTATCAGAGCCAAAATCACTCCCACTGACATCACTAGTGATGTCAGTGGGCCGGCTTCTGACGGGAGGCGTTCCCGTGGGAACGCCCCGTCAGGGAGGCACGCCCCTGGCATGCCTACCAAAGGGGGCGTGCTGTCAATCAACATCGACAGCACGCCCCCTTTGATCAGACACAATGAGCGAAGGACTTTCCTTCGCTCATCGCGTCTGGCGCATGCGCACGACGGAGCTCCCTCCGTCGTGCGCATGCTCAGTGCAGAACATTGACCCACTTGCGAGCGGACAGCCGCTCGCGAGTGGGTCTGAATCAGGCCCATGGTCTGTTACGCAGCATCAATTTCCTTATCAACTGTAGTCCTATGGGACTCCCATAGGACCAATGCTGTTGAAGTGAATAATGTGACTGGGCCTGGCTTTGGGGACATACAGTCCATTGTTCCCAGTCTAGCCTAACAGATGGATGTGCATTCAAGCATAGCTTATGAACCTTCTTGGACAGGATGGATCTTTGATTTTAAAACAAATGCTTTGTATTTGAGCCTTTGAGCCAATCAAAGTTCAGCACATGTTACTTAGAAGACAATTGTCTGATGAAAAGGCTAATCACATAGGTAATTTTCTTTAGCTTCACAGTCCAATATCTTTGCTTGATCAAATATTTAAAATGTGGTCATGTATAGTGGAAGTTTGAGAAATATAAAAACTTAATTGGACAGTAAAATAAGTTATGTTTCATACATATGTAATTATATATACTTAACCAGCACATTGATACCATTCCTCCTATGGAAGAAAAAGTGCTGTATTTTTAACTATTTGTTGTTATATTAAATCACTGTTAGTCACGTTCTGTGTTTGTGATCTTAAAAGATTCAGGTGTCAATAGTATTGATCTTTATAATTCTACATTTAGATGTGGAAGTGCCTTTGTTTACTGTAAGTTTGCTATATTGGTGTTTGATTGCAGTTTTGTCTAGTCATGGAGTAAATGAACTTTCCTAAAATGGTCATACTGTATCTTTTGTTTCTAGTAATGAGTGTGTGATTTGGGGTTTTTAAGTCATTTATAGGCAGAGCAGGTGTTTTGATAATCCCTTTCAAACCAGCCTGTCACACATGCCCAGATGGGTCTTATTGAGACATCACACTATATTGTTTATTTCACTTTTAGATGATTAAAGTGGGCTTAATTTCAAATAGATGGGTTTCTTACAGGAAATGAATGGGTCATAAAATTTCTACCATCAGAAATCTGTCCAGCGATCTACAGGTCATAACATTATTTCATCTACCATTGGACAGAAACAAATTTATGTGTTTTTTATTGGCTTCTGAGTGACTGCCTCCTCTAACATTTGATATATTTATGCAAGGGAGTGAGCCTGGCTTTAATCCCAATCTATTACGAAGGGTCAATTCCTGGCCTGGTTCTTGCTGATCTGCACAATCTTCCATTCTTTGTTAAGCAATCTTGGGTGTAGCCTGTGACTAGTTCTTAATCCGTTAATGTCCCATGGTTAGTGTGTGCTCCACTGAGGCCTCATGCAAGGGAGTCTAGACCTATGCATGAGTAAAGGACTGGCACTGCTCTTCCTGTTCTGTAGGAAAGTATACTATCTGATATACTAGCAGGGAATTGGCTCATTGAGATCTAGGCTTTCATGCGAATTTAAGGAGACCATGACTTATGTATGAGAAGAGCCGGGTAGAGGAATATCAAACTGGATTATTATTATTATTATTATTATTATCCTTTATTTATATGGCGCCACAAGTGTTCCACAACTCCCTGCAGAGTACATAAAATAATAAGTGAACAAGAAACGAGTAACTTACAGTACATTACAGTGCAGGACAAGGACATGGTTTATATACATAGCTGCAATAGCGATTAAAACACTCACAATAAGTGCACAGAGAGTTAGCAGTGAAGTGTTAGGTGCCCTTGTGGGGATTAAGGAGTAGAAGAAAATGTAAAGAGAAGCATATGAGGGAAGAGTCCCTGCTCGTTTGAGCTTACATTCTAAAGGGGAGGGGCAGACAGACAGGTGTGACACAGAAGGGGTAGATAGGGAGGAAAGGCATGAAGTGGTTTAGGATGAGAGCTGGAAGGCCTTGATGAAGTAGTAGGTCTTGAGAGCCCATTTGAAGATTTGTAGAGAGGTGGAGAGTCTAATATGGAGAGGGAGAGAGTTCCAGAGGTAGGGAGCAGCACGGGAAAAATCTTGGAGACGGGAAGTAATCAATTGGCAAGAGAGGTGGCATGCATTTGTTGCGAGAAGTTGTCAGGGGGCGGGAGTGTGAAGGGAGAGAAGATCAGAAATGTAAGTGGGAGAGGATTTGGTGAGGGCTTTGTAGGTGAGTGTAAGAACCTTGAATTGGCATCTGAAGGGGAAAGGGAGCCAGTGTAGGGCTTGAAGGAGAGAGGAAGCAGATGTAGAATGTCTGGAGAGGAAGATGAGCTGAGCAACAGCATTGAGGACCGCTTGTAGTGGAGAGAGGTGGGAGACTGGGAGGCAAATTAGGAGAAGGTTACAGTAGTCTAATCTGGAGATGACCACAGAGTGGATGATGGTTATAGTAGCAACCTGGGTGAGGAAGGGTCTAATCCTGGAAATATTTTTTAGGTGAAAACGGCAGGACTGCTAGAGGTGCTGAATGTGTGGTTTAAAGGAGAGGGAGGAGTCTAGGATAACTCCAAGACAGAGCACTTTGGGACTAGAGGAGATAGTTGTGCCATCAATAGATCATGAGATTGTGGGAAGTGAGGTAATGGAAGAGGGTGTGAAGATGATCAGCTCAGTCTTGAGACATGTTAAGTTTAAGAAAGCGCTGGGACACCCATGAAGAGATAGCAGAGAGACAGTTGGAGATACAGGAAAGGAGCGAGGGGGAGAGGTCAGGGGTGCAAAGGTAGATTTGAGTATCATCAGCATAGACATGATATTGGAGGTCAAAAGATTTGATGAGTTCACCTAAAGAGGACGTACATAGGGAAAATAGGAGAGGACCAAGAACAGAACCTTGGGGAACTCCTACTGTTAGTGGAAGTGGGGGGAAGAGGAGTCATGGAGGAGACAGAGAGGTAGGAAGACAGCCAGGAGAGGGCAGTGCCATATAAACCAAGAGAGTGAAGGATTTGTAGGAGGAGAGGGTGGTCTACAGTGTCAAATGCAGCAGAGAGGTCAAGGAGAATGAGCAGAGAATAGTGGTCCTTGGTCATTGCATACTTTCATGAGGGCAGTTTCAGTGGAGTGGAGAGAATGGAAGCCAGATTGAAATGAGCCAAGGAGGGAGTGGGAGGAAAGAAAGGTGGTAAGGTGGTTGTAAACAATTCACTCAAGGAGTTTGGAAGCAAAAGGGAGGAGAGAGATGGGTTGGTAGTTGGAGAGTATGTTAGGATCAAGGGTAGGTTTTTGAAGAATGAGAGAGACAAGGGCATGTTTGAATGCAGAAGGGACAGTGCAAGATGTTAGGGAGAGATTGAGGAGGTGGGCAAGATGGGAACAGGTAGAGGAGACAGGAAGGGATAGGGTCAAGGGGGGAGGTGGAAGGAGGGGAGGACCGGATGAGGGCCATGACTTTCTCTCCAGAAACAGGGTAGAAGGATGTCAAGGATGGTGAGACAGATGGGAAGGGGTGGTCAGAAAAAGAAGGGGCAGGAGTGCTGAGGGTCTGATGGGATATGATGTCCTCACGTATGGAGTAAATTTTACATGTAAAGTAGGTGGCAAAGTCAAGGGCAGATAGCAAGGAGGGGAAGGGCAGAGGAGGGAGTTGAAAGTAGCAAAGAGATGCCGGGGGTTTGAGGACTGGGAGATGAAGTTCTTGAAATATGATTGTTTGGAGAAGGACAGGGCAGCACTGTAGGACGAGAGAATACATTTGAAATGGAGGAAGTCTGCCTTAGAGCGTGATTTCCTCCACTGACGCTCGGCAATTCATGAACACTTTTGCAGGTATCTGGTGCATTTGGAATGACAGGGTTGTGGTGTGGACTAGCTGAATGGCATGTGACCTCACAAATGATGATGAGGGGTTAACAGTGACTGGTTTTATTGCCCTGATATGCTAAATCCCCTTGTCAATGTGATGGAGTGGTCTTTGTCCAAAGGGGTCTGGGGCCAGACACTCTGGAGTGAGGTAAGACATGACCACTAACTGTACAGAGCATTCAAATCACCCAATAGCAGGGATCAGGGGTGTCAACTCATGGTAGGAAATAGCAAACTGAGGGTTTTACAGGGAGAGTCTGATCTGAGATCTGAGTGGAGTTCCTAGCCGGAGGGGCAGGGCTGGGCACAGGAGTCAGGAAATCCTGCCAGCTTGCCGTCCTCGGAACTGGCTATACGGAGGAGGTCTGGTGAAATATAAGCAGCCAACGCGTAGACTGTTCGGCATGCCCTGCTCCCTGTGGGCAGTGGACAATCAGGCCGAGCACGGACGGAGAATCCATTTCCCTGAGAAAGTGTCGAGGCACACAGCAGCCTAGCTGCGGCGTAACGTTTCCCCCCCAGCCCAGAAGGGTAATCGTGATGCAGTAACAGTTCCCACTTCTAATACTAAGGGGCCTCTGCTGTAGGGACATGTGTGTGGGGCCCCAAAGTTTAGCTAATACTACTGGCATTTCTGTATGGTATAATAGTTCGTAGTTGCTGTTTTACATATAGAATTAGTGTGTTTTTAAATAAAGATAACGGTGTACTACTGTGTCATTTCCTGTGCGATCCACAGGGACTCATAAAGGAACTGGGGTACTGTGCAAGGTGCTGAAGGGCGATAGGGCAAAAATAATGCACGCATAAACCCGGTCTAATTAAGTACCTCTATGTAGGAAGAAGGAGAGCGTCCAATTTATATATAAATTAGGGGTGTGCACCGGCCACTTTTCGTGTTTTGTGTTTTGGTTTTGGATCTGGATCTTTCTTCATGTTTTGGATCTGGATTGGTTTTGCCAAAACCACCCTTCCGTGTTTTGGGTTCTGGGTTTTGTGTTTTAGATCTGTATTTTTTTTTGTAAAAAGCATAAAAACAGCTAAAATCACAGAATTTGTGGGTTTTTCTGCTCCTATGCTATTATTAACCTCAATACCCTTAATTTCCACTCATTTCCAGTCTATTCTGAACACCTCACAATAGTGTTTTTATGTCCAAAAGGTTGCACCGAGGTAGCTGGATGACTATGCTAAGAGATACGAGTGGGCGGCACAAACACGTGGCCCATCTAGGAGTGACACTGCAGTGGCAGACAGGATGGCAGTTTGAAAAACTAGGCCCCAAATAGTACATAATGCAAAGAAAAAAAAGAGGTGCAAGATGGAATTGTCCTTGGGCCCTCCCACCCACCGTTATGTTGTATAAACAGGACAAGCACACTTTAACAAACCAATCATTTCAGCGCCAGGGTCTGCCACACGACTGTGGCTGAAATGATTGGTTCGTTTGGGACCCCACAAAACAAGCTGGCAATTAATCTGTGCCTGCACAAACTGGCTCTACGGAGGCAAGATGTCGTCCTCATCCTCCTCATCCACCGATTCCTCACCCTCTTCAGTGTTGTGTACATCCACATCCTCACAGAGTATTAACTCGTCCCCGCTGGAATCCACCACCACAGGTCCCTCTGTACGTTCTGGAGGCTGGTCTCCCTGGAAGTTGATAATTCATTTTTATGAACATCATCTTCTCCACATTTTGTGGAAGCAACCTCCTATGCCTTTCGCTGAGAAGATTCCCGGCTGCACTAAACACTCTTTCAGAGTACACACTGGAGGGGGGGCAACTCAGGTAAAATAGAGCCAGTTTGTACAGGGGCCTCCAAATTGCCTCTTTTTCCTGCCAGTACAGGAACGGACTGTCTGACATGCCTACTTGGATGCTGTCACCGATGTAATCCTCCACCATTCTGTCAATGGTGACAGTATCATATGCAGTGACAGTAGACCTGTCAGAAATTGTCGCCAGGTCCTTCAGTCCGTACCAGATGTCCAAACTTGGTCCTGCCTGCCCTACATCACCGTGAGCGGGTTGCTTAGGATACCTAAGTTTTTTCCTGGCAGCCCCAGTTGCAGGAGAAAATGAAGAAGGAGCTGTTGACGTGTCACGTTCCGCTTCAGCTGACAGTGTTTTCACCAGCAGTTCTTTGCACCTCTGCAGGCTTGTGTCGGCCGGAAAGAGAGACACCACATAGGCTTTAAACCTAGGATCGAGCACGGTGGCCAAAATGTAGTGGTCCGATTTCAACAGATTGACCACCCTGGAATCCTGGCAAAGCGAATGAAGGGCTTCATCCACAAGTCCCACATGCCGAGCGGAATCGCTCTGTCTTAGCTCCTCCTTCACTTTCTCCAGCTGCTTCTGCAAAAGCCTGATGAGGGGAATGACCTGACTCAAGCTGGCAGTGTCTGAACTGACTTCACGTGTGGCAAGTTCGAAGGGCTGGAGAACCTTGCACAACATGGAAATCATTCTCCACTGCGCTTGAGTCAGGTGCATACCCCCTCCTTTGCCTATGTCATAGGTGGATGTATAGGCTTGAATGGCCTTTTGCTGCTCCTCCATCCTCTGAAGCATATAGAGGGTTGAGTTCCAAAGCGTCACAACCTCTTGCTTTAGGCGATGGCGGGGCAGGTTCAAGAGTGTTTGCTGGTGCTCCAGTCTTCGGCACACAGTCGCTGAATGGCGAAAGTGGCCAGAAATTTTTCGGGCCGCCCAAAGCATCTCCTGCACGCCCCTGTTGCTTTTCAGAAAATTCTGCACCACCAAGTTTATTGTGTGAGCAAAACATGGGACGTGCTGGAATTTGCCCAGATGTAATGCCCGCACAATATTGGTGGCATTGTCAGATATCACAAATCCCCAGGAGAGTCTAAGTAGGGTAAGTCACTGGGCGATGATTTCCCTCAGTTTCTCTAAGAGGTTGTCGGCAGTGTGCCTCTTACTGAAACCGGTGATACACAGCGTAGCCTGCCTTGGAACGAGCTGGCGTTTCTGAGATGCTGCTATTGGTGACGCTGCTGTTGTTGCTGCGTAAGGTGATACATCTACCCAGTGGGCTGTCACAGTCATATAGTCCTTAGTCTGCCCTGTTCCACTTGTGCACATGTCCATGGTTAAGTGGACATTGGGTACAACTGCATTTTTCTGGACACTGAGGACACTTTTTCTGACGTTTCTGTACAGTCTCGGTATCGCATGCCTAGTGAAGTGGAATCTAGGAGAGTCAGTCATGCCAGTGACATGGCCTGCAGGACTACTTCCGATCCTGGCTAAGGAGGAAATTGACGAGGAGGGAGTTGACGGTGTGGTTTGCAGGCGCTTGGATACAACATGACAAAGGGATTTAGGTGTCCCTGGACTGCTTATGGTCTTAGCCAAAGTTTCTGAACTTGACAGTAACTTTTTATGAACGTGCTGCAGGTGCCGTATAAGGGAGGATGTTCCTAGGTGGTTAGTGTCCCTACCCCTACTTATTTCACCTTTACATATGGTACATATGGCAAGACAGTTGTTGTCCGGATTTGGATAGAAATATTGCCAGACCAAAGAGGTAGAATGTTTGGTCTTTTGCCCAGGCATGACTGTGATGGGCTTTTTCATCCCACAGACAACAACTGTCTCCCCCGGAGCCTGATTTAAACAAACCACATCACCATCAGAATCCTCCTCGCCAACTTCCTCCTCAGCACCAGCTACACCAGTATCCTAATCCTGTTGTACTTCAACAGTGACATCTTTAAATTTGCATATCAGCAAGTGGACTGTGGGTGCTCCTTTCAGCACTTGCAGAGGGCATGCAAATGGTGGAAAGAGCCACCTCTTCCCGTCCAGTGCTGGGAAGGTCAGGCATCGCAACCGCCACCACACTTGCACTCTCCTTGGGGATTTGTGATATCTTCTTAGAACGCACAGTTCTTCGCTGTGCTTTTGCCAACTTAACTCATTTGATTTTTTTAGCGGGATGAGGGCTTCCATCATCATGTGAAGCTGAACCACTAGTCATGAACATAGGGATAGACCTTAGCCATTCCTTGCCACTCCGTGTCGTAAATGGCATATTGGCAAGTTTACGTTTCTCCTCAGATGATTTAAATGTTTTTTTAAGGTCATTTTCCTGAACTTTGTCATTTGGGATTGTATGCACCCTCTGCTATGACATTGGGCGTCGACCTTGGCAGACGACGTTGATGGCATGTTATCGTCTATGTCATGACTAGTGGCAGCAGCTTCAGCACTAGGAGGAAGTGGTTCTTGATCTTTCCCTATTTTATTTTTATCGCAGAAAGTTTGGTCCTCCATTTATGTTATATTGATATATACGTGCGGCTAAGGCGCACACAAACACAGAAAATAATTTTTTATTTTTGTTGGAGACTAGTGCACTTTGTGGGTTACACCACCCTTTAAGAAATAAGCAAGCCGGCCCTTTACTTATGGGACACAGGCACAGGCTTGGCGCTGCTCCTTTGTTGATGCACGTGCAGCCACAGTGCACACAATTCACAAACACAGAAAATATTTTTTATTTTGTTTGGAGTGCACTTTGTGGGTTACAGCACCCTTTAACGGTCAAGCCAGCTGGCCCTTTACTTATGACACAGGTGCACGCTTGGCACTACTTTGTTGATGCACGTGCGGCTACTGCGCACACAATTCACAAACACAGAAAAATATTTTTTTTTTGCACTTGGGGGGAGCACCCCTGATGGACAGATCACCCCCTGGACAACACTACAGCACCCCTTTAGGACTGGGACACTGCACAGGACTTTGGAGTGGACACAGCCCCTATGGACAACTGACTGCACAACACAGTCCAGCCAGCCCTATGGACTTTGGAGGAGTGGACAACAGCAGCACAGCACAACACAGCCAGCCCCTATGGACTTTGGAGGAGTGGACACAGCCCCTATGGACAACAGCAGCACAGCACAACACAGCCAGCCCCTATGGACTTTGGAGGAGTGGACACAGCCCCTGTGGACAACAGCAGCACAGCACAACACAGCCAGCCCCTATGGACTTTGGAGGAGTGGACACAGCCCCTATGGACAACAGCAGCACAGCGCAGCACTACACTGCACTACACTACACAGCCCAGCCAGCCCTAACTCCCACCCTCCCTCTTCACTGTCCACAGCCGAGTGAGAAAATGGCGCTGATGCGTGTACCTTATATAGAACCCAAAACCCGCGAGACCCGGAAGGCGGAATGATGACGTTTTGCCTCGATTTCAGATCCGAGTCAGGCGGGAAAAGTCAAGCCTGACTCGGATCGGCCTCGGATCAGGGGGGTTCGGATTTCAGAAATTCGAACCCGCTCACCCCTAATATAAATGTGTAGCGCTAGAGTTTATTATATTGTGTGTGCAGGTGACGTGCATTTCACGGGTGTTCTGCCCACTTCCTCAGAATGTGTAACAGCATTATGGAATCAGTCGTGAGAGCTGCAGAAACCGCTGTGCTCCCACTCAACTTGACCACATTTTATGGACCACTGACCTGTTAAATGCACATCAAGTGTGTCTTTGGAATCGCTAATAGCCAATTTGTAAAAAGTTATTTTTACAAACTTTGATTAATGAATAAATGAATGTTGTTCTAATGCTAGTGGAGGCATTTATTTTATTAGGGCTACACACTATCCCAAGAAGAACTCCAAATTACTGGGTGCCAAAAGAGGTATTCATGAAAGCTTGGAGAGAGATAAATTGTGAGAGAGAAAATACCAACCAATCTGCTCCTAACTGTCATTATACAGGCTGTGTTTGAGAAATTACAGTTAGCAGCCGATTGGTTGGTACTTTACCTTTCACACATTTATCTCTCTCCAAACTTTCATGAATACCCCCCAAAAGAGTTGAGTATCACTTGAGTTACACACTGGCCATTTGCCAACTTACATTGTAATATACAGTATATATTTTCTTTTATTCTTAGCTTATCTGTGCCATAAAAGATATTGGGCCTGATTCTGAGTCGGATGCATCTGTGAAAATAGACCTATCTCCCATTTTCGAGCCGACTGCGTATACGTCAGAAACTCAAAACATGGTGTGCCTATACGCCGTCCAAAGTGGAAAAGTAGGTGCGTGTGTACCGAATCTAGGGCCTGATTCAGAGCCGCTCCCTCTGACAGAGCGCTTGCTCTGAATCATTGCCGGGCTTTTTTTTTGGGGATCGGCCTCTTAGCTGCTCGCATAGCTGTGGGTGACCACCCACAGCTATTGCGAGCGGCCATGATGATCGGGCTTGCGACGAGACCCTTGTGGTAGGGTCTCGTGGCCGCAAGCCCCAGAGAGATATTTTGGCTCTAACAGAGCCGAAATCTCTCCACTGACATCACTCGTGATTTCAGTAGGGCCTCCCACAAATGCCAGGCGTTCCTAAGGCGTTTCAGTAGGGCATCCCACAAATGCCAGACGTTTGTGCAGCCACCCCCTGCTCCCCGCCTACAAAACGGGTCGAGCTGTCAATTAACATCAACAGCCACCCAGACTTGTAGCGAGACTCGTTGCAACGGAGCTGCCAGCGGCTCACGCATGTGCACGCCGGAGGTGGTGCATGTGCAGTCGTGGACCATCTGTGCGCTCGCGAGCGGGTCTGAATCAGGCCCTTAGTTTGACAATTGCCACATTAGCATATGATATTAAGCACAATGCTGCGGTCGTAGTGAAAAGTGGCCACAGAACTGCGCAACTCAGAATCAGACCCTAAAAATCTTGTGGCTGCATGTGGAGGCCCATGCTGTCCACTGTTCTTATGACCGCAGCCATCATTATTAGTCGGGATTTACACCCGCTTCATGCTGGCTGCAAAAGGTCCGGCTGAAACGGAGGTCCCATCTCTGACGAGACAGAAGAGTTCCATTGTCTCTGCCCAGATACCGCCCAAAATTCTCATTTCACATAACATGCTGCCCATCGATGGACGGAGCTATCTCTACACCCTAGCGATCTCCGTCCATTCGCGGATATTTGATACGGCGCAGAAGCCAATTTCTTTCTTTGGTGCATGGGCAGTATGCTGAAATCCGTGAGATGCGTGTGACTCAGAATTATCGCCCATCTATCAATTCCTCCGAAGGGGTGACTGGAGTGCCTTTCCTCTCTTTATCGAAAGTGTCCTGTTACCCATTTACTTCTACAATGGAGAGGCATTGGGTCTTTCCAATCCATATTAAAAATACTTTCAACAGAGAAAAATTATGGCACCTAATTTCAGGAACATCTGCCAATCTAGCTGGCATTAGAAGAATGGAGGCATCTTCTAGAAGGGGCACTATTTCCTCTCACCTATTGCCCAAGACAATACTCTCGTTCTCCAAGTTAATTTCTTTATTGATCCCCTCCATTATCTATTACCCACGGGAAGCACGGCTAGGCAATCTCATTCTCTAGGTTAATAGTCCACCCTGCTGGTTGCACATTATTTATTTGTTTCTGTTAAATGTAATGTTATACTTATACAGTAAATGTTTAATAAAGCAACATTTTTTTCTTGTGAGTTTGTGATGGATGATTGATGTTAGTGGTTTACATTGATGATTATTTTTTATAAATATCAATATTTCCACATTTTTGGGAATTTTGTTCCATTATAATTCCACTGGCAGTACAGAATACCCATGACAAATGGGATCAATATGGATGCTGTTCAAACAGCATCAGCCAGCATGTGACAAAAAACCACAAAAACAATTACACAACCCCAAACAGAAAATAATAGATACACAGTGCAATAAATGAGAAGAGCTAAAATAAGGAACCTATGTATGTAGCCCATTTTTTATGATTATGGGAAGTTATTAAATGGGCCCTTGCTACAGGGGTGTATCTATAATGGGTGCAGTGTGCAGTGCACACAGGACCCTGGGTCTAGGTGGGCCCATACCACACACCCTGCACCCATACTTTCTAATACTTACCTCTCTGAGGTCCCATGCCAGGTGTCTCAGCCCTGCACAAAATGCGGGAAAATGGCCACCGCGGCCATTTTATTGGCGTTTTGCACATGCGCAGTGAGGAAATCGCTGGAAAAATGGCGGATGTGTGCAGACTAGTGCCCAGAGACTACTGCTGCTGCGGTCATCAGTCAGTCTGCTGCCAGCCACCAGAGAGAGAGAAGGGGGCTCAGGATGGGGAATGCATACGGGCCCCCTCCTTTCTTAATACGACCCTGTCTTGCTATCAGGTAAAACAGAAGTGGGAGGTCTCAGACGCAAACTGGTTCCCAGCTGCTCAAAACTAGCAAAACCACCACCATATCAGAAATGGATTAAAGTGTAAAGGTACAAAAACATTCAGTTGAGTTTGGCACTACCTGCAGAGGAGGTGAGGAGTCTAACGTGGTGCAGGTGTTCACCAGGGATCCTCGTGAGAATGTATGGAATTTACTGTGAACGCCACACAGGCTATGGCCCCCTGTGCGGGTACCAGATGTGACTGCCAGGTATTTATAGGTATAGTCTACCGATAATGTGTATTATGTGGAACCTACTACAGGAGGGAATGGTCAGCTATACCAGGTATGTTGATGAAGGTAATAATGACCACCTTAGCTAATAATGGACAAAAGTACAGAGGACTGAAAAATAGTCACTAGCAATTTGGATAATGAAACAGAAAACACCAGACAGCAACTAGCAGAAATATTATGAAAAATAGGAGTAGAAATAAGAGCCAAAATGGTCCGGAATGGCTGCACAATCTCATACTAAAGTTCTGGCACTTCCAAGGTGCACAGAGCAGATTTAAATATCCTGCTCACTGAACGAGTAGGGCCATCAGCAGGATTGGTCATGTGTCACTTCTCATCCATCTTCAGTCTGGCTTCAGTCCAATCCACTCCACTGAAACTACCCTAACTAAGGTCACAAAGGGTAACTTCTCTCTCCTCATCCTTCTCAATCTGTCTGCCACCAGCGACAATGTTGACCTCCCTCTCCTCCTTTACAGTCTCCAGTCCATCAGCCTCTGTAAGTCTGACTTCATGTACGGCTTCTTTTCTGTCTGTACCTCCCCCTCACTTCCTTTACTTGTAGGCTTTCACCAAGGGTTTATACCAGTCTTCCTCATAATTTGTTACCTTGTCCTCTCCGCAATATATTTTTCTTATTTCAGCATCCAACTGTTCATTCCCTCTCCATAGAGTTGTAAACTCTTATGGAAAGTGTCCTCCTCCCTCTTACTCTTCCCTAGCATATTCCCTGTCACCAGCTCTACTCCATTGTCTCCTTCTACCCTTCAGTGACTCTGACTCTGCCTGCTAACACATACGTTGGGTACAGGATGAATTGATTCTTTCTTACCCATTACTTTTGCTAGCTTCAGCAAGTTGCCCTACCCTTACCCCTATTATCTGTCCTACTCAGTCTGTGGTGTGACATTAAGGTTTGGTGCTACTGTATGGTATGCTTTTCTACTTAATTTTGAATACATGTTACTGTAAAATGTTTTCTATATCTATATGCTGCAGCATACCCATTGTGGTGCCTTAGAAATAAAAGTTGATAATAATAATAAAAATAATGATGCAAAAGTAACATATAGAAAGCACTCTTGAAGTTAGAAAAAAAATGGATCTACAAACTTATAAAAATGTAAGTGAATGGAATTGACACAGACATATGTAGGGCCTTAGGAAATAGCCTGCAAGATGCAGGCACTGACATGATATCGACAAGATTGCATATATTTTTAAAACAGAAATAATTTAAAAACAAAGTCAACCTTGTTTTGTCTTTTAAATTATTACATCTTTAAAAATACAGGCTAATTAACTGGAATCACAGCGGTGCCTGCATATCACAGGTTATTACATAAAAGACCTTTAACATTTCCACTGAACATAACACTACAAAATTTCGCTACTATAATACTCCCTATTTAAATCTCACACCCACTAATAATTTTAACAATATCTTACTGGCACTACTTCAGATTATAAACCATACAATATTTATTTCCAAAATAATTAGTTCTAATAATTACCACTAACCATAGCTTATCATTACACCACATAAATATATCCCATAATTATTGTCATTTTTATTCAGATTTATTTGTATTTTTTATTTTCATTTGTATTCATAGTTGTTTTATTTTTATTATATTTTTTATTATATTTTATTTTTATTATTTTAATATCATTATTTTTATTTACATTTATTATTTTGAATATTATTATTGGTTGCACTGTAGTATTTTTATCTTTGCTATTATTGTTGTTATTATTTGTATTATTAATTTTCACTTTTACTATATCTCTATTACCACTCAGATAGATGCCTTACTATATTTGTATGTAGCACATTTCCTCCCACCTTGGTCTATAAATTCTCATACTGCTCTGAGTGCATATTTTCAAACATATACCTTGAACATAATTCATCCTCTATGCAATGACCACACACGCACTGTGAATCCATATCCATATATAATGTTTGTATCTCCCACCATTATTACACAATTTCTCCATTAAATATTAATAACACACATGGATAGTTTATGATACACATCACACACATTGGCCCTCATTCAGAGCCGTTCGCTATTTGCGTTCGTTCGTTCAAAAACAAGGGGTGGCTATGCAAATGATCCGTTCGCACATTGCAGTCTGTTCACACCTCTAAGTCTGAACGAGCGAGCAAAACATACGCTCGTTTATTTGATAAAAACGCCCCCTGGCCGCTCGCACCATACGTCATGTCCGCTATTTATTAGATTAATCGAGTACATCGAACAGGATAAGAACTGCTCGCTATTCTTGTGGTTGGTTTTTTCAACCGCTATTTTGCGAGCAGTTCTGAGTTAAAAAAAACCAAGTGACGTGGTCATTGACGCTGCTGTATTAATTATGCACACCCATAAAACGCCCGTTTTGACCTTTAAGCACGCCTGCGATCGGATTTCCACTCCCCGTTTTCAAGCACCTTCCCCTGTTACCACCCACATACGCCTCCTTCTGTCACTCAAAATAGCAGGCATTCGCTATATTGTGTACAAATGATTTTCGGCCGCACTGACCGGTTCGCGCATGCGTACTAAAAACCGTACGCATGCGCAGATGTGCGAACATCGCTCGGAACGAGCGTACTGCCGCTAGCGAGTGGCTCTGAATGAGGGCCATAGATAGTTTACGATGCACAGAGCACACAGGGCATGATGCAGAGTAAGTATTATGCCAGTTGGTGGATAATGATGATGGTGATGACGGTCCCACCACTAGTGAACCATTTGTGACTGGCTGTTTGCGAATGCTCCATTTACACTGTTTGCTGATTTTTTTTTGTGTGTTTAACTATGGAGAAATATTTCTGATGAACTAGAGGATTTTTTTACATTTAATAGATGTATAAAAGCAGGGCCTGTAACTAGAGGTATGCAAGCGGTGCTGCCACCCCATGGCAAATGCATTTGGTCACATAGATGCCCCATAGATGGGGCATAGATGCCCCATGGCAAATGCATTTGACTTGCAGGGTGCTTGGAACGGCATTCTACAGCAGGAGGTCAGATAAAGAGGTATCCAAATCAATAAGCAAAGGGAAGTACATATAAGCTAGGGTCATACACAGGGAGTCATTCAGATATTAAAGCTACAGAAAACTGGCAGATGGGAACACAGAGTGAATTTAATAATATGTCAATGGGTGGAACTAAGGAGCATGTTAATATACAGTATATATATATAATTTATATGTTAAGATACACAGATGCCGCTCATTAGCTGCTAGGATACTTGCCAACTTTCTGACTGCCCCCTCCAGGGAGTGGCAGCCAGGTCGGTTCATCAGAGGAAGTGGCTCGACATAGGTGGGCGGTGCAAGAGGGCAAGACCTCCCCCTCTTGTCTTCTCCACTTGCTGTGCCCCCTTTTTACTGTCATCAGTCTGCTTTCCAACCCTCTGCTTCTTTCCCCCGCCTTTCCTGTTCCTCCACTCTCAACCACCTCCCTCCCTCCATGGTCTTGCTACCCAACCACTAAGCCCTGCTCCCTCCTGGTTCTGCCTGTCACCTCCAGGGATGCCAAGAGAAATTCTGGGGCAGATACAGCAACATCCTGTGGGACCACAGCATGTTGGGCATGGCTGCACCCGTTTGTGGGTGGATCTAGCATGTGAGATGCACCCACTCACAGGAGCATGGCATAGCACCCAGCAGCTGGGACTAAAGTATTCCCTACTGTATTAGGATGGCAGGACAGTCCCATAATAGCTGCATTTTTAGAAGGATGTATTTAGATGCCAAAATGCAACACACACAAAAATTAAAGTGCTACAGCGTTATTTTTACATCTCTCAAATAAATAACACATAAACAAAATCTATTTTCTGTCATAGAGATAGAATAATGAAGGACTTAATTTTGACATAACATTAGGTCATCTTAAACACACACATTCCGTAGCACATATCCTAACCCACTGCTCCATGCTCCTTCCTCACTATCTACCCCATCTGTGTCGCCCCTGTCTGTCTGCCCCTCCCCTTTAGAATGTAAGCTCTCACGAGCAGGGTCCTCGGAGTCGTCCCTCATGTGCTTCTCCTATCCCTACTTATAGTTTAATTTACTCCTAACTCCCTAATTGGCACCCAACATTTGGTTGCTGAGACCCTGCTGCTTGTGTTATGCAGCTAAGCTATGTTTATAAACCATGTCCTTGTCCTGCATTTTTTTGTATTACTGTTAACTGTTTTTGTTGTGTGCTCATTTATGTACTGTGCTAGGCGCTACGGAACCTTGGTGGCGCCATATAAATAAAGGATGATAATAATAATAATAATAATAATAATAAAAGACAGTGCAATTTTGAAATGGTGGCTCTGCCCTCTGCTATTCAATGCAGAGATTACCGGCAATGTAATGGCTACGATGGTGCAATTCAGCGTGTATCGTGTCATAAGCCGCCCAGACTGCCCACTCTACTCAGGAAGTGGGTTGCTCCGGGCGGGTGCAGTGCAGGAACAGAAGCTTTCATTGCTGTTCCGGGCAGCCGGGCGCAGCACCGGAGATTCAGGAGCCTCGCAGCCATGCCAGAAGAGTAGGCAAGTATGGCTGCTAGAGCATGTAACTCTATGGACACAGAGAACAGCAGCTCTTGTTAAGTTCGATAACGCAGCTGGTATATAGTAATACTGCAGCAGATGCAGATTGTGACAAACACAATGTTACAATATATGTCCACATTTAACAATGCAAATGCCCATGCACCACCTCAGCCTGTTTGCGCACATATTGTACCATATTATGTCCATGGCTGCACGTTCAACCACCCATAGCTAATCCCCTCGTCAACACACCAAGGAGTTATCTGCATAGACATATACACAGGGGTCTATTTACTAAGGGGAGAAAAGGGGTTAGAAACGCTATAGACAGAGAAAATCCCTGTACATACCGCTTCTCAGTATGCACTAAAGGTTTTTTCTCTGCCTGCAGCCTGCAAGTGCTAAGTGCAGGCTACAATATCGCACTGCATCTGGGGCACATAGCGCTGCCATAGACACCTATGCATGGGTGTCACAATTCTTCTGGGTGCTGCATCCGTTGTGTTGATTATCTCTATGGCCACAAAATGCAGAGTCAGTGCAAGTGGTGCATGATGTTATTGCCTAGACCGCAGGTCTCTTGCAGTATAGAACTCTAGCTGATAGAGGATGCTCAGGCTTTTAGTCATTGTTCTGTACCAGGTGCAGGACAGACTCCCTAGGCTGAGCTGTTTAATATCTATATTACCTAATCTTGCTGATGGGATGCGGTCAGAATCCCAAACGCTGGTGGTCAGAATGCCATCACCGGAATCACGACACTTATGATGCTGACAGATAATTTCTCTCCCCACAGTGCAGGGTTTGCATAGTACAGTTCCATAGCTCTTGACTGTTGATCCCTCCCTGCCCCCTTCAAAATGAATTGCAAGCGGGATTATGGCACTTTGACTGTGTGGACCTTAATAAAGCCGCGCTGGCCTCTAAAAAAACAATTTAAACGAATAATGTGGATGAGCGATTTGACAGATGAGCGTCAGAAGCATTTTGCCCACCTGCTGTGGTTATAAGGTTCTTCAGGACCTGAACCTGATTGGCCTATTTCTATATGCAGCATTGGGGATGTAGTCCCATCAGCCCCATTATTATGACTTTGTATTGCTCATAATTGCTGTAAATTGCGTATGCAGGCAACGACACATGAGCAGTTTATTATAAATCACAAGATTCAGTATTGCACACAGGGCCTGATTAGGACCCGATCGCTAGGATGCGTTCGCATGCAGCCGTCAGCAGCCAAAGTATGCAAATCCCATGATCGCTAGCAAGACATTAGCACGCCCACTATGTCTTGCCGTGCGATCGCGGTATTTATTTAGAGGCCCACCAACATAATACAAGACGCCCACTTTCCCTTAGTAACATATGTCATCTCCTGGAAGTGTATTAAACAATCAGTAACATTGAGTAACATCGGACCCATACGCAGCACTTGTGGCTGACCATACCCTACCGCAAGCACTGCGAGTGCTGCTGTGTGTAATTCAGCCATGTGACGTGTACGCTGATGATGCGTCTTAATTATGTACACCCCTGAAATGCCTGCGTCCGCACCACCACACCCCCGTTATCATCGACCACCTCCTATCACTACCCACAAACGGCACGTCCTGTCACTCATGCTTGCAGTGCGTGGGTCGTGCACGCGCACTGCGCCTTGTACGCATGTGCAGATTGAAAACATCGGCAGGCAACGTGCGAACGCAGCCTAGCGAATGGGTCTGAATCAGGCCCACAGCTCTGAATCAGACAATTTGTCATCACAACTTAAAAATAAGCTGGCAATAATCAATAATGGAGTGCATGCTGCTTATGCAACTGCCTAAAATAATCTTTGCCTTTAGCATCTGCGCCATGGGAGTTTTCCTCCAGAACAATATGCTGACATTTCAAGGGATAAACTCATGGTCCATTGATCATATTATTGCAAAATCGATCTGCTTCCTGGTACAATCCCTTCTAGAAGTTGTAAATATCTCTTTTCTGTTCCAGACACACAAGCCATAGAGAAATAATATATTACAGAACTTCGCTAAGAGATTCATTTGTCTGTCTTCATTACCTGCAGGTGCTGGTTTCTTCTATCTATATGGTTAAGAACAGAGGCCCTGATTCAGAGGCGCTCGCAAAAAGCAGGGCGGGCGCATGTTTTTTTAGTTGCGGCCTCCTGGCCGCTCGCATTGCTGTGGGTTGCCACCCACAGCTATTGCGAGCAGCCATGATGATGGTCGCGATGGTCAAGACCATCGGGCTTGCGACGAGACCATTGTGGTAGGGTCTCGTGGCCACAAGCCCCAGAGAGCTTCTAGCTCAAATAGAGCCGGAAGCTCTCTCACTGACATCACAAACGGCAGGCATTCGCTTGGAAACGCCTCCATTTGTGAAGCCACCCCCCGGCCACGCCTACAACATGGGACGAGCTGTCGATTAACTTCGACAGCCGTCCCTTTGGTAGTGAGTCCCGGAGCAGGCGCTTTTTGTGCTCGCTCCGGGGCTTGCGCACGCTGCGCGTGCGCACTGGCCCACCATTGGCCCGCTTGCGAGCGCAATCTGCTTGCGGGTCTGAATCAGGCCCCGAGGCTCAAGACTTTACATGGAACAAAGGGCCTGAACAAATTGACTATCAAACATAGGGCCTGATTCAGTTTAGATCGCAGTTGCTAATATGCACGCAATCGGGCGATTGTTGCGTTCTGAGCATGCGTACACATCGCAGTGCGCGTGGCGGTCACTGCGATTTAGTGCCCCAGCTGTATTTCATAAGTTTATTGATGTCATTTATAGAGACATACTGGGGCATACTATGATTGTAAACCTGGAAAACATTCTATATACTACTATTGAGAAGTGCCTATTCGTTCATGTGCTACCTTGTTTCTTCTCATTAGTTTCAAATAGATTCTGACATGACTTTTGCTGTCCAAAATTTGAAACAACCAAACACTTTACAAGCTATCAAATGTATTCTGACAATTATTATACACAATTCAACATAAACCTATTAACCATAGTTTTAGGGAGAATATGGCATCACCAGGCCCATTGGCAAACTTTGAGGAAGAAGCTAGCTATTCCTCCAGAGTTCCCTCTTTTGCTTTCCCTGCACATGCTTCAGCTCATTTGTATGCTCAGAAGAGCAGACCTGGGACCACTTGAGGAAATACCCCCTCACCTCCATGGTGGTCCCAGCTTCAGCAGTGATGGTAATTCCACCACAAATTCTAGTGGTGTCTATCATTTGTATGACCTGGGAGGATGCCAACCCTAAAGCATGGCCTCTGGAATTAAAATAACAATTTTCTCTGTTAACCCCTTTGCTGCTGAGGGATTTCTCTGCACTGTGCTGATCCCATTTATCAATGTTTGCACTCGTCACATTCCAACATCAATATCGCTAATTTATGTTTGCGCTCGTCACATTCTAACATCAATATTGCTAATTTATTTATGCAGTACCGACAGAAGTTACACCTGTTTTCTTCTCAGTAGACATTGCATTTCCACAAAATACCATTGTTCTTTTTGCTCCATCTAATACTTCATAACAAATGTAACTGAAATGGGCAAAACAAAACGGATTTTGAAATTTCAAGAAAGTGAAATAAAAGCAAACGTATTTATTTATTTATTTATTTAGTAAAACCACAAATAAATACTTTGTGGTTCTTGTTTCGGCATTAATCCACTTTTCCAAAATTGTAAAGAGTAGGATCCTACGAGTACAGTAGGTGCCTGATTTTGAGTCACACACAGGGCCGATGTGCAAGGGGTTGATTCTTTGATACTCACAGGGTGCATGCGTCCCACAGAGTGTACGCATAGAGGCGTAGTTGCGGTGTGTAGGCACAGAGGCGTAGTTGCGGTGTGTAGGCACAGAGGCGTGGTTGCGGTGTGTAGGCACAGAGGTGTGGTTGCGGTGTGTAGGCACAGAGGCATAGTTGCAGTGTGCAGGCACAGAGGCGTAGTTGCTGTGTGCAGGCACAGAGGCGTGGTTGCGGTGTGTAGGCACAGAGTTGTAGTTGCGGAATGTATAGGCACAGAGGCGTAGTTGCGGTGTGTAGGCACAGAGGCGTAGTTGCAGTGTGTAGGCACAGAGGCGTGATTGCGGTGTGTAGGCACAGAGGTGTGGTAGCTGTGTGTAGGCACAGAGGCATAGTTGCGGTGTGCAGGCACAGAGGCGTAGTTGCTGTGTGCAGGCACAGAGGCGTGGTTGCGGTGTGTAGGTGTGAGGGGTGGGTGCGGTGCAAAGCCTGCTGCCGTGCAGGTGTACGTCTGTTACTTACCTTGCGTCGCACCCTCTCACCTTCAGGCCGTGTGTTGAGCAGACGGTCCTGGAACCTCCAAATAGAGCACGGACACGATGACCTAGGGGGGGGGAAGGAGACGAGGTGAGTACCGTCCTTCCTCACGTCGACCGACGCGCCCTACCAAACCGGGGGATAAATTCAGGTTTTAAGTGAAGATCATCATTGGCACTTTTGGCCTCAGATCCCGAATTTTCACCTATCGGTACTCACGCACCAGGTGAAGATCCGTCCTTGCACCGGGTTGCAAGGTTCACCGTCCGCCCAGAAGGAAGGAGAGATAGATAGTGACAAACAAACAGGGAGAGACAGTACACACAGATATTCCTTACCGTGTCCACTCTTGCTCTTCGTCCGCTCACTCGCCTACAGGTCCCTGTAAGGAGATACACCACACAGCCGTGCAGGGCCTAAACCTATGTCAAGCAACTACACATACTAAACGGCATCACCCTCAACCTATGGTGTGTGTAGTGCGACAGATATAACAACAACTAAACTTTTGCCCTGCACGGAACACCAATCACAGACCAAATATACAAGAGCAAAACACGGTACTGTCTCTTTAAATGTCTGATACCTACCTAGAGCTGGCCAGCTCCTCTTCTCGGTGACTGGGGAAACCACTACCTCATGGGTGGAAGCCGTACAGCTCTCCACCACTGCTCACACCTCTAATCATCTATGCGGGGGCTACCTAATGGGCTCAGGGCCCTGGACCTAACGCCCAGGGTCTTACCAGCGGCTCAGGGCTTATGCCTGCCTACTGCAGGGTACTCAAGGGACTTGGGCCTACTGCCCAGAGTCCAGCTTTATTTTGCAGCTCAGGCCTAGTGGCCTGCCTAACGGTGGGCTCTAGTAGTGGCCTGGGCCTAATGTCCAGACCACTTTTATTGGGGCTCAGATATAGGGCCTAGTGCCCTCCTGTATGGATACAGGCCTACGTCTGATTTATGGCCACGGGCCTGGTGCCCGCCTACTCAATCATTTAGTGGCCTGGGCCTAGTACCCAGGCCACTCACACCTTATAACGGGCCAATCCTTTTATGGGGCCTAATGCCCGCTACTGTCCCCCGGGCCTTGTGCCCGACTAATTGCCCACGGGCCTAGTGCCCGACAATGCTCCACGGGCCGAGCGCCCGACAATCCTGACAGTCTAGGGAGGGGGGTATATGGTGGGCCTCACGGAGGCCTACCTGCTACGTTGGAAGAGGCTGCGGGGGGGAACTTCGTGACGCTCTTTTACTTTCCTCCCCCGCAGTCCTCTCCGGTCCCCAGCCGCATTCTTCTTCTCTTCTTCCAGCCGGCACCGCCTGTCTTCTCTCTTGACAGCGGCTTCTTCTGGCCTCTTCCGCGGCCGCCGCCCCTGTTGCCGCGCCGAACTGCTGCTCTTCGGGAGGTCTTCTCTCCTCCCTCTCCGCCGCCGAACCGACCTTTCCCGCTCGGCGCCGTCTAATACAAGATGGCGCGAGTGGCCGGGCTATGACGCTGTGAGCCGCGATTGGCTCGTCGCGTCCGCCTCTGATTGGCTGCTGGCCAGAGCCAAATGCCCGCCGCACTGAACGCCTGACCGGCGCTGGGAGCAGGTACTCTGTCCCAGCGCCGGCTACCCGCCGCTTCTTGGCTGCCGGGCGCCAAGCTTGCGCCCGGAGCCAAGCTTCTCCCGGCGTCAAAGTACCGCCGGCACTGGTGAAAGGGACCAGGCGGTCCCTTCACCAGGTGCCCGCGGTATCTGCACCAACGCTAGGGACATTACTGTCCCAGCGCCGGCAACGGATGTGTCCCGCAGAGGACACATCCCCCCTGCCTGCCCCTGCACCTTGGCTGATGCTGGGATCAAACACGTGATCCCAGCACAGCCTTCCACATAGGCACAGAGGCGTAGTTGCGGTGTGCAAGCACAGAGGCATGGTTGCTGTGTAGGCACAGAGGTGTAGTTGCGGTGTGTAGGCACAGAGTTGTGGTTGCGGTGTGTAGGCACAGAGGCGTAGCTGTGGTGTGCAAGCACAGAGGCGTGGTTGCTGTGTGTAGGCACAGAGGCGTAGTTGCGGTGTCTAGGCACAGAGGCGTGGTTGCTGTGTGTAGGCACGGAGGCATAGTTGCGGTGTGTAGGCACAGAGTTGTGGTTGCGGTGTGTAGGCACAGAGGCGTAGTTGCGGTGTGTAGGCACAGAGGCGTGGTTGTGATTGAGACGCAAGGTATCAGACATGTACTGGAAATGTGCTAGGCGTTCCTGGGTAGTGACTGGGAGGTGGTTATTCAGACGCAGGAAATGGTCCATCTTATGGGCGCATAATGGGAGGGTTCGGGCTTGTTGCTGAAGTGGTTGCAAACACAGATGCTTAGTCGCTCATACTGGAGGCCATACTCAGATGGAATATTTGCACCTACCATAGGACTGGTACAATTTTCGATGGTGTGACCGATGGTGGCTCCCCACACGGTACTACAGCCTCTAAAGATGCTCAAAGCACTGTAGACGTCTCAGTCTTTGCATATTCAGACGTACTGGTGTACAGATGGGGAAGGGCTGATTCTAGCATTAGCATAAAGTCGCAGATGCAAAAGACATTAAAGCGGTCGCTACAGCGTGTGACTCAGAATCAGGCCCTAAGTGTTCACAACTAAGGGCCTGATTCAGAGATGTTAGGAATGCAGATTTTTACGCAGAACAAGCAATTTTTTGCTATTGCGCAAGCCTCAAATTCGAACTGCACATGCGCAGCGATTGTCTTGCAATTCCACACGTAATACCCATTTGCAAAAGTGAGTGACAGGTAGTCAGTGTCTGAGGGAGGTAACGGAGGGTGGTTAGAAAAACGCAGGTGTGTCTGACCGTTTAAACACTGTTACAATGGGGCATGCATAAATTAGCCATTGCAATCTCCTACGGAGCTTGAGAGCTCTCTGCATGTCAGGAGAGCCGCTGTATTTGAGGCAGGTCAGACTGCAAGGTCTGCATGGCTGGTCAATGTGCGTCGATGTTACCGATATTTACGCTTCAGCTTACTGAGATGGGTTATTACTGCGGCCATCGTGACCAGGTGATCCAATGCTGCATCTGGGATTGCAGATGCTGACAGGAGGCGTAGTTTTCCTATAGACGCCTCCTGCTGCATTAGAATATTAGTTGAACATTCAGACTGTGGCTAAGGGGCCACTGCTGGGCAATACCATCCATCTCTGATCAGGCCCTCTGTGTCCCATCATAACGGGATCGTGTCAAGTACTCACTTTCTTTTTCCACTCCTAATCTCACTCATACAGATGAGGTGTCTGCGCTAATCACTATATATAAAACATAGGCTGTGAAAATTGTGAATATATTGTTTTATTAAACATATGAAAAAATTAACTGCTTCAATTTTAAAAACATATATGGACATTGCACATTAAATGAGGAAAGAAATGTTGCACTAACGCACATACTCTTTCCAAAATATCATAGGAAATAGGTAGATATTTTAACCTCTATATAGAGCCATGATGGTGACCAGCATATGTTGCCATTAGCAACTGAAATTATATCAATCTGTATAGATATAGTCACTCTGTTAGAGCCTGATAATAAAGTGCGGCGACTCCCTGAGATACGGAGCCGTGGTGCTAACAAAATAAGGTGAATATAATAGCGGAGGGTCTCCAGACCAAAACCGCAGTCCAGTATCTCATCTGTACCAATGGGCTCAATGCTCCAGAGACTCCCTGGGAACCAGCTGCTCCTGCGACTCCCAGGTGAACCAACCAAGTGAGTGTGGTGTTGGTCCCTGTAACAGCGCCGCTCCGGCAGCTAACTGTGGGACTATGTGTTGCTCCAATGACTCACAAGCAGGGGAGCCGGGCAGGATGGTGAGCCATTCGCGCCTCAGCCGATCCCGATCAGACCGCAAGGGGTGACAGCTGGGCATCTTCTAACTGAGATACCCACCAGCTGCTTTTACCAGCCCTATGTCAGGTGCAGTTTCTCTGCCTGAACATGGCGTCCTATATCTGTGCAGTCGCTGTCAGTGACAAGACCATGGGCCTGCCTAACCACACCTCTGTTACCTCCCGGAACTCACACTGAAATCCAGAGCTCTTGCACCCAAATTTGCATCTCCTGGCAGTAAGCATCGGTATGCATGCACAGTGCGAGTCAGATGCATGCACAGTACTACCAACATTGGCCAACTGCGTGAATAGCGGCATTGCGTGCAGTTAGCGGGCACTTCTGAAGCAGGCCCTAGAATTGTCATTAGGTGCGGTTCCATTTTCATAACTGATAACATGCCCGTCATCACAATCTTCAGCAAGGACAACAATGCTAGATGTACAATTGGCATGTACATTTGTATTGTTTGAACAGCCATCTGGATTTTCAGTTAAAGCATTTTATCCCCAGAGGAGTTGCCTTATTGTTGGATCTGTGTCAACGTTCCAAACTTTGCACCCTCACGACCTTGGCTAACCTTTTGTGAGCGCACTACGCTCCTGGGCATTGGCAAGTTATTCAAATTTTCAAACCAAGTATTTTCAGCTTCTAATAGTGGACGGTCTTTCACATGATGTATGACCTACATGTGTTGTATGAAGAGTTTACTAAGAACTTGCATGTAAGATTGTAAATGATGGAACTGTGGGTTTCCCCTAATGTTTTAGAAAGGACACTTCAGTTCCCTTATTTTTTGGGGGGGGAGGGCAAAGTGATGTTTTTTTCCTATGCTTCTGTATGTGCCAGCTGTTAAGGAGATGCAATTAGCTGTGTGGTCACAGCCATCAGCCATCTGAGTAAGCCTAAGGTTGCTCAGAAGGGCTGCCGGAGCTCCTCTGTCGGGGCCAGGAAATCTGCATCAGAAGTCGCAGACCCTGGCGTCAGCATGCCTACAAAACAGGGGTGACATACTATGGCTTAGGGGGCACTCCGTGTGTCGACGCAGGATCAGTTCTGCACATGCATAAAACGTGTCCTGCACATGCATAAAACGTGTCCTGCACATGCACAGCCTCCAACCATCATAGCTGTACGTAAACCCTCAGGGTTGCGTACAACTATGAATCAGCCCCTATGTCACCAGTATCTACAAATACATATTATTTAGTTTTGGTTGCAATTGTACAACTGTACAAATGTTTATTACATTGCAACAGTTGCACATTTCTATATATTATTACATTACAGTCTCCCATATCCAAAATGCTTGGGAGCAGGGTGATTTGGGATAAAGGAATATTCCGTATTTTGGAATATTTGTATAACATAATGAGATATCTTTGGAATGGGACCAAAATCTAAACACACAATACATTTGTTTATATACACCTTATACACACAGCCTGCAGGTCATTTACACAATATTTTCAATCATTTTGTGGCTCAAACAAAGTTTGTGTACATACATGAATATTTGTATACCATAATGAGATACCTTTGGAATGGGACCCAATTCTAAACACACAATACATTTGTTTATATACACCTTAGATACACAGCCTGCAGGTCATTTTATACAATATTTTTAATAATTTTTTGCCTTAAACAAAGTTTGTGTACATTGAACCATCAGAAAGCAAAGGTGTCACTATTTACCGTATTTCGGAATATTCCGTATTTTGGAATATTTGGGCATGGGAAACTCAACCTGTATTTTATTGTACAAGGGGCCTGATCAGAGATGTACCCTAATGCCGCTACTGCTGCGCATGTGTGTACGCACTGGATGTGAGAAAATATGCAAATTCCGCAGGTGTTTAGATGTGCATTGAGACACCCACTGGCGGCTATGCAAATCTAAGAAACAGTTCGGGCACAGATCCTTTGATAAACGACTTTGAGTAACCCTATGGTCGCGCAGAATGGCTGCGACAACTGGGATGCCGTAGCCATGTTTGACACACCCCGAAAATGGTCATGACACACCTGCGCTTTTGCGGCCAATCCCTTGTTACCTCCCCCAAACGCTCCTAGACTATCAATCACTCTGCCGGAATATAGTCGCTGTGACCACCAATGGTAATATACCTTGACGCATGCGCAGTGCAAGTCAGATGCGTGCGCATTTGACCCATAATTGTTCAACTGTGTAAACATCAGCATTGCGTTCATCTCTGAGTCAGGCCTAAAGGGCGCTACAGGGGCATTACTATAAGGGCACTACAGGGGCATTACTATAAGGGCACTGCATGGGCATTACTATAAGGACACTACAGGGGCATTACTATAAGGGCACTGTAAGGGCATTACTATAAGGGCACTACAGGGGCATTACTATAAGGGCACTGTAAGGGCATTACTATAAGGGCACTACAGGGCATTACAATATGGGCACTACAGGGGCATTACTATAAGGGCACTATAGGGGCATTACAATAAGGGCACTACAGGGGCATTACCATATGGGCACTACAGGGGCATTACTATGGGGGCACTACTACAGGGGCATTACTATATGAGCACTACTACAGGGGCATTACTTAAGGGGGCACTACTTCAGTGGCATTACCTCAGGACAAAATTCCTAGTTTTGGCCCTGCTAACCCTTATCCTAGTGCCTAACCCTAACCACTAACCCTAATACTTACTGTAGGGATTTCAGCGTCGGTACTCTGAGCACTGGGATTCTGACCACTGGGATGGTACCAGGACCTCTACAGTACGTCATTCTGTGTATTCCTGAACAGGTCAGAGACAGTGAAATCTGAAAGCAAGTTAAATAATTGGCGGTGTACAATGCAGAATGTAAAACATATTGGAGCGGAGTGTAACACAGGTCAACATCGGTAAATAAACCGGCATTGTGTGCACAGAGAGAAGAAGGGGCTTATCTATAATGGGTGCAGGGTGTGCGATGCACACTCTGCACCCATACTATCTAAAATTTACCTCTCCGAGGTCCCACGTCGGGTCTCCCTGCGCTGCTCAAAACGCCGGAAAATGGCGATTGCACCATTTCCCCGGTGATCTGTGCATGCGCAGTAGACTCCGGGCACTAGTCTGTCTACTGAAGCTGCGGTGGCCGGCCAGCCGCATCAGTCAGCTGCCGGCCGCCGAGGGAGAGAGGAGGGGACCCCGGACGGAGAATGCACACGGGCCTCCTCCTCTCTTAAGACGCCCCTCTAGAGAAGTGCGAATATTCTTCTGTACAGTTGAGTTCTGCGCATCCATGCGACCTCACCGCCCCATCCGTATGTTTGGTTTCATACTCATCATTTTTACCAACCCTATCCTTAATGCAACAGATTTTTATGAGGACAGGCATATCCCCACATATGACCATCATTGCTCGTAATACCGACAACATGCTCTTGCTAAACTTTGCGACTCATTCAGAGATGGACGCTAATGCCGCCGCAGCCTGTATTTGTATTGAAACACCCACCGGCGGCATTGCCGATTGAGGCAACTGCGTACAAAGACGCAACATCAGTTGCAGATCACTTGATTATCAGACTTCTGAGTAACCCTGTGGTCACGCAGAATGGCCGCAGGAACTGAGACACCGGAACCATTTTTATTGCTTATGGGACCGCAGTCGCAGGCAAAGACACGTACCGAAAACGTTCATGATACGCCTGTGTTTGGGTCATCACCACCCCCATTGTCACTGGCAAATGGTGCCTGCCTGTCAGTCACTTTGCGAATAAATCCTCACTGCAAGTGATAATGAATATTATACTTGACGCATGCGCAGAGCGACTCAGACGCATACACCGATAACCGGTAATCGCTGAAACTGCAAAAACCTTGGTATTAGAACATCTCTGAATTGGGCCCTGAATTGTGTACGGCTCTGAATTACCCGGCTTCAAAGCACATTTAAAAAAACACACGCGATCCGTCCTCGGCACTGACCTGCATTTAGCATTGCCTCATCCCCTTCAGTAACGGAGAAATTCACTGGCAAGAGAGCGATACGCTACTCTTATGTCCTCCAAGGAGAAGGGCAAAAGATAAATAGATCAGTTTGCTTTTAAGTACGACAGGCTGCCTGACCATATAAAGGTAAAAAAAAGTTTTTATTTTAGGAACCACTTATAAGTGACGTTCTTATGAAGATATATTCCATCGTATTTAATGAAGCTTGTTAAAATAATAAATTATAATGTTTTTGTCATGATTTCAAATCCTTATTCTGTAATGAGTAACGAGGCCAGTTCCAACAGTTTTATTTTTGCCAATATTCTAATTATGAGAATTCAAAACCAGCACACACTAAACGGAACCTCCATTAAATGGTGCAAAAACAGATGTCATATTTTTTGCATGCCTTGTAAACAGCATCTAAATAGTAGATTACATTATAACTAAGGTACTAAGGACCTCATTCAGAGTCGGTCGTTGCGGCCGCACGGTCGTACGCCAACGATGTTCGCTATACTGTGCATGCGTAAAGTTCGCAATGCGCGTGCGCAAACTAGCAGCTACGATCAGAAATTTCTCTCTCCTTGAACACAGTCAGGTCGGTAGTTTGAGTGACAGAATGAGGCGTTTGTGGGTGGTAACAGGTGAAGGTGCTTGAAAACGGGGGAGTGGAGATCTGAACGCAGGCGTGCCTAATTATGCGAACGGCGTTTTATGGGAGTGCATACGGTTTATGGGAGTGCATAATTAACAAATTAGCATCATGGCACATGTGACATGGGAGGTTTTTACACTGACATGATCGTAGAGCTTAAGAGAGGGTATGGTCAACCTTAAGCTCTACGACCAGTTCCGATGGTTCCCGATGGTCTCGATTAATCCTTATATGCCCGGAGATGACGTGCAATGCGTACGAGAAGGGGGCGTATTTTTTTAAATTCCGACCGCTTCCTCCCCTTGGTCGGCCAGCTACCGATCCGAACTTAGGGACGCAACTTGCGAGGGAATCATTTGAATATCCGGCCCCTTTTCCCGTACGACCGTGCGGCCGCTTCGACCGACTCTGAATGAGGTCCTAAGACATACTTGCCTACCCTCCCGATTTGGTCGGGAGACTCCCGAAAATCGGGTGCCGCTCCCGACCTCCCGGGAAGGCAGGCAAGTCTCCCGGCAGCTGCCGACCCCTCCTGCCCCCCACCGCAATGACAGGAAAATCCTCGGCAGCGGGGGGCCTGTGACGCGATTCACGTCGAATCGCGTAATTTTGGCCCCGCCCCCTGCTTCACGCTGCCTGTAATATCGGCAGCGTGTAGCGGGGGCGGGGACAAAATGACGCGATTGCATGGCTCCGCCCCCGCTCCACCCACAAACCCTTCTAGTCTGGCCGCCCCCGCCCCCGTTTGCTGGCCACGCCCCCCCAGTCAAGCCGATCTGGCTGCTCCCTCCCGGAAGGGGCAGCCAGATAGTCGGCAAGCATGTCCTAAGAGCCTGATTCAGCATGTAATCGCTATTGCAACAGTGCACGCAGATCGGCCGATTGTTGCGTTCTGCGTATGCACTGCACGGCGATCGCACTGCGATTACGGACGCACTGTGGAATCCATCGCAGAGTGAGTGACAGGCCGTGAGCATTTGGGGGTGATGACGGGGGAGTGGTTGCAGAAACGCAGGTGTGCCTGTCCGTTTGAACGCCGTTGCATTGGTGTGCATAAATTAGCCACTACGATTGCCTACGCAGCCTGAGTACTCACTGCGTGCGACGAGACTTGCAAATTCTGAGACAGGTCAAAGCTGCTGTAATTGTGCGTGAGGGGCCGATTTTCTCCGAGGTTACTGATGTATACGTAGGACTGCAAGGTATTAAGGATGTAACAAGGCAGTAGTGGGCGTCTCTATGCTGGCTGAGAGGTGGCAGACATTAGCATATTTTCGTTGATTCATTGCATGCGATTACGCAGTTGCGATCCGTGCTGAATCAGGCACTAAAACATTGTGCTGTAAGAAAATCTAAAACTTATTTTTTATTTATAAAAGGCCTCACTGGTTGGAAACATAATGGCACTGCATCTCTGTGAGGTGAGCAGAAGAATACTTCAAGTGAAAGCTAGAGTACTTGGGTTTGTTTGCCATTTGTGCAACTGGATACGAGGGCACATAGCCACCTGGCACGAGAGTTCTTGTTTGATTGTTCTGCGTTATCCAAGTAATCTAGCACTTTATATGACAATTTGTGCCCTTGGGTCACTGTTGCAGATAATATGAAATATTTGCTAAAACAAGTGCTAAGGTGTAGTTCCGGGGGGAATTGATCTGAATTAAGTTACATTGGGGCTGGAAGGAATTGTTTTTCTATCTTTCTATCTGTGAAGTTAAATTGGCTACTACCGTGAAATGTAACTTCTGGTGGATTAACGCAAATACATTTTATAACTATGTAATTATATGAAAAAAATAATAGCAGTATATTAGCTTATTTTAGTATAATCATACACACAAACACATACACGTTCATACAAAAAAGACAATCTCTTTACGCAAAATAATATATGTCAGCAGTACATACTGAAAAAATAATATATACAGTCAGGTCCATAAATATTGGGACATTGACAGAATTTTCAGATTTTGGCCTCTATTCACCACCACAATGGTTTTGAAATGAATCAAACAAGATGTGCTTTAACTGCAGACTTTCAGATTTAATTTGAGGGTAATTACATCCAAATCGGGTGAATGGTGTAGGAATTAAAACGGTTTCAATATGTGCCTCCCACTTTTTAAGGGGCCAAAAGTAATGGGACTATCAACTCAAAAGCTATTTCATGGACAGGTGTGGGCTATTCCCTCGTTATTTCATTATCAATTAAGCAGGTAAAAGGTCTGGAGTTGATTCTAGGTGTGACATTTGCATTTGGAATCAGTTGATGTCGACTCTCAATATGAGATCCAAAGAGCTGTCACTATCAGTGAAGCAAGCCATCATTAGGCTGAAAAATCTAAACAAACCCATCAGAGAGATAGCAAAAACATTAGGTGTGGTCAAATCAACTGTTTGGAACATTCTTAAAAAGAAAGAACGCACCGGAGAGCTCAGCAACACCAAAAGACCCGGAAGACCACAGAAAGCAACTGTGGTGGATGACAGAAGAATTATTTCCCTGGTGAAAAAAAACCCCTTCACAACAGTTGGCCAAATCAAGAACACTCTCCAGGAGGTAGATGTATATGTGTCAAAGTCAACAATCAAGAGAAGACTTCACAAGAGTGAATATAGAGAGTTCACCACAAGATGCAAACCATTGGTGAGCCACAAAAACAGTAAGACCAGATTAGAGTTTGCCAAACAACATCTAAAAAAGCCATTACAGTTCTGGAACAACATCCTATGGACAGATGAGACAAAGATCAACTTGTACCAGAGTGATGGGAAGAGAAGAGTACGGAGAAGGAAAGGAACTGCTCATGATCCAAAACATACCACCTCATCAGTGAAGCATGGTGGTGGTAGTGTCATGGCGTGGGCATTTATGGCTGCCAATGGAACTGGTTCCCTTGTATTAATTGATGATGTGACTGCTGACAAAAGCAGCAGAATGAATTCTGAAGTGTTTCGGGCAATATTATATGCTTATATTCAGTCAAATGCTTCAGAACTCATTGGACGGCACTTCACAGTGCAGATGGACAATGACCCGAAGCATACTGCAAAAGCAACCAAAGAGTTTGTTAAGGATAAAAAGTGGAATGTTATGCAATGGCCAAGTCAATCCCCTGACCTGAATCCATTTGAGCATGCATTTCACTTGATGAAGACAAAACTGAAGGGAAAATGTCCCAAGAACAAGCAGGAACTGCAGACATTTGCAGTAGAGGCCTGGCAGAGCATCACCAGGGATGAAACCCAGCGTCTGGTGATGTCTATGCGTTCCAGACTTCAGGCTGTAATTGCCTGCAAAGGATTTGCAACAAAGTAATAAAAAGTGAATGTTAGATTTAGGATTGTTTAATTTGTCCCATTACTTTTGGCCCCTTAAAAAGTGGGAGGCACATATAGAAACCGTTGTAATTCCTACACCGTTCACCTGATTTAGATGTAATTACCCTCAAATTAAATCTGAAAGTCTGCAGTTAAATCACATCTTGTTTGTTTCATTTCAAAGCCATTGTGGTGGTGAATAGAGGCCAAAATATTAAAATTCTGTCAATGTCCCAATATTTATGGACCTGACTGTATATCCCTTGTAGAATAAAATAACATATCGTGCCCCCTTGTCATAATAAATAAATGATTATTGATACCTTCATTTTAAAATAATTTTGTAATGTGAGATGGCCCAATTTGTGCATTTCCGCGGTCACATGCAATATCGTGTGGCTGCGCTGCACAGTCAATCACACGGTATCGCATGTGATACGGTACATCTTAATGAAGGACGGAATAGTGATTGTTCCGTCGTTCATTAATCTTTTAAGTGTGTACCGGCAATCATGCGATGTCAAGGGTGAAGTCATATCGCCCTGAACATCGGCACAATTGCCGGTATTTTAGGTGTGTACCCACCCTTAGACAAACTAACTTAATACATGAATGTTTTCTTGGTTTGATGCATTTCAAATAGGTAATGACAAAAAACATATAGATGTGATGGACAACATGCTAACGATGCCCAAAACACAATGATCAGAGGTGGTTCCTTATCATTGGGCCTGATTCAGCAAGGATCGCTAATGAGATTGCGGCTGCAATCGCGCACGCAGTTCTGCTACGAAAGTTGGCTAATAATTGCAATCGCAAAGCACTCGCACAGACAACCTGCAGACGCCCACTTCCCCTCTCGCACATCCGTAATACCTTGCAATCCAGCCAAAACATCGGTAGCATCGAAGTACATCGGAGCCACTGGCACATTTAAGGCATGTCTGATCCTACCATTAAATTGCTAACTTTCCTGCACACAGTGAGAGCACAAGCTGCGTATATGCCATCACAGTGACTTATTTATGCACGCCCCTGCAACGGCATTCAAGCGCACTGGCATGCCTGCGTTTCTCTGACCACCCTCCCGTCACAACCCCCAAACGGTACTTCCTGTTAATCACTCTGTGATGGGTCTGCATACTCACTGCGATCAGAGTTCTGATCGCAGTGAGGCTTTCGCGAACGTGAACTGCAAAGCATACGCGTGCGCAGTACGCAACAATCAACTGTCTGCGTAATCTTTAGCAGTTGCAATCCTTGCTGAATCAGGCCCATCCCAGAGGCCAGCCACCTTACCATATGACAAGTGCTGCTCTATTAACCAAACTCCTCCTTCCAGTCACTTTACATCTCTGTGAGGTGAGTAAAAGAATACTTCAAGTGAAAGCTAGAGTACTTTGAGTTTGTTTGCCATTTGTGCAACTGGATACCTACATGTCAATCCGAGGGCACATAGCCACTTGGCACGAAAGTTTTATTGTTTTGCATTATCAAAGCACTCTAGCACTTTACATGACAATTTGTGCCCTTGGGTCACTCTTTGAGATTATATGAATTATTTGCTAAAACAAGTGCTAAGGTGTAGTTTCAGGGAGAATTGATCTGTATCAAGTTATATTGGGGATGGAAGGAATTGTTTTTCTCTCTTTTCTCCCTTTCCTCCATTCCCTCTACTCCCTGTCTCTACAATGACCACTGCAGATAGCCCATACCCCCTGTAATTGTTGAATGAGAGAGATGTATAGAATCACAATCAATGTGCATTATGCTCTAATGCCCAATACATTTTATGGTGGTCACAGGAATGCTCAATATACTGTATGGCTGTGACTGAGATGCTGAATATATTTTATAGAAGCCTCTGGGTGCTCTAGTGTACTACAGGTTGAGTCTCCCATATCCGTAATTCTATTAACCGAAATATTCCAAAAACCGAAGTTTTTTTGGGCACTGGGATGCTTAATGTATTGTAAGGCAGTCATTGTTATGCTCAATGTACTGTTTGGAGGTCATTAGAATACTTAATATACTGTCTAATGGTCACTTGGATGCTCAATATACTGTATAGGATTCACTTGGATGCTCAATGTAGTGTATCTGGGAATGCTTAATGTACTGTATGGCAGTCAAAGCTCAGTGTACTGCATGGTGGTCTCTAGAATATTCAATATAGTGTATGGCAGTCACTGGGATGCTTAGTGCACAGAGTGGTGGTTTCTGAGATGTTCAATTTGCTGTATGGCTATTAGTGTGATACTCTCTTCATTGTATATCAATCACTGGGGTTCTATCTGTATTGTATGGTGGTCACTAAAATGCTTTCTGTATTGTATGGCAGTCACATGGATGCTCAGAGTACTGTATAGTAGTCACTGGGCTGCTCAAAGTACTGTATGGCAGTCAGTGTACTAAATGGCGGTCACTGGGATGCTCAGTGTATTGAATAGCGGCCACATGGATGATTTTTGAGTTTTATGCCAGTTGCTGGGATGCTCAATCTACTGTATGGTGATCATGTAAATAATCTCTGTATTGTATGATGACCACATTAATGCTATCTGTATTGTAAGGCAGTCACGTGGATAGTCTATGTACTGTATTGTGACTATGGCCAACAGTTTGCAAACTTTGCCTATGTTTGTGTCGGTACCTAGATAGTTAACTTTCATATAATCAGTATATGTCAATTATTTAGCTCTTTTTAGCGTGTAGACTGAGAAAGCAGAACAAAAATTACAATTCATTCCACAATGCTTATTTAAAGTTATGTTTCCTAGTCAGACTATGACAAGCTCTTACACAGGAATGTGAAGTGCCTGTGAGGGCAAGGCTGCACAGTTACACCAGAGGTTTCAGGCAACAAGGCATTTCTAAAGATTGTGTGACAAGATCACATTATTTTTTAGTTTGTCTAAACACGTATTGTTCATGTGGATTCAGGTATTCTCAAGGATAGCGTCTATGTGGCTTAACATAATTTAATAAGCTTTGCCACAAAGAAAATGTTATGACAGTTTTGTGTTAGCTAACTCTTCCACTGCTGTTCTGTTCTCATTTAAGATTTGTTAAAAGAATATTAATATTGTTAAGTCTATCTACAGGTGAAGCTGCTGGCACATTTCTATAACGTGTGCTAGATGAGAGGAGATTGTTTGGAATAGCTATTTATACTATACTTGGGATTTTTTTAGTTGTTTTTTGACAAAGAACAGAATCACCCATTGTGCCTTATTTTGGTCAGCTGAATGTCAGGTGGGGACATCACACACTGGCAAAATATTATTTCAGGGGGGCAAAGAGGTGCATGATAACAACCCTGACTATATAATTTCTGTTCCAATATCAAGTTGCCTTTATACCCTTGAACTTCCTGCCTGCAATGCCAGTTCTTTCTAGCATAGCTTCAAATCTATGCACCTTTATCACTTTATTTCAGGATTTTAATCTCCCGATTATTCCTCTTATTACACTATTGTTTTGTGCTTATATATTAACCAACACTGTTCTATTACCTACATTTTCTTTATCTCTTTATCTCTTTAATTGTTTGACAACTTAGCTACACTGCTTCTATACCACCCAGTCACCTATCCCACTTCCAACTATCCTCAGCCTATTTCCCTAGTCCACACCATGTCTCTTTTTTTTTTTTTTTTAACTCCCCCTCATTCAGCAGCTACACAATCCTTTATTCTACCACCTGTTTTTACCTTTCCCATTCGCCGACTAGTCTTCTTCATCTCCTTCTCCCTCTGTCTCCCCTCCTCTGCCTTCCTTACACCCCTCTGGTTTCCTTCCTCACCTCTCCCTTCCCCCCATTTTCTTTCACCTCTCTCCCACCAGTGGCAAACGCAGGATTCTAGAGGGGGGTTTACAAATGCTTGATTTAAGAGTGAGTGTCCATGACTAATTAACACTTAACCAGCTTTAACATGCGTCATACATAGTGTATTGTGTTGTAATTCCAGCGTATACAGGGCCAGCGATCACAGTAAGCCATTAGATGCGGCAGTAGGCCATCCTGCCTGAGGTGAATATTTTTATTTCAGATGTGGGCACCATTCCAGGGCATGGGAGCAAGTCCGGAAGTCTGGGGGAGTAGCAGAAGAACCTAGCACTGCCCTGGACATATATGTACATATTGGTCTCGTTATGCACTGGATAGTATATGATTATACAGTATTAATAATTAATCATATAGATGTTCTATTATGACAGTGCACCCCTAACAGTGCATGTTTTCCAACTCTCCTAGTTGGTGCACAGGTGTATTTATTACTGGTTGACAAGTATTAAAAGATCCACAGGTGGTGCTAATTATTTCATTTGTGATACTAAGAACATGCAGCACTAGTAAAATGCTATTATTTACTGTGTCTATTGTGGTTATGGTTTGGGCTGGGGAGGGGGGTTTCCAGGCAACTGGAACCCCCCCCCTTCATTTGCCTACGCCCACCATGGTCCTACTACCCCATAACTAAGCCATGCACACTTCCTGTTCTACCTGTCACCTCTCCGCACCCCCAGTCATGTCACACTAAACTTTCTCCCTGCAGCTTCCCTTCCCCGCTCAGGAGCCCACATCATCCCAACACTCTCTTCTTCTCAGTGCCCCAAATTAATCTTACCTCCATGCTACAACAACCCTAATTATCTCATTCACATCTCTCCATTAACTCAGTCCCTCTCTCCTATGGCCTTTGGAATGCCAGATCTGTCTGTAATAAACTGGTCCTCACCCATCTCCAACTCCCTGAATCTACCAGACATCACTGAATCCTGGATTTCCCCCTATGACACCATATCATCCACTGCACTCTCCTCTGGGGGCCTCAGGTTTGCCATGGTTGTGGAGTTGGGGTCCTGCCAACTCATACCCTCAGAACAATTCCTTTCATTCTCTAAAATTTAGGTTCAAGCTATTCCTGTTCACCTTCGTGTAGCTGTCAACTATCATCCCCTGGCCCTAGCTCCAAATTCCTTAACAAGTTTGATTCCTGGCTCTCCCCCCTTTCCTCTCTTCAGACCTTCACTTCCCTATTGTCATGACCATGGTTTCTTGACATGCCGGCCGGCAGGTATTACCTGTGTGGACACTATAGCGAGGGGCGTCTGGCGTTGGTATCTGGCGGGGCGCATTGGCTGCGCGTAGTCCTGTGCGGGCATACTGTCACTCTGGTCTGGTTAGGCCTGTTGGTGCCGCTCTGGCATGGGCGCCGCCATCTTGTCTCCAGTCATGTGACCTAATCGCCCTATCCTGGTGTGTCACATGCTCTCTCTGGCCTGTCACAGTGCAGCACTGGGTATTTAAGGGAGTGCCGAGCTTCCTCTCATTGCAAGTGCAACGTGTTTCTCAGCGAGAACTGAGAGAAAGAGTTCCTGTGCTCATTCACCTGCCTGTTGGTATCATTACCTTGCCTGCTTCACCCTGCCTGTTCCAGCCCAGCTGGCTCCTGCCTCCTCCTTTGCCTCTCCCTTGCCTGAGTACCTGTGTCAGCTGTTACCCTGCACCTTGCCTCCACTTGCAGTTTCCCTGGACATTATTTCTCAGCCTGCAATTCATTTCAGCCTGCAATTCACCTCAGCCTGCCATTTCACTCCAGCCTGCCACTCACTTCATCCTGCAATTCACTTCAGCCTGCCATTTCACTCCAGCCTGCCACTCACTTCATCCTGCAATTCACTTCAGCCTGCCACTCACTTCAGCCTGCCACTCACTTCAGCCTGCCATTCATTTCAGCCTGCAATTCACCTCAGCCTGCAATTCACCTCAGCCTGCCATTTCACTCCAGCCTTCCACTCACTTCATCCTGCAACTCACTTCAGCCTGCCACTCACTTCAGCCTGCAATTCACTTCAGTCTGCAACTCATTTCAGCCTGCAATTTTTTTCAGCCTCACAAACCCTGGAATACTGGACTACCTTCTGTTATCGCTACCTGGACTTTTTCCCATTGCTTCACTACAGTTTCCCATGTGCACTTTAGTGCTATACCCGGACTTTTTCTTTTTCCACATTCATGTCTGTTAAGCCACTCATTAAAAACTCCATGTCTATTTTTAAATCTGCTTCAGTGTCTGCTCCTTTTACCACCCCAGGCCCACAACAAAACCAGAACCTCACACCTATTTATGCCCCCACTAAAACCTCTGCCTCTAAACTCCTTACCCTCACTTGGTCACTCTCATTGGACCGCCTCAATCTCCCTTGTGAATGAACACTCACTTGATCTAGTCTACACTCACCATTGTGATGTCTCTGATTTCAATAATGCTCCTGTTCCTTTTTATCTTGTTAATTTCTTTGATCTCTCACCAGGAACTATCCACTTTCTCACCCTGAAGGGAACTAAGACCCTCATCTGCTCACAGGTCATCTCCGAACTGGACTACTGTAACCTCCCAGGCTCCCAAATCTATCCATTCCAATCTGTCCTCAATGCTGCTGCCCAGCTCATCTTTCTCTCCAATCATACTACATCTACCTCCCCTCTCCTACAAGCCCTACACTGGCTCCCCTTCCCCTTCAGAACCCAATTGAAACTCTTCACACTTACTTACAAAGCCCTGACCCAATCCTCTCCCATTTACATCTTGGACCTTATCTCCAATTACATTCCGGCCTGCCCACTTCACTCCTCAAATGAATACCACCTCTCCACTCAACTGATCACTTCCTCTTGCCTCTAAGATTTTGCCTGTGCTGATTCCGTACCTCTGGAATTCTCTCCCTCTCCCTATCAGACTCTCTCTATAAAAAATCAGACTCTCAAAACTCTTGTTTTCATCAAAGTTATCCACCTCTTATCCTAACCCACAGCTCCATGCTCCTTGCTCACTGTCTACCCCATCTGTGTCACCTCTATCTGTTTGCCCCTCCACTTTAGAATGTAAGCTGTCACAAGCAGGGCCCTCTTCCCTGCTTTTCCTTTCCTTACTTATACTATCATATACTCCATACTCCCTACCACGGCAAGTAACCCTTGGTTTCTGCTGCCCTGCTGCTTATTTGCATATTATGACCACTAATACAGCAATATTTATAAACCATGTCATTGTACTGTAAGTACTGCAGTCATTGTAATGCAATGTTTTGTACTGTAAGTCATTCTACTCATTCTGTTACTGTTTATGTACTTTGTTAGGCACTGCTGAACCCCAGTGGTGCCATATACATGATAATAATAATACCCTCTCCTCCCCTTCTCTCCTAGCCGGCAGTCAGTTGCCCATAGAAGAAGCACCGCCTCCTGAAGGAGACAAAGATGAGACTTAACAGAGCCTGGCAAGCGGTGATTACCATTTACCCGATAATGATGAAAATTATTCCCAGTTGTTGACTTTTGTACAACTCGGGCAGGGATGGGGAACCTCAGGCCCAGGGGCCGTACAAGGCCCCCGGAATCCTTTGGTCTGGCCCTCTGAGCTTTTTTCTGTTAGCCTCATCTGGCTAGCAGGGTGCCTAGAATGGCACCTTGCAGCTAGAATCTATGCAGCAATGCCACCTGGAGCGTCCTTAGGTCACTTCAGACAGTCACACCGCTGCCCGTACAGCTCCCGGAGCTCTAGGCATTTTCTGTAATCACCGGCGATTGTGGCCCCACCCCCGTGTAACATCACACGGAGGTGGCATGGCCTGCACCGGCCCGCAAATAATATTTTAAATATTAAAATGGCCCTCAGCTGAAAAAAGGTTCCCCACCCCTGAACTCTGAACTAGGGCAACAGCATCTGCAGGACAGATAGTAACATTACAACATTAATAATAATTGAAATGGCAGATCATAGTCAGCGAGGGGAACAATAACTTTTAGATATCTGTACAAAGATACACATACAACGGGTAAAATAAGTATTGAACACATCAACATCTTTCTCAGTAAATATATTTGTAATGGGGCTATTGTAATGACATTTTTACCAAATGTCAGCAACAACCCATGCAGTCCACACATGCAAAGAAATCAAACCAATGATGTCCATAAATTAAGTAATGTGTCGTAATGTGACATGACAGAGGGAAAAAGTATTGAACACATGAAGAAAGGGAGGTGCAAAAAGGAGTGCATGGGTAGTTGCTGACATTTGGTGACAATGTCATTACAATAGCCCCATTACACATATATTTACAGAGAAATATGTTGATGTGTTCAATACTTATTTTACCCGGTGTATATGTGTGTGTGACTAGGCAGTGCTACTGTGCATGTGTGAACTTCAAAAGGAGCCGGGCAGTGGTGGAGGGATCCGAACGAATGCCTCTTTGCAACTGTAACTCCGGCAGGGGTGTGGTAACAAACGGCATCTGAAGATGACGAAGGTTCCTGCAGTCAAGCTCCAAAAATTTGGTATTTTCTGAGCTTGATGAATTTAGGTCCCCATACTATTGTATGGTGACAGCAGGACAGATCAGGCTGAAAGGTATTCAGGAGATATCCATGAAATCTCCTGTGTTACCTTTATAATAAATGGCGCTGATACTTAATTTCTACATTACAAAAGTACTGTAGTTGAAAATGTTAAGTTTCACCTACTTTTGTCACCTACTTTGGTAGAAATTAAGGGATGATGGATAGACCCCAAGGGATGCAGTCAGGAAGCCGATGGTCGAAATGCCGACCGCTAGCTTCCCGACTGTCTAATCCCAGCAGGGGTCTAATGACAGGCATCGAAATCCCGACGCCTATCATTATCCCTATGCCGGGAGCCCGATGCCCGGCAAATCTAACGAAGGTAAGTTGGGCGGTAGACGCGGACCGCTGTGGGGGCGAGGGTTAGGTTAGGGGCCCCCAGGGGGGACTTAGGGTTAGGTACCCCTCTGGGAGGGTTAGCATTAGGCTAGGAGAAGGGGAGGTTAGGGTTAGGCACCCCCCTGGGAGACTTAGGTTTAGGCTGCAGGAACGGGAGGGTTAGGTTTAGGCACTTAGGGGGGGTTAGGCACTAGGGGGGAGGTCAGGGTTAGGGACCCCTAAGGGAGGGTTAGGGTGGGTAGGGTTAGTATTACTTACCTAAATCCCCTGTCGGGGTCTTCACACCTGCCATACGGCCGGCAGTAATACATACTGATTCCAACCCCAAGGTAACTACAAATGTTTTATAGCTCTCTTATAAGTAGAGATGTGTGCAGCCCCCATGCTTTTATTTTAGTTGTGGTTATAAATCATCGTTGTGTTTTGGTTTTGGCAAACCACCCCCAAGTGTTTTGGTTTGGTTTTGGTTTTCTTTACAAATTTACTAAAACAACTAAAATCTTGTAACTTGGACCTGTTTTTGTTCCTATAGTATTATCAATATCATTACCATTAATTTCTAGCAATTTCCAGTAAATTTTGACCACCTCAAAGTACCTGAATTCAAGTCCAAAACTCAAAGTACCAAAATTCAAGTCCATGCAGTCCAAAACATGAAAGATACGGTTTTTAGATCCAAGTTTCGAACTTGGCGAGGAGACCCGAGTCAGCAAACGGTTCTACTAGGAAACACGAAGTGATCCGAGCCAGGATTCGGTTCGACTCGGAACCTCAAAGTTTGTGTGTGTTCGGTTTTCAGCAAAACTGTATGGCTCATCTCTAGATAAAATATCACTGTCATAGTCATTATGCTCCAAGAGCAGCACAATGTTGTCAACAACTATTCCTGACTGGTTCATTCCAGGCTGCTGGATGGGGCCTAATGACATCCTAGGCAATGGCAAATCATGAGGACCCTTACCAGTTGCTCTTGCCCTCTGAGGAGAGGCTGATCTCAGATTTTTGTGCAATGAATGTTCGCTGTCCGAAGGAAGATCAAAATAAACAGTGATCCCTAGGCTCAAATTAAATAAAATACTGATCTTCAGTTTGGATTGTCACAACAGAGAGCCTGATTCAGCAAGGATCACAACTGTTAATACGCACGCAACCGGCAGATTGTTGCATAATGTGCATGCATATGAATCGCAGTGCACGTGCGCGAACCGGCCACTGCGATCACAGTGATTAAAGCTTTGAAAAAGCTCCCTCTATACAGGAGCGGAAACGGTTAGAGGATCCAAAGCCCTATGCAAATGCATGTCTGGACAATCGTTATCTTAGTGCATTTACCCCTTCGCCATCACTGGGACTGGTTGCCATACACTTTCCATTGTTGTTGCTGTCCACTTGGGGAATCCTCCATACCATCTGGAATACAGAGGCTACTGATGTCCAATTCTATCGTCAGCATTTGTGGCCCAGGCGGACCCCCGCAGGTGGATATACGGGCGGCGTGCAAGCGCAGCCGCTGCACCACTCTTTACAGCACGGGAGATATTCAGGACTGCCTAATCCCGCACAGCATACTAAGTGCTGACTACTAACATTAGTGGAGAGTGGTGACTATACAAGTTTTAATGTTTCCATTTGCATCTGATGTGTGGCTTAAAACCAGGAGCGATATTTTATGAATATATGGACTGAGGGCCTGATTCAGACCCGCTCGCAAGTGCTATGCGCTTGCAAGCAGGTCGATGTTTGGCTACTGTGCATGCGCACGCCAGAGCCGGCTCCAACGTGCGCATGAGCGAGACCCAGCTAGCGACAGCTCGCCCCGTTTTGGAGGCGGGAAGGGGGGTTGGCTGGCCAAACGGAGACATTCCCAATGGAACGCCTGCCATTTGGGGGCGGCCCCACTGACATCACGAGTGATGTCAGTGGTGAGCTTCCAGTTCTATTAAGAGCCAGAAGCTCACTGGGGCTTGCGGGAACAAGACCCTACTGCAAGGGGCTTGCGGGAACGAGACCCCACTGCAAGGGTCTCGTCGCAAGCCCCGATGGTCAACCTGGCCACACACAATAGCTGTGGGTGGTCACCCACAGCTATGCGAGCGGCCCGGAGGCCGCACAAAAAAAGTATCGCCCTGATACAGAGCGAGCGCTCTTTCAGAGCGTCCGGCTCTGAATCAGGCCCTGAGTCCTTTTAATAGCAGTGTTATTTATAGATTAGACTTGAAGATCCCCATGGAGTCACTGTGATCACTATTATTGTTCAATTAGTTTTATGTATTTTTATATGTAGTATTTGTTGGTACATATGTATGTGTTACATATTCAAATATAAATGTTTGCAATGTGGCTAGTCATATCCTAGTCTGAATAAACAAATATATACTGCAAATAGAATATATCATTAAATATATATATATATATATATATATATATATATATTTTTTATTGAATATCAGACCCTCTGATTATTCTATTCTACTTTATAAATTAATGGTGTCTTATCAGCGCAAATAGACTCTTTTCTTTGCAGATCACAGTGACTAAGCAGACCCATTGCAGAGTGATTGTGACAGGAAGTGCCGTTTGTGGGTGGTGACGGGGTGTGGTCGGCGAAATGTAGGCATGCCAGTGCGTTCGAACGCCGTTGCATGGACATGCATAAATTATCCACTGCGATGCCTTACGCAGCTTGAGTACTCATAGCATGCGACGAGGTTAGCAATTCCTGAGCAAGTATGCATGAGGCTGCAATGGTACCTGATGTTACCGATGGTTTTGTAGTCTTGCTAAGGAATACAGATGTGTGTAACGTAAAGTGGGCGTCCTTATGTTGTGCTGCAACGGCATAGCGATCGCAATGGATTAGCATACTATCGCAGTGAGACTGCGTGCGTAATCGGTATTGCAATCCGTTATGAATCAGGCCCTGAGATAGCCTTTATTAAAATAAAAAAAATAAAGCTTTTTTGTCTTCTTTGCAAACAAATTAGGAATCAGTATGAAATACCGGTGGCTCAGCGGCATCCCGATAACTGAAGATCCCGTCAGGGGTCTCCCCCACTAACCCTTACCCTCCCTTAGTAGTGCCTAACCCTAACCTCCCCTCCGGTGATGCCTAACCCTAACCCCCCCCTTCCGCACCCTAAACATAACCCTCCCGGGGGGTGCCAAACCCTAACCCACCCCCTAATGAGGCCTAACCCTAACCCCCCCTCCCCATAGCCTAACCCTTTCCCTGCCCGGGGGTGTGCCTAACCCTAAGTCTCCCCAGGGGTGCCTAAACCTAACCCACCCCCCCTGCGGCTATCACCTAACCTGTCCTTGCTTACCTTCGTTCGGGATGCCAGCTGTCGGAATTTCGGCATGGGGATAAAGATAGGCGTCCTGGGTTTGGCTGCCACAGTCGGGATACCGACGGCCAGCATTCCGGCAACCGGTAAACTGACTATATCCCAATATATAATGCTGAATTCTAAGGCCTGTATTCAATTACAGACGAAAAGTCCGAATCCGCAAAAAAGTATTACAGATGAAGTCATTTCGCCAAGCAGAAAAGTATCGCAGTATTCAATTGCAAAGACTTTCATGTTGGTGGAGAGTCAATGTAATGTAATAGGTGAAAAAAATTTGCCTAAGAATAGCAGGTGGTAAAAAGTGCAGAATTGCGGTTTTGGGGTGCAACCTCGGGAAACCCCCCTGCACCCTTGGGTCAGTCCCCCAAAGATAAACTGTGTCAAAAAAGGTAAAACAATACTTTACAACACCCCCAAAAAGTTCTTTCCTTTTGGGGGCGAAAAAGATCAAAGTTGGGGACAAACTGACTTCTGGGGGGTCCCCAAGTATGGAGCAGGTGTTTTTTTGACTGCAGGTGCATGCGGCAGGTGGATTTTTTACATCATTTAAAACTTCATTTTAGCAACTTTCAAATATGCTAGCACCCATTTTCATGTACCCCAAATTTGCTGGGAGTAGTTATGTCTACAAAAAAAATACTGCTAAATGCTATTCTTCAACACTTGTGTTAATGCGCTAATTGGCACCAATTCACACAACTAAAGTACCCCAAATACCTTCATTAGGGCTAATTTGGGGGCATCTATAGTGATCCCCAATGTTAGTGAGTCTGTTGGGGGAGTCAGGCTGAGTTCCCCATTTTTGACAGGACTTTTCGCCTGTTGGTTTCGCTGGGTGCTGTTTTCAGGTCCTTTGGAATTAAATACGACGAATCGCGGGGACGCGCTCGATAAGTTGCCGCACCTAAAACACGCGATGTAGGCAAAAAGTCCGGTAGGCGGAAAAGTATCGCGGGTGCGAAACTAATTGAATACGATCCTAAATGTGCTTACACAGGTTAATTGGCAGTTTTCAAAATCACTGCAGTTTAAAATTCTTAAATTAAGGCTTAGTTCCTTTTCACAAAATATAATTATTCATTTTGAGCATCCACATATAATCATGGAACAGCTTTAAATGGAAATTTACTGAAAAACCTATTGGTTTATGATGAATAGCTTAAAAAACTAAAATGACAGGAATATGGCAAACTTTGAAGTTTTGAGTAAGAAAGGACTTCAATTTATGCCAGATGGATTAATAGAGACAGTAGAGAAGAGCAAATGTGACAGGATGTTGAAACTAGTTATAAAAGGTTATGGGGAAGTAACAGTAGTTGGCACAATGAGGAAATGATGATAGATGATTTTAAAGGAAGTAAGGGATTCTTTACTATCCAGTACAACATCATAATAGCATAATGCTCATTACACATAAATGAAACAAACATTTGCGGTAGTGGGAGGTAGTCAAGAAGCCAACGGTCGAAATGCCGACTTCCGGCATCCTGACTGTGCAATCCCGGCAGGGGACTAATGATAGGCGTCGAAATCCTGACACCTATTATTATAAACCCGCCAAAATCCCGACGCCCGGTATACCGAACGAAGGTAAGCCGGGCGTAGCGAGCGGACAGGTGGTGGGGGGTAGGTTTAGGGGCCCCCCGGGAGCCCCTACACCTAGCCCCCGGGAGGGTTAGGGTCAGGCTAGGGGAAGGGGGGGTTAGGGTTAGGCACCCCTGGGGGGAGGTTAGAGTTAGGCATCCCCCCTGGGAGGTTAGGCACTAGGGGGGAGGTTAGGGTTAGGCACCCCTAAAGGAGGGTTAGGGAGGGGAAAGCTTACTTACTGTCAGGATTGGTAGGGACGATTACCTAGGAGCCTAGTCCAGCATAGTCTTGAGGGCAGGAATGTAATAGTCCAAGAGTTGTTTGGCAGCCTTGAGGGCTGGTAATCTTGAGGGTTGGGCACCGTGAGCGGACAGCCGCGCGGGGGGGGGAGAGTTAGATTTAGGGCACCCGGTGGGAACTTAGGGTTAGGCACCCCCCGGGAGGGTTAGGCTAGGGGGAGGGAGGTTTAGGCACCCCCGGGGGGGACTTAGGGTTAGGCATCCCCCCGGGGGACTTAGCTTTAGGCAGCGGGAAAGGGGGGGGTTAGGGTTAGGCACTTAGAGGGGGGATTATGGTTAAGCACTTGGGGGGGAGGTTAGGGTTAGGCACCCCTACGGAGGGTTAGGGTTAGGGGGTTAGGTTAGTTAGTACTTACCTATCCACGATCGGGATTTCCAGCGCTGTCGGGCTTCCGCTGCCGGGAACTCTGCTGTTGTCGGCCAGGCGCTGCCAGGAATCGAATATTTCATACCGATTCCGCCCAAATGGAGGCTGCACATGGGCCCCCTCCTCTCTTAAAATGCCCCTGGGCCACCTGCATGTCTAACTGCAGATGTGAGTCCATACATAGCAGGCAAAAAATATGGTAGTTGCTCAATCAGCTTAATATACTACAGGTGCTTGTAAAGGGCGGGGTTTACACTGAACACAGAAAAAAGAAAATTGCCCTCCAGCACACTACAGATAAATCAAAAATACTTCAATCCTACATGATAATAGAAATTCAGAGGTATTGGTTTACATACATTTGCAAATATATGAATAAGGGCTGGGCCGTCGTCAAGGCTCCTCTATACCAGCATCCCTAAAATTAAGGGGTTCACGTCCGAGAAGCAAGGCACCCCAAAAAATTCCAGCCAAGGACCACCCCCAGGGCATCACACGAAAAGGGGAAAATAGGTGATAGTGAAGTGTTAAAGGATAGGTGTGTAAAGATAAATCAATAAGTGTTAATGAGATGTAAAAGAATTAAAATGACATAAATAATACACAAACGCATAGAAAAGTGAAAAAATATTCTATGTGAATTAAGTGGTGATGCCATGAGCAAGGTCCAGCCAGAACAATTCCGGGGGGCCCCACTCCCAAATGCTCACCCCAAAATAATTATTGCTACATAATAGTAGCACCCACTCTGGGTCATATAATAACAAATTGATGTACTGCATGATAACAGTCCCATTGGATGTGACCATTGCCAGCTGGGCTTTTACTGATATGGATGCAGCATAACAAGCAGCCGTGCATTCAGTGCCCGTCCCCCAGCTATTAATGAGGAAATCCGTTCTGCAAACATGCATAATGGATTTACTCCTGCTACTCCAGCTCCCTAGCAGTAATCTATAATCTGCTGAATTCCTGCCCCAGAATGCCGTATGAAAAGAGCACATGTGCCTATAACAAAAGTGCAAAGAGGGGAATTTCATTACTACTCTGAGCACTAACACTGATCTCTGCAGAGATCAACTGTGGCAGTCCCGTGACACACGCTCCACTGTGCTCTGCATGATGGGTGGGGGTAATGCCACAGGATGGGGTGGTTAATGCGGAATTGAGTATTCTGGCCCTGGGGATGGGTCTAATGTTGCACTGTCTTTAGACCCTGGAGTATTGGGTGGCGGGGGGATGGGGGTAACACAGGGCACTGGGGAGGTGAGGGTGGATAGTGCTACAATAGGAACACTGGTGATGGTGAGGTGAGGTTATGCACTGGGGACCGATTACCGCTAGGGGGTTGGGGGGTGATGCTAATGGGGATCAATTTCCACTGGTTGGTCTATTGCCACTGGGGGTAGTAGCTAATTTTACAATGAGGTCCTGTGACAAGGGGGGTGGGAGAGACTCTCCCTAGGCAGTGGTTGTTCCCAAACTTTTTTGAATCACGGCGCCCTAGAGTAACAGCATTGTTTACATGGCACCCCTAAGCCAAACAGTTGTTATTGAGAAATTCAGAAAGAAATGTAGTGAAATAGTAAAGTGAAGTAATTGTGCTTACCTGCCATCCCCAGGTCCAGTTATATGGTTGTGGACAGCTTTGCGCTTCTATTTGTCCACATATTTATATTACATTGACCACAAAGAATTTGATTTGGTGCTGGACCACCAACCTGAGGCACCCCTGCAAGTGTCCCGAGTCACCCTAGGGTGCCACGGCACACAGTTTGGGAACTACTGCGCTAGGCATAATTTCTAATAAAAGATTTTAATTCACTTTTAAAAATATGTTAAGTTAAATTAAATATCAGTTAAGTGGATAAGTTCTGGACTATTTTACTTCATTTTCTTAATCTCTTTTATCCTTTATTTTTCTTTCTTTTCCATATCATTTTCTGTCTGCTCTCCTGTTTCCTTCCTTCTCTTATTTAACTCTCCTGACTCTTTTTCTCTCTCTACCGCTATCTTTTCTTCTCTTATTTTCTCTCTCCTTTTTAACTGTTTTACTCTACCAACATAGTTAGTGTGCCAGAGCCTATTATAGTCTGTTCCGCATTTCACATTTCATTGAAAGAAACAAAATATGTCATGACGCCAAACAGCACCAATAAGCGAGAGGTCCTGGTGTAACAAATATGATAGGGAAAACTCTGCATCAGCACCACATTGTTAGCAAGACTTTATGAAAGGCTAATGATGTTCTAAATAGCTTTTCTCAGTGGATTTTAGTAACTTAGATGATGTACAGTATTTGAATTCTGCTGATGCATTTGACACAGGCACACTTGATGGTAAGTAAGATTACAGTTCTCGGGATAAGCTATATACATTCACACTAAACTAGCAGACGTTTGTGACAACATTTCCAATGGGGATACCAAAGGAATTAGCGTTTTAGCTGGCATAGAAAGATCATTAGAAAGTTTTTTTGTTGTTTTGTTTTTTTGCATTAAAAGTATTTATTTAAATCAACAAAAAAGAAACACATCCACATTATTCCACAAAATTAAATTATTATACAACATAGAATAAATCACAAATAACATAAGACAAGTCAAAAATATGCAACAAAGCCTGGAACAGAACATAAGGTAAAAAGGGAAAATGAGGGAGGGGGGATAATTGGATGTAATACACAATTTCCAGAATGGTCAGATTTTATGGGGCTCCATCAGGATGACTCTAAAGAACCATCTTAAGGCATATAGAGATACTACAGACAGGGTACTAAAATATGTGTGCACATTGTTGCATGTAGTGACTCAGGGGCTCATTTACCAATGAGTTTTAACATACTCAACGAGTTTAAAGCTCATTGGGTATGATTAATGGTGCTACAGCCAATCAGCTCCTAACTGTCATCTGTTTGAAAAATGACAGTTGGGAGCTGATTGGCTGGAGCACCATTTATCATACGCAACGAGTTTTAAAACTTGTTGATAAATGGGCCCCTTAGTTCTTTATCAGAATGCTACAAAGCATTACAATGCTAATGCTAGAATAATGTTAGAATACTACAAAACAAATCATGTACAGCAACAAAAAATGATGATCAGTGTTCTATCTCCTTAGACGTACAGTAACTTTTGCTATATGTGATGTTAGTAAAAAAACATTTTTTTAGCTCTTAAGTGTACTCATTTCCCTCAAGGTAAACTGCCACATGACTGCTCCAAACCTTGCTTAGTTTGGCACCCATTTCACCTGGCACACACTTTACAATCTTCAGCCCAGAAGGCAACTACAATGAGCCAGATAAAGTAGGAATGTTATAGAAACATTTTTAATTAAAGAATGGCACAGAAAAGAGCAGATCTTACCAGTTGGTCCAGAATTGAAACTATTCAGCATACATGAAGCAGACACTTTTCAGCCTAAAATGATCATACACCAAGAGGAAAGATTCATTATTCCATATATACTTGAGGCACTAGCAATAGTGTATTGTTCATTCTTTGTTTACAGTGCCAGAAACCCCTGGTCTACTGCCAAAGTGCATTATTTAATTATGAGGTGACATAGTAATCATCTTCTGCTGGCAGGCATCTGACACTAAAGAGCAAAAAAAAATCAGTTATATAATTTTATTTGCACTTTATTATATAACTAGAATTTGTGACCCGTTTCTCAGGTCACTAGTCTCTATCCCTCTCTCTCCCCCCGCACCTGGCCATAGTTGTCTCTTCACCCCACTGTGAACTCTGTACGGTGTCCTGGTCCGCAGCAGTAGGCGGAGCCATTGGAGAAAGGGGAACTCTCACTGCGTATGATGGAAATGGAACATATGTATTGTGTATATAATTTGTGTGAGTGCTATTTTATCTGTTCAACCAAATTAAAATTAAAGAAAAAAGAATTACTTAATTTAAGATTAACATTTATAATCTCCAGCACTATACCCGCATTCAGGGTTGTATTCTTAAAAAAGTCATATCCAAAATCAACCTGCTTGGCCCTAATGTAAGCACGTCAGGAGTGTACTGCTCCATCACTGTCCTCTGTATCAAAAGTTATGGGGCAGCAATGCTGTTCAATCATTTTCCGTGGCCCCCGAAAGCTTACACTAGGCTTCACTGTGCATGCGCCAGCCCTCGCTTAGAAGAGCAGTCTAGGGGCCTTGAGAGAGGATGTATTAGAACTGCAGTGTCCCCCTGACTTCCAGGCCCAACAGCTGCCACATGCCTGCAACTAGAGGCCATTGGCACATATGAAGGTATGATCATATTGGAAGTAGAGAAGTTATATAATTTTACAAAAAAGACTTCTGCTAGAGACCTAAATTTGAAATACAACTTTATTTATCTCTCATTTAATACACAGACTGTCAGGTACCAGGATCTCCAAATATGGGTATGGGCGAAACTCCATAGTTTCTACTGCATTTGCACCAGAAAGCAGATATATAGACTGTGACCAAAAGGATGAATACTAATAGATAAACTGAGGTTTGAGTCTTATGAGACCACAGTCTTTGACAAATATGGTCCTGTGTGTCCTCATTTGGCAATTGTATCATGAAGTTATGCAATTATTAAATCTAAGCACGATTTGAACTGTACAACTTCATTTGTAGATGTAATTTTTAGATATAGATCTTGAATTAGTAATTATTTTTTGTACTGTTGGCAAGATTGTTTGTCCTGAATGTTATGATGCTCCTGAATAATTTGTATAAGACCCCTAGAGTCACTCTAGGAAGGGCTTCTGCCTATAACAATTTCACGTTGTTCCCTTAGAGTTGGATACACTCACCGGTACTTAGGATGCTGCCAGGCCTCAACCACTCGGACAGCAGGGGCTAATTATCAGGAGATCACAGGATATGCTGGAAAGTGAGAATACAGAACAATTACTGAGGCAGGACTGATAGCTCAATAGTAAGTCACGGAAGTAGCTCCACAAAAGGTAAATCAAAGGACTGAACAGAGGCAACCTGAGTAGGGCTACTGGTGGAGTAGTCTGCAGGTGGTAAATGCAGCTGGGGTGAATGGAGTTAACGTTGCTTAGAGCCTGAACAGCAATAATAAATAACCAGGAGGCAGGGCTTTAAATGCAGGCTACAATAACTAGGAGCATAATGCACTGAGACTCAGGTAGTAGAAATATTTCAGGACACAGAATGACAGGAATAGGACCAGCTAGGCACACCGAAGTATAAACTATTACTTGCAAGGACCTGTAGGACTTACTGCCTTATATTAGGATTATGAGCCAATCACTAGTCTGAGAGAGAGACCAGCACTCTAATGAGAAATTCTGCAGCAGCAGCACATAGCAGGCGTCCCAGCTGCTAGCCCTGGCCGGGAACAGCATTCTCCACAGCTGCCTGGCCTCCCGGTTGCCTAGCAACCACGGGATCAGGCACCAGTGCGGCCGGGGAGGTGCAGCATCCCACGACGGCCGGGACCCGCGAGGATAATGAGCCGCGATGGCAGTTTTTAATACTGAGTTAAAGGAGATACACCTAATCCTGAATGTGAGAGTGTTTTTGGATGCATATGGTTGATCATTGCAATATATATATATTATATTAGGATATATTATATAAGTATTGGGACTGAATTATTTTATTAATGGTAGTGGCTTGAGATTTAGGTGACGTGAATAGCCGTTACGTGGCTATTTAAGCATAGCAATGAAAGACTCCGATATTGGTGAATTTGTGAGGTGAGATATTAATGGCCTCATTGACAGATAGGCATATGTAAATTTTTGTGACAGTAAGTAAAAGCATTTCCATTCTGCGCATGCATATCAAAATGCAGCTATATCCATACTTGCAGCCCCTCACACCTGGAGAGGAATCAGGGCGAGCACCGTAACACTATGTTCATTGAAAATATGCCTTGGAGATGCAGCATAATAAGGCTTGCACTTATCGATAGATACGTTTTTAGGCATACCTTTTCCCGTGTTCTGAGCAGCGCTGACACCCGCCGCAGGACCACGGAGAGGTAAGTTTAAAATAATATGGGTGCAGGGTGTGTGGTGCTGGGCCCGTGTGCCTTGCACACACTGCACCCATTATAGATACGCCACTGACATTACTACAAAAATGTTCTAGCAACTTTGCGGGAAAGATTCTGAAGAAAGAGTTGTGGAAAAATGGTTTCATCCTCCATCAGGACAACGCGCCAGCCCACACAGCTCTCTCTGTGAAGCGGTTTTTGGCCAAGTAACAGAGTGCAGTGCTAGAACACCCTCCATGCTCGCCAGACCTAGCACCGTGTGACTTCTTTCCTTTCCCTAAAGTCAAACCTGTACTCAAGGGAACCCGTTTTGCATCAGTTACTGAGGTAAAAAAGAAAATGACGGAGCTGTTGAGACAGCTGATAATGAGCTACAGAACAGCTTTGTCCAATGGAAAATAAGAATGCAGCAGTGTGTGGATGCAGAAGGGGAGTACATAGAAGGGGAACAGAGTTAAAATGTATTTAATATAATTAAACATAAATTGTAGCATCGCTATTTAATAGCCACACCTCATATGGCTTCCTTGTGGCAGAAGATTAACGCTTAGTGGTTGGAGCACAACATGTGTCTAACTGTAAATGAATAAACATGAGACAAATTGTATAATAAACACAATTAGAAAATCAAAAATGAGAGGTTCCAACATAGGATATCATGCAAAAGGACAGTCAGATATTGGATCACTCATACTCACATATGCAGCTAGCAGGCTAGATTGATGGAGGCATGACACAAAATGAAGAGAGGTGACTGGGAACTTTGAAAATCTAGGAAGAAGTGAACTTTGCATGCTTTAGCATTAGGAGTTGGAGTAGTTGGATTAGGTGCGCTTGAGAGTACGAATCTAGACTGAGTCGAAAAATACATTTGCGAGCCTGGCCCAACATGCAAGTGATGGTGAGAAAACACAAATGGATGTCAATAACAATCTTGAGCGTTAACAACGTGGTGCTAGAACTTCTCCTGCCCTTCCGTTTAAGAGGCTAGTAGGTCTGACAATGGAACAAGATAAAGTCCAGCTTGTCCTATCACATGTAAGCAAGTTTTGAGTTAATGTTATTTTATGCCAAAGTAATTTGTTGATTCACTTGTTATAATTCTAATCAGAGCTACACAATTTTTTTTTTTTTTCATATATATATATATATATATATATATATATATATATATATAGCAATGTGTTTTGTATGATTATGTATAATGGGTATAAAAGGACTCACAATAATATTGGGCAGCACAGACAGTGTAATGTTTAGCATTGCTGCCTTACAGCACTGAGGTTGTGAGTTTGATTCCCACTATGGCCCTAACTGTGTAGAGTTTGTATATCCTCCCATTACTTGCGTGGGTTTCCTGCGAGTACTCCGGTTTCCTCCCACACCGAAAATATACTGGTAGGTTAATTGGCCTCCAACAAAAATTAACCCTAGTGTGTATGTGTGTAAGCATGTGGTAGGCAGTGGCGTCACAAGGGGGGGGTGCGGGCCACACCCGGGTGTCACCCGCCGAGGGGTGACACCAAGGTGCAGACTGACACTCCCCCACAGTGACAGGAGCCGGGTGCTGCATTAAGTGCAGCACCCAGCTACTGACACTGTGAGGGAGCCGGCACTGCAACACAAGCAGTCAGCACCCCCTGCACCAGCCCCCAGTAATATTAAGAACGGGACCACGACGGGGATCAGGCCGTGAGGCCACACCCTGTCCCATGAGGCCACGCCCCATCCTGTGAGGCCACTCTCCCTTTTCGGGGGCGCTCTGCTGATTTTGCCTTTAAAATTATTGCAGCTTTAAAATTATGGGAAAACTCACAGGGGCGTTCCCGCAGCGGCTGCAGCTCACAACCTATTGTATAAGCCCCTTCAAGTCAGAGTCCATGTTCCCTCATAGGTCCTGATGACAAGGGGTCTCATTCAGACCCGCTTGCGAGCGCAGGACGCTCGCAAGTGGGTCGATGGTACCCAAATGCGCATGCGCATGACGGAGGGAGCTCCGTCTTGCGCATGCGCGAGACCCGGCTAGCGACGGGGTAGCCGTCGCTCCGGGTCTCGCACCAAAGGGGGCGCGCTGTCGATGTTGATTGACAGCATGCCCCCTTTGGTGGGCGTGCCGGGGGCGTGGCTGCCAGACGGAGGTGTTCCCATGGGAACGCCTACCGTCTGGGTCCGGCCCCACTGACTAGTGATGTCAGTGGGAGTGATTTTGGCTCTGATAGAGCCAAAATCACTCCAGGGCTTGCGGCAGCGAGACCCTACCGCAGGGTCTCCGTCGCAAGCCCGATGGTCTCGATCAGGGGTCTTCAAACTTGGCCCTCCAGCTGCTGTGGAACTACACATCCCAGCATGCATTGCCACCTTTTTGATATAACAGCATGCTAAAACTATGTGCAGTGCATGCTGGGATGTGTAGTTCCACAGCATCTGGAGGGCCAAGTTTGAAGACCCCTGGTCTTGACCATCGCGACCATCATCATGGACGCTCACATAAGCTGTGGGTTGTAACCCACAGCTATGCGAGCGTCCATAAGGCCGCTCCAAGTTGAGGTAGGAGGGCCTTGATTCAGACCGAGCGCTCTGGTCAGAGCGTCCGGCTCTGAATCAGGCCCAAGGTTCGCAGGAGTTCCAGCAGCGGCCTATTACATAAGCCCCAAAGACTCATTTCTAACAATATAGCCCATACAAAAGAAAATATTAAAAACTGATAAATTGTTTTATAATTAAAACACCAACAACAGGTTTCAATACCTTGTAGTATCATCATCATTGCTAATGATGTCACACAGTATGGTGCCATGCTGGAACTGTGATGTTATTATTACTAGAAAGAGGACAAAACGAGAGCCCAAATTACATCTGTTTAGGAGGGCCACAATTGTGATGTCATCCCAACAATGCATACACTACTCAACCTGCCAATCTATGGCAGGTTTTGCAGGAAGATCAGGTGACCAACATTTGCTATTGTTAAATGATCGATATGGTGTCAGTGATAATTAACATACATTAGACTAGCCTATCTCAGGATCATGAAATCACAGGTTCAGCAAGACACCCTTGGGCTGGGTGTCTGCTGGCATATGAACAACGAACACAGCAACGGAATATGCTGCGCTATATAAGAAACTGTTAATAAATAAATAAATAAACACCAGTGACTTTGCATATTAAACATGAAGACATTTCACATGTGGTGGTTAGCGAGTCCTTGTACTTGTGTTCTGTGGTCAGTGTGCACTGAAAGCTAAAAAAAATGGTGCACGCATCTGCAAACATGAGTATGATAGTATTGGAATCAATGGATTCCATTGCCATCCCAGTTATGTACTGCATTTATTACACTGTGGAATAGTTTCCAAGCATAACAGTCAAAGGGTCTGGTTCTGATCTGCATGCTAGTCTATATGTGGCTGCATCTAGCAAATTCTTAGGAAACCGCACGTGTTGACTAAACGCATATTTGCGTTTTTCCGGGTGATTCTGGGTTGGCTTCCTTATGGGCCTGATTCAGAGATGTACAGTAACGCAATCGCAGCTGTGATTCCGCACGGTATAGAGCTGCGAAAATATGCTAATGCTTCCAAAGCTTACCCGAGCATAAGGACGCCCACTGCTACTTTCTCATATCTCAAAAGGTGTAGATAAGATGATTTGGGCGCTCCACTACAGATATAATGCAGCTCTTTGCACATCAAAAGATCTATTCCAAAAGATCATAAACATGTAAACAATATTTGAGTATAACGTGTATAATAGCGCTAATATCTATGTCATCTGACCTAAAATGGCAAAAAGACTAAAGGTGCATACACAGGTAACGATTTTTTGAACGATTTGTCGACAACGACGTCATTATAACAATGAACGATAATCACAAATGCGCACTCCCGTTTGTAGTTTGTAGTTATCGTTCATCGTCCATTTTAGACTTTCCAACATGACGATTTTCATTAAGGGAAGGAACATTGGGCCTGATTCAGAGACGGACGCTCTGAAAAGAGCGCTCGCTCTGAATCAGGGCGTTTTTTTTTAAGCGGCCTCCTGGCCGCTCGCATAGCTGTGGATCACCACCCACAGCTATTGCAAGCGGCCAGGATGATGGTCGCGATCATCGGGCTTGCGACGAGACCCTTGTAGTAGGGTCTTGTGGCCGCAAGCCCCAGAGAGCTTCTGGCTCTAATAGAGCCGGAAGCTCTCCCACTGATATCACTGGCGATGTCAGTGGGGCTGCCCGCAAACGGCAGGTGTTCGCATGGGAACGCCTCCGTTTGTGAAGCCACCCCCCGTCACGCCTACAAAATGTAGTGAGCCACCGAGCGAGTGCTTTTTGCGCTCGCTCCGGGGCTTGCGCACGCCTCACGTGCGCCCTGGGCCACCATCGACCTGCTTGCGAGCGCTATGCGCTTGCGACCAGGTCTGAATCAGGCCCATTATTCGTTCATCGTTCAAAAAATCATTCATTACACTTCAAAAAATCGTTAACTTTTTCAAGGGAAAGTCTGACAGAAAATCGTTGGTTACAAAATCATTACGTGTATGCACTTTTATACTTAGCTTAGAGTAAAGGTGCATACACACGTAACGATTTTTGGAACGATTTGTCGATAACGACGTCGTTATCGTTAAATCATTAAAAAAAATTGTTCAGTTTATGAGTTATAACGATGAACGATAATCACAAATGCACACTCCCTTTTGTAGTTTGTAGTTATCGTTCATCGTCCATTTCAAACTGTCCAACATGACGATTTTCATTAAGGGAAGGAACATTATTCGTTCATCGTTCAAAAAATCGTTCATTACACTTCAAAAACTCGTTCACTTTTTCAAGGGGAAATCTGACAAAAAATCATTGGTTACAAAATCGTTACGTGTGTATGCACCTTAAGATGATGGAATTCCTTTGCTTTTATTCAAACGGAAAACCTCAATGGTGATGGAATTTTATATTCAGAGGGGAGAGACTCCTATATTGGTTTCTTTTGGCGAAGATTTGTTACTATGAAATAGCCCTCTCCTGCCTAGGATAGTTTCTCCTATATCCAGAGGTTTAAAAGCGGAGGTGTCGTACCTCACTTACATTCATGAGTAATATTAAGAAGTCCATAAAGGTATCTTTAAAGCGGTAATGGTGCGTACCAATACTCACATCAGTCACATGGTGAATCTTGTAAATGTTTCTTTATGGCTTCCAGTTAAAAAGTTTCTACAAGCAAAAAACTTTAAAAGGTATATTTATCCAAAAGTAAACGTATCAAACAAAGAATTCAATATTAGGGTTGGTATTTCTCTCTGAGGAGGAGGGCTAACAAACCACAGAAGGAGCGGTGATCACATGCTATAAAAAAATATTCTGTAAAACAGAGAAAGTTAAAAAAAACGATCATACCTAAATTCTGTGCATGTGAGCAAAAAGGACACCCCAACCAGACAGCAACTCCTCTGATCCAACGCGTTTCGAGATGAGTCTCTTTTTCTAGGCAGGAGAGGGCTATTTCTTAATAGCAAATCTCCGCCCAAAGAAACCAATATAGGAGTCTCTCCCCTCTTTGAATATAAAATTCCATCACCATTGAGGTTTTCTGTTTGAATAAAAGCAAAGGAATTCCATCATCTTACTCTAAGCTAAGTACAAGTCTTTTTGCCATTTTAGGTCAGATGACATAGATATTAGCGCTACTTTCTCATATCTGTCCAATGTCGCACTCCTGTGTAAACATCGATAACATCGACGCATAACGGCCGGTCGCCAAGCATGTAAGGCAAGCCTGACCCAACACTGCAGCTCTCCTGACACGCAGAGAGCTTGCAGGCTGCGAATGCAATCGTAACAGCAAATTTATTTATGCCCATGAAACGGCGTTCATACGGTCAGACACACCTGTGTTTTTCTGACCACCTCCGTTACCACCCCCAAACTCTGATTACTTGTCCCTCACTTTGCGAATGGATCCCATGCGAATAAATAGCAAAACGATTGATCGTGACTTATACGCATGCGCACTACAATCACTCGATCTGCGTAAATATCGCCATGGCGGCTGTCTCTGAATCAGGCCCTATGCCCGCTTCTTTCAGTACGTGATGTGTCTCATTCTGTCGACCTGTTACAGATGGTCCTGTTACACCCTGCATGTAGTAGGTGTAAGTGCCGACACTAGTGACGACGGCCACAGCCGACAGAAAACAGTTGTGCGGCACAATGGGCACACCAGAAGACATGGGCATAGTCCGTTAACAGAATTATCTAGACGATTAAATAAAATTGTCATAACGATGTGTCGTTATCCACAATATCAATCAAAAAATCATCTAGCGTGTACACACCTTTACATTTATAAGGAACGCTCTCGCTGGTCTATACACCCACCACATCACAGTCTCATTAGCTTTATTTTTTATTTCTTTGCAGCTACTTTATTAGCAACAAAATGACACCCTGTGCACTTTGCAGGCTAACCAGAGACCGTGTGAAATGCATGACAACAGTAAGTCAGGCAGACAGCAGCATTGGCTGGCAGGCAGGGGCCAGGCTGCAGCAGCGAAGTCTTCCCTGACAAACTCACACGCACATGGCAACAAGCCTGTTGCCCATCTGAAAGATGGCCTCTGAACACCCCGCCCGCGGCGTGACGTGTCCCCAGCGCCATCCAATCGGAAGGTGGCTGTGGGATGCTGAGTGACAGCCGGGCTGGGAGCATGCGCAGTGCGTGCCCCTCCTCCCCCCGTCTCCCTGCGCTGCCGCTGTGTGAGTGAGGAAGGAAGGGAGAGACGGAGGGACAGGGAGAGACATGACAGCTAGCCCCGGCGCCTCCGACTCCAGGCAGTCCCCGGGAACAGTGTGAGCGCTTGCACCGCCCGCCACTGCACACACAGCATCGCCGCGGCCTGTCCCCTGCAGCAGGATGACCGCGGAGGGATACCAGTACCGGGCTCTCTTCCCCTACAAGAAGGAGCGGGAGGAGGACATTGACCTGCGGGTGGGCGACATCCTGACCGTCAGCCGTGGCACGCTGCTGGCCTTGGGCTGCGGGGAAGGCGGCGAGGTCCGGCCCGAGCAGATCGGCTGGCTCAACGGCATCAACGAGGGCACGGGCGAGAGGGGCGACTTCCCCGGAACCTACGTGGAATATATCGGGCGGAAGAAGATCAGCCCGCCGACCCCTAAGCCGCGGCCCCCGAGACCCCTGCCTGTGGCCCCTGGGGCTAGCCGCGGGGAGGCTGGGCCGGAATCGCAGGGTAAGTTGTTGCAGTCCTGTCAGGCTCTAACATATCAACCCTGCACCCCAACGGTACCCCCCCATACCCCCCAACGGCCAGGATGGGCCACCGGCATGCTGGGACTTGTAGTCACGCACCAGATGGAGATTCTGCTTTCTCCCTTATACACCCCATCCCATGGGTGTATTATCCATGTTGTGTGTGTGTGTGTGTATATATATATATATATATATATATATCAGTTTGCATATAGCTTGCTGCATCCATCCTGCTGTGCTGTGTTATACATGTTAGTATGGTTTATATATAGTATTGCTTTCCACTTGCAAGAACAGTTTGCATTGCACTTGCAAGAACAATAACACTGGTGGTACAGGTAGGGGGTTTGGCTGCTGTGCCCATTGTCACAGAAACACTATTTGGACCAAAAAATAGCAACAATGGTTACAATTCACATGGCTTCTTTGCCCAGTGCCAATCTCAGCAGGGCAGCTCTTATTACAGGGGAACTGAACTTGACTTGATGCTAATGGCTCTGACACATGACCTGTCGGTTTAGCCATTTGCAACTCTCCATTATAGCCACCCATATGCCCCCCCCCCCCTTTTTATTTATTTTCCCATTAACCCCCCCTGTAAATGGAAAATGTTAATATAGATGTATGACTCCAATTCTACGGGCTGCATGTTCTGTATTTTCTCCATACCCCTAGTCGCTACCTTAATGAATTAACTTTATTTTAATTAGGATTCAGTGTAAACTTTTGTCTGAGCTGTATTTACATAGGCATTGTTCTTAGACATTCTTGAGCCTAAGTCAACTGTGAAGCTGCGGAATGTGCTGGTTTTGCACAAAGAAGCCTAGTTCCTGTCATTAAGTATTGATTTTTCATCCGCTCCTGTTCTGCATGTAGCTCTGTAAGCTTTGTGTGGGAGACAATGGGAGATAACTGTGCGGAATCGGTATGTAATGCCGGCGGCTGCATGTCTTAATGTTTGGAAGGGTGCAAAAGTGCTGATGGTAACATACCTGTTCCTTATTGCATATTTGGCATGTTCTACCTAGATTGACGTTGCATTAACCTAGCTTGAAGGAACGGAATCAACTCACGTCCAAGCTAACTGGAATCATTGCATTTTGGGGCTGTGGATAGAGACACCATTTGCTATATGAGGAGGGATAACTTAATTTAGCTGGAGAAAATCTGTCTGCATTGTCAGACCAAAGGGGCGCATCTGAGGAAGAGGTTCTTATGCAACAGTCTGTACTTTACTAAGATTAGCATTGCAGTACTACGGTATGTTTACTAGGCTTTTACTTAGTGATGTTTGATTATAAATATTTGTTTGTCTTTATTTTCAAGTGTTCTGGCCATATTCTTACGCATAAATGTTAGATTTTTTTTTTTAGGATTTATTTCTAATGTAGGAATAGTTTTGTGTATGGTACAATGTATTTGGTGTTATAGCACTTTGCAACATATCTGCATGAAATCATTTATTAGTAAGGTATCAAATCAGTGTTTTGTTTTTAGTGTGTGTGTGTGTGTGTATATATATATATATATAATTTTTTTTTTTTGTGTGGGTTATTTAAATATTTAGTAGTTTATTTTTTTTTATTTTTTTATAATACTTTCAGAAGAAAATGACAGGGAACTTGTTTTTTGATGTAAAAGTGCCATCTACTGGTCTGACACAACATGCGAAAATCTTTAATATAACATTCAAGCTCCGTAATCTGTTTCAGTCCTCTAGCCTTTACAACAGTGAATCCTGTCAGTTGAACAAATATAAATACATATATTGCTCACACATCTACTATTAATGTTCTTGAAGGACTTGAAAAGCGCATAAAACAGGATCACTGGTTTCTTATGTGCTCATTCCCTCTATGGAATTCTAAAATAGTAATTATCTGTTAAAAATTCAAGACTTCAGCTTGGCCCATGTGTAGAACAGATTGTGTTGGTAATAGTCTTTATGCATTTTTTACCATTTTCCCAGTGTCCTTGTATACAAACCCTTGTAGAAATATTGTCAGTCTCTCCCTCCCTCCCCCGTAACATGGACCATCTATTGGTGTGCACTCTACATGTAGCCTGTTTCACAATACTTTAGTACAAACTTATTTAAAGCCTTCAAAGAGTTCGATATGGTTTTGCGTTCTGTGGAGATAGCATGTCCTATTTTTCTTTTCTCACCCTATTTATAATCTGTCGTCTACAGTTGTGCAAATCGTGGTATCAAAGATGTGATGAATAGCTGCAACTTCTTGTTTTCATATTAAAAAAAAATAAAATAACTTTTAAAACGAAATACTGTTTGTATGGTGAAGTCGTGAGTAAGCCTTGAAAGTAGTACTGCAAGTAAAAGTGTTTAAGCTTAACTTGTTTTAAAGAGGAATTCCACCTAAACTGCAATATACACCCCAACCTGAAGGGCCAGGGTTCCGTGGGCTTTGAAAAACGTATCCACAGCATCAGCTAGCTGAGGCCCCATTGCTCACAACATGAAGTTTGCATGTAAATTCCAGCATATGCTGCTTATGAATGCAACATTCCCATTTGTCCTGCTGAGTGACAAGTGTCTGCAGGGCTTTACATTGAAGTTCCATGCTCTAATCTTTGGGCCTCTGAACTGCTGGTGTCATGGGAACCCCTGCATTTTGGTAGTTGGGAGGATGAGGGTGTATTGTATGCATATAAATGTCTTTGCAAAATCCATGGTATACAGCAGGCAGTGCTTTGACAGCTGAGCTTGCGGAAAGCTCTCCTCATTACTGGTGGAACAATGTTCTCTATTGAAAGCAATGTTTAACTTTGGTGATGCATTTTGAATTTGGAAAGTTGCCTATTTTTTTTTTTTTCTCAGAAAGCTGTGGCCTTCATAAAATGCTCATTTGTCATGCCCCAAAATAGATTAGTTGCTCTACCAGGAGCACCACTATATGCTAGAGAAGCTTCCAATTATTTGTTCAGTGGGCGGAATTCAATTGTTTCCTGCCCCCATCGCGCCCGACGGAGCTAATCAATTGTTGCTCCTATCGGGCGCGATCAGCTATCAGCGCTCCATGTCAGCTCGCAGCCCCAGGGGGGCGAGAGCTGAAATGTGCGAAAAGTGACCTGTTTGGCGCCCAAACATCACTTTTCGCGGTCGCGCCCAGCACTTTGGTCGGGGGTAGCTGCTTTACTTGGTTTAACCCGACCACTTTGGGCGTGACTAGCGTGAAAAATGGCAGCAATTGAATAGCAGCCCGCGATCTCCCGTCACTTTAGACGGGAGATCCGGACCACGTAAACAATTGAATTCCGCCCAGAATGTCCATTTGGACAAGTCCTAATATGTTTTGCATCAGATCACAAATAATTTCCCCTGCAAGTTAATCTTGTCTTTTACCACATAACCTTCATAGCTTCCATGTCTTATCACATCCCCTCTCACAGTCCACACATAACCTCACATATTGTCTTTCTTTCACATACTCCTGACATTTTGCCGACATTCATGTGTGACTGGATCATGCAGCCCACCAAGAAACTCTGCATTCTGACCAGACCAAATTGCAATATATATAGCACCTATCCTTGTGTATCAATGCCTGTTTCCCTATAGATTGTAAGCTTGCAAGCAGGGCCCTCTTACCTCTATGTCTGTCTGTTATTACCCTGTTTTGTTCTATCAATGATTCCAATTGTAAAGCGCAACGGAATATGCTGCGCTATATAAGAAACTGTTAATAAATAAAATAAATAAATACTTGTTACTTGCAGTAAGACATGGATGGTATCTCTCCTCCTCAAACACTACTTACTTGCTGTGCTAAATCTCAGGATGAGCTCTTCACTGACGTTGAGGATAAGACCTAACAGGACAGGTGTTTAAATGCTTATAATCCATACAGATGTTAAATATTTTAATCAATGGATACTTGCGTATATATTACGTTTGTATTCATATGTTCCTCAGTGAATATCCCCTTTCACTTTGTAAGCAGATATTAAGTATTCACTTTATATCAAGTTCTCCCTTCACGAACTAGTCAAAACATGCATACCTCACCTGTATTTTACTTTACTTGATGGTGTTCTAACACTTCAGTGATCTGTCCATACAGACTGATCTCATACTTGGCAAACTGAAGTCTCATTGCAGAGATGTTTAGTTAGGCTAACAAAAAGGTGTACTGAAGAGCATGTGAGCTTTTATGTCAACAATAGCTGAAGAGCCTCTGATTGCATAATGCAGCCTTTGCTTCTGTGTTCAGTGAACTATAATTTCCAGCACACTGTCAGCTATTGATCTGTGTAAAATCTATCTATCCATCATCTATCATCTAATAAGTATTAAAATGTCACTTCTGTAGTCTCCACTGCTAGTTTGTTTTCAAAATCATTATTACATTTTATCATGAAAGGCTAGTGGCAAATTTCCTCATGAAAATGAGGAACTGATGATGTAAGGATGTGACTGTGAATGACTGTCCAACTGACAGTATAGTCGCAAATCCTGCAAATTAACTCGCCCTCAGCGTGGGGAGGATTATGGGGGTTTGGGTACTGACATGCACTGTGCTATGGAAAGACGATGAAGTCAACAATACAGCTGTTCACAACACATAGCGTTCTTCTAGAAGTGAGTGTTTTCAAACCTTGATGGTTGTTAATTGAATTAGGTTTTTAGGAGCGTATATGTAGCATCAAAGCAATTCATGTATGCTCCAATAGCAGCCCATCTGGATGAAGACTAAAGCATCCCACAAATACCCCAAGATATTCCATACTGTCTTGCTGTATGTAATTTACTGTAGGACTTATATTATGCAGTTAGGGCGGAATTCAATTGTATCGCCTCCCCTACAGGAGCTACTCAATTGTTGCTCCTGACGGGCGCGATCAGCTGCCGGTGCACCATTTCAGCTCGCAGCCCCAGGAGTGTGCGAGCTGATATGGGCAAAAAGTGACCCGTTTTTAATGCCCAAACGGCACTTTTCGCGGTCGCGCCTAGCACTTTGGTCGGGGATAGCAATTTTACACGGCTAAACCTGACCACTATGGGCACGATCAGTGCGAAAATCTGCAACAATTGAATAGGGCCCAGTGATCTCCCGTCACTTTAGGCGGGAGATCGGGCGCGCTATAACAATTGACTACTGCCCTTGGGGTGTAAAACACCCAACAAGAACCCTGAGAAACCCGATTATCTGTTGTATATATTTTTGTGCTGTAGAATTCAGATTATGGGGTTAGGATGTAAAACGTCCAACAGGACCACTGTGAAACCCCATTATCTGTTGTATGTATTAATGCTCTGCAGAATTCAGTTTACTAAACCTTACAACTCTACCATTACAGACCACGTTTTAAGGATATCTACGCTTGTCCAGATAGAGGTATTAAATAAGTCAAGCATGGATATCCTTAAAACCTGGACTGTAATGGCGGATTTTAACGTCTGCCTTATTGTGAGGGGAAAAATGAATGCCATCTCTGATACGGTCATCTGGTGATGACTGGCATGCTTTACATTTTACCACTATTGTTTCATTAAAAACGTGTATTCAAATTAATCTCTTCACGCTAAATAACACATACTAAATGGAACCCAATTAGTTTGATAATTGGTTTATTGGATATGAAAAGGAACTATGCCGTCCAATGTCTGAGTCTGCAGAACACCAAGGTCTTCGACTGCAATTCTGTGAAACCAGTCTAGTTAGAAGTTAAGAGGATGAATAGATAGAGAAAAAATATAACTCAATAGGACGAATTTTTTTTGCTGACCACTGCTCATCTTATGGATGAAGTACTATGCTAATGAGTTCTGCCACCTGCTGACAAATTCACCAGGCTTTGAGTCTTGTGCTTCGATTTCTGTGGTTTGCATCTCAATTGCAATAAAGATTGGTCCTCTTTTAGTCGCCTACTCTCCAGTTGTGACCTAGTTGCAAAATTACCCGGGGCCAAATGTTACAAATCTAACCTAACCAGTAGTCAGGCAGGGCCAAGTTTGTGTCATTGGAGATCTGATATAAGCACTTGAAATTCTAAAGCACAAGTTCAATGGGGAACGCTGTTCCCCTGTCACATGAGCACTTAAGAGTACTTCAGCTCAAATCTAGTAGCTTTATTGCCAACCATGTGTCATTACCAGGCCTTCAGCAGGCTGGGTTTTCCCCTAGTGATAAAAGGCTTTAGTTCAATCTAATTGTTTTTAATACTTTTTCTTTTCACTATGAGGTTTCTTAAGACTGAATTGACAACTTGTGAATTACCTCTAGAGACCCGTTTCCTACACAGTATCTCATTAGTATTTCTCCATTTGTTGATAAAGATCGACTTTAATGGAAGAAGTCTTACTTTGATTTCTTTAATTGATGCTGCTTTTCCAATGTTTTACAGCACTTGAAAAGAACATGGTCTTGTCATAGACTAGCGACTTGGTGGCTAGCTCAATAAGTCATGTGACTTTTTAGAACATTGACAACCATAACTTCAGTTAGGCTGGATACACACACCTGAACGTCAACGCGGAAAGTGATGTAATGGTGTATTGGGCATTCCGTACAGCCTGCACGATCTGGAGTACGATGACGCCAATGTAACAACACTGCTTTGTTCATTGTATCGCCCCATCTGCCAATACGATGCCCGATGGATCGTGCATACACAATGTGTATGGTATATCGTTGCGATCTGCGATGGAGCGATATATATCGCACAATACATAGTATAGGGTGTACTCAGTTTTACAGTTGGGTGTTGAAATATGTCAGTTAAAAACCTTTCCTTGCTTTTTATTACGGCATTCAAAGATGGATATTCAACTCGGTGATTGCTGACGTCGTTCAGACGCCATGTGAACACCAACATCACCAATTTTTCCTTTCACCCCAAAATGGTGCACAGGAATCTGTGACAATACTTTGCCATGGTTATCGGGGATGAACTCTACCGCACATAGTTGATTGGCTACCCCCCGAAGTGTGTCTAATGACTGCGCCTGTTGAACTTCATGACATTGTGCCAAGCATTCATGCTGGTGATTGCGTGTCAGAAAGTGTGTATGCCTACATGTCAAATATGCTTACATTATCTTTTGGACTGTCATTGTTTAGACCGTGATTATCAGATTTTAAGCATGCATAATAATAATATACATGTGTGTGAGTAGTTAGTGTGACACCATGTGCAGAGGATCTCTGCTGAATGCTATAGCATTGTGTTTCAATTCCTTCCACTGTTCTAGGGTTAAGCTACAGGCTGCGTTGTAATCGGATACCAGAGGGAGCCTGTCTGAGCTGGTACTGTCCTGATCGAGACGGTCAGGAAATGGATAGCTTAACTTGCTGGGAGAATAATGCAAGATGACTTCAACATGGCAACATTTTTTTTTTTTTTTTTTTTTTTTTTTTTTTTTTTTAGGACAAACACTTGGCAGTGTAACAGTTCTGTTTCTGGCTATCTAAATTATTGCACTAAATATTTCCCTATGTTTTCCAGACAGACAGCTGGAATTGTGTCGGTACATTACTGGCTGCACTGACTGGTTCTGTAGAGCGAAAATGGAATTTGACCTGAGATGCATTGGTTCATAGTTGTTTTGTTCCATGCAAAAGCCAATATTCACCAAATTCATATGGAATGAGTTTATACATGCATAAAGGGTACTTATATAATTGGTTGATTTTTGCAACAATTGTGCATGCAAATTATTTCTCAATTATTTATAAATATGATAGTATTCCATTGAATAAATGAACATTAAGCAATGCAGTGCTTTATTGATACAGCAGATTAAGCCTTGTTTTTTTTTTCTTAAAATATTTGTTAATCTGGAGCTGATGGTGAATTGATAGTGGCCTGATAGAGAGCCAATAAATAGACTTAAAATCTATTTACTTTGGAACATTAATGTTCCAACCTCAAACCTGCTTCTAGAGTTTGTAACGATGTTACCTTCACATTGACCTTCCCTGTAAAACAAACATATGTTAATGACTCTGGTGGTCAAAGAATCAATCGCATATGGATATCTGGTGTTAGCAGGAGTCCATAGAATAAAGCTATGAAACCTCTTTAGAGAGGGTCATTTTATGTCTGTGGTTTGCCCCAGTTCCTAATATCTAATTTACAGTATAAAACACTATAATAGGGGCTTCAAGAAGAAATGACTTGTACATACTGCTAGATGTGTTGACATGTTTACCACTTTTGTAGTTGCTGTCTATTCTTGCCTACTCACTACAGCCTTGGTATGCACTATTTGTATTAGATGACAGGGAATTCGATTTATCGCAGGTTTAAGATCCCGGGATGAGTGCATGGGGCCATTAAATTGCTGTAAACTCGCTAACGAGTACCTCTGGGCTAGCTGCGGTGTTACATCGCGCCTGGCACTTAAGTAGGAAAATGCAGTTTACAGAGACTAAGCCATGGGCATTGGTCGCAGTAATCTCCATCTCTCTACTTAAGTGGGTTTACACAGAGCCAATTGAATAAATCAGTGTTTAACGTTTCTTTTGAAGGATCACTTCCTGTAAGTGCAGAAATGCTCCTTTTAACCAATGTATGTTTGGAAGCTCTCATAGATCTTTGGTATTCAACATGTGGCCCCCAGGCTTTTGTTGAACTACACATCCCAGCATGCCCTAATAGCAAAACTTGTTTAGGGTATGCTGGGATGTGTAGTTCCAAGCGGCTGGAGGGCAGCATGTTGATTATGGTAGGGGTAGACTCTTTCCCTGTGTATCCCGCCCAGAGTCCACAGTCCCCTTTTTATTTTATTTGACATGGGTAACGCACAATACAATCGGTGAAGTATTCATGGCTTGCTCATGCCTACCTGCTATCGTTTAGCTTTTCATGTGTTTATAAATCCATGAAAAGTGCATAATGGACAAATAAGAATCAATTCAATGTTCTAAATTTTTAATGCTCTATTTACATTTCCAGAACACTCTACACCCCATTCCTGATATTTTAATTAGCCATCAGTGCACATTACACTACATTACAACACAGGGAGAACACATTAAAAATCCATGGTTAAATTGCACATTTTCATGTGTTTTTTTTTTTTTTTTTGGAAACACATGTCACCAGTATACATGTGCGAGTCCTATAGGAAATCTGGTTCAAAATGTAGAAAGATGTAAACTTATGTCCATTTTTAACATGATAGGTGTTTTTTTTTTTTTTTTTTTATTTAATTATTTTTTTAACTTTTAAACCTTTGATTAGTCATTTTTCTTGATGGATTTTTTTTTTTTTTCTTTTCTTTGTAATTTATGAAAGCAAGTGAGAACTTCGGGCTACCTATTCAGTGTGGTGTTGACCCCAGTCTGGTTTGTCAACCTGCTCCCCATTAAACTTTTATGCCATGTTAATATAAAGTATAAATTATAAAGAAAAAAAAAAAGTATAAAAGTAATTACTTTGTTTCCCCCCCCCCCCCCCCCCACTGTAGACATTTTAACCGCTGGTGAATTCTAAAACCAGATGTCTACAGGGAAAATAAACTCTTGTGTTCTTCTCTGTGGAGAGACCTGATTTACAGCTCCCATTTGTAAGGTTAGTAGGAGCCAATGCACATTGGGAATGCTATTGCCAGATATCTTTGTGTGCAGGCGAAATTGTACTGCGCTTCCCCTTTTGGAATTTTTTTTTTTCTTTAAAAAAAAAAAAAAAAGAATCAAGCATTGGTCCTCTGACTTTTTATGCTTTGCTTGGATTTTTCTAGATGTTGGCTACTTTTTGTTTAATGATGCTAGCAGACCTGAGCGATGATCTGCTTGGATCACTGGTCTCAACTCCTGAGTCAAAGATATCCCGTAACGTAGCCTCGCTGGCAGAGGAACCAAAAGTGTCTGACGTTAATTGCTCAGGTGTCCCAGGCAATACCTGCCATCTGGTTCTCCTTTTATATTTACAATCTGCAGAGGTTTGATCCTGCCCCTTTTTTGTTTTTTCATACTCTGTACCCTATGTCAATCGATAAAAATGTAATCTTCGGCAGGGATGAAACAAGTCTTTATAGATCTTAAGGGGACCATTACTATTATAAACGAAAGGCGTGGGATTGGGGGTAAAACATAGGGTCCAGGCAAGTGTAATTGTTTTAAAATCACTTACTGTGGGCTAAAGTAGAGCAAACAACAAATTGGGGCCAATCCACGTATACATGATGCACTCGCAGGTGCGAATCATCGCGACAACGGCCGGACTTGACGACAGCCTGAATTCGATCAAAACTGTGCTGCGTACAAAATTGAGCGACTTCAGCCTGAAAGAGGGGTGCGAGATCCGGTGTCGTTGCCGGCATTTGAACGCCATGGCAATGGCAAAACGCACCCGATATGCACCCCTCGTGGTTAGATGGATTGCCCCATTGTGTGATGTAATTGTATCAAATCTGCAACATTTCTAGAAGTAGCCATCCTCTGAATGCGTAGTTCATGCGATTTGCTTTGGGGAAAAAAAGTACTTTAAAAATAAAGTATTAACGTTGACGACCAAGATGCAGTTTTGTCAACCAAACGTGAGGGAGGACCAAAAGTTGATTATAAAGTGCCACAGACATTTAGGCAAAATCAACAGCTTTGTGCAGTTTTTGCAATGGGATATAAAGAGGGTGATCTTCTCCTACAGGCCAGGCTGGTTTGCCTTTAATAAAAAAAAGCCCCTTTAAATTCTGCAGCAAAAATCACTTAAAATCATTACAGTTCCCAGTATGTCTATAAATTGGATAAGTAGTAAATTACTAAAAGAATATGTGCTCAAGTTTGACATGTTTTTTAAAGACCTTGCATCTTCTCTCCGAAAGGGGCAATGAAATGTGTGCTTCCTACATGAAGGTATAATATTTCATTTTGGTAAATGTTTAAACAACTTATCAGTCTGTTTATCCTTCCATTTATTGACTTTGATCTTTCCAAATTTGCTTCTCATCTTGGGTATTGTAGGGCCGAAGATCATGGAGCCTAATGAGGGAAAGGTGTATAGGATACTAGGTAAACCGTTTGGATTATTACCCTCCTGATAGTGTAACACGGCTAACCTTTGACATGCCTAGTAATGAAGCAAGAGTAGCGTTGACTGCAGGTCTATGGCATAAACAGATTGCGGGGAGGGTGTGTTGAAGCTATAAAATAAACAGGTCAGGTTTATTCACTACTCTTTGCTGCCACATAACCATGTCAATTGCACGTGCTATTTAAAAAAATTCAATTGTTTTTAGACGCTCTAAGTAATAGACGCCTGATGGAGCAATTAAATTGTGTCGATGGGGCATGAATGCCATAGGTGCCCCCACACTTCCAGGCGCGATAAGCATGATAATTAATGGGCGCCCAAAACAACTGAATTGCTTCATCGGACTCTCATTAATTATTGGCAACTAGAAAACAATTCAATATCCCCCTAAGAACGCCGTTCAGGTATTGGGCTTTCTTTATGCCGGAGCCTGTCCAGAACAAGGGCATTTCCACCTACAACAGGACTGTTTAGCCCATTTGATACAGTGTAGGTTATGGTTTCAAGCGGGGGCCTTCTAAGCAACTCCTTGGTGTCCTGACTAAGGAAAGTACTATATAGCATATTTGTTTACTATAGCAGTGTTTAATGTTCCCTGCAATGCTATCTGTAGTATGGTATCCAATTCACGGTAATCACTGCGAGGGTGCACAACTTCTCTACAAAATGCGACCTAGGAGAAGTGTATAAAAGTGAAGAAACTATCCTGGACCCCAAAAAGTGACAACTGAGATAGCAGGGCCATATAGAAGACTGTTAGTCGCCATAAGGAAAGTACTGTGAAATTGCAGATTTTAGCACTTTCTATTAATGGAAACAATATTGCAAGCAAGTGTTTTTCAGCAAATTGCAGTCTGTCCTACATGGGGTACAGACAAATGTAGTGTGTTTTTTTTTTTTTTTTTTTGTGCTTTTATACAAGTTTGTAAAGGAGCAAGTTCTAAAACTGCTTTCCCATCAAACACCTCCATGTACCTGTTCTGCATCATTTACACCTCCACGTACCTGTTCTGCATCATTTACACCTCCACGTACCTGTTCTGCATCATTTACACCGCCACGTACCTGTTCTGCATCATTTACACCGCCACGTACCTGTTCTGCATCATTTACACCTCCACGTACCTATTCTGCATCATTTACACCGCCACGTACCTATTCTGCATCATTTACACCGCCACGTACCTGTTCTGCATCATTTACACCGCCACGTACCTGTTCTGCATCATTTACACCGCCACGTACCTGTTCTGCATCATTTACACCGCCACGTACCTGTTCTGCATCATTTACACCGCCACGTACCTGTTCTGCATCATTTACACCGCCACGTACCTGTTCTGCATCATTTACACCGCCACGTACCTGTTCTGCATCATTTACACCTCCATGTTGTTTAACACTTTATTGAACATTTTGGAGAAATGCACATGAAAATGGACAGGTCTTTATTGGCAAAATTATGCTATCTAAACCCATCCAGGTGCATGATCATTCACTAGGAGGGGTGTACCAGAGGACTGTGTCCTGACATTTTACCTTTAAATATGAAAGATTTTCCCTACCTAGTCACCCTGTAATTGGCAGGGTGAGTTCACCGCAAGAGCTGCTCACCGGACCCTACTCGTACCGGATTGGATTGTCCCTTGAAGTGTTTGCTATTCAACTTTCTTTCATTGGTGTTTAACATGGTAATGGTTCATCTTCTGTTGGTTTTATTCTGCACTGTGAACCATTTACTTTCTGCTATCGACCTACTGAATCACATTTTAGCCTTACACCTTTATACTCAACATATGTGCATTAATTGAAGATATGAATAGTAAAGGTACGAGCAGAAATCAGACTTTAGTGCCGGCCGTGATACTGTTTTCCGGCTTAGTGCAGCGCTAGCAGCTTTGCGACCGCCACTTTAGTCTGAATGCCGGTCCTCGCGACTAAACACCCTGCTTAAGGCACGGTAACCTGCATTCTCCGACTTAAGTGGTTCTAGTCGGACTTAACAGCACGCTGAATTGAATAGCTCCCGAAACTCCTTCCCGGGGCTGTTTATCATCGCGCTGAATTTAATCGCTCCCTTGGAGAGAGTGAGTGTGGAGAAATTGCTCATGGCAACCAACCGGCTTCTGTCATTTAGCTAGCGCAGCCTAAAAAAATGACAGTAGCGGATTGGTTGGTATGGGCAAGTTCTTTATCTTTCTCCAAGATTTGATAATACTAATGGTGTATTAAGGATAGCAGTTCTTTCTTTTGTATAATTGTCTCGTTGTACTTGGCATTTGGTAAATACCGTTGGTTACTTTTGAATGCCTAGATAAATATATTTTTGTTTCTTTTGTGGGCTGTGAATATCTTTGTCAGCTAAGCCCTGTTAACCTACGAAGCCTCTGCTATTTAAAGTTATGGAAAATAGATAATAATAGAGGGAGCTCGCCCATCACCAGTTAATGGAAGATAAACTTTTAGACGTCTGAAAGATGTGCAGGAATCACTGTTTTGACTGGTTCAGCGGCCGTGCTCGCTTATGACGCTTGACCACTGAAAGCGGTCACAGCTCTTTTACTATGTATATAAATAACCTTGGATTTTAGAGAGAGAATATTTACAAGATGTAGCCCTGACGGATTGGGGATGATTCCTGCACATATCCTGTAGGACGTTTTATTGTTATGGAACATGGCAATCATGATAAGATCCAGATTTTCTGCATGCGTAAGATACGAGTTACATTTTGGAAGTAGTTGTTTAGGTTCGGCTGCAGAAGGCCCAACGTGCCCTGAAAACACTTGCTATTTCAGCTGCTGGGATTATTTTGGCTGGATGCTAAAATGACTCTTCGCTTCTGATTGGTCATGACAATAATTGTTGCATCAGTGAGTTAATGGATCCAATGGTCTGTGACCTCAATGCACTTATAGATGCAACCTTTTTGTTTGCTTAACCGTCGTAATTTCTTATACTGAGCTGCATTTTTATATTCCTACTCTTTTTCACTGTATTGTAAGATATACCCTAAAAACAAACTTGCATTGGTATTTGTCATTTCCATTTATAGGGGGAATTCAATTGCTTTTTCACACCCGATTTCCCGTCTAAAGTGATGGGAGATTGGGGTGGCGATATTCCATTGTTTTGGGCACCCATTACTTTTAGCGCATATCCCGCCCAAATTCACCTGGTTTGTGACTTACAAAGAGGCTAAACACATGCAAAGTCCTGGTTAGCACTGCAGAATGTGAATTTGGCTGTTCAGAAACCTGACTCTTCACAAATTTCTGCTCTCCACCTCAGGAGCGTGCAAGCAGAAAACTGCACATCCGCGACACGCGCGCCAGGTCAGAGCAACAATTGCATTGCTTCGGCAGGCGCCCATAAGTAATTGGCAAGCAAAAAAAAACAATTGCATTCTCCCGAGTGTCCTCTTTAAAAATAAATCTCTCTATACGGATACAATATAATTTGGTAATAAAGGGAATGCTATATTTTATTATAACTTTCAATTGCCTCTAGTCCTGCTGTGATTTCTGGAAAGTGCAACCCACCCACTGAGTTGTTCTAGCACAGTGTCGGCTAACCTTGACACTCCAGCTGTTATGGAACTACATAACCCAGCATGCACTGCTACAGTTTTGCTATTAGGGCATGCTAAAACTGTGGCAGGGCATGCTGGAATATATAGTTCCACAACAGCTGGAGTGTCAAGGTTAGCCAACACTGTTCTAGCATGACACAGGCTATTGCTGACTGACAACCACCTGTAGACGTTATCAATTTCCACCTACTTTGGTCTCATCAGTGCAGAAACGTTTGTGGTCAGTAGGATGTCTGACCGGTATCATTGTTTAAAATTCCATCACGCACTGTATTCACCCACTGACCTGAGAAATGCCATTTTTCAGAAGACTCTTGGGCGATTCAATTAAATGTGAATAGCACCAGAAAGGAGTTGCCATAGCTATTCAATTCACCATGCTGTTGGCCCGATCTAAATACTTTTCTTCTCGCACTCTCCTGAGGGTGCATACAGAAATCTGACTATAGTGCTGGCCGCGATGCTGTTTAATTGGAAAATGCTGGTTAGTGTGCCTAAACACCCGGCTTGAGGCGCGCTAACCAACATCTCTCGACTAAGTGCCAGTGCAATACTTGAATAGCTCTGTGAACTCCTTCTTGGCACTATTCACAATTCACATGTTTAATTGAATTGCCCCCCCTAACGTGAAGCTTATTCAAATGTTATTGTATTTTTTTTTGTCGGGGGGTGAATTTGATTTTGCGTGAAGGATGCAATGTGCCATTTTGGATTGGCACATTGCGTTCCCAAGATTCGTAAGTGCTCCCCATAGTGGTGCTCGAGAGAACTTGAGCACACTGTAAATAGTCAATATGTGCACTATGCCCAGTGGCTCCTTGCTTTGAATTTAATCTGCCCCTTTGTCCCCCCCCCATCCCCCATGAAGTATTGCTGTAGTTTACCTATTCCTACACCTTGTCCTACTGAGCCAGTCAGTGTGGCTCTTGATGAAGATGACGTTCATTCTAGCACGCTGCACTTGTCACAACCCGTGCAGTTACTCTTTCCTGTCTTGGGTATCACAGTCGCTCTGGTGCTTCTAGCACACTCAGCTAATACAACAAACTTCTGAGATACAGACCAGAGTGTGACAGGTGCAGGGTGCTAGAATGAGCTCTACTAATTACTTGCTAAGCACTATTGGGTCCAAGGCAAACTGAGTCTGTCGGTAGGTGGATGGTTTTTGGAAAACTTATGTAGTTCCCGAAGGTGGAAATTACATTTTTGCTGTTGTCTTTGCTCGCACCCTCCTGAGGTAGTGAGTCAAAATGTGAAATGAGTCCTAATTCTACGTTGCTAAACCTGGTCTAATTGGGCGCCCATAAACAATTGAATTGCAACACTGGGCGCCCATTAATTTGCACACCCTAAAAAGGCAAACTGCTTCCTAAAGGTCTAGTCTGGTACATGGGCTCGATTCAATTGAACGCAAATGAAATAGTGCCGGGAGGGAGCTCCCGCAGCTATTCAATTCGGCGCGCTGTAAAGGATCTCTTCCCGCACCCCTCCAGTGGTGCGAACAGAAATCCGACAAAAGTTCAGGCGCGCTGCTGTTTTCTGCCCTTAGCGCCGCGGGAACAGCATTGCGCCAGACAGTTCAGTCGGCGAATACCCGTTCTCGTGACTGAACAGCGTGTAAGGCGTGAGGGGCGGGAGAACTGGCATTTTCCAACCTAACAGCTCGCTGAATCGCATAGCTCCAGGAGCTTCCTCCCGGCATTTTTTAATTTGCATTCAATTGAATCGAGCCCTTTGACTCACATGGCTACCAGGTAAAATGCCATTTTCTAGAAGCCTCCTTTACGTTGTGTGGTCTGGTTGTAAAGCCACAAACCTCTCGTGTCTTGCGGCTAGCCCACACAAGTGGAAGCTAAGAATGCACAATACTGAACTCTAGAATTTTATTTTTAATAGTCATTTTTACTTTTTTCTATAAAATTGACTTGCTCAAACCAGTCTTTTGTACTCAAACACAGCCTTGGGTATTACCAGAGACATGAGAACAACTCTCTCCTTTCTTCAGGCAGTGTGTAAATACTCTTAAAGTTGCCCTACCAGCTGTACCTTATTAGCTCTTCTCCCTCTCTTTGGTTAGTACTTCAGCCAGGCTGTGACACTGTGAAGAGGGGGTGTAAACAGGAGAACCAATGGGAAGCTGCTATTATTTGTGGCTGTTGATTGGCCCCACCGAAAGTGTTTGCTTTAGGCGTAATGGAGCTTTTAATGTATGAGGCTGTGTAGAGACAAAATTGTGGAGCAGAGCAGGATTATTAACATCTTTTTTGTGGGGTGGGGGGGGGGGAGAGATTGTCCTCTTGGTGATAACAGCTATTTGATGGCATATGGTCTGAGCGAAGCCAAAAAGGAAGCAACTTAGTGCATTTTATTTTTTTACATGCAGGATAGATACTGGCTGCTTTTGTGTGTAGCCCACCGATCTAGTACAGCTGTTATTTTTACACTGCAATTCACTCACTCCTCCCAACTTGCATATTCCCCACCTGCAGTGCAACCTGGTTTATCTTGACTAGGTGCTTGATTTATTTCTTTTTTGCACGGCTCATAACTTTGAATCGGCCCCTAAATGTGTATTTATAAGAAGCTACTCGTCCCATAAACTGTGTTTTGCAAGTTGTTGTTTTTTCCATTCACCTCCTAACCTGATTGAGTTAGCCTAACCACACCCCCCCCCCCTATATTCCCATTTGTTTTTCATAAATACAACTGAATATTCCTATAATAAGATCTTTAGCTGCTATTTTGCTTCTGTAAATTACCCGCGTTTGTTGAAAATATTTCAGCAAGACCGATATTATCGCAGGACGTTATCTCATTTCCTGGAACTGATCCCAGTTGCCTCTATTTTTATTTTCCATGGCAAATTTTAAACCTTCTGTGAACATCAAAGTTACTTTAGATGCTGCTGTATGAAATATTGTAGGAAGTACACTTTCTCGCAGACTTTTTATTATTATTGAATCATTAACGCTACATTTTCTCCTATGTCGGACGTTGTTCCTCATTCGAGTGAATTGTTGCCTAGCCCCTTGTGTATTCAGATCCCATTTCATAGAAGGAATTCGGTTCAAAGCGAAGGATGCAATGTGCCATTCTGGAGCAGCAAATCGCACACGCCGGGATCGCAATCTTCCGTTCGCGCCCAATGGAGCTGAGGTGGAAAACTTGCTATGTCGCCACTGCTGTAAACGGCCAATATAGGCGCAGCAATGGCCAGCGGCACATCGCTTTGATTAGAATCCCCTCTATGGAGAGGTCGAAAAAGGATTTTTCAAAAAGGCTAAGGGTTATAGTACTATCTGTCGGGAAGCCGACCATCGACATCCTGACCGTCTGAATCACGTACCAAATCCGTACCCATTGGCTATACAGTTGAGACAGGCATTTTTGGGTCAATCTCGTGTTTGAGAATACATCCGATCAGTTTACTCTGAACGTTTGACATCACTAAGGCACCAGAGGCTTCGTGCCAGTGATCCCACTAGTTGTTGAATTGATAGTAGTAATGGCTCAGTCCATACTATGGGCTACCTCTTCTGTGTGATAAGGTGCGTACACACTACACGATATGTTCCCTGAGCTATATCGTGTAGTGTGTCCCCGGCAGGCTGTGCTCAGTGTCGTTCATGACATTGAGCACAGCCGCTGAACGATATTAGTAACGATATCGTTCAGCGCCGGGCTCTCTCCCCCATTCCCCAACATGCAGCAACTTGACGAGGTTGTCAGATTGTGCTGCATGTTCAGGCGATGGACAATTTTCGGAAACGACCAGCGGGAGTGCGCATCGCTGGTCGTTTCCGACATAAAAGTGCACGATTACTGAGCGATTTGCACGATTACGATGTCGTAATTGTGCAGTCGCTCAGTAATATCGCCCAGTGTGTACCCACCATAAGAGAGAGACTTGAATAGCTGACAGTACAGAGTCTTTGGCCAACAGTGTAATATTCATATTAGCGATTGAGTATTGCACTTTACTATCACACTGTAGGCTCCAACCGGACAGTATAATTAACCCTGGGCATGTACCATCACCATTCCTAATGGGATCTTTTATCTTGAAAAGCAAGTTCTATCAATTATTCCATGTGCAGTTCTTCTCAGTAGTTATTATACATTTCTAAAAACGTCTTGACCTGTAAGACGAGGTTAGGGCGCACATCTACTTGCCGATTTCTAAGTGCGATTGAACGATAATGATATCGATGAATCGGGCACATTAATGTCAGAAATTACCAGCTATGTACGCTCCCACTGGTCGTTTCCAGCATTAATCATCGGCCGAACATGCTGTACGGGTTGAGCATGTTAGGGGACGATTGATGTGCCTACACTGAACGACTGAACGTTCAGTGTAGGAACAGCACAAACCGTGACGACTGCACGATTACAATGTTACAATTACAATGATTACAATGTCATAATCATGCAGTCGTTTTTTGGTGTGGTAGTGGATGTGCCCCCATAACATTGCTGATTCAGTTTGATTCACTACCCTTTGTGTTAGCAAGGTTATCCTAGATTGCAATGTAAGAGCATGGCAGGGGTGTACACTGCTCACATCCAGTTTAACAACTGCCATATAAAATGCTAAGCCTGTAGGATTAACCTTCATGGAAAGGGTTTAACAAATCAGTCAGCAGAGAGGCAAGAGGACAGTCTGGTATTCCAGTATAAATAAAGTGCATTTCAGAATATTCTCTCCTCCCTAATGTTTACTCTTTGCATGTCAGTGTTACTTTTAGTATGTACAACACTGAGCGAATGTTCCCGTCCCCCCCCACCCCGAGCGCAGGGATTGTGCAACAGTTTAGCCGAGTTAAAGACGTTCTCATTTGTCAGGTTCGTGCAAGCGAGTACATGTGCGTTTCATTATTTGATCGCCCGAGGAGACTGCTGTTTAAGTTGGCAATAAGCTTTTTTTTCTTGAAAAAAAGTCTTGTTGGCAAGACTACTGAACGCCAGAGAATTTGACTAAAGGTCAGATAAAATGGACTGTTTTCCTATAAGGAGGGAAGGGGCAATATTCTGTGGGGTGGGTGAGGGTGGACTGTAAAATTCACAGGGAAAACTAGAGTCAAAATGTGGTTTCAATTTGTTGTTTTGGGCCAGAGATGATGGTGTTTCAGTAGTAAAATATGTACAGAGTTTATTTCCAGATTCAATGATGGTGGAAAATCAAGTGGTCACCGTTAGTTTTCTTGGCAATCTCTTAATGGCTAATATGATTTCACCTCCTATATGGTGTGAGTAAGCTTGGAATCCAATACTCTGCATACCTTAGGGTGAAATTTAGAAGCACACCACTGTTTTATTACACAGCAGGTCAATGACCCCACACCGCTTCCCTCCACAGGGGCAGTTTACATAACTTTTTTTTTTTTTCCCCAAACCATCTACACTACACAGTAGATACAGGCATTTGTGTAAACTGTGTAAACCCTTATCTCCAGCAGACAGACCTATATGTAAAGTTACAGTTTGCTCTGACAATGGTATTTGACTAATAAAAGATATTGAAAAGCATGAACCTGATCTGCCTCAGGCATTTCTGTAATCTTACTGTAAGACATGAATCTAGCATTGATATGTCAAGTCAGATTATAGTAATGCTGACAGTGATGTAACATCTCTGAGTACCTTATGCTATATTATTGTACAGTATGTAAAGGTGTAGCCTGAGGTTGGTGAACGTGATAGCAGGGACTTTCATTACTGCTATTTAACTCGCAACATTTTTCTTGGGGGGCAATTGAAATGTTTTTAGCGTGTGTGCCCGATTTAGCTTTCACTATATATGGGGAGATGTTAAATTGTTTGTTTCTGCACTGGGCGCTCACTGTGTTTGCGCCCAAACAGACCAGGTTTAGTCGCAGAAAGTGGCTAAAGCCATCTATTGGGCGCAACAAGGAAAAGCTGGACTGTGCGCACACTTCTGCTGGGAACCTCGGGAGCGGTTGAGCAAAAATAATCGGTGCCCGTGGTATTCGTGCCCGAACGGAGCAACAAGTGGAATGTTCAGTCGGATGCAGGGCGCCCAAAGAACAAATGTATCCTCGCCATAGACTTTAATGGAAGTTCGTCTAAATGGTAGATTATACGCCTGTTACATGGTGATGTAAACCATTGGTATAGCAAGACAGGCAAAGTGCATTGTAATGTTTGCTTATTATACCGAACGCTTGCTGCCATGTCTTTTTTTTATTATTATTTATATAGCTTGCACATATTGCATAGCACTTTATAGAGCATATTAGTCACTCACATGCTGGAACTTTATTGCATGTGTGTATAGATATATTAGACTGTTTAGTGGATTTAAATTCATGTGTTGCAGAGATAAGTAAACTTATCAAGATTTTGTGGTGTTTCAGAGTATTTTATTACAAAGTCGAGAGCTTGACTGATCCAGACAATTATTCAGGCCTGGGTGGTTGCCTTTTGGAGCGAGTGCTCAGTGGCCATTTACCACCCAGTTAGGCTGACCTTTATATATCTAAGCTATCGGAGGGAGTGAATGCACCCATCCAGATGGTTGCCTGCCCTCTTTGTGTTAAGTTATTCATAGCTGAGACATAAATCTGGTTTGGTTGACATGGCTCTTAACCTTGACTTCAACCGCCAATGGTGATATGTACTTGCCATCTGTAACAGGTGGGTCAGCAATAAACAAAATGCTTAGTCCTAATGCTTTCCCTACAGAAACTGCGTGTTGTCCCCATGTAGATGCACTGGGCATCCATGTTTTCCCTGCACCTTGCATTGTTGTAGTGTGACCTACAGTTTGTCATCTTGCTCCTCTGCAGCCAGCGTGATGGATAGTCATAGCCCTGTATAGAGGCACTGCACAACTTAATGTAGCTCAGTCAGCGAGACTATGGGAATATCAACACAGACAGCAGGTAACATCATTTCATCATTGCCTTTACCAACCATATTAGGGATTGAATCACTGTATATAATTTTGGTTTATTAGAGGGACACTTGGTCTGTGCTTTTTGCCTTGCACCTACCACTAAATGAGATGGCTACTTGTCACAATCCCCTGGTGTGTATGCAGGGTATACTAGTGTACACTATAGTCCCTGTCTATACGCTAAATACCATATGTTGTGTATAGATGTCTATATAGTGAGTGTAAATATAGATGTCTAGTTAGATATTTACCTGGGTAAAAATACATTGGCTAGAAAGCCTGGCTTGACCTGTAAGAATTTGTCTGCCAGCCAGTTCTATTTATTGGGCTCTACCCTGCACTCAGTCAGGTCACCTTCTCCTGTCCATGGCTACAGTACTGTGTTACAGTTTCAGCAATTCAGAGAGCAGATCTGTCATTGCCTATAGGAGCATAAGTTTGGCACCCACGCAACCAAATTAGTACCAGGTAAAGGATCATTCCAATAATGTGTGGGATATATGAAATAAATACATATTTTTTAATCTTTGTAACCCCACCCTATTAGTACACCCATCACCAACATATATTAGAGCAGAGGTTAAATTAGAGCAGAGATTAAAATTCACTGAGGTACTAATTAAGTCACCTGTGCTCAACCATGGTTATCTCTAAAACCTGAACTGTTGGGGAGCCTTGAGGACCGCATTTGGGAACTTCTGTATTAGAGGCATACATTTTGTACACCTGCAACTAGTGGCTTTGTGTCTTGACGAAGTTGTTCGTTCCTAGTTGTTGGTCTCACTACACAAAATGGCTGATTCACTGTGTGAGTGTAGGTGACTGATTTGGTGATGCCCCTCCAAAGTTCAGATATTCAGTGGCTTTGATTAGATCAGTAATATTAATGGGAGTTTTGTACAGTACACTTTCATGTTGCATTAATGGAAATTGGAGCGTACAGAGATTAGTCAATTTTATTTGCGTGTTCATAGTTTATATAATCCATGTGTCTCCAACTGGTTTACTAGGACTTAGTCAACAATATTGCTTTAGTTAATAAAATGGCTGTAGGCAAGAAAGATGTACGGCAAGGGAAAAAATTGCAATATATATGAGAAGTCTGTATATACTTTTATTTATTGCCTTATTCTGGTTTCATCCGCCATTATGCAAATGTTCATTGTGTTGAAAATGGGTATTGCTGGAAAGTGTAGATTATAAATCATCCAGACCGCACATTGGGGGGAATTCAATAAGCTGAGGGATTTACCGTGGGCTCTTAGCCACCGGGTGAAGTGTCCGGAGCTATTTAATTATATGCCACAGTAAGACCCGCTGCTAATGCATGGATTGTGGGTTAAGTTTCCCGAGTTATGCAAGTACCGCACGCGGTAAGCCCAGAGGGTACACTTAATGTGTATTTCTGTTTGCACCCTTCTGAGGTAATTGAATAGCTCTCAGCTCTTAACCCAGGAGCTTAAAGCCTGTGGTAATTGAATTCTCCCCATAGGGTATGTTGAAAACTATGGTATTTGTGGCTGTTTTAAAAGACCACTAAACATACAATATTGATTTATCCAATACGAATTGAAGCTTATAATGTCAAATAAATGTAAAATCTGAATATTTTAAAAGTTAATCAACTCTGTGAAATATAAATTTGTACATTTGTGATGCAGCGAAGCTCATCTAGTACTCAGTCTGGTTGTTGTGCCCTTTACTAGGGCTACAGACAATTGGGGTAATTAAAGTCTATGCAGTGTGCTGCAACGATGCCGGGCGGCACATATCTGCCAGTTACTGTAATGCCGACATTGTAAGTTTTCCCGAACACACCTCTATGGGGTTCAATGGAAAACTTGCAATGCCAGCGGGCACGATAGACTGTTCTGAAACGGCATATCATGTCGATGTTGGGGAATTTCTTTCCCCCAATGAGTCTGCTGGGCATAGGAGGAAAACTATTGCTATCTCAAATGAAATCTAGTGCTCTCAAGTAGATACCGAAGTTATACAACACGGGGCTGGAGTCAATTAGAATGCGAAATGCCGAGATCCACGGGAAGTGCAATGATTTTGCCTCATTCGCCTGTTTTGAGACCATTTTCAACATTGCGCGCTCCCGCTTTTCGTCCTATTCAATTGCAAAACAGGCGAAAACGAGGACTTGCCAATGGCGAAACTAGCAAAAAGGACTTATTTTTTTGGGCTGGAATCGGTCTGTCCTCCAAAAAAGCATAAGTGACCCTGGTAATCAATATAGATGTGTATTAATAGCTGTAATAAAAATATTTTGGGTGCCTAAATTGGGTCAAATGGCTGTTATATGCACTTTTGCATTAGTGTGAAAAAAAATTATAGAAAGCAAGTTCTTTGGTGAAAAATAATTGCTGTAGTTAAATTGGGTGTACATTTAAATGGGTAATAGTATATTTTGGAGTTAATAAAGTGCATTTTTAAAATTTTTATAAAAAACAGCTGTTGCCGCCCCCTGCAATCCTAAAAACACCTGTCCCATCTGTACAGCACCCTAAAATACCCGACCCAATACTTAAAACCCATTTTCAAACACTTTACATTTTCACCCCAAAAATGACATGCCTTTTTTAGGGGATATTAAGATCATTTAAATTTTTTTTTTGCCTAATTAGTAATTAGGGGGGTGCCAAAAGGGTTCTGAACCAAGTCCCCACATTTTTACTTAAAAATAGGGATTTTGCACATCTTTTCTCCTGCCTTTGGGTGTAGAAACTTTTTTTCGCCTGCTTTTGCCTATGGAGTTTTCGCCAAGGCGAAAACGTCCTGGAATTGAATAGGTCAATACATCGGATACAGGCGAAAACAGCGCAGAGGCGAAAACCTTTCGCTGATGGCGGCGTTTTGAATACGGGCCACAGTCTTAAAAAGTAATGAGCCTATCTGAGAGGGAGATGCAGATTTGGGCAGACTTTGTCTTGGGATTATATATATTTTTATTAAATGACTCTTCAGCTAAAGTGCTGTGAGCTTCTTAATGCATAAGAGGCATGTAGGGGGCAGCAGAACTCAATCCAGCTTTAATTCCCCGGGGCTTACTTCCAGAAAGTGTCTCTGCTTTGATTGGAGCCAACAAAAGCCATCTGTTCTCTTATTTATAGCTCCTATTTCTAAGAAGCATACTCTATAGCAAATAAAAAGTAAGTGACTGGTCATAATTCATACTTTTACTGAGGCTTGACTTGTCAGGACATGATGTACAACACCTCACAGACTATTCACCTGCACTTACTCTTTTAGACTGGGTACTAATTAGGAAAACCGTACTGGTCAGACTTCTTAGCTTTAAAGGTGAAATGAGAACTGTTCAGAAAAGGAGAGATGTACAACTAATACTGTCATTACAACATGCCTGCATGTTAAGAGGTTTTCATAGGGTCCGATTCATGTAGGGGCGATGTTCGGCTGCACACATTTGCCCGTTATGGTATGAGGAACATCGATAGTTTCACGCACCTCTATGGGGGATGTTGCTAGCTGCTATATACCTTTGCGATGGTGTCGTCCTGAAATCGGCTTTTTGAATTGCCCCCATAGCGTCTGATAAGGCATTATATACCATCCTGCCCTGTGGCATGTAGGTTGTTGAAGTTTCACAACCCTGTGTGAGTTTATAAAATAGGTCATGACCACTCACACTTTCTAATTAATAATTTTAAGGGACTTTGTACTTCTCATATCGGACCCTCCATGAGGAATCTAATTGGCTAGCTCCCCTCCAAACTGCACGGGCGCTAGCCAGTTGTTTGCGCGACCAGCTACGAGGCTGCACTTATCGTGGCTTTCTGCTTGCACGCTCCTGAGTTGCGTGCAGAAATCCGCGTAAAGTAGGGCTTTAGGGCAGGTTGCACTTAGCGACAGCGCGCCCAGCACTTGGCGTAATACAGCTACTCCCATGTATTCTCATACAAAAAAAGGGGAATAGCTCCTGTGCCGTTTAGACAGAAGCCACAAACAATTGAATTGCCCCCTAAAATTAATGCACCTCTTGGATTGTAAACTTGCATGTTCAGGGCCATCTTTTTATCTTCTGTTTCAGATCCCCCTCAGTGTACAGCGCTGTGTGTGTGTGTGTGTGTGTCTCAAATATAATTTTATTATGGTTTATTTATGCAAATAATTGTGCAAAGTTCAAATCTTTTTCTTTGCTGTACCTAGAAGTCTCCAGCCCTTCACCTACAGATCATGCACATACACACTTATTCTTTGAAATCTTTTCATGATTTGATGTTCAGTAATTTGGCTCCGTTATGTGTGTCTGGAACAAATATAGAAGCTTTAACTTTCCACTTGACTCTGCCAGGTATTAGTTTTATAATATCTTTCTGCTGAGAACCTCTTCAAAAGGTGCAGCTGCGAGCTGGTTTCATCTTGCACTGTGCAGCAATGTTGGCAGGGCTCTCAATGTCAGGTATGCTGCCGGTCTCGGGGTCTCTGTTCAGGCCAGTCACTGTTACCAGGAGACAAGAGCCAGGGGATTGGAGGGCATCTTGAGATATGAAGCCGGCTGATTTGCTGCCACTGTATGGAAGTAAAAATAGACTTAGTGGAAAATGCTTGCGTGGATGACATGTCATCAGCAGCCTTTTTGTACTACCTGCAGGAGGTCCTACAGCTCGCACTTGGCCATCCACCGAGTAAGGAGCTTCTAACTGTGCTCAGGCAGCGGGTCTATTTCCCTTTGTCGCAAAAAAAAAAAACCCTCTGAGAACAGAAAATGATTGCACTTAGCGAAAAACTGATTGAGGACTGTAGCAAAGGGATTAACAAGGTTGCAAAGTTCCTGAAGGGGGGATTCGGTGTCCCCAAGCTTCAGTCCGTCTTCCAGAACAGCTCCAAGCAAGCGAGAATTTTGCTGGCAGGTATAAAAGGCATGGACTACTTAGTTTTTATTTCAGGCTTGTCTTCCAGCCCAGGGTGCACCGTGCTGATTATGGAGTGCTCCCCGAGAGCTGACGCTCACTGGCCTGCCTTCATGTTTAAGGAATCTACAGAATGGCTTAAAAAAAATACAAGTAGACACTGTTCTGGCTTCCTGTTCCTGCTCTGTGGACATATTCTGCATTTTAATGTCCTTCCTCTCCCCCTCTCCCCAAGCTTTTAAACTTCATTCAGCCTTTGACTAGCCAAAATGTATGTATTTTTTTTTTTTTCTATCTCTCCCCCCCATTTCCCACACCCCACAATTCAGCGACTATCATTTCCTGTCTGCTTTCCTAAAATGAAAAGGCGCTATTCACATTCCCTTTCCAGAGTCCAGCACTAGCATTTACAGCAAAGAATGAAGCAGAGGGGTTATTTTAACAGCTTGCATTCCTTCAGTAAGCTGCTTTTTTTTTTTTTTTTTTTTTTTTTTTTAAATGGGCTGTTTCATGAAAACTCCCATGTTATTCCTGAAGGGGAAGCATGAAGTTTTTTTTTGTTTTAATTAGATTTACGGCCCTTGTATGTATATTGTACCTTTTATATTTTTGTGAGGGTAACCGGCGACATTAGCTTTGTGCCTTTCTCTCGATTTTAAAATCTTTTTAGGAAGTCCAATATTTGTATTTCTGTTCCATCGGTTGTATGATCGCATTTAGTTTACATGTAGCAGGGAAGTCTCGTTCACTCCAGCAGTGATTCCCTTGAGTCTGCTAGCTGTAACAATATATACATTTATAGTAAATGTATTCTCCCTAATCAGCAGCTGTATCTTATCTGCTCATCCGTCTGGTGGTTTCTTGATGCGTCTTTACTGGGTACAGACATCCTATTTCTGTTGAATCCTAACTTCAAGGTTTATAGTATTTTGAGGCGCGCATAGTCGTAATTTGGCGACTTAAACTGCTGTCAGATTAATTCAGAGTGAAAAATGTATTGTGGGGATCAGTGCTTCTTTGTGCCATGAGCCAGCTAATGCTGACAAATCGATTTTTATAGAAATGTTAGTACAGTATGCTCTCATTAAAGCCTGTAATGTCTTGTGGCAGGGGATAGGCAGTCACAGAGCTGCTTCTAGTGTCCCATAGCACTTCAGAAGTCTGGATATATAAAGTTTGAACATACAATGTGGCTTTTACTCTTGGCAAACTTCAAAGCTGAATACTTTTCATTTTGCAGTCTCCTGGAAAGTCATTAAATACCCACCTCTAGGATTATCGTTCAATCACAGGGGAGTACTTAATATCTCTGCATGCGCCCTCTTCTCAAGGAATCCATCTAGCAGAGTTCTCTGTGCACTTTGACCTTCACTCCAGTGCTGATTATGCAAGGCTAGCAATCCTTCAGGAGCAGAAAGTTTTAAGGGCTTGTTCACACAAGTGAGCTGGGAAGTGGGTAAAAGCATATGAGAACGAACTGGCACCAGTTTATAACACTGCTTTAAAACTTTAGAATGTACTTTTCTGGCGCATTAAGCAGACTATAGATTTGAGTGGGCCCTAAACTTTGCAATACGGTCCGAGGTAGCTGCTTGGCTGTAAATTGCAGAGGATTAATTGGGATTATAGTTTAATTCCTGTGAGAAGCGGATTAATTGTTCTCTTGTCAGTTTAATGAATGCTTTTATGGGGCTGTAGTTGTGTTTCATTTGGATGCCCCAGTTATTATATGGGTTACAGCACAAAAGGAGAGTCCTTTTAAAAATGTCTTCAAATGACTGCAAACTTGGAAGTCTTAATAATGCAGACTTGTTAGGGGGCCTTGCACAGTCTGAGCTTTATATGTCTTGTGTTTTTTTGTTTTGTGTGCGTCTTTGTAGCGTAGTAACCTTTCCGATCTGAGCTCTTTCGGTTGTTCCAAAATGTATGTTTGCATTTGAGGTTCCTTATTTTGTCTCCTGAACCAGAGAGCACAGATTCCTCATTACCCTCCACTGCACATTTGAAAGATCTATTTTTGTAGTGTTGTACGTTTCAGTTACACAGACACCACACAGTGAAACGAAGAGGTGCAGACATATCGCATTCTGTAGCAGACAAACTGTGGTACTCCCCAGCTGCAGTGATTTCCAGAATGCCCTGAGTAGCACAAGTTGTGTATATATTCAGCATAGCACTGCTGAGGGTTTCGCAATACTTGCCGGGTAATCCTAGGATCTACCTCCCCAGTTCTTGTTGCTACAGCTGTGCATTGGATATAATGCACCTTTTTCAACCTAAAAAAACTGCTTGTGTATCTGCTTTTTCCAGCTTAAGGAGCATATACACTAGACTGTATGCTCCCTGAGTGATATCGTCTAGTGTGTCCCTGGCAGGGTGTGCTCAATGTCGTTCATGACATTGAGCACACCCGCTGAACGATATCATTAACAATATCGTTCAGCGCCGGGATATCTCCCCCATCCCCCAACCTGCAGCCACCTGACAATATTGCCAGGTTGGCCTGCATGTTTGCCCGATGAACGATAAAGACGAACAACCTGCGAGAACACATCGTTTGTCGGTTATCGTTCATCATTTAGGTAAAAAAATGGATGATAAAGTGAACGTTATCGTTCAGTCGTCCACTTTAATCGCCCAGTGTGTACGCACCTTTTTACATTATGTTTTTAAGTTGGTTCCAGTTAGTGAACGCTTGTAAAATCGGCAAATGTAATTTTCGGCAGAATGTAGCGACTGCTAGGACATTAGTAATCTGGGCAGTTTGTTACAATGTTGCAGTGAATGTGGGAGCTGTAAGGAAGCAGATGTCTGGTAGCCGCTGAACAGTCACCGGTTCTTCTAAACATCCTCTTCTGTCGTGTAACTGCTCACGATTTGTATACCCATAAAGAAAATGGTAAATCTCCTACCCAGTCTGCTTTTAATGTAAATATTTGAAATGTGTGGCTCTCTGGGAAGGCTTACTGTCCAGTCTTTCTGGAAAGGCTTACAAAGCGGAGGTAGAACTCTTATTACCTGAATTTAGTCAGCAGAAATCAGTAGGAGGGAATTCAATAGTTTTTAGGGCACCTGATGCAGCAATTCAAGACTATGTTACTTATCGCGCCCAAATGCACCTGGTTTAGCCGCATAAAACGGCAGTATAGGGGCCCAAAAGCCCGACTGTTCGTGGATTTCTGTTTGCCACATCAGGATGGTGCGAGCAGAAATCTGGGCACTCATGCCCGATCGAATCGACAATTGAGTTGCTCAGTCGGGCACCTACCACTAACTGGCATGCAAATAACAATTGAATTTCCCCCCTCACAACAGTGTTTGTTTTTAAACCGAATAGAAGCCCTATGTAGGTTTATTTATTTATTTTTTGTCTTCCTCTCCATTTTTTGAAACAAAAATAAATGCAATCTGTGAAACCAACAAGAAAAGCGTCCGATTCTTGATGAACGGTGCATATTTACAGATTTTCCATAGTGCATTGTGTTCCCATAGGCCAGAGCAGAGTAACTCCTGAGTCAGGCAGTCATGGCTTTTAAATCATGAATGACTGGGATTTAAATTTTGAAGTTCCTCCTTTTTAAAGGTTCAGCTCGCTTCTGGATTTGGCTAATTGGCTCTGCTTTTTGTTCATCGCTCCATGTAAGCTTGCTACGGTTGAGTTGAAGATTATTAAAGTGCTGAAGCGTAGACGTATGAAGGATTTACCGCCCCAAGCCGGCACCATCGCCTTGTCTCTGGCTCCCTCTACCTGTAGATGGTTGTATGTGCTGTTCCATATAGCTAGATATTTATTTCTGGCCTGTTTCAGTTCAAATAGTTGTATATTTTTTTTTTTTGCTTTTTGACCACACGAAGGATGGAAGTCTCTTCTGTATACAGTGATGAATTCAACATTTACGCAGACTTGTCAAATATAAAGTGTTTGTTTTGAGTTTAAACTTTAACTTCCACACTGTGAGCTTTGTAACAAGGTTTTCTTTTTAAGCTGGAAACTAATAATTTTTTTTCTTTCTCTCTTCTCTTGTAGCTTTCACGCTTCCCGATCTTACTGAGCAGTTCTCACCGCCAGAGACGGCCCCACCAGTCCTTGTCAAGCTGGTAGAGACTATTGAAAGAAAAGGTACAAACTTTTAATATACCGCTACCACCTCAACTAGATAGCAACGTTTCTCTACCCTGGCATATACGGCTTTCAAAAATAAAAATCTTTTTGTGACCCGTTTCATTGCAATAAGTCCTTTTGAAGTTAAAAGGAAAAGGGCAAGCTATGGGGTCATTTTTAACGGTGAATAAGCCATTGTCCGATCAGCTTCTCTTGACAACTAAAAATAGCAATGCCCATTTTGACGTTGCTGCTGCTTGGATATTTTCACGCTCCAACGAAGGGTTAATATCTCATCAATTCCGTAGGTTTCCCACCACCGTGCAGCTGCAGATCTAATTATTGCATGTAGCTCCCGGATTTAGCGCCTGGAGACTTTCAGTTACTCCTGCATGAAGCCCAGGACTAGACCTGAGGGTGCGAGCAGGAATCCACCTTAACTGGTTTCTCAGGGATAGTTGCAAGAATCTGCGTGCGGTAACTGCTTAGCTTCCTCCTGGGTTAAGTACCAGGCACAATGCAGTCAATTGAATAGCTCCGGGCACTTAAGCAGAGAACTACATCCCCGCAATGCTAATTGAATTGCCCCCTAAGAGTGCATTTGAAGCAAGGGCGTTGTTGACATTGTGAAGCGAAGCACTGCTGCGTTCCGGCTTATACATATCTTATCGAAACAATTTCACTTCCGCCCAGATTTCCTTTCGGATACTCAGCAAGATTTCTCTTTCAGGCTTGGATTCCCCAATCTTGTACAGATCCCAGGGTACCAGCAGCGTGCCTGACCTTCGGCAAATCCTTGAATATGGTATGTGTTAGTAGTAATCACTTTTATTTATAGGGAGTCACAAAGTGTCTGCTGCGCCGTGCAGTTGAGTCAAAATTACATAAATATTTAAAAAATACAAACCATAGTACAAATACACCCACGACACTGGTGGTAGGTTAGAGACTAAGGGGGTATTCAATTAAGGGCGAAGCAATTTGCCCAGCCGAATCTGTACGGTAGCGGTATCTCAGTCAGAAGTGTTTGCTATCCTGTTGAGTAGCTAGCACTTTTGTGCAAATCGGGCATTTGGCCAGGAGAAGGATGTGACATGGGCTACCATTGCCGGCATTTAAACGCCGCGGCAGCAGCAATTTGCACCCTTCACCGGCAATTGAGTCATCGGGCAGAAGAATAGAGACCTTAACAGATGCACACTGTTGACAGGGTTAGTGCAGGGAGGAGCAGATGAGGGAAGTGGGCTCGGCCTTTGAGGCCTTACAGTCTTTAAGGGAGAAGGAAACAGGAGGGAGAGCCCTGGGAGAGAGGGTAGGTGGACGGTCAGACTAAGGGCCGTATTTATTTGCAGGCGAAAAGCCATACTCGGCGAAAAGTTTTCGCCTGTCGGAAACTTTCCGTCATATTCAATTGCAAAGTCTTTTTTTCGTTGGTGTGAAAAGTCTGCGCCTTGTAACCAGCGGAAAAGATTCGCCTCATGGTGGAGGCAAAAAAAAATGCAGTGTTGGGGGTTTGGGGTGCAAAGTTGCAGGAACACACCTGCAGCCTTGGGACAGTCCCCCAAAGGTAAACTGCGTAAAAAAAACGTAAAAAAAAAATACTTTAGATCACCCAAAAAAGTACTTTTGTTTTGGGGGCGAAAAAACACAAAGTTGGGGGACAAACTTAAAAACTAGTGAAATAGACTACAGGGGGTCCCCCAAGTATGCCCCAGGTGTTTTTTTGATTGCAGGTGCTTGCGGTTTTGTTTTGTTTGTTGTTTTTTTTTTTTTTTTTTTTTAAACCTCACTTTAGCAATTTTAAACCATGCTTGCACCCATTTTCAAGTACCCCAAATTAGCTGGGACTACTTTTTTCCGCAAAAAAAACCTGCTAAATGTTATTCTTCACCACTTGTGCAAAGACGCTAATTAGCAGCAATTGAGAGCATTTAAGCACCCCAAATAGCTTCAGTAGGGCTATCCGGGGGTACCCCATGTCAGTGCATCATTCGGGGGGTGACAGGCTGATTTCCCCAAATCTGACAGCATTTTTCACCTGTTTGAGTTTTGTCAAGGATGCGTTTTCGCGTCCTTTGGAATTGAATAGGGCGAAAAGCGGACCCGCAAATGCAAAGTGTTTTCTCCAAAAACACGCGATATAGGCAGAAAGTCCGGCAAGCGCAATTGAATATGGGCTTAAGAGTGTATACTTAATACAGTAGATAAATTAAATGTGTAACTAGAGACAGACATTTGTAATCTGAACCAATATCGATGGGAATGCAATTCATCAAATCCCAAAAATACTATTGATATCACTGAAGTATGAGGCACCTTTCCCCCTCTCGTGTACCAATAATAGTACTGCTTCGATCCACTGGGCTCAACCTACACGATGCTGCCCCCCAAGTATCTAGTATTATACATTCCATGATTTTAAAATGCAATATAGTTGGAGTTTGCAGTTGACATTCCACCCAGTAGATGTCAGCATACACCATGAATGAATATTCACTCGAATGAGTAGTGAACAAAACCTTCCACACAACCTTTACAAAGTGTCATATGTTATAAAATTTGAGGATTTCTAGGAGTTCATAATGAGAAAATTGCTAATATGTCAGAACTGTTTTGTGTAACATTGTAAAAATAGTAACTAATTCAGCAAATTATTTGTATACCTTTCCTTTTAAAGTCCGTGTCAAAAGCCACTGAAATGTTGCTTAAATTGCAATTACACTATAAGGCACAAAACTTAATCTCTGAATTTTATTATATTCCTGCTATGTTCCACTAACGTTTTTGCAGCCTTCAAATCACCGTTTGTTTGTGTCATGGGTTAGGCATTGCTGAACACCCGGCTTTCCCCACCCTTGAAAAAGATCCTCATTACGTCTGTTTATACATAATATTTACAGGCAAAACACAGACTTGTTAAAATCGGCTTTTATAACCTTGTTGGTCAGTCTTCTGCAGTTAGTTTTACATTTTGTATAACCTGTTACTGTTTCACATTTGAAAATGCTTCGATGTGAGAAAATAGTGGTGTATGTTTCATTTTATACATTATGCTTTACTAAGGAATGTTTTCAAACTGAATCCTTCAGCACATTTGATCGGCTGTATGGGGTGTACTCAGTGGAAGTCAGCTGCTGATTAAGCCGCCTTCTATTTGGTTGTTTTTTTTTTATTAGATTCTGCTGCAGCCGATCTAGAGCATCTGGACTTACCAACTTTAAATGATGCACTACAGAGATACCTTTCGGATCTCCCAAACCCCGTCATTCCAGCAGTCACATACAATGAGATGCTCTGTGCTGTAAGAGGTATGGACGGAAGTGTATTATGCTGACGTGGTATTTTGCAGATTTATATTTGTGTATCATTTTATATCGGGTGAATGATGTTAGCACATATCCCCTTTAATTTAACTTTTTTAGTAGAATTAGATGTGTAATGTTTAGCAATATGAAGGACTCTGCATCTGTGTGCATAGAAGAGGTAATTGTTAACCTTTTTATCAGTGCTGGCAAGAGCAGAGTATTTAGGGAGGACATGGTGTTCCTAGGTTCAGCAGACTCCAGCACCTGCTGCTCTGTATATGAGGCTTATCTTTTCACAAAGTCCACCCAGAACGAGAGTAGGACGTCTTGGTGTTAACCCACAAACCTGACGCTGTGTCACATGCCGCAGAAACAGGATATTGATCTGATAACCTTCACACAAGACCTGTGGGTGTTTCATAACCAATGGCCTGTGACTATAATGCTAATCACACCTGCTAAATCGTGTGGTCTATACCACAATACAGCTTCAGCTCAACATTGTCTGCTACTTCATCATACGGGGGTTACGCTACACAATTGTGCAATTTCTCACTTTATGAAAGCACAGTCGGGAGTTTTTATGACTGTTTAAAAAAGAAAAACATTTTGTCTTCCTCTGTCTGCAGAACCCTTAAACTCTAACGACCATGCACAACTGCTGAGGAAAATAATCCAATCTGCAAATGTGCCTCACCAGTACTGGCTCACACTCCAGTACCTGCTGAAACATTTCTTTCAACTTTGTCAGAGTTCCAACAAAAACTTACTGACTGCAAAGTTACTGGCAGAAATCTTTAGCCCACTTCTCTTCAGAACCCAGCTATTAAGGTATGTACTCAAGCACAGAAATCCTGTGTCATACTGAATCTACATATTTTATATCTATTATGAAAAAAAAATACAAATCTATATAAAAATAATGTGTATATGTTGAGTCTCCCATATCCAAATATTCCGAAACACGGAATTATTTTGGCATGACCGAGATAATGAAACCTTTGATTTTTGATGGTTCAATGTACACTAACTTTGTCTAAGGCACAAATTATTAAAAATATTGTATAAAATCGCCTTCAGGCTGTGTGTATAAGGTGTATATGAAACATAAATGAATTTCATTTCTGTACACAAACTTTGCTTGAGCCCACAAAATTATTGAAAATATTGTATAATATGACCTGCAGGCTGTGTGTATAAGGTGTATATAACACATAAATGCATTCTGCGTGTATATTTGGGTCCCATTCCCAAGATATTTCATTATGATATGCAATTATTCCAAAATACCTCTGGTCCCAAGCATTTTGGATATGGGAGACTCAACCTGTATAATTTATTCATTTTTTATTTTGTAACTTTACATAATGAATATGGGAATGCGCCCTCCTCACTTATTTTTCTAGACCTCACTTTTCTGTTTTATATTGTATTCCCTCTACTTGCTAATGCAACATTTTGTTCTTTATGTTCACAGCTCGGACAGCCCAGAGTACAGCACCCAGATTCTGGAGATCCTAATCGCCAGTGAATGGAATGAGCAGCAAGCAGCACCAGGTACAAGCACTCTTTTATCTTCTACATTATTGCATTGTTATCTTTATTAGTGTACTTGAAGATAGCTCCAAATCCCTTGACTGCAGCCACAGCATTATTATCTACTTGTGTAGTTTGCATAACTTAAAAGTTCAATTAACCAAAACCTAGAGCCAAAAGTTTGTTCAGATATTGCTATTTATTGAGCAGAAACCTCGGATATATAGCCTTGGAAAATTGAATGGAAATGGAAAAATCTAAAATTACTTTTATATTTCCACCTCAGATTAAAACAGATGTAAATGTACCAGTTGGGTAGAGGGTAATCCTGGAAGCAATGTAAAATGCGTTGGTATAGCTGTTGGAAGCACATGCTTGCTGTTTTAGTATCTGTTATACAGATGTGTCCTCATACATGTAGCCTCAGTACGCCACGCAGCGCGACTTGCCTGGCGTGAGTGACCCGTCAGGTCCTGTGCTAGCGTTGGGTGTCTTTTTTTTTTTTTTTTTCTTTTTCTTGTTGAAAATGCATCGAAGTCGCAATATGATGTGACTAGGATGCGGGTTTCTGTGCACCGGAGTCTATATATGAAGCACAACTTAACTTGGAATGACAAAAACTGCAGCCGCTACATTGTAGCACTTCGTATACAGATTCAGAGACTCTGTCACATACACACATACAAGTGTTGCATATTGAATTCGCACTGTCTCCTGATGAGTCCCATAGTGTTCCTGTTAGGCAGGGCACGGTGCCCATCTAAAACAGCCTAACTTCAAACTGTGTAAAATGCACTCTGCTTTTATGGTGGCACCCTGCTGAGACAGCCTGCCAGGTGCAGTGTCCCGCGGGTGCGAAAAGTTACGGCAAAAGTTGCCTTTGAGTGAATAGATTTTGTGCACCTGCCCACTGAATAGTTGCACTCTACAGGGAGAGCTTTGGGGCTGCCTAACATCTCAGTGAGTGCTAGGCACGCCTCCTACAGCAATGACCTTAAGGGATGCCTCCTTTCCAAGTATCTACGCCCCTATTTCCGGTGCATGTAATAGTGTCCATTTTCACACAGGGTGCCCTGCCCCTTTCTGGCCCTAGCATGAACACTAGTCCTAGACGCAAAAGACACCCAGCGCTAGCAGAGTCTCACGGGACCTGGTGCGCCGAGAAGGGCTTTTTAGTGCGACTGCAGCAAAGATGTGTAAGGACACATTTGTAGAGTCTTTTATGGGCCTTTTGCAGAGATTGAGAACTTGCCCCAATCTACTTTTGTTTTGTTTTTTTTTCCCTTTTGTGTTTTCTTTTGTGCATTATCTATTAATATGTCAACATAAAGTGTACTACTAGTGTTGTGACGGTCTCCTTATTGTATAATGTGTTTTGTGATCCTGTCCAATATCTGATCACACAGTCCCTTACCATAGTCTGGACCAGTAACATTGAAGTGCGCTCCAACAGATTAGTGAGTGTAGGAGAGGATACTGGAGTTAGCTTGTCAGATGGAGGAAGCCGGGTGGAGAAATCACCATCTCACTGATGCACGATAGGGCCATTCAGACAAGGAGATGTTGCTTTAAACTCCTACTCTCCCGCCACTGTATTAGATCTAGGTGAAATAACTTGCAAAAGAAACAAAATGTACTGCAAACTTGTGGCTCATTAATATTCTCCAATGACCAAAAGAAGACCGTGAATGGCTAGAAAAACTTGCAGTACATATCCCACATTTCTATAGAGCCTTATACTAATTTGATTCAGATGCAGCATTATTGATTAACGCTTACCAAAGCAAGTGTCTGCTGCATATCCTCCAGCCAATGTACTACTAGACATGGACCTGTTATATAGAGTAGGCTGCCTGTTGGCTTAAGCAACCTGTGGCTCACCAGCTGTTGTGGAACTTAAGGCTGGATACGTACTTGGGCGACAGGCAATTATGCCGATGTCCAGGGTCTCCCAGGACATCGCTTGGTTGCCGGTACATACTGGAGCGATTACTCATTCCATCCTCCGTTAACATGCATGGCGCCGCGTGCGATGTATCGTTCATACATACTGCACAATATGCACGATTTGTCATTCCGGTTTGGCCATCGTTCCAGTGTGTACCAGACGTAAGAATTCCTGCATGCTTTGAGGTAAACTAAGTAATTGTCCATAAACCGTAACGCAGATTCCATAGGACCATATGTCCGGAAGGCAATACATGAGAACATGGAATGTCTTCCCTAGTAAACGTAAGACGTCTTTGCTGCTATGGTATTGGCCCCGTAAAAGCTCTGCTGCTTTAGATCTATCTTCTCACTGTTTAGAGACCTTCGGACGACATGAATTATTGGTCGTCGGAAAGTTTACTGTGGGGTGTGTCTGTTTTTGTTTTACTGTTTGATAACACAGGCCTTCCTACGTCAAGCCTAGCCAACAGTTGCTATTATATATTCTTCCATATCATTTACATGTATAATTGAGCTGTAAACTGAGAACTGTCTGTACATATTTTATCCGGGTGACCCAGAGACGAGCTGTACGGCTGTGCATACTATCTATACGTCTGTCCTTGTGTGCACTCGCTGAACAGAAATGGCCACAGTCATCACTCTCTGTAGTCTGTAATTATGTTGGTTTTTTTTTTGTTTTGTTTTAGAACTGAATTTTAGAGATCCTTTTTAGATATGATGTTTTTATTCCTGTTTTATTTTTGAGCTGTGCTGGGGTAACTCGGGAATTTCCAGGACAACTGATAAGAATGATACATTTCAGATCTTTAGTAGTCATTATTCCAGGTTCCCAAACTCCAACGTTACAGTCCAGGTTTTAAGGATCTTCATGCTTGAGTCCGGATAGTTAACGCAAATTGTCTGCGGTACTAATTCTAAGTCACCTGCCTCCTAACATGGATATCCTTAAAGCGTGGACTGTAATGGCGTAGTTTAGGAACCTCTGCATTATTCGGTTTTCAGTCAGGAGACTGCCAAATCCCAGGGACTTATGGGCACCTTAAATACGTTAGACTAGAATGTTTTTTGCTCATACTTGCTTTCGCCACCAGAGGTCCCTCTTTAGCATGTTTTTCTTACTTTGGCCACACAAAAACTGAATATGGCTTTCCTTCTGCAAAATCTCCAACTCCGAATTAACTTGTGTTACTTACACGTTTTCACTTTGTGTTTCTTACACTTTTTGTGATACAATTTATAGTTCTCTCCATTTAGGGGTCATGCATATGTTTCTTATTTGAGTTCATAAATAAAATTCTCAAATGCAAGTTATTATTATTAGTATTATTATTATTCTGTCATAAATGTCTCCCATTGTGTTGCGATTTCTTAAAATGTATAGCGTCGACACAGTGCAATCTCAATGCTATATTGTATGTCTTGCTAGATATTCTATTGGTTGTAAAGTTGCTCGTAGGGGATGGGTTGATTCTATTGGAGGAATCCAGTTCTTGGCGATATTCCACCGCAAAAGTTGGCTGCGCATATCCCTGAGAAATGAGGTAGCACAGCATCTGGACGATTGTGTTGGGTGCCGGCATTCCGGAAGTCCCGACTGCTCTTTTCGGACATCGCTAAGAACTGGATCACCTCCCCCCCTATAGTTCTAGTGGCATTCTGTGACTTGGCTGCCAATGTCTAAATTAGAATTGGAAATAATAACCACCTACTGTGTGTAATCCTTCACCCTTGAGAATTTTTATATTTTTTTCCTGTTACAAATGTTCAGTGAATGGATTTGGGTGATTGTTGTTGTATCTGCCCCATAATCTGTCATCTGTGCTCTTGATGTGTGTCATGCTGTCATTTTGTATTGGTGGTTAAGTCTCACAAAATGGAGAGCGGTGATGATCTAGGTCTGTTGGCAATAAGTGTGATTTTGTGGCCAATGTGTAAATGGGCACAGAGAGGGTTGTCCCTCCTGATTTGTGTTGATGACTCTAGTGTATGCCGTCTAACACCATTGAGTAGGTGATTTGAACAAAATGGAGAGCCTGCTATTAGAATAGATGGGTTATGCCCCCGCAGAACTCTGCTTTCGTGCAACCAGTCTTGGAGGAAACGTTTGTCATGAATAAGAATGGGCACAGTGTGTCCATAGAATTGTAATTATGCCATCTGCTGGCAAACGTTCCTGCAGTATTGCAGGACACTTCTCTGTGTGCATCTTCTCCTTGTTTCAGTCACGAGCATATTCAATTGTTTGAGTGAATTTACTCCTATCTAAAGTGGTTGGGAATTAATTGAGTTGTGTTGGGCGATCAGACCCGAGGCTGCACTTATCACCGATTTCCTCCTGTAGTGCAACTAGAAATTCACATGAAGGTGTTTTGGGGCTGGCGGCAACTGTCCGGCACTTGGCACCTAAGAAGCCGCTTAACGCTGCTCATCCCGTCCCCTTGGGTGCGAGAATGCTGCCATCGCGGCCAGCACAGGGCTGGTTTGCGCAAAGAGTTGGACTAGCTCCCGACCACTTTAGATATCCTCAATTGAATATGACCCTATAGTGGTGTGTTTTTTTTTTTTTTGTCACAATTTAGAAAAAAAAGCGAATGGAATAATGTGTGCGCACCATTTAACATATTAGTGTATGTACTTATGGAACATTAAGGGGCATATGTATCAAAGCTTGATGTGAGATATAATTGTGAAAAATATATCACCAACCAATGAGCGAGTCCAAACTATCATTTCTTAAACACAGTCTGCAAAAATGTAAGTTAGAAGCTGATTGGTTGGTGATGTGATATCTATCTATCTATATATATATATATATATATATAATCACAATTTTATCTCACATCAAGCTTTGATACATATGCCCTTAAATACCTGCAGGCAAGAGCTACCAATAATCTCACCACAGAGACTGTCACATTACACAGATACAATATCACTGCCTTCATATAGCTAGCGGCTGCCCATGTCCTGTCCACAGATGTGCGGTAGGAGATGGTTGGGAGCAGCATTGTCTTGCAGCCAGGAGTCCTAATGATCTCAGATCTGCAGCATGTTCTCAGCTTGGCTGCCGTGTGATATGGGAATACGTGCAGAACAATGCACTTCTCCCCTCCTGCAGTAAAACGATTAGTCATGGAGCCGCTGTAACGTGGAAATCGTCACTGGCTGTAGACGAGAGATTTACAGGCTCGGCAGTGCAGAGGTTAAACAGCCACATTCTGCCCCGCCATTGTCTGGGGGTTAAGAGCAGCTATGTGGCAGACAGGGTTGGTGGGGGAAGGACGTGTGCAGACACGTCAGTCTTTTTCTTGGAGGTACAAACCTTTTCTGCACGCCAGTTCTTTGCTGCTTCTATTTTCTGCACGTTAGATGAGCCACTTCCTGAATTTAGTTGCTGTCAGAACTCGGCCTGTCTACCTTCCACTTGAACACTGCTCCCAGCAGCCAGTTACAGAGGCTATTTTAAGTCCCCCCGCACAATGGTCGTCTCAGTTACTGAGCTAAAACCAGTACGCTCCCCGCAGCAGCCACTTGTTAGCTGATGACAGCTTCCACCTTGATTGACAGCCTCTTCCATACCCTCCCCCCCCCCCACACACAAAATCCCTAGCTCAGCAAATATTTGAACCTGCTTGAGTTAATCATGAAACTGAGATCTTTATCTCAGAGCGACGTGCAAGCCTGAGTCTCTCTCTCCTCCCCTGCTCTCAGTACAGTACTGAAATCGCCTTCACTTTTTAATCATTAACCTGAAATGAAAGACTAGATTCCACCGCACTACCTCTGTGGCTTGATTACTTGAACAAAGTAGTGGCTTCGGTTGCTGGTGTCAAAATTTCGCTTACGGGATCTTACTTGCTTGAGTTTTGGCTATCCTGGCAACTAATATAGGGGGATTTGATTGTGGACATACCAGATTGTTTCTCTTTTTTTAATTTTTTAATTTATTTTTTTAAGTATTTTTTTTTTTTTTTTTGTTCTGGATTTTTTACATTTAAAACTGAAGGCAATGCACGATATTCTAAGTAAGTAATTTTTAGGCTAATTTTGAGTGATTCATTTTACTTGTCTCTTGTATCTATGGGCTTATGGCTGGCACACCTGGCTAGTTAATGCTTTTGTTGGTGCCGGTACTCAGCAGCTTGTTCTCTCTCTGCTTCGGATCCTGAGTAGTATAAAAAGAGGAATTAAATTGTAGTCTTGTATCCCACTACGGTGAGAGGAGTATACAGAGACCGTGGAAATAAACCCGTCGCTGCCCCAACTCATGCTGCTTAAAGTAGGCACTTAGCAGGCTAGACTGGTTTGGCTTGCATGCTCCCCTGCTCCTGTAATAATGACAGAGTTGAAGCACTATACACACTTCACCTAGCAGTGACTGTAGAGTGCACATCGCCTCTATTCCTATAACCTGCACCTTCCCACCCATTTTTTTTTGTCCAAATACTCTCTTAATCCCCTTTTCGTTTGGTTTATGCCTCTCTTATATTTTTGTCATGGCCTCGTGTGTAATGTGAAGTTTTTGAGCTACGTTTTTTTTTAGCCGTTTTGGACAATGCGATTCTCATCACGCTTTTCTTTAAGGAAAACTGTCTCCTTTTTATGGAAAGCGTAAAGAGCAATTTATATATTGGACTCGCTTTGTAAGCACCGTTTATATATCCGTAATAATACTATATAACTGTTACCGTACACAGTAATGTTATGGGGAAAAGCGAGTAATATTCCCAAAATTCATGTAGAAAGGCCAAGAGGCAACTGCAAGTTTTGTAACCCAACAGGATTGCAGTCTTTTTAATATAGCTTGTGTCACTGAAATGTATACCCACAGACCGAGGCCCATGCAGTCAATTAGCGTGGGAATTTTTATTAGTCAGTGGTTGGGGTCCATTCAGAAAGTGGTGACTTGTGCGGGCGGACTCGCTCCTTGTTATCTGTAAATATGAATGACTTTTAGGCTAAGTGATTTGTGTCTTTCCTTGCACTATGCCCGTCTCGTGAGATCAGCAGTGTAGGCATTTCTTGTGAATGGAGTTAGTGAGCAGCAGTCCCCAGATTGCTAGATGCAGCCCTGCCTGCCCTGTAGGGAAGAAAGGACAGTGTCAATGGTACGTGCTGTTGCTGCTCAGCTCATCAGGCTGCCAGCAGAGGAACGTACCATCCTGCACAGTCATAAAAAGGGGAATTGCACTGTGCAAGTAACGTTTATCAGCTGCAGAGCAGCCAAATGAAAAGCCTTTTTATGATGCATGGTGTTTTTATGGTTCTGTCAAATGCAAATCATCTGCCTCCAGTGCAAATGTGAATTTAAGGTTCGTGTGGAAAAGAGATGAAGAGACAGGAGTAGCCCGTCGGTAGTGCATACGATTGGATAGCTGGGATGATGTAATAGGTTACCGTGCAGCCCCTTAAAGGTTTTCAAATGATTCCAAGACATCATTTTCAAAGAAGGTCTTGGTTGTATTACTTCTTTATAGCTGGACTATGTGCAACATTATGTGGAGTGTAGATGAAGGGGTGCCAGAACATGACAAGCCTGATCTACACTATGGGGGAGATTTGATGTTTTATATAGAGCTGGATGCACCAGGTAACAATTTTTGCTGAATTAAATCAGGATTCTGAAATTTGATCATGTCATATGCTTACATATATATGTTTTATGCTTTATTTTTTTTATTGTAAGATCATTTGATGAGCAGTTTATTTTTTTTTTGTACAGTATTACCATTCTACGTTCTTTGCTTGCAGTTTTTGCATTTTTGGCTTATTTTATGCATGCTGTATAGGTTTATGCCTGAATAGCCGTGCACATTTTTCTCTGCACCAAGGTTCTTTTGTTAGCGTTCAAGATACTTTTATTGCTTTCAGCATGTCAGCAATTCACTGATCTCTGTGGGAGCCTATTGTTCAGCAGACGCTTCTCTGCATTAAGCGGAGGATAAAAAAATAACTAACGTGATTTTTGGGGTTAGTGCTTATTGTTTTTCCCTGGTTGGTGATTCATTGGCACTAAGGCAGCTGCTGTGATAATATTGAGCCAGATTAAAATGTCATCTCTTCCGGGGAGATTAGTGGCAGACCTATCTGGGTCACAGATTGATGCTTTTAGCAGGTTTCATGCACTGATGTATGAGCACATGTATTCGTTTTATTTTGTCCACAAAGTACTCTTGGAGCGTTGTTCTGTCACCTATTTTTGCAATTTAATGAAGGTTGACTCTCTCTGCCTAGCAACATGGTGCATTGTATCGATGCTTCATTCATTTAGTCTCTGCAGGTTTTTTTTTCCTTCCTCCTGACAGCTTGTAACATAGTTTGATGTTTTAGTATGAACACGTTTCATCATTATTATTATTTTTTTATCGTTTCAGCACTGCCACCGAAGCCTCCCAAATCCACTGCTGTAACCAACAACGGTACTAATCACAATATGTCTCTGCAAGATGCCGAATGGTACTGGGGCGATATATCAAGGTAATGCTAATCCCATTGTTTGCAGACTGAGTGTGCAGTACTGTACGTAGCATTCGCGACAGAGTAAGGGCTCCTTTGGAAGGAAATGCTGCACAGTGTAGCTATATAGTAAGGTGATGGTTTTTAGATGCTTGTATTTTGAGCACCGTTAAATACCATCTTTCGGAGTAACTATATTTAGTGTATGGCAATGGACATGTGCACACGTTGTTTGGCTAGTCTGGACACAAACGGCCAGAGTTTGCAACAAATGATGTCATGTTAGAAAATTGCATCTAGCAGCTTACTGTTACTGCTCTGAAGATTCCACCTAACACAACTTGTGAGCTAAGTGTGAGCGCACTTGACTGTCTCAAGCTCTACATACATGGAGATCAAATGATTAGTCAGAAATAGTTGAGTGTGAGGCAGATTAGCCAGCAAAAGGCTATATCCTATTGCAACATGCCAGCCACTGTCGAGCCTTGTGTGTTTAAGTTCTACACCTTCTGCAGTATTTATATACCTAGTTCAGGACGCAATATTGCGATTACAGTTTATTTTCGATTTCCATTGAATTGCTCACCTGTTAATTGTTTATCCACATTTCTGATTTGCTAAATGTTCTTTCCCTACAGGGAGGAGGTAAATGAGAAACTTCGTGATACCACTGATGGTACCTTTTTGGTACGAGATGCATCTACTAAAATGCATGGGGACTATACGCTTACACTAAGGTGAGGAGTTTGTTGCGTGTGAGACGTCATCATCAGTACAGGCTTTTGGTTCCTGCATAGGTCTCCACTTGTATATTGCTAACCCTGATGTCTTGTGTTTTTTTTCTATCGCAGGAAAGGGGGAAATAACAAACTAATAAAAATCTTTCACCGAGATGGAAAATATGGCTTTTCTGATCCTTTGACTTTCAACTCAGTGGTCGAACTTATCATCCACTACCGAAATGAGTCCCTGGCCCAGTACAACTCAAAACTAGACGTTAAGCTCCTGTACCCGGTGTCTAAGTTACAACAGGTAAATTCAACTTGCAGTTATTAATTGATGGCCTTTTCCGATTCTATTCTGGTTATGTAAAATAACAAGTTGTTGTATCTGTAGTTTTAATTGCCTTTTTTGTTCCACTTAAGGATCAAGTAGTGAAAGAAGACAGCATCGAAGCTGTCGGGAAGAAGTTGCACGAGTATAATCTCCAGTTCCAGGAAAAAAATATGGAGTACGATAGACTGTATGAAGACTACACTAGGACCTCTCAGGTACTGCCTCAGGAGGCCATCTGCAGGAGCTCATTTAGGTGTAGCATTGTCAGTAGTTTTGACACATAGACCCTCTTTACCTTGGCTTCTGTCTATGGGAAAGCCAATGTTATCTGATGTGTAGTAGCTACGTGTCCTCTATCCAGTCACCTGATTGTTTGTTTAATAATTTTTAGGTGTTTATACCAATAAAGTGACATTTCGATTGGAAATTTAACCTTTTTTCATTTATTTAATCTTTGCAGGAAATTCAAATGAAAAGAACAGCCATTGAAGCATTTAATGAAACCATTAAAATATTTGAAGAACAGTGTCAGACACAGGAGAAGTACAGCAAGGAGTACATAGAGAAGTTTAGGCGTGAGGGGAATGAGAAGGAAATTCAGAGGTAAGCATGGCACCAACACCCACCACAATAACACTCTGCATAAGGTCATGTATGTAAATGCTGCATGGTTTTTTTCAATGGTGTTATGTGGCAGAAGGTCTCATTCTAACACTCTTGTTATAGCAAAGTATAAGTATTATAATGACTCATTGAGGACCGCATCCAGTACAAGTTAGCCTATCCCAGCAGAGCAGTTTGTTTGCTGTTTGGGCACTATATTTATTGCCATTTAGATAGCACCACCATATTACACAGCGCTTTGCAGAGGATAAGTAGTCCATATTGGTCCCTAATCCTATAAAGCTTACAGTTTGTTTTCTACCACAAAAAACACCCCCACTGTAGTCCATTAATTAGCAACAAGTTTAACGCTCAGCAACTCCACACTTGCTATTGAACCAGACTTTCCATTCAATAAGAATTGGTTTTCTATTGCATTCCAAAAAGAGGTGATCCAATCGCTTTCTGAGTTTGATGTAGGCCAAACGACTTGACTTTATAGCTATCAAACGGTCAGTTTAAAATAAGTTTTTGTTTTTTTTCTTAACTAAAGCCACCTTTTTGTTCTTGGACGTATAGTCCTGTCTTGGTAGAGTTATTGAAATCCTCTGTCATCTGCTTATGGTATATATGTTTCTGTATTGCTTATAAGGGCTGCCTGTCAATTCATTTTGTAGGAAACAATGCCTCTGTGATGCGCGCTTGGTGATTAAATATATTTTCCTCTATCTTAGGATCTTACACAATTATGAAAAGCTGAAGTCCCGAATCAGTGAAATTGTGGACAGTAAGCGTAGACTGGAGGAAGACCTAAAGAAGCAGGCCACTGAATACCGTGAGATTGACAAGCGTATGAATAGTATTAAACCAGACCTGATACAGCTGAGGAAGACCAGAGACCAGTACTTGATGTAAGGCTCACGCCATCCTATGCTCAGTAGTTTTAAAATGTTGTTTGATATGAAAGTGAGCACGATTATCTTTTATTTATCATCTTTTTATTTGGTCATTAGGTGGTTGACGCAAAAAGGAGTACGACAAAAGAAGTTAAACGAATGGCTGGGCAGTGAGAAAGAAGAGTAAGTCTACTTTAGTCACAGTTACTAGGCTGCTAGTTACAGCTGCAATGTCCATCTCCAAAGCACATTATCAGCTGGCTTCTCGTATTGTTACCTCCCTATGATCTCTTTTAAATGTGCTTCGTGATTACCAAACAGATGCCCTGGGTATTTAGATTACAGCCATATCAGGGCTATGTTAACAAGGGATGGACTGAAATCCCCTGCCTAGTCTGAATGAGGTTGAAATGCATTTAACCTGGCTTTTAAATTACTCTGGGGTTCATAACCTTGCACCTGTCTGATTACGTTGCAAAGGTCTCGGTGGGGGGCAGCAGTTCATATAATCCCCCAGTTTAGTGGATAGGCAATTTGGGGCTATTCTGGGGGAACTAAAAGTCTCAGCTTGACATAGAAATGAAACTCAGTCTTCAACAATGGCTTGTTACAGCTGTGGTTTAGTGTCTTTAATTATCCAGAGAGACTCATATAGCAACAGCCCTATCAGAAAGAAAAGAAATACCTTTTTCATGTGCTGCATAATTAAATGTTTTATTTTTGTCTTTTCTAGTCAGTACTCCACGGTGGAAGATGAGGATTTGCCTCATCACGATGAAAGATCATGGAATGTAGGAAATATTAACAGAATCCAAGCAGAGAACCTGTTACGTGGAAAACGAGACGGAACATTCCTTGTGCGGGAGAGCAGCAAGCAAGGGTGCTACGCCTGCTCTGTGTTGTACGTATTATTATTTATCGCACAAGCCCACTAATGAAGTATGCCTTTCATGTCTCCTACATCTTCATTATTTCATAATGACACTTTTTTTTTTCCTTTTTGTGTGTGTGTTGCAGAGCGGATGGGGAGGTCAAGCATTGCGTCATAAACAAAACCCTTACCGGCTACGGCTTTGCAGAACCCTACAACTTGTATAACTCTCTGAAAGAACTGGTGCTACATTACCAACACACGTCTCTCGTACAGCACAATGACTCTCTCAATGTCACACTAGCATACCCAATATATGCACAGCAGAGGCGATGAACACCTGATAAACTCTGGCGTCTATTCCTACATCGACACGGTTGATGCCGGTTTCGGCAAAGGAATAAATCCTAAAGCTCCCTCGTCCGCCTACTTCACAAGATTGAGCTGCAGTATCAAAGCTACCTTCAGATGAGATAAGAGCTATCTTTCGCCATGGAAGCAGGAGATGAGTGTTAAGCTGTGAATGTATGTTTCTAAGCTATCGTGCTCGCTTTGTAAGAACGAGAAGCACAGCAACAGAAAGATATGCTATTATAAGCCTATCTCCGGCCTACGGTACCCTGAGGCCTTCACCATGGTGCTTGTTTACGTTCTATTGAAGCTTTACCAGCTTGAATGTTGGTCACCGCAGATCCAAGAAGCCAAGGTGTCTTTTTGTTAGTACAGTACTGTGTTGAGTTTTTTTTGGGGGTGGGATGGGTGGACCATCTGACAAGGCCCTTTGAGGACTTGTGGCACATTGCTCAGAGGAACTACCCACACAGCCTTGCGGATTGTACCATTTTCCCCAAAAATGTAAAAGAAGAAAATAAAATGTAGCAGAATGGCACTTTTTTATCATGTCTAAAAAAAAAAAAAAAAAAAAGATTTTTGGAAAAAGGAATCTTGCGAGTCGTATCAGCCACACAAAGTGTATGCAGCAAAGTGCCAGGAAGTGTTTTACTAAGACTAACCATGGGACAAAATTAATTCTGTTATAAGAACCTATTTAATGTGGACTATGACAGGATGGAAAACGATAAACAGTATATATATATATAAATATATATGTGTACATAGCAATGTGGGACTAGCTATCAAAATGGAACCTACCAATACCGAACTGTCTACTTTTTATTTTGCTGACTGCTGAATCCTTAATGCTATGCAACATCCATTTTCTTTAAGCTGTTTTTGTTTTGTCATTTTATACGTACCAATAACATACCTTTCTATCCATGAAATGTTACTTTTTCGTTATAGTTTTTGTGTTTTATGCAATGTGCAGTATGTCTGGGGGGTAGCTGAGGCGCAGAGTAACATGGAAATCTAAACTAGAGCTATTTTACCATAAATCTTGTATAGAGAGTACTTGGCTTTAAGCCCAAGACTAAAGAAGACGAGAAATTCATTACAAACATTTGATTATTGCATTGTTGGGCAGTGCCTAATGATCTGCAAAGCTGCTTTTTATTTTTTTTTAAGGAAAAAAACCTTTTAAGATCTATAAATATATAAAACCTAATGAATCAGAGTTTGACAGTGTTTTTTATGTTTTGTTTGTTGGTTTGTTTTTTTTCCTAATTACGGTACTTTGTAACGTGCTTAGGGCATTCTCGTCCTCTGTCCTTTTACTGCTTCTGACTGGGTAGAAAGTTTGCCTAAACTTCCTAGCCTCCACTTATGATGACAACACCATTACATTGCTGCAATGGCTTTTAAAGAAACTTTAAAACGTGTTAAGAATCAAAGAAAACTAAAGTTCACGTGGGGGGGAGGGGCAAGGGGGCAAAATGAAAAATTGTACGTATTTGGTTTTTGCATACTATAAAGCCAGTATCCAAAATGTTGGCATCCAACCTTGTTTCCAAAAGAGTTTATGGAATAATCTGTAGAGGAGTTAGAAATACAGTTGGATACTGTGTGTTATCGGCTGTCATGTATGTACCTTTTATAGTTTTTATTATTTTAGCACTTTTTACACAGCTCTTACACAAGCCAATCACTATAAGCTGGTAACTGGCCCTGGCCAGCAGTTATGTATTCTATAATATTTGCAACTGCCTGCCTTGTAATATTTGCAGACATAATCCATTTTGACTATATGATTACCATACATTAGTCACTGTACATTGCTTTACCACCTAGAGCAGGGTGAATTGTCGTCTGTGTTCTTCATCCAGGTTTGTTGAATTGTCAGCTGTCTCTCTGGCCTACAGATATCTTGAAATTGTCATGCTTGTGAGATCAGCTTTTTATTAATACTGTACAAGGCATATTCTAAGAACCAAACTTCATTTTGGACCTGTGAGTTTCCAGACTTTTCGTACTAATCTAGCGAACGTTGTTGCTTCTGCAGGCTGTAATCAATGTAGTGTCAATGTCGTCATGTTAAACTTTGAACATCTAATTTTTATTGCGTCAGAAATCTTAAGTGCTAAACACTTACTGTAAATCATGCGCCCTGATAAATGTTGTTCTATCCCATCGTTCCACAGCTGTTTGGTACTTTATATTAATGTAATTTAAGGTTTAAAGACAATTATTTTTTCATATGCATTTGTTTTCCTCCTCAAGACTCCGGGAAAAGCATAATTAATTTCCCGATCTAAGCCATTTTTTTTTTTTCTTTAACTTGGTTGTAGTTTATTTTAATATCATACCATTAATATTGCATTAATAGGTGAACGTAAGAGGATTTAATTTTAAGAAAAAAACATGTTTATGAAATGCACATGCACTATTCATCCAATCTAAGGTACACCCTGCAGATTTCTGAAGCACAACAATGTTAATCCTGGGTTCAACAATGAGTTTTTGTAGCTTAAAGGTATATGATATTTGGCAAAGCGTAGGTAATAATTGGGCTAACTTGTGTTGGGCAGTGCAAACATCCTTATTGCAGTAGGGAAGTTGTTAAAGGGCCACTTAGCCTAAAATACAAGATTTTGTATTGTAAATCTTGTAGTGCTCCTATAACCTGTCAAATAATTGTAAACATTTAAGGTCAGCCTTCGGCTGTACTACATTTCCTACATAGGTGCTGAACGAAAAGCTACTGACCATGTTATAAGCAATTGGAGTGCCAAAGCTTCCTATTCCCTACTGTAAGTGGTAATTAAAATACACTTTACGCAGAACACAAGTTACCCCCCTAGGTGGAGAGACAAGTTACATTAAAATTCAGTAAGAACTGAAGGTATCAGTATTGTGTGCAATGTAGAGCAAGCGCTGTTGTCCTGTTATCGGCCATACGTTTCCAAGGGGCTACATTTTTGTGCTTGTACTTTCCCCTCAATGGCCTCTGGCACAGAGAACTTGGTGAGCTTAGAAAAAAAGTTTTTTCTGGTGGAACTCAATACGTATCCGATATCTTCAGCTTTGCAAACATTTGCATATGTTCGTGAATGTTCCTTGTCGCTCCCTCGTACAGATAAAGGCACTTATATTTTAGGTTTAGTTTGCATCACGCAGTTCGCAATCTACTCTTCGAATTTAGGCAATTGTCTGCAGTTCTGTAACATAGACCTGGTTATACATGGTATTCCATTCTGACTAAACATCTCTTCATGTGAAGTTCAGGAGCTCTAAAAAATGGGCAGCTTTGTGCTCGTTGCCTGGCAGAGGCGAAATATGCCAAATTTTATACACTTACAGCTAATGCTATGTCCGTAAATACACATGATTCGTCACCATACGACTGCATTAGCTGCCCGATGTGCTGCTATTTTGTCTTGTTTTTTTTTTTTTTTTCCAATATCAAAACAAAATTTATCTTCAATGTTTATACAACATTTAAAAAAAAAATGACTTGTTAAACACCATTAATACTTTGGTCTTTTGTTGGGGGAGAAAAGGATGGTTAGTAGTAATTTGCCTTTACAAGGCAATTAATAAAGTTGTGCCTCTGAAACTTTTGAGCTATAGCTTTGATAAAGCTCTGTGTCTCGTTTTTAAGTTGCTTTAAAACATTGTATTAGACCTTCAAACAGAATAAAGATTGTTTTGAAAATGAACTGCTGTCTGCTATATATATTTTTTTAAAACTCTTTATTCAAGGAAACGGAAATCCACATCACTAAGGATACAAAGTTTGGTTTTTCTGTTTTTTTTTTTTTTTTTAAACTAGTTATGCAAACATAAAGACCAAAACATGGAGCGGGAGGTGAGGAAAGGGAGATAAAACCGGTACATATCAAACAATACACATCAAAAAAGTAAATAAGCAATGGTGCAAGTCTTAAGGCCGGTACACACTAGACAATATAACATGTCGCTGGTATCGTCGGTGAATGCAGCATGGCTGACATCGGTGTGTGTATGCACTTGCCGATGCCGGGTCCCGTTGCGCGACAGGTCGGCTGGGTACACATTGTTAAATGTGTACCCAGCTTTACTAAGCCACAAGGTGTAAAATCCGATGAGGAGGACCCGAGGACGGAAAGGCATGCAGACTATCTAGGCACAAAGGCCACACTAATCCAGAGGAGGGAGAGGACCGACTGCTCTCTCAAGTACCAGGGACCCTATACAGTTCAAATTTGTGAGTGCAATCATGTAGGTGTTAGGTAATCTTTTCCATGCTAACCATACCATATATTAAACGTAACTCATAAGAGCAGAAATAACGGGAGGGTCAGGGAATGTCCTATTTCTAGCTATTAAAACGGAAGCCGTTGCTAAATTATGGGAGAACAATTTGTTCAGTGGAGAGTCTATATCTGGAAATGGTCGTGCGAGCAGGAACACCCATTGGTCCAAGGCGAGCAAGAGGCCAGAAAGGGATAGACCCTTATTCCAAAATGGAACAGCACAAGGGCATGTCCACCAAGTGTGGAGGTGAAGAACTCTGTGGCCATAGTTCTGCCAACAGCCCGGAGCAGAGACTGAGAACATTTTGGAACGTTTTGTCTGGTGTGTAATAACCTATAATACAGTTTCCTTAATTTGTGTGGAGAGAGAACTCATAGCTATCCCCTCCCTCACCTCCACCCAGCAGGGGTCATCTGAAGGTGGTCTGTCTGCTATATTTTAATACCAGAGCTGCTGGAAAATTTACATGGTTGTCAATACTGGCCATCATTACCCCATACTGTTCTTGTCATTAAAAGGGATTGCCTTGGAGGATTCCTGTCTGAATAAAAAACTTTTTGGAAAAGTTCTGACATTCCAAAAATGTGCTCAATTGGTAGGCTGGTCTCTGTGATCTAGTTTGCAATGCCTTTACACAGTATACACTACGTTGGAAGCGGTTATATTGCTCATTTTGCATTTTTAATTACTGCATTTGTCACTCAGGTTCCTGCAACCTGTTAAATTTTAGCCACAATTTAAATAAAATACAACAAAAAACAGGATTACTAGCTCAAATGCAAATATTAAGGATGTATAGTAATATGAAAAGTAGGGATCTGTATTAGAGATTCTTAAAGGGCTAATATAGCACTCAAAGGGGGTTGATTCAATTATGTGGCGTAATGGCAAGGAAGTGAATAAATTTGCTATATAGGGTTCTCTCATATTGCGGCAAATTCACAGATTTTTGGGCACACCATTAGGAGAGCAAAAGAGAATCGGCGATGTGGAATCTCGTTCAGGAATACATTGCGCACCTAATTGAATAGACCTCTTCATGTCGTTCCCTGCATTTCACAGCAATCAGCAGCTAAGCTATAGGATAGGACGATCTTATTTGTATATAATGCTTGAGATTGGCTTGCAACTAATCCTATGCCACCCTCTATGGAAGGGAGCACTGTCGCCTGGAGGTCTGCCACAATTTCTGGTAAAATCATGGATTGTAATGTACATGGGGGCAAATTTACTAAAGTGCAGGTTTTTAGAAGTGGAGAAGTTGCCCATAGCAAACAATCAGATTCTACTTATCACTTATCTAATACCTTCTAGAAGATAGCTAGAATCTGATTGGTTGCTATGGGCAACGTCTCTTCTAAAAACCCGCACTTTAGTAAATATACCCCATAGTGTGTACCATAACTTTTTTTTTTATTTTATAGTTTGAGGACACCGTTCTGGATTACGGTGGGGTCATAGAGGATAATGTTGCGTTGTGGTCTGTGCATGCATAGCTACTAGATATAAAGCTTCTCAATTATCAACCAATCGTATTTTAACGCTCCTTTGTCTAGTTCATTCTATAAAATAATGGGAAATATCTGACTGGTTACTTGTCCTCTATGGAAGGTTTAAGACACAGGTTCCCAAACGTGATCCTCAAGGCACCCCAACAGTTCAGGTTTTAGAGTGAGCACAGGTGACTTAATTAGTACCTCAGCCAATTTGATTTAATCACTTGTGCTCAACCATGGATATCTCTAAAACCTGTACTGTTGGGGAGCCTTGAGGACCGAGTTTGGGAACCTCTGGTCTAAGATATCTCCCCTTTGGTGGGTACAGTTGGCGCGAGAGGTTTTCTAGAAACATATTTCCATTATTATTAATGTAAGAAATATCCCTGGAGACAATGGAATACCTTATTGGTCATGGAGTAGAGCTAGCTAGAGGGCCTTTATAATTTCTCCTTCATCCACTAGGGGACACTGGAGGCTTCATGACAGTGGGGTATAGATGTGTGCTAACCTGGAGTTGGCACTTGTGTGACTAGCTCCTCCCCCTCTATACCACCCTACAACCCAGTCTTAGTATTGTGCCCAAGGGAGCTGGTCATACTTTGGGCTTCTACTCAGGGCATAGTTTAATATATAGGAAAAAAAAGATGCTGAAACAAGCATTCAGGACATGACAGGCAGCTGGCTGCCCCTGCCAGTCTGCAACGATGGAGCTGCCAGGGGGACTCTATCGCAGGTGCTTGCGGCTCGTGCATGGGTCCTCTGCTACAGAGACCACTGTCTCTGCGGTAGTCTCAGGATGCGCTGCACGCAGCGCACGTTGCGGTTCCCCATTAGCCTCACTGGCAGCCTCGGCAGTTACTGTGAGTATTATCCTGGCTCCCCGCTTAGCGGGGTTGTCGGGCACAAAAAAGGTGGTGTGTGCTAGCAGCGGCAGTCCCCGGGCACCAGATATAGTATATAAATGGGGGCCGGAGCCTAACGCTGAGGTCTGCTCCTTGCTCCCAGTTGCCCTGGCACTTCCGGAGACAGCCTCCCCAGGATTCGTGAGTGATCAGTGGGGTTAGGCTTTATAGGAGCATAGTGTTATATTATTGCTGTGATTTATACATAGCGCTTTTGGCATTGCTAACAGTGCTGTTTGGGCGAGTGTGGCTCTCCTCCCTCTCTGCCCTTATCTCCTACTATTCTGAGTCTCTACTCTTACACTGTCCGCTACACTACTGTATTGTTTCTATGTCAGTGTTGTGTACCATGGCTGGAAGAGGATCTAAAATTTCACAGAAAACTTTTTCTTTCACAAAGTGCGCAGAAATGTTTACACAGGGACAATCATCTAGCTCCCTGTTGTGTGACAATTGTGATTCGCACCAGGCTCACGGATCACCCCAGACACAGGAACCGCCGTCTTGGGCAGCGCAGTTCACTTCTGTTCTGTCACACCTGTCTGCAGAGCTAGAGGCCTCTCGTAAGGATAGAGAGGTTCCAGATCTCAGAGTTCTATGCTCTCACCCCCTGAACCAGCCTTAGCTCATTCCCTAGCTAAGTCTGTTGAGGGGCTCACAAAAGCCATGACCACGTCCCTTGCCCCTTCCGCGGGGACTTCACCACAGGTTCCCAAAAAGAGGCTGTTACCCTCAGTCCTAAAGTCAGATGACACTGAGGATGAGGATATGCCCCCACTAGAGGAGGGCGAGTTTCACGATTTTGGGGACGAACAGGTTCCGGACAATCCGGAACCTTTGTGCCAGGGGATAGAAGCTCTGATTTTAGCCATACAGCTGGTATTAAACGTGGAGGAAGAGGACCAGGGTTCTGCTCTGCCATCTATATTTAGTAAAATGCAAACACATGCCTCCTTTCCAGCATCTGAAGAGCTGAATTCTATCCTGATCACTGCCTGGAAACATCCGGATAAAAAATTCCAGGTATCCCATCGACTTTGGTCGTCCTACCCTTTCCCTACAGAAAGCAGGAAGCTATGTGAGGCTCCTCCCTCTGTAGATCCCTCAGTGTCTCGTCTGTCCAAATAGACAGTTCTGCCAGTATCAGGGGCCATTTCCTTAAAAGAGACTTCCGACAGGAATTTGGAGTTTACCCTAAAATCCATTTACATCTCCCAGGCTACGGAGGGGTAAATCTACTTATCTCCCCTAAACTGCTCCGGCTTCCCGTAAGCCTTATTCAGGACCGTCCTTTCGTGCCCCAGGAAGGTTTAGAGGCCGTTCCAGAGGAGGACCTGCCACTTCTCGTGGTTCCAGAGGTAGGGGTAGAGCCGCAGCAACCTCTACGCAGGGACCCGGCGCGTTCCCCCCCTCCCTCACAGCAGCCCAGCACACAGCGTGTGCTGAGCTGCAGTGGGAGACTGCTCATGGCTGCTGAGTAGCAGCCACAGCAGTTTCCTATGCCTGTAGGGGGAGCGATCACACTGATCATGCCCCGCCTGGCTTTGAGCAGGGCTGAGGGGGCTCAGAGCGCCCCCCCTCCCCAGCACGCAGCACCGCTTAGCGGCGCTGCAAAACTTTTTTTTTCGGGAAGGGGACATGGCTACGCCACCCACGATTAGGCCACGCCCCCTGTTACCCAGGCCTGCCTCTACATACCAGGACAGTGAGCCCTCCACCAAACCCAGTGCATGACAGGTTTCCCTCTCATCTGGGGGACCCCAGGGTGGGAGCTCGTCTTTGAGATTTCAGGGCAGTGTGGGCACAATCTTGTCCGGACGCCTGGGTTCGGGACCTCATCACCCAGGGGTACAAACTCAATTTTCAGTTCCAACCACCTCCTCTGTTTTTTACCACAAGTTTCCAGCGACAGACTGGTCATCATACAGGAAACTGTAGACAAACTTCTGAATGCTCGAGTGTTGGTACAGGTCCCCAAACATCAATTTAAAACAAGGGTTCTACTCCAGCTTGTTAGTGGTTCCAAAGCCGGACGGCTCGGTCAGACCTATTCTAAACCTGAAGGATCTCAATCCCTATCTGAGAGTGTTTAAGATGAGTCCCTTTAATCTGTCATTGCGGGGCTCGAGGAAAATGAGTTTCTGGTGTCTTTGAACATAAAAGATGCCTACCTACATGTTCCCATCTAGCCGCTTTACCAAGCGTTCCTATGATTTGCAATTCGGGACTCACATTTTCAATTCCAGGCCTGTCTTTGGCTCCCAGGGTATTCACCAAGGTACTGGCAGTAATGATGGACAATCGTGACTCCCTGAGTCCGAAGGAGAGCCCTTACTTGGACGACCTCTTCCTGCAAGCTCCTTCCAGGAACTATTTATTACAAAACATACTGGTGACTTACAGGCTCCTCATACGACACGGGTGGATCCTGAACTTTCCAAAGTCCAATCTGCAGCCAACACAGAGGCTACAATTTCTGGGGATGATTCTGGACACGGTAAGGCAGAAGGTCTTCCTTCCTAAGGAAAAAGCAACTTTCATTCAGGAGATGGGGCAGCTGATTTTACAACATCGACTAGTATCGGTGCACCTGTGCAAACAACTCCTCGGGAAGATGGTTGCGACCATCGAAGCTATCCCATACAGCTGTTTCCACTCCAGGCTTTTTCAACTGGACCGCCTCTCCCAGTGGTCGGGATCCCATCTATTCCTTCACCGACGAGTAAAGCTGGCCCCCAGAACTCGGATATCTCTGCTCTGGTGGCTGAATTCATCTCACCTGTTGGAGAGCAAGAGCTTCAGAGTGTGGAATTGGATTCTCCTCATCACAGACTCGAGTCTGAGGGAGAGGGGGGCAGTGACTCTGGAGAACCATTTCCAGGACCGCTGGACTCCACAGGAAGCGAGACTGCCCATAAACATCTTGGAATTACGGGCAGTGTTTTATGCTCTTCAACTAGCGCATCACCTGTTGCGGGGTCAAGCCATCAGAGTCCAGTTGGACATCTCCACGGTGGTGGCGTACATAAACCGATAAGACTGCACCAGAAGTCGGGTAGCAATGAGGGAGGTAAGCCGCATTCTTCTCTAAGCGGAGAAATTCGCCGTGGCATGGACTATTGGGAGGCCGACTACCTCATCAGTCATCAGGACGTACATCCCTGGGAGTGGGCACTCCATCCCCAAGTGTTTCAACAGCTTGTTCAGAGGTGGAGTCTTCCGCAAGTCGACCTATGGCGTCCAGACCCAATGATCAACTGCTCTTGGATAAAAGACCCAGAGGCCGTGGCAGTGGACGCACTCACAACACCCTGGTTGTTCCGATTAGTCTATCTGTTTCTGCCAATTCCTCTTCTGCCTCGGCTTCTGCAACGCATCAAGAGGGAAAGGGCCACGGTTCTGTTAGTGGCTCCAGATTGGCCCCGCAGAGCTTGGTATTCCAACCTGCGTCTACTGCTGATCTGTGGCCTCTACCGCTGCGAGAGGATCTCCTGCACCAAGGTACTTTTGTCTATCCAGACTTAAGGCGGCTACGTTTGACTCCGTGGCTGTTGAAAGGGCAATTTTAAGGCGAAAGGGGATCCAGTCTTCTGTAATCCCTACCATGCTCTGGGCCCGGAAGGAAGGTACTTCCAGACACTATTGTATCTGGAAGGCTTATGTGATCTGGTGTGAACATCAGGGATCGCCCCTTACAACGTTCAAGGTGTCCAGGCTCCTCCTTTTCCTGCAGGCAGGATTCTCAGTGGGCCTATGTCTTGGATCCCTGAAGGTTCAGGTGTCAGCACTGTCCACTTTCTTCCCGAAGAAACTGGCCTTACTCCCGGATGTTCAGATCCTTTTGCAGGTGCTTATACGTTTGCAACCTCCCTTTGTCCCTTCCGCGGCTCCGTGGGATTTGGATCTCATCCTTTCTTTCTTGCAGTCTTCAGTGTTTGAACCATCACAGATGGTTGAGTGTAAGTACCTCTCATGGAAGTTGGTAAGTCTCCTAGCCCTGGCTTCGGCCAGGTGAGTGTAGGAGCTCGGGGCTCTTTCCTATCGTCCTCTGTACTTGATATTCCATGCGGATAGGGCTGAACTCTGTACGCAGATGGCATTACTTCCTAAAGTGGTCTCTGCATTCCACATAAACCAGCCTATTGTGGTGCCGGTTTTTCCAGAGGACTTGCCAGCTTCCAGATCCCTGGACTTCGTTAGAGCCCTCAGGATCTACGTGGATAGGACCGCATCTCTACGGAAAACAGAATCCCTGTTTGTCCGGTATGATGTCGCTCATCCTGGTTGGCCGGCTTCCAAGCAGACTATTGCATGCTGGATCCGTCTGACCATCAGACAGGCCTATGTGGCCTCCTCCAAGGAACCTTGGCTTCCATCATATCGCATTCCACGCCTCGGTGGGTCCCTTGTGGGTGGCTGCCTGCAGGGTGTCCATGACTCAACTTTGTCAAGCGGCCACTTGGTCGGGCCGGCATACCTTTATCCGGTTTTATCATTTTGATACGTTCTTGCGGCTTCTGCCTCACAATATGGCCATGCTGTTTTGCAGGGTTCTCAGTGCTCTCTTGCCCGGGACGGGAGCTCTGAGACGTCCCCACTGTCATGAAGCCTCCAGTGTCCCTTAGTGGATTAAGGAGAAAACAGGATTTTGGTACTTACCGATAAATCCCTTTCTCCGATTCCACAGGGTGCTGTTCCTTCCTGCCATGGTTGGTTATCATTCTATTTTATGACTGGTTGTTTTTCTTTGTTCTACTGTTTTTTGTTTTTTTTTTAGAACTTTTTTACACGTTATGTGTTTGTCATTATGTGTACTTGCTTCACCTCCTCCTCTGCAGTTTCTTTCCAGCTCTCCTCTGGCACAGTTTCCTAAGACTGGCTTGTAGGGGGGGTATAGAGGGGGATGAGCTAGTCACACTTTATAGATTTGAAGTACTAGCTCCCAGTTAGCAAACATCTATACTCCACTGTCATGAAGCCTCCAGTGTCCCCTGTGGAATCGGAGAAAGATTTATTGGTAAGAGCCAAAATCCTGTTTTCTGGGGCATAAGCTAGTAGTGGGATTATGCTTTAAGTTTGAAACCCAATATGTCAGTTACCATGACGATTTAAAGCAGAGGTTCTGAACTCCAGTACTCAAGCACCACACACAGATCATGTTTTGTGGATTTCTTTAACCATGCACAGGTGAGTTCATCTATTTTGCTGGGTCAGTGTTTATCCCACCTTCATCCACAAACACAAATCCTGAAAACATGGCCTGTTTGGAAAAGATGGAGGTTAAAAACCACTGATTTACAGCTTCTTAGATTTTACTAACCATGCTTAGTAGATCTATAGTCTGAGAAATAGGCAAACAAACCTAATGATTCATTCTAGACAAATATTACATCATCTATTTTATATCTGTGCTGGGTTCAATGTAATCGTCGTCCTTCTGTAATGAAACCCTGGTCAGCTGCAGTACAGCTACAACTGTATTGTTTGCACACTAGAAGCCTATAATAGGCAGCACAATCTTTAAAGTGAACCTGTCACCTGCATAGAATGGAGGCAGCCATTTTATGAGCTATACGAATATACTTCAGTGCTGTGAATTCACTAGGATCAGGGCCGTCTCTTCCATTGGGCTTTATGGGCACCTGCCCAAGGGCCCGATGCTTCTGGGGGTCCGCCAACCCGACCCCCTGCAGCCGTTTTTTAAAACAAAAGCGGGTCCTTGTGTGTGTTCTATGCAGTGCTGCCATCAGGGTGGGGGACTGCCGTCTGCCGGGACTGGAGTCACGGGCCTGGACACTGGCAGAATGGAAGGAGGCCTGCTCCGACCACTGCTGCCTGCCGGCCCGCACTAATAGGAGGAATGTGCCTGCTCCAACCAGGGAACCCCCCCCAGGATTCTCCTCTTCAATTGCTGATGCTGACCACAATGAGGGCGGAGCCAATGTGACAAGCCCCTCCCCATACACCCGCGAATTGTGGCATTATGGAGGGGGCGGAGCCTAATCATGCGAGGTGCATCTTTCTGTTGTGTAAATAATATGTATATGTTTTACATGTGTATGTTTGTGTCTTGTGTTAGTGTGTATGTATGTGTTAGTGTAATGTGTATGAATGTTAGTGTGTGTAACTATATATATATATATATATATATATATATAGTTAGTGTGGATGTATGTGTACATTAGTGTGTCTATATGTGTTACCGTGTATGTATGTATGTATGTTAGTGTGTGTATATATGTGTTTGTGGTATACATTTAATATGCCGGCGGACAGGATCCCGGAAGGCGATATACCGACGCCGGACTCCCAACGCCCGGCATAATGCTAACGACGATATCCCGAAGACATCAGGATACTGGCGTCAGCATCCCGACCCCGCCATCCCAAAGGTAAGTTTACGGGTAAGTATGATACTCAGCCCTGGATGGGGGGGTTAGGTTTAAGCACCCCCCCCCCGGGGAGGGTTGGGCTACGGGGAGGGGGGGTTAGGTTTAGGGTGTGGGAATGGGGGGTTAGGGTTAGGCACCACGAAGGGAGGGTTAGGGAGGAGAGGGGGAGTGTAAAGGTGCCCACACACATAGCGACATTTTACACGATTTGGCCGATTTTGACGAATCGTAACGAATTGGTTAAAAAAAAGTACAAATCGTGAGTTTATACTCATGAGCACGATGCCAATGTGCGTCCCTGCTCGTCGTATATCGCATCTTCTGATCTGCCGTGCTGTAGGGCAGATTAGCCAACCATGAACACGATGGAAACCGATCGTGAGGGTTTTTTTCCTCACGATGAATCGTACGATTCATCACACAATGTAGAATTTGACTGACAGAAGCTTGGACACGCCCCATTGCCATCTTGTGCAGCATCGTGTATGGAGCAAGACAGTCGCACATTGAGGAGCCTGCACACTGGATTCTTGTTTTGGACAAGTTTTGGTGAGTATTGGTACAGTTTAAATATAACCACACTGACCACCAATATGTGCTCCCCACTGCCCACCAATGTGTGCCCCCAGGTAATAAATGCATGACCCAGCCACCGCCAGCCGTATTGAGGCGGGCGGTGGCTGGGTCATGCATTAAGAGCTCCCACTGCCCACCAATGTGTGCCCCCAGGTAATAAATGCGTGACCCAGCCACCGCCCGCTGTATTGAGACGGGCGGTGGCTGGGTCATGCATTAAGCTCCCACTGCCCACCAATGTGTGTAATACATCAAAAAAATAAATAAATAAACACGTATTTTACAAAAAAATCACCATACATTACATTTAAAACACACATTATTTAAAGCTGGGGGTCTTCTACCTTTCGGTCTCCAGCTGTTGTGGAACTACAGATCCCAGGATAACCTGCCACCCACCTTTGAAACTGTTTTTAGGGCATCCTGGGATCTGTAGTTCTACCACAACGACGGGCCCAAAGGTGGAAAAACCCATACTGTCAAACAAAGAAAAACATATTACCAAGCAATAAACACATAACATTCCAGTAAAAGAAAACATGATTAGAATACCATAACAAACCTTTAAAAACCTGTAAAAAAGAAAATATTAAAACATAAAAAATGTGAACTATAACAACATTACATTTAACAAAACTATATACACAAATATTTAAATGTCCTTTTTTTTTTTCTTATTCATAGATAATGTCCATGGATTCAGAACGTGAATTCGTTACAGGATTCATTGAAATCCTGCACTCGAAAGACTGTCTGTGGAAGATCAGTTCTCGGAAGTACCACAATAAGTCGCACAAGTTGGCCGCCCTCGAGGAACTGTTGGTGTATACGAAAAAATACATATCTGATGCAGACCTGAAAACTGTACGGCAAAAGATTCCAAATCTCAGGACAGTGTACATCAAAGAAAAAAAGAAGGTGGATGACTCCAAAAAATCAGGAGCGGCTACAGATGAAATATATACTCCTGCGCTGTGGTACTACCAAATGATGTCATTCATCAGTGAACAAGAGCCTCAAAGGGAATCAATCACCTTGATGTCTGAGCGTGAGGGAGATGAGGAGGTTGCAGAAGTCTTGGTAAGTAGTGACACAGTTTAAACCAAAATCCTTAATGTTTTTGTTGTTAAATCCCAAATGTCCAATTTAGTCAGTAGTTCACAGACAGTCCTTCTGCCATGGTACAGCACCTGGTCCATTGAAGTAGGTCCCCAAATGTCCAATTTAGTCAGTAGTTCACAGACAGTCCTCCTGCCATGGTACAGCACCTGGTCCATTGAAATAGGTCATGTACTCCTCCCTCACTTCTTTGGCACGTGCGGTGGATGTTGTTGTAGTTGGTGGTGCAGACACAGATGGCAAATGTTCAATGTCCTCCAGGGGTCCTACATCCTCTGGTCTAGCTGGGACTGGTCCTCGTTGAGTAGATTTTCTTCGCAGAAAGTTGTGCAGCACACAGCACGCCATCACGACCCAGTCTATCTTCTCCACATGTAGATTGATGGTGGTGTGGAAAATGCGGAAGCGGTTGCTCATTATTCCAAACGCATTTTCCACAATGCGCCGTGCCCGGGATAGACGGTAGTTGTAGATCCTTTTCTCTCTGGTCAGGCCCCTGGGTGCAAATGGCTTCATCACATGTTCATGTAATGCAAAAGCCTCGTCTGCAACGAAAACGTAATTTAGGCCGTGCTTTGTCTGGTCCAGTGAGGGCAGGTTGAGGGTTTTGTTGGCGAGTCTCTGGTAGAAAGCCGTCTTTTTGAAAGACCCACCATCCGAAGCACGCCCATTCTTGCCGACATCCACAAACAGAAATTCGTAGTTGGCATTCACCACTGCCATGAGAAAGATGCTGAAGAATCCTTTGTAGTTGTAGTAATATGATCCGGTGTTGGCAGGTGGGTTGATGCGGATGTGTTTCCCATCGATGGCTCCTCCGCAGTTGGGGCAATTCCACTGTTGTTCAAAATCTTCCGCGATGCTGGTCCACTCCTCCACGGTGTTAGGAAACTGTAAAAATAGTAAAAAAGATGTTAAAACATGACTATAATATTTTTTATATCTTTTTTCCCTATATAGACTCCCACCCAAGACCCTGATTTAGCATCCACACCGGACCTCAGTCTGCTCGGTGGCGACAGTGATCCGGAGAATAGCACACAAGTGGAAACTCAAGTTCCACCTGGACCCTCATCTTCTCAACAACCCCAAAAAAAGAAAAAAAAAGGCAGAAAGGAGAATTTTACAGAACGTGAGGACCATTTTTTACAAAACGCAGAACGGCTGCTGCAGAAACCCCCAGATGCAACAGATGATTTCACAGCTCATGTGAACAGCACATTGAGAAATCTGGATGCAGATATCCAAAGAAACTTTTTAAGGTTAAACTACGACCTCTTGATTCGCTGTATGAGCAAAAATATCTAAAATTCTACATACATTGCAGGTCCAATGCTATTTTCCCCTGCCCCAAATAGGTATGTCCGCCCCCCCCCCCCCCACCCACCCAGTTAGATATTACTCCCCTACAAAGCACCAGCACCACCTTGTATAATGCTCTGCTGGATGCAGCAGATGAGTCGCCCCAATATACAGAGATTTTTTTCTTGATTTTAATATCACCAAATTTTATGAATTCTAATAGGTGCTTGCTGCATGGGATAGGGTGGTGATGACACCATTTGGACAAGGTCACTACGCACATGGCACAAGTACACATTGCTGGAAGCCGGGGCCACAATGTGTACTTGTGCCATGTGTGTATTGGCCTGTTCAAACTGGCGTCTGACCCACCCTATCACATACAGCCGGCTACCTATTGGGATTCATAACATTTGGTGATAATGTTCTTTTGTAAAATTGTTATAAAAAAAGGATATTGTACACAGTTTAGTGCACAATTTCAGTTGCCTGCAGGTCAGTGCACATTGTACTAAAAGAAGGCAATTTTTTGCTTTATATTGAATAAAAAATAAAAATAAAAATTTTTCTTTGCACAAGAAACCAATGTGTGGTGTTTTTTTTAACTTACCTTGCAATAGTGGTACTGTAGCACTTTTATGATGGCTTTGCAGGTCTCCGGAATGATGACGCCCAAGGACTGAGGTGAGATGAGTGTCCCAAACTTCAGGTCTTCCAGTGACCTTCCTGTAGCCAGGTACCTCAGGGTAGCCACCAGTCTCTCTTCAGCAGGGATTGCCCTCCGCCACCTTGTGTCCTGTCTCTTGATGTGGGGGGTCACCAGATGCAGCAATTCTTGGAAGCTGGCGTCATCCATGCGCAGGTAGTTCCGATAGTCGTCCGGGTTGTTCTCCTTGATCTCCATCAGCAGGGACATGTGAGAGCGGGTATCCCTTTGTAGCAGCCACTCGTTGGTCCAGCATGCTCTCGTCCTTCTTCGCTGGGCCTTCTTCCTAATCTCCCGGACCACAGCTTCAGCGACCAACACTCTATACTGATAGGAACGCATCAGTACAGAATTCAGGAACAGGATAGAATGCAGGTAGGTAGCACACACTTGCAGGTAGAATAAACTTTGTATAAGGCAAGCCAAATACAAAGAGCACAGTAGCAATGTACAGGATTCAGCAGGAATACACCTAACCTCATCTAGTAGCAGAGCAGAATGTACACAGAGTTTAAAGGGTGCCTGCTTTTTATACTCCCTAGCTAGCCCCTCCCATTGTTATGGCTATTTAAATTTCCCTCCAATAGTCAAGAGCCTGTTTTATTGTTTTTTTCAACTCACGATTTGTTATGGCAAATATCACGATACGTACGATCCGATAGATCGTGAGATCGTAAGAAAGATTGGGTGTCTTTTTTCCAAAATCGTGATCACGACGGCAAGGGAGCTCCCGTGAAAGTTCATGGGGAAATTGCCCATAAAATCGTATAGTGAGCACATCGGTATATGTGTGGGCACCTTTAGGGTACTTACCGCCCCTGTCAGGATTGTAGACGATTGGGCTTCTGGCATTGGTATTTGAACCTGAGGCTATCATACCGAGCCTGTATATTTATGTTAGTGTGTATATATGTGTTAGCATGTATATATGTGTGTGTATGTATGTATGGGTTAATGTGTATATATGTGTGTTATATATATTATATACATGTTATATGTATATATTATATCTATATATATGTGTGTGTTTATGTATGTGCGTATATACTGTGTGTGTGTATATATATATATATACAAACACAGAAAATCCCCCTTCCCCCAGAAAATCCTGTGTTTGCCCCTGTTCAATAATCCTTTTTTTTGTCTTTGCTATCGGCACGCGTGACTTCATACAAAACTGCTGGAAGGAAGAGGACCCATGATGCACGAGGAGCAGAGCCAGCCAGACCTGGAGGAGAAGAAGCCAGAAGGAGCATTCTTCAAGGCGATAAGGTAAGTCATGACTCCTGAGACTTAGTGGTAGCATGAAAGGGAGAGGGGGTCCCAGGGGCCCCGCCTATTTTGTCAGTCCCGGGCCCCAAAATTACTAATGGCAACCCTGGTTCTGTTTCCACAGCAGCAGCAGCGATTGGTTTGGGAGACACAGCGCGTCCTGCATGCCCGCGCTCTCAGTCAATTGCCTCCGCCAATGTATCATCAATCACTGACCAGAGACCACCTCAGAGCACCTCCTTCCCTCTCTGCCCGCCAACATACTCAGTCCTTCCCGAAATTGGCGCCTGCGCTCCATCCTAGCTCACTACATGCAGGAGGCCATCCAGAGGAAGGAGGTAACAGTCCTAACTGCTATCTCTTAACCCCTTCCCTACCCCCAGTGCTGCCCCAGCTGTATCCTGACCCCCTCCTAAGCCCCAGTACTGCCCCAGCTGCTACCCTGACCCCCCTCCATACCCCCAGCACTGCCCCTAGTACTCCCTTCTTGCCCCCACTGTACTACCATCTACCCTTACTACCTTCCTACCCCCAGTACTGCTTGCCCCTAGCAAAGGTAAGGGCTGAGCTGCGCAGTATGAATCAAATCACTGCGCAATCCTATAATTATAACTGGACAAAATCTCACTATGATGACGGGGCTTATTTCTGCAATTATACCATATCATGTGTGGGTAGGGGCCCCAGTGCATTGCTTTGCCCAGGGCCCATACTGCTGTTAAGACAGCCCTGACTAGGATCGAGTGGTATTACTGGGGCATGAGGTTCAAAGTCTCTTATGCTTCAGCATTGTATACTAACATTAAGGGCAATTGTTTTCCTTTTTCAGTCCTCCGTGTCAGTCTTTACTTATCTGTAAAGCTGCATACACACACAACGATTTGTAAATTAACGATTTTAGTAAACGATTTCCGTTCATTCTTTCAAGGGAAAAATCATTTACTAAAATCGTTCATTTACTAAATGTAATGAACGCTTTATGCCTTCATAGCAGCCTTTGCGTGGGATATACCCAAACATGGCTATATATACCCAAATATGGGAGGGTAATCCATATATCTAGCAGGCGTTACACTTTGGGTGTTTTTAATGCCCACTTTTTTCAATGAATCCATGGCAGTCGACAAAATGTCCATCTATTTTATGTGTTTCAAGGTAAAATTGAAGAGACACTCAAAGACATAGACTAGATGAAGGAGCTACCTAATATTCCCCATGTAGTGGGCATAGAACCGGCTAAGTATAGGAGCTTAGCGAGAAGTAAATTCTAACAGAGTACTTCAGCAAAATGGAATAACTGGTAAAGAATAATCAGCCTTTTTTCTATTTTTTTTCACTTAGTTCCGTATTCAACTTGATGGTGAAAAGTCAGAGGTCGGACTTTTCGCCATCATCGCAGGTTTTTCAGGGATAAAGTATCGGGCACGTGTCCGCTTTATCTCCGTATTCAATTAGGATCCAGCGAAAATGGGACCCGGCGGAAAGGTCAGTATAGAAAAATCCAGGGAATTTTCAGGAAATGTTCCTGCACCCCCCTAAAGATATCCAGACATGGGGGATTACTATTGGTACCCCCGTTTTTGCCTGCTGAAGGAAGTCAGGGTTTTTAATAGCCGTGGCAGGTGCATAAATGCGGCTTTAGAAGAAGGGGTGAAGAATAGCATTTTAGGGGGGGTGGGTCGGTGGTGGTCCCTGATGTCCTTTATAGGATAAGAACATCACCCATGGCATCCTGACTACTGCCACACTTTGATATCATAGACCAAAGTGCGGAGAATTTCCCTTAAATGTCCTTGATGCCCCTAGGGTGTATACACGGGTTGCTGGGACTTCTCTAAGATGTAACTCAGACCGGCTGTCTCCAGGACACTTATGCTAAACAGCTTACACTTGGGCCCCTCAGCAGGAAACATCCTTGCCTTTGACCAGCATCTCTAACAGAACAAACGCAATTTGGCATATGCAATTGGCTGTTCAATCCAGCCACATGACTCTCAAGTAGTTACTTACAGACTGGCCATTTATCATACTGTTCGAAAATATTTTTTTCCTATAGAAAATACATAGATATTACATACAATTTAAACAGTACAATTTGTTAATATGCCCATTCCAATACGAAATGGGCTTCACCGGGATTTTTAACATGAAGAATTTCCCCAATTCCCCAACGGATCGCCGATCATAGATGTCTGCTGATCTGCATTTTTGATCGGCAGATCCCATGGGGAATCTTGATGTAGATGTATGTATATCCATCAATCTTGGTAAATTGGGCCAAACTGTATTCCCGATGGAAAATAAAGAGGACTGTAGTCTGCAGCTTTAGTTATGCTGGGTACACACTAGGCCGACCCATCTGACGATTGGTAAATTCATATGCGCTTACCAATCGTCGGGCCTGATGTCACAACTGGGCGGGCATTTAAATTTGCCCGCCCAGTTGAACTGTCACTCATCGGCAGGTCCTTGCAGCATGTGTATGGGCGATCGGCAGGTAGTCCATTACACCAGCAGATGCACCGATATACAGCATCTGCTGTGCTGCATGGCCGATGCAATATGTCTGTGAACGACATCATCCACAGATATATCAGGGATATATACCCGCCGACTTGCTTGCGATATCTCGGCCGATGAATTGCACGTCCGATATATCGCCCAGTGTGTACCCAGCTTTAGCTTAATACCAGAGATATGCCATCTCTCCTGCATTCAGCCTTCAAGCAAATGTCAGGGATACCTAACTATGCAGAAACTGTTGTTTCCACAATGATTTTACCGTTAATAAATAGACCCCTCAAATGCTGAATATTTGCCATTTGTGATTAGAAACTACATGACAGTTTCTCAGAGAAGTCTTGTTCTGATTGCAGTACTAATGAGCAGAGACAGCCATCCCCTCACACGGCTGAGCATAATATATAGGTGAAGATAGCAATTGCTGAAGGAAGATTTGAATCAGAATTCAAAAGGTCACGGTCATTAGTCAGAATTGACTCTGAAGAATGTGAATCAGGTGTGGCATCATGAGATTTCTAATGCTTCTGAATTGCCTGACGATGGCTCAGTTCCAGTCTAATTTCAATGTGCAATTAAATAGATAATCTGTTAGGAGCTATATACAAAGTAATGGACCTTGATGAAGCTAGAGAAATATTGGGCCTGATTCAGACCCGCTTGCGAGCGCTGAGCACTCGCAAGCAGGTCGATCTTGCCCAAGTGCGCATGCGCACGACGGAGGCGGCTCCGTCGTGTAGATGCGCGAGACCCGAATAACGACGGCCAAGCCATCGTTATGGGTCTCGCACCAAAGGGGGCGTGCTGTCTATGTTGATTGAAAGCACGCCCCCTTTAGTGGGCGTGGCTGCCCAAACAGAGGTGTTCCCATGGGAACGCCTACCGTCTGGAGCCGGCCCCACTGACATCACTAGTGATGTCAGTGGGAGTGCTTTTGGCTCTGATAGAGCCAAAAGCACTCCTGGGCTTGCGGCAGCGAGACCCTACCGCAGGGTCTCGTCGCAAGCCCGATGGTCTTGACCATCGCGACTATCATTTTGGCCGCTTGCTATAGCTGTGGGTGGTCACCCACAGCTATGCGAGCGGCCAGGAGGCCGCTCCAAAAAGGTGCAGGGACGGCCCTGATTCAGAACGAGCGCTCTGTCAGAGCGTCCGGCTCTGAATCAGGGCCACAGTCCTTACAGTAAGCCCTGTTCAGGGATCAAAAAAGAGGACCCAATATTTTACTCTTAAAGTTTTTAAAGGGATTATTGAGAGAGAATACAAGCACCTAGCAAATGTCTCTTCAACATGGACAAGTTAATTAATACGAACCCCTTATTTCCAAAATAGAATAAAGTTTTCGGCACGCCGCCAGACATGATAGAAGAACCCTATCAAATTTGTCTTGGCCAAAACAAATCCACACAGCAAACGTAGCTCAAATGAAATATACATTTATAGTAGAACTTTGCAATATAAACAATATAACAATAATATAAATAATATAAACAATATTTTCAATATATACAATAAATATGCACATGATAAAATATGCTCATACACATCAAAAAAACACAGTCACACTATTAAATGTATGAAGCATTCCTAACAATCACAGGGCCTGATTCAGAGTTGGGAATAGAGAGAGATCTCTCTCAACTGATCATCTTGGTGGAACCATGTTGCACTTCAGGTGGGGCAGATTTAAAATGTGCAGAGAGATTTAGATTTGGGAGGGAGGTGTCCAAACTGACATCTAAATTGTAGAGTAATAATAAAGCTGTGCAGTATTTGTGGGCTACATGTAAAAGCAGCCAGTATTTACCCTACATGCAATTTTTTATTTATGTATTTACACCCCTTGCATTGCAACATGGTTTGTCCAGGTACACAGTTAAGTGCTACCTCTCTCTCTATTCCCAGCTGAGCGCTCGCAACCGGGTCGATGGTGGCCCAGAGCGCATGCGCACGACGGAGCCGGCTCCGTCGTGCGCATGCGCGAGACCCGTATAGCGACGGGCACTCCGTCACTCCAGATGTCGCAACAAAGGGGGCGAGCTGTCGAAGTTGAGTGACAGCACGCCCCCTTTGGTGGGCGGGCCAGGGGGCTGGCTGCCCAAACTGAGGCGTTCCCATGAGACCATCACGACCATCATCATGGCCGCTTGCTGTAGCTGTGGGTGGTCACCCACAGCTATGCGAGCGGCCAGGAGGCCATTCTAATTAAAAAAAAAAGCCCTGATTTAGAGCGAGCGGCTCTGAATCAGGCCCACAGTCCCATACAAGGAGATATTAGTTGGAAAAACAGTATATGCCTGTGAAAATTCCTGTGATTTTAGCTATACTCACAGCAATGTTAATAGTCTGATATCTGGGACAAAGGCAGCATAACTTCAATGTATCTCTACTTGTGTCAAGCGAGCAATGAAATAAATCCCAATGGGAGTTGTGAGTGACAAAATGGAGAGCTCTTGTAATATCCGTGTGAGTGGCACTGTAGCACAAGGAGAGCGGTCCGGATCTCAGCTGACAACCTAAGTATGTAAATGTAGGTTTAAATGAAGAAAGTCAATGTCATAGACTCCCCCTAACAGGTAGCATCTAGCATCAACGAGTTTTGTATCTGCCATACTACTGTTTCAAGTTCTTTCTTTGACAGAAGATAAAGCAGCTTTTTCGTCCGTAAAAATGGAAAGGAAGTTTGTGGATCTTTTAGACCATTTTATCAAGGATGCCAAGATGGCCCACTCTTCAAATGAAACAAAGTAGGAGGCAGAGTTTCAGGTTTCCCCGGCTCCCACCAACAATGGGGTATTAGCAGTTGTAAGAAAGATATGATAGAATTCCTGGAAACAATTTTTACAGTTCTCCAAGCCAAGCCCAGATTCACGACAGCAGAAGCACCTATAACGAAAATCGCTATTGTAACAAAAAGTAATTTGCCAAGAACATAATTGTATTCTAAAATAGTAATTGTGGAGAAAAACAGCACAGATTTTCACATAATTCTAGACCTAATGATTTCATACTCAGGCCTGTATTCAATTAGAGGCGATTTTCGCCTGTGTCCGAAGTGTCGCCCTATTCAATTCCAGGACGTTTTTGCCTAGGCGAAAACTCCATAGGCAAAAACAGGCAAAAAGTTTCTCCATCAAAAGGCAGGAGAAAAGAAGTGCAAAATCCATATTTTGGGGTACAAATGTGGGGACTTGGATCACAACCTTTTGGACAACCCCCCCCCCCCCATATTCAAATATGCACATAACAGCCCTGTGACTCAATTTAAGTACCCTGATTATTTTTATTAGGGTTATTAATACACTTCTATATTGATTCCCCGGGTGAGTTACGCTTTATTGGAGGTACAGACTGATTTCTCCCAAAAAACTGACCTTTTTGCCTGTTCCATAATTCGCTGCATTTGCCAATATGCATGTTCGCCTGTTTTACAATTGAATAGGGCGAAAAGCGGGTGTGCGCATTGAGTAAGCAGGCCAAAACTTTGCCTCAAAACACGCGAATGAGGCTTAAACATCGCGCTTTTCGACAATTTCGGCTTTTCGCGGCTAATTGAAAACGCCCCATAGTCGATGATACAGGCAGCAAAATCACATAGTAAAGGAGATATCAAACAGGACAGTTATAGACAAGTTCATAACTAAGTATAGAATTATACCTAAGAGTATAATTATAATCTCCAGATTACATACGCAGAGACCACAGAAAGAGAGAGGGACCTGCTCAACATTCATATCAACACCCCTAAAGTTAAAATGGAGCAAGTAAGGAACATTGTAAGTGCCACGGAAGCAGGGGCGTATCTAGCCATTGGCCAGGATGGCACTCGCCAGGGGCGCCGACCAAAGTGGGGGCGCCGTCCAGCAGTGTCACCAGCAGCCAAGGGGTGGACTTCCCCACTAGTCCCCTGGCCCCACAAGTGTAGGGCAGACTGCAGTGAGGGCGGTCTGCCCTACACAGTTTACAAACACACAGCTGCCAGTGGTGACTTGTGTTTGTTATAGCAGCCAACCAATGATAGTCAGACAGACAGGGGGTGGCCGCTACTGGGGGCACTTTAGGGAGGGGTGGCCACTACTGGGGGCATTGTATAGGGGGGACTACTACTGGGGGCACTGTATAGGGGGGGACTACTACTGGGGGCAAGGAAGCATAGGGGGACTACTACTGGGGGCACTGTATAGGGGGGACTACTACTGGGGAAACTGTATAGGGGAAACTACTACTGTGGGCACTGTATAGTAGGGACTACTACTGGGGGCAATGCAGCATAGGGGGACTACTACAGGGGGCACTGTATAGGGGGGACTACTACTGGGGGCAATGCAGCATAAGGGGGACTACTACTGGGGCACTGCATAGGGGGGATTACTACTGGGAGGACTACTACTGGGGGCACTGTATAGGGGGGACTACTACTGGGGGCAATGCAGCATAAGGGGGACTACTACTGGGGCACTGCATAGGGGGGATTACTACTGGGAGGACTACTACTGGAGGCATTGTATAGGGGGGACTACTACTGGGGGCACTGTATAGGGGGGACTACTACTGGGGGCAAGGAAGAATAGGGGAACTACGACTGGGGGCACTGTATAGGGGGGACTACTACTGGGGGCAATGCAGTATAGGGAGGACTACTACTGGGAGCAATGCAGCATAGGGGGACTACTACAGGGGGCACTGTATAGGGGGGACTACTACTGGGGAAACTGTATAGGGTAGACTACTACTGGGGGCACTGTCTAGTAGGGACTACTACTGGGGGCCATGCAGCATAGGGGGACTACTACAGGGGGCACTGTATAGGGGGGACTACTACTGGGGGCAATGCAGCATAAAGGGGACTACTACTGGGGCACTGCATAGGGGGGATTACTACTGGGAGGACTACTACTGGGGGCACTGTATAGGGGGGACTACTACTGGGGGCAAGGAAGCATAGGGGGACTACTACTGGGGGCACTGTATAGGGGGGACTACTACTGGGGAAACTGTATAGGGGAAACTACTACTGTGGGCACTGTATAGTAGGGACTACTACTGGGGGCAATGCAGCATAGGGGGACTACTACAGGGGGCACTGTATAGGGGGGACTACTACTGGGGGCAATGCAGCATAAGGGGGACTACTACTGGGGCACTGCATAGGGGGGATTACTACTGGGAGGACTACTACTGGGGGCACTGTATAGGGGGGACTACTACTGGGGGCAATGCAGCATAAGGGGGACTACTACTGGGGCACTGCATAGGGGGGATTACTACTGGGAGGACTACTACTGGGGGCATTGTATAGGGGGGACTACTACTGGGGGCACTGTATAGGGGGGACTACTACTGGGGGCAAGGAAGAATAGGGGAACTACGACTGGGGGCACTGTATAGGGGGGACTACTACTGGGGGCAATGCAGTATAGGGGGGACTACTACTGGGAGCAATGCAGCATAGGGGGACTACTACAGGGGGCACTGTATAGGGGGGACTACTACTGGGGAAACTGTATAGGGGAGACTACTACTGGGGGCACTGTATAGTAGGGACTACTACTGGGGGCAATGCAGCATAGGGGGACTACTACAGGGGGCACTGTATAGGGGGGACTACTACTGGGGGCAATGCAGCATAAGGGGGACTACTACTGGGGCACTGCATAGGGGGGATTACTACTGGGAGGACTACTACTGGGGGCACTGTATAGGGGGGACTACTACTGGGGGCAATGCAGCCTAGGAGGACTACTACTGGGGGCACTGTATAGGGGGAACTACTACTGGGGCACTGTATAGGGGGTGACTACTACTGGGGGCACTGTATAATAGGGACTACTACTGGGGGCAATGCAGCATAGGGGGAACTACTACTGGGGGAACTGTATAGGGAGGACTACTACTGGGGGCAATGCAGCATAGGGGGGATTACTACTGGGGACACTGCATAGGGGGGATTACTACTGGGGGCACTGCATAGGGGGGAGGGTCACCAGTCCATTACATTGCCAGGGGCGCTTGGATCCCTAGATACACCCCTGCACGGAAGCATAATGTTTCCTAACCCCAGTGATGTCTACCTTTTTCTTCCAATTTATCAGGCACATCAATAGTTCTTAAGATGCATTTTTACTGTCGATCTTAACTTTTCCATGACCACCTTTGTGAATATTCTTGCTAAGTAAAGAAGCTATGTCCTTATAGACTTACCTGGAAAATATTCTGCTAATGGCAACAGAGGTGATCAGGTCAGCACAAGTTCTGCATGTTCTAAAAGAACATGGTTGGATCATGAATGAAAAGAAAAACCATCTGTGTCAAACTGAAAGGTTAAATTTCCAATGTAATGTTTGAACACCGTAGGAGGAAGAGCATTATCTTATGCCAGAAAGAATACTGTAGGTACAGTAAGACAAGAATGCTCACTCTCAGATAGAACCCATGGACGACAGATGTCCCTAGGAGCCTTGGGACATATAGCTGCTTATGAGATGGGTTAGAAGTCTACTCTTATGCTTTCTAGCAAACTGGAAGAAGGATACAGATAATTAAACCCAACTAATTCCTTTAACACAAGAAGTAAGGAAAGGAATACAGTGGTGGTCAAAAGACAAAACCAGACCTGAGTATGAAAGGCTGGGTTACCACTTGCAAACTTTCTAATGGCACTAGGTCATAGGCAAACAATATGTACCTGCCTGGCCCCTAAACATAATTTCTTAAAGCACAGTATGTTGCACCCAGGCTAGTGGGTAATGGACAATCAAGTATTTCTCAAAATTGTACAAAATTGGGGTCTTCCGCAGATAAACCTTATGGCAACAGCAGGATCTCAAGGAAACCAGATTAGCAGGTAATAATCCCTAGTTTTCTCTTGATTAACCTGGAAATGTTTTTGTTGCCAACAATACAATATTTTCATAGATTTTGAAATGTTTAAACTTTGAGTATCAATTGCTTGGATTTTATACCATATCAGTGCAATTATCTATATAAATTGTGGTAACTATTTTCCCAGACAGAAACACTTGTTACTTACATCTAGCAGTGGAAAGATACATTTCTTATTATTAATATTACTATTATTATTAATATTAACATATATTTATATACTGTTTTTTTTTTATTTTTTAAAGTACTGGTGTGCCTCTAAAATGACCAATTGATATAAGACCTGTGATAGTTTTCACGTTGTGGACAAGTCTTCAGAGGCTTATTTTATTAAATACTGAATTATTTCACTGATTTCTAACTGTTTGTGGAGCTAGATTTCTGAATGTAAAATTATATATACAGTATATATAAAAAAAAGGAATCGGTATGATTTATCGCCAGACACCTGTCCAGCGGTTGGAATCCCGACAATGTCTGCCCGACATGGGTGAAAATCGTGATCGTCCCTAAGGTAAGTATTCAGTAACCTAATTCTCTCTCCTAACCCTATTCAGGGGTGACTACCCCTAACCTTCCCCCCAGTGCCTAACCCTAATCCCCCCTCCAAGTGCCTAAACCTAACCCCCCCTTCCCTGCCGCCTAAACCTAAGTCCCACGCGGGGGTGCCTAACCCTAACCCTCCCTCCCCCTAGCCTAACCCTAACCTCTCAGGGGGGTGCCTAACCCTAAGTCCCCCCCGGGAGCCCTAAACCTAATCAACCCCCCCCCGCGTGGCTGTCCGCACTCGGCGCCCGGCATCACTTTGATCGGGATGCCGGTCTCCCGGCGTCGCTAAAATGACAGGCGTCTAGATTTAGATGCCTGTCATTTAACACTCGCTGGGATAAAGCAGTTGGGAAGCCGGCTATCGGGATTAGGTCCGCCAACTTCCCGACTGCATACCTAAAAAAAATGGTGCAGGTCCTGTGTACAGTTGAGTCTTGGGAAAAACCCCCCCCCAGCATGTTTAGCAGATGTGCAGACAAGACAATATGGTGGCACCTGATAGAGCCTGAGTAACCTGAAACAGTGAGATCAGATTAGATACCAGCTCTTGGGAAGTGGCATAAAGGCAAAGGGGGGGCGCTAGGTTTACTAGAGACGACTGGTTCCGTTTTGGCTCAGATCTTCCCGCCAAGTTCAGACCTCAGAACAAGGAAAAACATCGACTTCACAGACAATTTGGCGCAGATGTCCAAGAAAGATGACATTTTGCCTTGTTTTATGATCCGAACTTGGGGGGAAGATCCGAGCCAAAACCAAAACACCTATCTCTAATGTTTACTAAACGGCGGTTTTACAAACCAAAGTTTTTCAGCAGTTTTGCAGCGAGATTTAAAGGTAATACATGGCGTGTACTACCTATAAAACAACTGCACTTTAAAGCATGTGGCAAAATCACAGTTTTGTAAATATACCCAAAAGTGTGTGTAGGTTGTGGGATGTGATTTGTCAGTGTCACAATGTTTTTTTGATTTTTATATATACATATATATATATATATATATATATATATATATCAGTCTTGCCTACCCTCTCGATTTGGTCAGGAACCTCCCGAAGATCGGGTGCCGCTCCTGATCCCCCGGAAAGGCAGACAAGCCTCCCAGCTGCCGCTTGACCCCCCCCAACTACTACAAGAAACCCCAGCAGCGGGGGGCCTGATGACGTGATTCGCGCTGAATCGCGTCATTGTGGCTCCGCCCCCTGCTAATATTTTTGGCATTGTGAAGAGGGGGCCGAGCCACGATGACACGATCACGTGGCTCCGCCCCCAGCTCCACCCCTAAAACCGCGTCATCGCCCGGCCATGCCCCCCGCTGTGCACAGACATTCAGCTCACATCGGAAGGAGGGAACTGAATGTCGGCATGTATGATATATATATATATAGAGAGAGAGTGAAAGAGAGCGTAAACGGACTGGCACTCGGTGCTACTGAGTACTTAGAGATGTAATGGAGGGGTGCCTTCAGCAGGTATAATCGTAGGTAATGAAATGAAACTGCGGCACTCCCAGTTACTGCATAAAGAGACGTTTGTATTTGGCAAACAGCTGCCGACGTTTCAGAGCAATGCTCTTTTTTCAAGGCAGCCAAATACAACAAACATGTACAAAAATAACAAACAAAATGACAAGCAGAAATACATGACTTCTTACCTTAAATAGGTGGTTAAGTTCACTGGTCTGTGGCAGACCGGGCAGCGCGCCCTCACGCCGGGGTCCCGTCAAAATGACGTCAGCCCGCCGCGACATGGTGGCCTGGCAACCAAAGGCGTAGCCTGGCAGTGTCTTCCCGGTCTGCAAAACAGACCGCAGCGATATGGCATGTATAATACAACAAGTATAATATGTTACAGTTCAATCCCAGGCATGAGAGTAGTGTGTACACATCTAACTAAATCAAGTGTCACAATATAATCGATGAAAGCTAACCACATATGTGGCTGAAAGACTATAATATCAATAACTGCCTATAAATGTAAACACCTATGTGCATCACACTGCATAAGTGTCACATAGAGACAAAGGCATGAATCGGCCAGGGATACCTTAACATGAGATATATAAAGTAACAATATTAAACAGTATCACTGTATATGAATCTTAATATACCAGATACCATCCAGGGACCATAAAATGAAAGATAAAATGTCCCAAAAGCAGGGTGTGCTAAATAGGGATCACAAACTGGGATTAAATAGTTAATCCTGTAATTAACGCAGGACTTATGAATACTACATTTAACCTAAAAATATTAAGTCAGACTAATATGAGTCAGATAGTGTTCCAATTGATTTTTTCATTGAGACCTCGTGGTGAAATTGTATACAATTGATGTATCCATCGCGCTTCCAAGCGTAATAAGCTGTTTTCTCGGTCTCCGCCCCTGATGGATAGTGGTACATGATCAATCACAATATGTTTCAAAGATGATACCGGGTGGCCTAATTCCAAGAAATGGCGTGCTACTGGTTGTTCTGAAAATCCTCGATTAATGGCCAGTTTGAGCGCTGACCTATGTGCACAGACACTCAGCTCCCTCCCGGAAGGAGGGAAGTGAATGTCGGCATGTATTATACAGTCAGGTGCATAAATATTTGGAGAATTTTCATATTTTAGCCTCTATTTACCACCACAATGGCTTTGAAATGAAACAAACAAGATGTGCTTTAACTGCAGACTTTCAGATTTAATTTGAGGGTAATTACATCCAAATCAGGTAAACAGTGTAGGAATTACAACGGTTTCTATATGTGCCTCCCACTTTTTAAGGGGCCAAAAGTAATGGGACAAACTAAACAATCCTAAATCTAACTTTCACTTTTTAATACTTTGTTGCAAATCCTTTGCAGGCAATTACAGCCTGAAGTCTGGAACGCATAGACATCACCAGACGCTGGGTTTCATCCCTGGTGATGCTCTGCCAGGCCTCTACTGCAAATGTCTTCAGTTCCCTTCAGTTTTGTCTTCATCAAGTGAAATGCATGCTCAATTGGATTCAGGTCAGGGGATTGACTTGGCCTTTGCATAACATTCCACTTTTTAGCCTTAAAAAACTCTTTGGTTGCTTTTGCAGTATGCTTCGGGTCAATGTCTATCTGCACTGTGAAGCACCGTCCAATGAGTTCTGAAGCATTTGACTGAATATGAGCATATAATATTGCCCGAAACACTTCAGAATTCATTCTGCTGCTTTTGTCAGCAGTCACATCATCAATAAATACAAGGGAACCAGTTCCATTGGCAGCCATACATGCCCACGCCATGACTACCACCACCATGCTTCACTGATGAGGTGGTATGTTTTGGATCATGAGCAGTTCCTTTCCTTCTCCATACTCGTCTCTTCCCTTCACTCTGGTACAAGTTGATCTTTGTCTCATCTGTCCATAGGATGTTGTTCCAGAACTGTAATGGCTTTTTTAGATGTTGTTTGCCAAACTCTAATCTGGTCTTCCTGTTTTTGTGGCTCACCAATGGTTTACATCTTGTGGTGAACCCTCTATATTCACTCTTGTGAAGTCTTCTCTTGATTGTTGACTTTGACACATATACACCTACCTCCTGGAGAGTGTTCTTGATTTTGCCAACTGTTGCGAAGGGGTTTTTCTTCACCAGGGAAATAATTCTTCTATCATCCACCACAGTTGTTTTCCGTGGTCTTCCGGGTCTTTTGGTGTTGCTGAGCTCTCCAATGCATTCTTTTTTTTTAAGAATGTTCCAAACAGTTGATTTGCCACACCTAATGTTTTTGTTAGCTCTCTGATGGGTTTGTTTTGATTTTTCAGCCTAATGATGGCTTGCTTCACTGATAGTGACAGCTCTTTGGATCTCATATCGACAGCAACTGATTCCAAATGCAAATGAAACACCTAGAATCAACTCCAGACCTTTTACCTGCTTAATTGATAATGAAATAATGAGGGAATAGCCCACACATGTCCATGAAATAGCTTTTGAGTTGATAGTCCCATTACTTTTGGCCCCTTAAAAAGTGGGAGGCACATATTGAAACCGTTGTAATTCCTACACCGTTCACCTGATTTGGATGTAATTACCCTCAAATTAAATCTGAAAGTCTGCAGTTAAAGCACATCTTGTTTGTTTCATTTCAAAGACATTGTGGTGGTGAATAGAGGCCAAAATATGAAAATTCTGTCTGTCCCAATATTTATGCTCCTGACTGTATGTATATATATATATATATATATATATATATATATATATATAATCTGTTTATTGAATTTTCAACAATACAATGAAGTATATATTAAATCAGCATTGGATCTGTTCATATAATTGTCATATATAACATGAACAAAGTAATGTTGACACACAGAACCATCTCCAGGAACTGGAATGATAGTCCACAAGATACATTCAGCAGTTAAGAACCTTTTTTTGTCATTAAGCTTAATACAACTTAACAGTGTAAGATATACTCAAATATATTAATAATCCAATACTTTATCCGGGTCTGGGTCTGTACCCAAATTTAACACAGATCTAATAATAATTTTACATAATAGTGTGACTATATCCCAGAAATTATAAACTGGGGGGGGGGGGGGGGGGAATAACAGACATTAAGGTTAACACACAAGAAGAAGGGAAGGGTCATAGGAAAGAGATCATTTGTAGCCATTCCAAACTGTGAAGCAGAAAGGAAGCAAACCACATTAACATATTGCCATTTACCGATACAATGTCATTAATGTTGAGAGTATTATGTACGCCGGTTAGGTTACATCTGGAAAATATCTTGTCAAAATAATTAAGACAGCTGTCATAGCAAATACCAATTAGTGGTTTTAAATATTTGCATAATTTGTGTTTGAGTTATTCAATATATAAGCCCCACTTCTTATAGAAGCAGACAACATCTTTATCAATATCTGGGAGTGACACTCGTCTATCAAAATATAAAATTTTGAGGGGCAACTGTTTAACTGTTGAAAGAAAAGGTGGTGACCTATTAGTCCATTGGACTAAGATAGGTTTTCAAGCCGCTGTTAATATGGTACAGGTTGAGTCTCTTATATCCAAAATGCTTGGGACCTGGGGTATTTTGGATAACAGAATATTCCGTATTTTGGAATAATTGCATATCATAATGAAATATCTTAGGAATGGGACCCAAATATACACACAGAATGCATTTATGTGTTATATACACCTTATACACACAGCCTGCAGGTCATTTTATTCAATATTTTTAATAATTTTGTGGCTCAAGCAAAGTTTGTGTACATACATGAATGTCAGTTATATTTCATATTAGGGGTGTGCACCGGCCACTTTTCGTGTTTTGTGTTTTGGATCTGGATCTTTCTTCGTGTTTTGGATCTGGATTGGTTTTGCCAAAACCACCCTTCCGTGTTTTGGGTTCTGGGTTTTGTGTTTTGGATCTGTATTTTTTTGAAAAAAAGCATAAAAACAGCTAAAATCACAGAATTTGTAGGTTTTTCTGCTCCTATGCTATTATTAACCTCAATAACCTTAATTTCCACTCATTTCCAGTCTATTCTGAACACCTCACACCTCACAATAGTGTTTTTATGTCCAAAAGGTTGCACCGAGGTAGCTGGATGACTATGCTAAGCGACACGAGTGGGCGGCACAAACACGTGACCCATCTAGGAGTGACACTGCAGTGGCAGACAGGATGGCAGTTAGAAAAACTAGGCCCCAAACTGTACATAATGCAAAGAAAAAAAGAGGTGCAAGATGGAATTGTCCTTGGGCCCTCCCACCCACCCTTATGTTGTATAAACAGGACATGCACACTTTAACAAATCAATCATTTCAGCGCCAGGGTCTGCCACACAACTGTGGCTGAAATGATTGGTTCGTTTGGGCCCCCACAAAACAAGCTGGCAATTAATGTGTCCCTGCACAAACTGGCTCTACGGAGGCAAGATGTCATCCTCATCCTCCTCATCCACCGATTCCTCACCCTCTTCAGTGTGTACATCCTCATCCTCACAAAGTATTAACTCGTCCCCACTTGAATCCACCACCACAGGTCCCTCTGTACGTTCTGGAGGCTGGTCTCCCTGGAAGAGCTGATAATTCATTTTGATGAACATCATCTTCTCCACATTCTGTGGAAGCAACCTCCTACGCCTTTCGCTGACAAGGTTCCCGGCTGCACTAAACACTCTTTCGGAGTACACACTGGAGGGGGGGCAACTCAGGTAAAATAGAGCCAGTTTGTACAGGGGCCTCCAAATTGCCTCTTTTTCCTGCCAGTACAGGTATGGACTGTCTGACATGCCTACTTGGATGCTGTCACCGATGTAATCCTCCACCATTCTGTCAATGGTGACAGTATCATATGCAGTGACAGTAGACATGTCAGAAATTGTTGCCAGGTCCTTCAGTCCGGACCAGATGTCCAAACTTGGTCCTGCCTGCCCTGCATCACCGCCAGCGGGTTGCTTAGGATACCTAAGTTTTTTCCTGGCAGCCCCAGTTGCGGGAGAAAATGAAGAAGGAGCCGTTGACGTGTCACGTTCCGCTTCAGCTGACAGTGTGTTCACCAGCAGGTCTTTGCACCTCTGCAGGCTTGTGTCGGCCGGAAAGAGAGACACCACATAGGCTTTAAACCTAGGATCGAGCACGGTGGCCAAAATGTAGTGGTCTGATTTCAACAGATTGACCACCCTGGAATCCTGGCAAAGCGAATGAAGGGCTTCATCCACAAGTCCCACATGCCGAGCGGAATCGCTCCGTCTTAGCTCCTCCTTCACTTTCTCCAGCTGCTTCTGCAAAAGCCTGATGAGGGGAATGACCTGACTCAAGCTGGCAGTGTCTGAACTGACTTCACGTGTGGCAAGTTCGAAGGGCTGAAGAACCTTGCACAACACGGAAATCATTCTCCACTGCGCTTGAGTCAGGTGCATACCCCCTCCTTTGCCTATGTCATAGGTGGATGTATAGGCTTGTATGGCCTTTTGCTGCTCCTCCATCCTCTGAAGCATATAGAGGGTTGAGTTCCACCGCGTCACAACCTCTTGCTTCAGGTGATGGCGGGGCAGGTTCAAGAGTGTTTGCTGGCGCTCCAGTCTTCGGCACGCAGTCGCTGAATGGCGAAAGTGGCCAGAAATTTTTTGGGCCACCCAAAGCGTCTCCTGCACGCCCCTGTCGCTTTTCAGAAAATTCTGCACCACCAAGTTTATTGTGTGAGCAAAACATGGGACGTGCTGGAATTTGCCCAGATGTAATGCCCGCACAATATTGGTGGCGTTGTCAGATATCACAAATCCCCAGGAGAGTCTAAGTGGGGTAAGCCACTGGGCGATGATTTCCCTCAGTTTCTCTAAGAGGTTGTCGGCGGTGTGCCTCTTACTGAAACCGGTGATACACAGCGTAGCCTGCCTTGTAACGAGCTGGCGTTTCTGAGATGCTGCTACTGGTGACGCTGCTGCTGTTGCTGCGTAAGGTGATACATCTACCCAGTGGGCTGTCACAGTCATATAGTCCTTAGTCTGCCCTGTTCCACTTGTCCACATGTCCGTGGTTAAGTGGACATTGTGTACAACGGCATTTTTCAGGACACTGAGGACACTTTTTCTGACGTTTCTGTACAGTCTCGGTATCGCCTGCCTAGTGAAGTGGAATCTAGACGGGATTTGGAACCGGGGACACACTACCTCCATCAATTGTCTAAATCCCACTGCACTAATGGCGGATACCGGACGCACGTCTAACACCAACATAGCAGTCAAGGCCTCAGTTATACGTTTTGCTTCAGGATGACTGCTGTCGTACTTCATCCTCCTCGCTAAGGACTGTTGGAGGGTCAATTGTTTAGTAAAAGTAGTGGTGTTCCTACTTCCTCTCTGGGATGATGAACGACTCCCAGCAGCAGCAGCAACAGCAGCAGCGGCAGCAGTAGGCGTAGCAATGCAGGATCCTCCGGAGGAATCCCGGATAGGAGAGTCAGTCATGCCAGTGATATGGCCTGCAGGACTACTTCCGATCCTGACTAAGGAGGAAATTGATGAGGAGGGAGTTGACGGTGTGGTTTGCAGGCGCTTGGATACAACAGGACAACGGGATTTAGGTGTCCCTGGACTGCTTACGGTCTGAGCCAAAGTTTCTGAACTTGACAGTAACTTTTTATGAACGCGCTGCAGGTGCCGTATAAGGGAGGATGTTCCTAGGTGGTTGACGTCCCTACCCCTACTTATTTCACCTTTACATATGGTACATATGGCAAGACAGTTGTTGTCCGGATTTGGATAGAAATATTGCCAGACCAAAGAGGTGGAATGTTTGGTCTTCTGCCCAGGCATGACCGTGATGGGCTTTTTCATCCCACGGACAACAACTGTCTCCCCCGGAGCCTGATTTAAACAAACCACATCACCATCAGAATCCTCCTCGCCAACTTCCTCCTCAGCGCCAGCTACACCAGTATCCTCATCCTGTTGTACTTCAACAGTGACATCTTCAATTTGCATATCAGCAAGTGGACTGTGGGTGCTCCTTTCAGCACTTGCAGGGGGCGTGCAAATGGTGGAAAGAGCCACCTCTTCCCGTCCAGTGCTGGGAAGGTCAGGCATCGCAACCACCACCACACTTGGACTCTCCTTGGGGATTTGTGATATCTTCTTAGAAAGCACAGTTCTTCGCTGTGCTTTTGCCAGCTTAACTCTTTTGATTTTTTTAGTGGGAGGAGTGCTTCCATCGTCATGTGAAGCTGAACCACTAGTCATGAACATACTAGGGATCGACCTTAGCCGTTCCTTGCCACTCCGTGTCGTAAATGGCATATTGGCAAGTTTACGTTTCTCTTCAGCTGATTTAAATGTCTTTTTCAAGGTCATTTTCCTGAACTTTGCCATTTGGGATTGTATGTGCCCTCTACTATGACATTGGGCATCGGCCTTGGCAGACGACGTTGATGGCATGTTATCGTCTAAGTCATGACTAGTGGCAGCAGCTTCAGCACTAGGAGGAAGTGGTTCTTGATCTTTCTCTATTTTATTTTTATCGGAGAAAGTTTGGTCCTCCATTTATGTTATATCGATTTGATATATACGTGCGGCTAAACACAGAAAATAATTTTTTTTTTGGTTTGGACTGGAGTGTACTTTGTGGGTTACAGCACCCTTTAACGGTCAAGCCAGCCGGCCCTTTACTTATGACACAGGCGCACTCTTGGCACTACTTTGTTGATGCACGTGCGGCTACTGCGCACACAATTCACAAACACAGAAAATAATTTTTTTTTGGTTTGGACTGGAGTGTACTTTGGGGGTTACAGCACCCTTTAACGGTCAAGCCAGCCGGCCCTTTACTTATGACACAGGCGCACGCTTGGCACTACTTTGTTGATGCACGTGCGGCTACTGCGCACACAATTCACAAACACAGAAAATAATTTTTTTTTGGTTTGGACTGGAGTGTACTTTCGGGGGTTACAGCACCCTTTAACGGTCAAGCCAGCCGGCCCTTTACTTATGACACAGGCGCACGCTTGGCACTACTTTGTTGATGCACGTGCGGCTACTGCGCACACAATTCACAAACACAGAAAATAATTTTTTTTTGGTTTGGACTGGAGTGTACTTTCGGGGGTTACAGCACCCTTTAACGGTCAAGCCAGCCGGCCCTTTACTTATGACACAGGCGCACGCTTGGCACTACTTTGTTGATGCACGTGCGGCTACTGCGCACACAATTCACAAACACAGAAAATAATTTTTTTTTAGGTTTGGACTGGAGTGTACTTTCGGGGGTTACAGCACCCTTAACGGTCAAGCCAGCCGGCCCTTTACTTATGACACAGGCGCACGCTTGGCACTACTTTGTTGATGCACGTGCGGCTACTGCGCACACAATTCACAAACACAGAAAATAATTTTTTTTTTGGTTTGGACTGGAGTGTACTTTCGGGGGTTACAGCACCCTTTAACGGTCAAGCCAGCCGGCCCTTTACTTATGACACAGGCGCACGCTTGGCACTACTTTGTTGATGCACGTGCGGCTACTGCGCACACAATTCACAAACACAGAAAATAATTTTTTTTTGGTTTGGACTGGAGTGTACTTTCGGGGGTTACAGCACCCTTTAACGGTCAAGCCAGCCGGCCCTTTACTTATGACACAGGCGCACGCTTGGCACTACTTTGTTGATGCACGTGCGGCTACTGCGCACACAATTCACAAACACAGAAAATAATTTTTTTTTAGGTTTGGACTGGAGTGTACTTTCAGGGGTTACAGCACCCTTAACGGTCAAGCCAGCCGGCCCTTTACTTATGACACAGGCGCACGCTTGGCACTACTTTGTTGATGCACGTGCGGCTACTGCGCACACAATTCACAAACACAGAAAATAATTTTTTTTTTTGGTTTGGACTGGAGTGTACTTTCGGGGGTTACAGCACCCTTAACGGTCAAGCCAGCCGGCCCTTTACTTATGACACAGGCGCACGCTTGGCACTACTTTGTTGATGCACGTGCGGCTACTGCGCACACAATTCACAAACACAGAAAATAATTTTTTTTTGGGTTTGGACTGGAGTGTACTTTCGGGGGTTACAGCACCCTTAACGGTCAAGCCAGCCGGCCCTTTACTTATGACACAGGCGCACGTTTGGCACTACTTTGTTGATGCACGTGCGGCTACTGCGCACACAATTCACAAACACAGAAAATAATTTTTTTTTTGGTTTGGACTGGAGTGTACTTTCGGGGGTTACAGCACCCTTAACGGTCAAGCCAGCCGGCCCTTTACTTATGACACAGGCGCACGTTTGGCACTACTTTGTTGATGCACGTGCGGCTACTGCGCACACAATTCACAAACACAGAAAATAATTTTTTTTTTGGTTTGGACTGGAGTGTACTTTCGGGGGTTACAGCACCCTTAACGATCAAGCCAGCCGGCCCTTTACTTATGACACAGGCGCACGCTTGGCACTACTTTGTTGATGCACGTGCGGCTACTGCGCACACAATTCACAAACACAGAAAATAATTTTTTTTTGGTTTGGACTGGAGTGTACTTTCGGGGGTTACAGCACCCTTTAACGGTCAAGCCAGCCGGCCCTTTACTTATGACACAGGCGCACGCTTGGCACTACTTTGTTGATGCACGTGCGGCTACTGCGCACACAATTCACAAACACAGAAAATATATTATTTTTTTAGCACTTGGGGGGAGCACCCCTGATGGACAGAGCACCCCCTGGACAACACTACAGCACCCCTTTAGGACTGGGACACTGCACAGGACTTTGGAGTGGACACAGCCCCTATGGAGAACTGACTGCACAACACAGTCCAGCCAGCCCCTATGGACTTTGAAGTAGTGGACACAGCCCCTATTAACAACAGCAGCACAGCACAACACAGCCAGCCCCTATGGACTTTGAAGTAGTGGACAACAGCAGCACTACACTACACTACACTACACAGCACTAACTCCCACCCTCCCTCTTCACTGTCCACAGCCGAGTGAGAAAATGGCGCCGACGCGGGTACCTTATATAGGATCCAAAACCCGCGAGACTCGGAAGGCGGGATGATGACGTTTTGCCTCGATGTCAGATCCGAGTCAGGCGGGAAAAGTCGAGCCTGACTCGGATCGGACTCGGATCGGGGGGGCTCGGGGGGGTTCGGATTTCAGAAATCCGAACCCGCTCACCCCTATTTCATATACACCTGATACACAGCCTGAAGGTCATTTTATACAATATTTTTAATAATTTGTGCCTTAGACAAAGTTTGTATACATTGAACCATCAAAAATCAAAGGTTTCATTATCTCAGTCATGCCAAAATAATTCCGTATTTCGGAATATTCCGTATTTCGGAATATTTGGATATGGGAGACTCAACCTGTAGTAAGCAATGGGATAATTGATTTGCTCTGTGGGCCTAAATTCCAGTTAGAGAAATGGATCTGGCTTAAGATGCGAGGAAAATATTTTATTAATAAATGTGACTACCTTATTCCAAAACTTACGGATCTTGCAGCTCTCCCAGAAATGATGGGAGAAAGAGCAGTGTTATCACGACGTTTAGGACATTTTCCCGATTCATCTTCAACTACATGCTTTCTCTGCTGTTGCGAAAGATAGGCCCTATTAAGAGCTCTGAGGTGAAGCTTTTGGAGCATTGTTGCATGTAAATGACGCATTGTAGAATTAAAATGCTTAAGGAGCTCATCGGGCTGAGAGAAGGAAGGTATATCTCTAGACTAGGTGGTATATGAAGTTTTCCAAATGTTATTTTATTAGCATTTAATTATTAACAGTTTCTTATATAGTGCAGCATATTCCATTGCACTTTACAATTGGAAACATTTATAGAACAAAACAGGGTAATAACAGACAGACATAGAGGTAAGAGGGCCCTGCTTGCAAGCTTACAATCTATAGGGAAAATGTTATTAAATGTTATTAATATCACCCTTAAGAAGAAGATTATACAAAGATTTGGTATGGTAAACAGTAGTTTGTAAGCTAACTAGAAGAGAAACCAGCTGATCAGGTTCGTCATGAGCTGAATAAACCAGGGGTAAAGTTTGTATGTAGTGATGTAGTTGTAAATACATATAGAAACATTTGTTAGGAACATCGTAGGTCTTTCTCAAATCCTCAAATGTTTTAATACGACCTCCTGGGTCGAACACATCTTTTATCATCAATAACCCCTCTTGTTTCCATTCGAGAAACCAAGTATATTCATGGGCTGGTATAAAGGATGGATTGCGTCACTACGTTTTTAATGCAAAATGTATCTAGATTAATTATTTCCATGAACACTGATTTACATCTTGTGTAATGGTCTAGGAATAAGTGTTGCGGCATATGTGGAGCCGCAGAGCCTTGTTGTGGCATTTAAGGTGGATTGAACTGGGGACAAGTGGTGAGGGCAATACCAGAGTGGTCAAGGCAGGAGATTATGAGCATTTTGCTAGCATCTTGGCTAAGACAAGGGCCATATTATAGCAATATTTCTAAGGTGGAGGTGACAGTTTGGAGAAGGAACTGGTGTGGTACCAACGTAGAGGGCTTGGTAGGCTGAGGGTAATGTGGTGTTATTGATGGTGAGGAGAGGTGGTGGCACTGGGAGAATGGAAGTGATTAGTTCTGCTTTGAACATGTTGAGTATTAGAAATGTTGGGACATCCATGATGAGATAGCAGAGAGACAGTTGGTTACACAAGATCATTCAAAGGGGAGAGGTTTGGGGAGTTTAAGCAGATTTGGGTGCCATCAGTCAGGGGTCACTGTAGGCTGAATGAGTAAATTAGTTCTCCAAAATAATCATCTTCCATACATGGAAGCTTTGACTGATGTAGATGCTTACACAAATGCTTTGTCATCACAACTGAATTGAAGGACTCATAATTCCCTATGGGCCTATATCTACAAAGATGCAAACATGAAGAAGTGCGATAAGTGATCTAGTAAAAAATCAGGGGTAGTAAGGGTCCTTTAGTAGAGCTATGGTGGATGGATTGAAAAGAAAAAGAATTGAGCCTGATCCCAAAGTGGGGGGAACCAGTTTATGTTCTTCGAGTAATCAAAGACATAATTTCCAGTGGATTAGAAATCCCTGACAAAATATAAAAAAGCAAGTTGCCTATACAAATTGATTCATTGATCTGGAACACAGGTTTAAGAGTCTTCCTATTATATCCCCCCTTCCTATTGAGGATGGAGGTCCAGGTATGTTTTAAAGTCTGTGGTAAAATATAGAGAAAGCGACAGAAAACCACTATGACACTCAACTGGACAATGTCAATCATTTAGGCATTGGTTTTAGGAACCTGACCCACATTGGGAGAGTACGGCTGCTAGAGGATAGAACATGCAGCCAGAAATCTGGAATACTTCAACTTCCTAGGGTGACAACAATATTAAAAAACATGGTTCCGGTGCTCCTCCAACCTTATCTATAAAGGTTTCAATACAAATGGGCATGAATGGTCTCTGAGGCATGTAAAAGGATATGGGAGCTCTTTATAAGAGTGGTACCCTGTCTAGATCTTCTATTTATTTTCAGCACTTGACAAGTGCCAAATTTTCCAGCACTATTAAACTGTCACAATCCTGGCTAGTTTTTACCTTTTGTGACTAACCTCTGCCAGCTGCTCCATGGATCTGTGTTTGTAATTCTCCTGGGACATCTGCTCTGGCTGAATCCTGCTGGCTGTAACATCTCTGTGTGTGCAGACTGCTCTCCCCCCACACTGATTAAACACCTTAACAACTTATGCTATAGCTGTACCTCTGAGTACCAGTATGTCCCAGGCTCCTGCTGGTTCCTAGACCAGTGCTATCCGTAAGCCTGCTGCGTTCAGCTATCCACGCTACCAGCCTCTCACCTACGGCTCCCAGGCCGCTCCAAGTAGCTTCCACGCTACCAGCTTCTCCACACGACTCCCAGGCCGCACCAAGTAGCTTCCACGTTACCATCTCGCACCCACGGCTCCCAGGCCGCACCAAGTAGCTTCCACGCTACCATCTCTCACCTACGGCTCCCAGGCCACTCCAAGTAGCTTCCACCCTACCAGCTTCTCTACACGGCTCCCAGGCCACACCAAGTAACTTCCACACTACCAGCTTCTCCACATGGCGCCCAGGCCGCACCAAGTAGCTTCCAGCTACCAGTGTCTACCCACGGCTATCCAGCCACTCCACGTAGCTACCCAGCTACCAGCGTCTACCCATGGCTATCCGGCCACTCCACGTAGCCACCCAGCTACCAGCGCCTACCCACGGCTATCCGGCCGCTCCACGTAGCCACCCAGCTACCAGCATCTACCCACGGCTATCCAGCCGCTCCACGTATCCACCCAGCTACCAGCGTCTACCCACGGCTATCCAGCCGCTCCATGTAGCCACCCAGCTACCAGTGCCTACCCATGGCTATCCAGCCGCTCCACATAGCCACCCAGCTACCAGCATCTACCCACGGCTATCCAGCCGCTCCACGTAGCCACCCAGCTACCAGCATCTACCCATGGCTATCCAGCCACTCCACGTAGCTACCCAGCTACCAGCGTCTACCCACGGCTATCCGGCCGCTCCACGTAGCCACCCAGCTACCAGCGCCTTCCCACGGCTATCCGGCCACTCCACGTAGCCACCCAGCTACCCGCGTCTACCCACAGCTATCCAGCCGCTCCATGTAGCTACCCAGCTACCAGCGTCTACCCTCGGCTATCCAGCCGCTCCACGTAGCCACCCAGCTACCAGCGTCTACCCACGGCTATCCAGCCGCTCCACGTAGCCACCCAGCTACCAACGTCTACCCACGGCTTCCCAAGCCACAACAAGTAGCTTCCACGCTACCATCCATCTGCAAGCCCATCTACTAGTAATCGGACCAGCTATGTCAGCCTTCCTGCCGGTCCCAGTCCGGTTTCTCCAAGTCCACTCACCTCACGGCTCATTAGCTGCACCAAGTAGCTTCCGTGCTGCTACCATCCACCTGCAAGCTCATCTACTGGTACCCCGACCAGCTCAGTCAGCCTACCTGCCGTTCCCAGTCCGGTCCCTCCAAGTTCCTCTGGTCTCATTCCAACGTCTCAAGTTTCCAGTTCCAGTCACTCATCACCAAAGGCAGTTCTTACTGCTACCCACTTCTTATATTAAAAGAGCTATTCATGTTACCCATGGTTCCAGTCCAGCTGGCCTCCAGTGATTCCAGTTCATCACCTGATACAGGTAACTCACGTGCAACAACTGTGACAGTATGTTCAAGCCTAACGATGGTGGCAGATCAAGCACCTAATCCTGGATGAAGTGCTTTCCGTAACCTAATCACTCGTTTGGATTCACAGGAGGCGGTACAGCATTGAGTACTACAGCTTCTGCAAATTCTGACTAACCGGCTAGATGATACCCAAATCTTACCTGTACCCCTAACTACTTTCCATCAACTGCTGGAACAGCTACAGGCTCTACTCAGCAAAATCTTTCAGCTCATTCCTGAATTTCTTAGAGCTACCTCTGTCTCAACTAAAAACTCTGTCTTGGAATCTCTAAGAACCAAAGATTCTTCCATGCCAAGTAAAGTGAGACATCGAAGTTACCCGCGCTCCAAGCTCTCTGTGGCTGAACGCCAGCAGCGTAAAGATTTACATCTCTGTCGCTATTGTGGAGCTTCTGACCACTTTATCAAAGGCTGTCCCCTTTGCAATTCCAGCAGTATAACAATGTGTCAACATCTCAATGCCTGTTCCGGTCCCATCCCGGATTCTGCCTGTTCCGGTCCCGTCCCGGATTCTGCCTGTTACGGTCCCGTCCCGGATTCTGCCTGTTCCGGTCCCAGCCCGGATTCTGCCTGTTCCGGTCCCAGCCCGGATTCTGCCTGTTCCGGTCCCAGCCCGGATTCTGCCTGTTCCGGTCCCAGCCTGGATTCTGCCTGTTCCGGTCCCAACCTCAATTCTGCCTGCTCTGGTAGGGGACTCCAGTTGGCAACCCCAGGAGGGGTCTCCAGAGTCTCAACCCCAGGAGGGTCCTCAAGTCTCGTAACCCAAGAAGGGGTTTTGAGTCACTCACCCCAGGAGGAAGTCTCTGTCCTCGCATCCCAAAAGGGGGGTTCATGTTCTATACCCCAAAAGGAAGAGTCAAGTCAGCTTCCCCAGAAGGGGATTTTGGGTCCCATACTCCAACAGGGAGTGTCAAGTTCTGTACTCCAGGAGGGGACCTTAAGTCTCTCACCCCAGGAGAGGGTTACAAGAATTATGCCCCAGGAGGGGATCTCAAGTCTCGCACCCCAGGAAGGGGCCTCCAGTCTCGCACACCAGGAAGGGGCCTCAAGTCTCGCACCCCAGGAGGGGGTCTCAAGTCTCGCACCCCAGGAGGGGGTCTCAGGTCTCGCACCCCAGGAGGGGGTCTCAAGTCTCACACCCCAGGAGGGGGTCCCAAGTCTCGTACTCCAAGAGGGGGTTTCAAGTCTCGCACCCCAGCAAGGGGCCTCAAGTATCGCACCCCAGGAGGTGGTCTCAAGTCTCATGCCCCAGGAGTGGGTTCCAGGTTCCAGTTCCCAGGGAGAAGTGTCATGTACTACTAATCCTGATCAAGGCTCCTGTTCAGCATCTCCTGAAAATATCGTTCCAGAGGATGACAGTTTCTGTAGCCTGTTCTCAGCCTCGAATGTTGAGTCGCAAATCCGATGGTCGTGATGGTCAAGACCATCGCGACCATCTTTTTGGCCGCTCGCATATGCTGTGGGTGGTCACCCACAGCTATGCGAGCGGCCTGGAGGCCGCTCCATTTTCATGGAGGAGGGCCCTGATTCAGAGCGAGCACTCTGGTCAGAGTGTTCAGCTCTGAATCAGGCCCCCTGTCCTTTCCAGTCACGTATTTCCACAGGAGTTACCAGAGATCCCATGTCCGTTGGTTGGCACAAAACGTTCTCACAGCAGAAAGAAGAATCGACGAAGGTCTTGAAACATCTCCTTTGAAGAATTTCCACTCCTGGTATCCCAATAAATGTAAGAATTAAGATGATGTCTAAAGAGATGTTTCTAGAGTGATGGTGTCCCTATGTTGGAGGCTCCTGTAATGTCATGTTTCGAAGAAAGTTTTTCAGTTTCCTGGGTGTCTCATTTTTCATGTTCTCCTATGTATTTATTTGGGTGTTCGGAGTCCACCCTTGAAAAGGGGGGTACTGTCACAATCCTGGCTAGTTTTTACCTTTTGTGACTAACCTCTGCCAGCTGCTCCATGGATCTGTGTTTGTAATTCTCCTGGGACATCTGCTCTGGCTGAATCATGCTGGCTGTAACATCTCTGTGTGTGCAGACTGCTCTCCCCCCCACACTGATTAAACACCTGGACCCTGCTCTGTCTGTGAGCATTGCTAGTCTTAATTGGAATCACAGGTGTGGTCCTGATTCTCAAGGGCTGCAGAGATGATTACTCCCTCTGCATGTTGTGCCTTGCTCCACTCAGAATGCCACTGCCAGACCACCTGTCTGTATCCACCAATCGCTGCCAGACTCTAGGTATATAGATCCTCCTCTAATAGCAATCAGTGCTTGAACATCTTGCTACATTCCGTGGTGTACAACTTATGCTATAGCTGTACCTCTGAGTACCAGTATGTCCCAGGTTCCTGCTGGTTCCTAGACCAGTGCTATCCGTAAGCCTGCTGCGTTCAGCTATCCATGCTACCAGCCTCTCACCTACAGCTCCCAGGCCGCTCCAAGTAGCTTCCACGCTACCAGCTTCTCCACACGACTCCCAGGCCGCACCAAGTAGCTTCCACGTTACCATCTTTCACCCACGGCTCCCAGGCCGCACCAAGTAGCTGGTACCCCGACCAGCTCAGTCAGCCTACCTGCCGGTCCCAGTCCGGTCCCTCCAAGTTCCTCTGCTCTCATTCCAACATCTCAAGTTTCCAGTTCCAGTCACTCATCACCAAAGGCAGTTCTCACTGCTACCCACTTCTTCTATTAAAAGAGCTATTCATGTTACCCATGGTTCCAATCCAGCCGGCCTCCAGTGATTCCAGTTCATCACCTGATACAGGTAACTCACTAGCACCAACTGTGACATAAACTTGGTGTGGCGCTGAGGAGGGGAACTTGTCAGCAGGCCCTCCCCCTCTCCCCTGCAATTCGACAGGACAGTCAAAAACTTTACATGTGGGTGCACTGCACATGTGCATCCTCTGACCTCCCCTCTACTCTCTCCTCCACTGATCCATGGATGTGACGCAGCCCGTTTGTCTAAATGTAAGACCTTAATAGGTGGGCCATGACCCCTGTCAGTGCAGATCTGCCGCTGTCTGTCTTCCCCTAGATTATTCAGGTCAGCAGTCAGCATCTGAGAAGTAGGATCCCTCCTTAGACCTGTCAGGAGTAGTTATCTTTCATACATTTACAGCCCAGGCCATTAGAAAAGAGAGGCACTCAGTATGTGTCTTGATCATATCTCATGTCTGTCATTGGACAGAAGAAGCCATCAGAGGGGTATATTCTCGTTTAAACTACATAAGTGCTGCACATTTATAGTGCATTTGTAAGTATTCTGGTAAAGTAAATTGAGCATTATGTCTGATCACTTTATAAAGTATATATGTCCAGCAATGACAGGTGTCATAACAAATAACACATAAATGGCCTGATTCTGAGTAGAATATTGAAAAATACTCCAGTCGCAACGCTTTGATGGAAGAGACTGGGAGGTATTGCCCCACTGGACATTGCTTCTATAACATCAAGATGGACTGTGGACTGTCCCTATGGCCATTTGAATAGATTTGGAAACTGTCACACCGGGCTTGCTTATGTAGGAGTATATCACTCTCTCTCTCGTGGGTTACATTTTATTTGCTTCATGGAATACATTTTAGTTTGGTGAAGATTATGTATTATTCCATTTCTTCCTTCCAACATATGTCCTCCAATAGGAACCCTCCATAGAGGAAAAGTTTGGAAGACACCAATAGCATCATTATATTTAAGGCTGTTCTTAGCCTTTAAAAGGGTGAGTGCAAGATCACGAATTTTCCTTTTATTTTATATAACAATATTATACTATGTTATATTTTTCTCTTTCATGTATTGAAAAAAGTATAATGTAAGTAAACTCTACATTTTCTTTTTCATTTGTGGTTTCACACTTTGTTGGAAATCACTTGATTGACTGACTGTGGTTTTTTGGTGTGTTTAATGCATGGGGAGTAACACAATTATTTATATGTTTTAGAAAAAGAGTTTTGATTGGATACTGAGAAGTATTAATTAATTTTGTCTTTCTCTCTTTTTTTTCCCTATTATTATTGTTCTTCCCATTGTTAACATATACCTGTTTATTTATTTGAGCGCTATCCTGTCATGAAACTTGTTGTATTTTATGTACTGTACTGATGGTGTTAGGTGACACCTTTTAGTTCCCGTTTAGTTAGCTGCTCTTTAGGTTGCGCAGTAGGGGGTTTTCTTATTACAATTAAAATTGAAATGCCCGCCCAGTTGTGATGTCAGCACAGAAATATTGAGCTGGTAAGTGTGTTTAACTTACCAATCGGCTGCTCTGACTGGCGGATTAGTCAGCTGACCGATCCGTTGCCTTAGTGTGTACCCACCTTTAGATTGGCAACTCTACAGGTATTCCTTTAGGTAGCAAGCATTTCTGCCAAAAGGAAAAGAGATCTGATCATGTTATTATACCAAGAAACCTATACAACATTTTCTTTAGGACAAGCACCCTGCAATTTCGTGTTATTTTGCCACATATACCTACCTATGCCCTGGATCGGCAGAAGGGAATTTGGGAGGGGGGTTCTAACATAGGTCAAGTACAGAATGGACATTTATTTGAAATTGCAAATATATGCTGACCAGGAAAACATGTATATATACACTTGGGTAAGCCGGGTGGTCAGAGCAGATGCAAAGAGTGGATAGTGATGACGACCATCAGCACTTGCAAACCATTTGTGATTGGCTGTTTGCGAAATCTCCATAGACGCTCATTGGTGCTTTCTTCATCACCCAGGCATAGATTATGATTGTATGAATGTGATTAAGCCAAGTTATTTTTCTTACATGAGATCGGGAGTTGTTTCTGCTGTACCATAGAGGTTTTTGTTAATAGATTAACCGATGCCTTATGTCTAATGCTCTTGTTGCACAGTAAATAAATGGGCATAAGTGTCTGTGACGGTATGCAGTCGGGATGCCGAGGGTCTAAATGCCGACTGTCGGCATCCCGACTGTCTAATCCTGGCAAGGGTCTAATGACAGGCGTCGAAATCCCAACGCCTGTCATTTTAACTACACTGGGAGCCCGACGCCTGGCATCCCGATCGAAGGTAAGCCGGGCGCTGGGTGCGAACAGCCGCGGGGGGGAGCTTGAGGTTAGGGGCTCTCGGGAGGGTTAGGGTTAGGCTAGGGGGAGGGGGGGTTAGGTTTAGGCACTTAGAGGGGGGTTAGGGTTAGGCACTTGGGGAGGAGGTTAGGGTTAGGCACCCCCCCAGGATACTTAGGTTTAGACTGTGGGGAAAGGGGGGTTAGGGTTAGGCACTTAGAGGGGGGTTAGGGTTAGGCACTTGGGGAGGAGGTTAGGGTTAGGCACCCCTAAGGGGGGTTAGGTTAGTGATACTTACCTAAATCAAAAGTCGGGATCTTCCCCTCTGCCGGGCTTCCGCTGTCGGGATTTCAATATGATTCCGTCTGCGACATGTGCATGACGTAAACTAGATGCTACTGATGGGAGTGGAAGCGAGCTATATACAGTACTGTGCAAAAGTTTTAGGCAGGTGTGGTAAAAATGCTGCAAAGTAAGAATGCTTTAAAAAAATAATAAAAGTGCTAATAGTTTATTTTTATAAATTTATCAAACTTTTGCACAGTACTGTATGTGTGCAGTTTCTTTTTTCAGAGTAATTTTCACCAACTGTGCGACCAATTCTATGTCAGCCCCTTTGTCTGTGCTTTGGGCATTGAAGGCTGTGCACTTCTATGTAGGAAAGAAACACTCATTCGACATCAGTCAGTGTGAACACTATTTTAAATAACAGTGATTTCTCCATGCTTTGCATAATCCTCAAAATGTTGTGTTTGTTTTAGGCATAAAAGAAAATGTGTTCCATTGAATTAACATAAAGTGAGTACTGGCCACGAGTTCAAGTGTGACAAGCAGGGTGAAGGACAAATTCTGGACATCACTGCCAAGATCGAGATCATTGCAATAAGTTAATTTCTGGCAGTAAGGAAACATTTCCACATACAGGCCCTAGTTTTGTCCCATCAAACTAACAGCGTGTTATGGTGGCCACACACACAACTCAATTCTGACGAGAGCCAAGAGCCAAGTGCCACTTTTGTCATTCAACTTGATCACGCATGTGGGTGGCTGATTCATTCAATATCCATCCATTTATTCCCTAAGTAGAGTGTTCAGAATATTGCAGCTTTCAAGTGGTCTATAGAACCCTCTGAAGATAATCACACACACACAGGCTGATAACGGTCATCTTCCAAACACACTTTCCCCCCCCCCTCTATTATCAAAATATGCTCTATATAGGCTATACCATTGTGACACTTAAAACTTGCTATGCACCCAAATTAACCCTGGTCCCCTCCGTAGGTTATTTGTATGTTGAATTTATTCTTAATTGCACAGCAGAGAACATTATTGGTTCTTTCACCAGTTTCTGCACAACTGTCTCCAATACACTTTGTACTGTTGTTGCCTACACTGGTACATCCATTCTATATTTGTGGCAAGTTTTCCTTTGGTTCTTCATTTCCATCTTCAAACTGTAATTCTGGGTACACACTATACAGATATCTATGCAGATGATGGTCATTCATACACACTGAACAGCCATCATCTGCCACTGCCTGTGGGTCCCGGGGGGCGGGGTGGGGGCGTGTCCCACCCACCTGCCCGCCACTGCTGCTGTATGTGTACAGGCGGTCTGCAGACATATCTGTCCATCGGCTGTGCAGCAAAGCTAATGCGATATGTCTGAGAACGACATCGTTCACATATATATCGCTGGTACACACTGGCCGACGGGCAGCAAATATATTGGCCGATCAATTGATTGGCCAATATATCTGTCAGTGTGTACCCAGCGTAACCCTCTCCCATTGTTCCATTGTATGTAGGGAAGCCAATCCCGGGTTGTTTTTTTTAAAAGATTTGGGATTGGCCTCCCTAATTGTATGTAAAGAGGAAATAACACTTATTCCGTATTCTTCCTCCTGTGTACGCTGCAACCTTCCCTTTCCAGAGCAAAACCCAGTACCTAGAAATCATCTACTATTTGCGAGCGCTCGCTCTGATTCAGGACGGGCCGTTTATTTTTTCTGAGCCTGAGATTACAGGCATTTTAAAGCAGGGGACGTGCTTTATTGGCTGCTCGCCCACTTTACTCCGGAAGTGGGCGACACCGGGCGGACACGGGTCAGTCTCTGTGACACTTGAATGCTCTTCCGGATGGCTGCATCTGAGAGAGTAGGCAAGTATGAATTGAGCATTGGTAGCCAGGGTTATGGTTGGGATATTTAAATAAGTGTAGTAATGGGGCCCTTTTATGTTGAAATAAACATAGTCCTTTCGCGGTAGCGCAGGTAACTATACAAATGTCAATGGCAGTACGGTTGCTAACAAAACAAATAACTGGTTGTATCGCACCAAATATCTTCACTAGACTTTGGGCCTGATTCATTACGGATCGATATTGTGATCCCAGCTCCGTAATCGCACACAGGTCTGCTGCGAAAATATGCTAATGAATGTTATCGCAATGCTGTCGTACTGCCTCCCACTACCGCTATCTCACATCTGTAATACCTTGCACACCTCCATAAAAACATCGGTAACATCGAGTACCATCGGCCCCTCATGCACAATTTCAGCAGCCCTGACCTTACTAAGAAATTGCTAACCTCGTTGCACGCAGTAAGTACTGAGCCGTCGCAGTGGCTAATTTATGCATGCCCATGTAACTGCGTTCAAACGGACAGGCACGCCTGCATTTCTCCAACCACTCCCCCGTCACCACCCCCCAAATGCTGACTACTTGTCCCTCACTCTGCGATGGCTTACCGTGCTCTGTGTAATCGCAGCGTAGCCTTCACACACGCGCACTGTGATGCATACGCATGCGCAGTATGCAACAATCGGCCAATTGCATACGCTGTTGCAGTTGCGATCCGTAATGAATCAAGCCCTTTGTCCGTTGTATATATTTGTAACCAATATCTGTATAAACAGCACATTCTGATCACAGAATGTGTCATTTAGACGTCACTTCTGCTTCTGAGCAGATGAACCAGATTTTTGCCATTTTTCTGAACTCTGTGCTGGCCCTGTCAGTGTGCAAGCACTTCAAGGGGAAAACTTCACAGTATGAGCAGACAAATAAAGGGGATCGGTATGAAATACCGCCAGACCTATGCCCGGTGGTTCTAATACCGACTCCGGAAGACCGGCAGCAGTGAAGATCCTGACAGCTCCAAAGGTAAGAATTTACTAACCCTACTCCCCCCTAACCCTCCTTTAGGGGTGCCTAACCCTAACTCCCCTCTATGTCTATGAACCCAACCCCCCCTTCCCCGCAGCCTAAACCTAAGTCTCCCAGTGGGGGTGCCTGACCCTAACCCCCCCCCCCGAGGGTGCCTATCCCCCCCTTCCCCTAGACTAAACCTAACCCTCCCGGGGGGGTGCCTAACCCTAAGTCCCCCCCGGGAGCACTAAAACCTAACCCTCCCCCCGCACGGCTGTCCGCGCCCGGCGCCCGGCTTACCTTCGTTCGGTATGCCGGGCGTCGGGCTCCCGGCATAGGTCTAATGACAGGCATCGGGATTTCGATACCTGTCATTAGTACCTTACCGGGATTTGACAGTCGGGAAGCCGGCGGTCGGCATTTCGACCATCGGCTTCCTGACTGCATCCCAAATAAAGGCCCTGATTCAGCTGCACTGAATCTGCGCAGACGCCAGACCTTTACTACGCATGTGCAGTACAGGCCCTGTGTGATCGCATGCAGAGCGGCAGCAGACTGTCAGTGATGTGGGCGGGAAGGGGGCGACGACGGCCTCTGTTTCACAAAACGAAGGCATGTCGCCGCTGTTGGGGGGAAGTGAAGAGGCCAGGATCTTCCTGGCCTCTTTGTTGTATCTGCAGCGGCCAGCTTGCGAGACCCCATGGGTTACTCAGCTAGCCGATGTGATCACAGATTATCCGCAGACTATCCGATGCTGCGTCCATGGACGCAGGTCGGATAAATATTTAATGCATGAGGCGTGACACCTCCTGCTGCATTACCATGTTACAGCTATCGCAGCTATGGTAGCTCCTGCGTCCACTACTGAATCACCACCAAAGTAGGGGTGAGCGGGTTCGGATTTCTGAAATCCGAACCCCCCCGAGCCCCCCCGATCCGAGTCCGATCCGAGTCAGGCTCGACTTTTCCCGCCTGACTCGGATCTGACATCGAGGCAAAACGTCATCATCCCGCCTTCCGAGTCTCGCGGGTTTTGGATCCTATATAAGGTACCCGCGTCGGCGTCATTTTCTCACTCGGCTGTGGACAGTGAAGAGGGAGGGTGGGAGTTAGTGCTGTGTAGTGTAGTGTAGTGTAGTGCTGCTGTTGTCCACTACTTCAAAGTCCATAGGGGCTGGCTGTGTTGTGCTGTGCTGCTGTTGTTAATAGGGGCTGTGTCCACTACTTCAAAGTCCATAGGGGCTGGCTGGACTGTGTTGTGCAGTCAGTTCTCCATAGGGGCTGTGTCCACTCCAAAGTCCTGTGCAGTGTCCCAGTCCTAAAGGGGTGCTGTAGTGTTGTCCAGGGGGTGCTCTGTCCATCAGGGGTGCTCCCCCCAAGTGCTAAAAAAATAATATATTTTCTGTGTTTGTGAATTGTGTGCGCAGTAGCCGCACGTGCATCAACAAAGTAGTGCCAAGCGTGCGCCTGTGTCATAAGTAAAGGGCCGGCTGGCTTGACCGTTAAGGGTGCTGTAACCCCCGAAAGTACACTCCAGTCCAAACCAAAAAAAAAATTATTTTCTGTGTTTGTGAATTGTGTGCGCAGTAGCCGCACGTGCATCAACAAAGTAGTGCCAAGCGTGCGCCTGTGTCATAAGTAAAGGGCCGGCTGGCTTGACCGTTAAGGGTGCTGTAACCCCCGAAAGTACACTCCAGTCCAAACCAAAAAAAAAATTATTTTCTGTGTTTGTGAATTGTGTGCGCAGTAGCCGCACGTGCATCAACAAAGTAGTGCCAAGCGTGCGCCTGTGTCATAAGTAAAGGGCCGGCTGGCTTGACCGTTAAGGGTGCTGTAACCCCCGAAAGTACACTCCAGTCCAAACCTAAAAAAAAATTATTTTCTGTGTTTGTGAATTGTGTGCGCAGTAGCCGCACGTGCATCAACAAAGTAGTGCCAAGCGTGCGCCTGTGTCATATGTAAAGGGCCGGCTGGCTTGACCGTTAAAGGGTGCTGTAACCCCCGAAAGTACACTCCAGTCCAAACCAAAAAAAAATTATTTTCTGTGTTTGTGAATTGTGTGCGCAGTAGCCGCACGTGCATCAACAAAGTAGTGCCAAGCGTGCGCCTGTGTCATAAGTAAAGGGCCGGCTGGCTTGACCGTTAAGGGTGCTGTAACCCCCGAAAGTACACTCCAGTCCAAACCTAAAAAAAAATTATTTTCTGTGTTTGTGAATTGTGTGCGCAGTAGCCGCACGTGCATCAACAAAGTAGTGCCAAGAGTGCCCCTGTGTCATAAGTAAAGGGCCGGCTGGCTTGACCGTTAAAGGGTGCTGTAACCCCCGAAAGTACACTCCAGTCCAAACCAAAAAAAAATTATTTTCTGTGTTTGTGAATTGTGTGCGCAGTAGCCGCACGTGCATCAACAAAGTAGTGCCAAGCGTGCGCCTGTGTCATAAGTAAAGGGCCGGCTGGCTTGACCGTTAAAGGGTGCTGTAACCCCTGAAAGTACACTCCAGTCCAAACCAAAAAAAAATTATTTTCTGTGTTTGTGAATTGTGTGCGCAGTAGCCGCACGTGCATCAACAAAGTAGTGTCAAGCGTTCGCCTGTGTCATAAGTAAAGGGCCGGCTGGCTTGACCGTTAAGGGTGCTGTAACCCCCGAAAGTACACTCCAGTCCAAACCAAAAAAAAAATTATTTTCTGTGTTTGTGAATTGTGTGCGCAGTAGCCGCACGTGCATCAACAAAGTAGTGCCAAGCGTGCGCCTGTGTCATAAGTAAAGGGCCGGCTGGCTTGACCGTTAAGGGTGCTGTAACCCCCGAAAGTACACTCCAGTCCAAACCAAAAAAAAAATTATTTTCTGTGTTTGTGAATTGTGTGCGCAGTAGCCGCACGTGCATCAACAAAGTAGTGCCAAGCGTGCGCCTGTGTCATAAGTAAAGGGCCGGCTGGCTTGACCGTTAAGGGTGCTGTAACCCCCAATGTACACTCCAGTCCAAACCAAAAAAAAATTATTTTCTGTGTTTGTGAATTGTGTGCGCAGTAGCCGCACGTGCATCAACAAAGTAGTGCCAAGAGTGCGCCTGTGTCATAAGTAAAGGGCCGGCTGGCTTGACCGTTAAAGGGTGCTGTAACCCACAAAGTACACTCCAGTCCGAACCAAAAAAAAATTTATTTTCTGTGTTTAGCCGCACGTATATATCAAATCGATATAACATAAATGGAGGACCAAACTTTCTCCGATAAAAATAAAATAGAGAAAGATCAAGAACCACTTCCTCCTAGTGCTGAAGCTGCTGCCACTAGTCATGACATAGACGATAACATGCCATCAACGTCGTCTGCCAAGGCCGATGCCCAATGTCATAGTAGAGGGCACATACAATCCCAAATGGCAAAGTTCAGGAAAATGACCTTGAAAAAGACATTTAAATCAGCTGAAGAGAAACGTAAACTTGCCAATATGCCATTTACGACACGGAGTGGCAAGGAACGGCTAAGGTCGATCCCTAGTATGTTTATGACTAGTGGTTCAGCTTCACATGACGATGGAAGCACTCCTCCCACTAAAAAAATCAAAAGAGTTAAGCTGGCAAAAGCACAGCGAAGAACTGTGCTTTCTAAGAAGATATCACAAATCCCCAAAGAGAGTCCAAGTGTGGTGGTGGTTGCGATGCCTGACCTTCCCAGCACTGGACGGGAAGAGGTGGCTCTTTCCACCATTTGCACGCCCCCTGCAAGTGCTGAAAGGAGCACCCACAGTCCACTTGCTGATATGCAAATTGAAGATGTCACTGTTGAAGTACAACAGGATGAGGATACTGGTGTAGCTGGCGCTGAGGAGGAAGTTGGCGAGGAGGATTCTGATGGTGATGTGGTTTGTTTAAATCAGGCTCCGGGGGAGACAGTTGTTGTCCGTGGGATGAAAAAGCCCATCACGGTCATGCCTGGGCAGAAGACCAAACATTCCACCTCTTTGGTCTGGCAATATTTCTATCCAAATCCGGACAACAACTGTCTTGCCATATGTACCATATGTAAAGGTGAAATAAGTAGGGGTAGGGACGTCAACCACCTAGGAACATCCTCCCTTATACGGCACCTGCAGCGCGTTCATAAAAAGTTACTGTCAAGTTCAGAAACTTTGGCTCAGACCGTAAGCAGTCCAGGGACACCTAAATCCCGTTGTCCTGTTGTATCCAAGCGCCTGCAAACCACACCGTCAACTCCCTCCTCGTCAATTTCCTCCTTAGTCAGGATCGGAAGTAGTCCTGCAGGCCATATCACTGGCATGACTGACTCTCCTATCCGGGATTCCTCCGGAGGATCCTGCATTGCTACGCCTACTGCTGCCGCTGCTGCTGTTGCTGCTGCTGCTGGGAGTCGTTCATCATCCCAGAGAGGAAGTAGGAACACCACTACTTTTACAAAACAATTGACCCTCCAACAGTCCTTAGCGAGGAGGATGAAGTACGACAGCAGTCATCCTGAAGCAAAACGTATAACTGAGGCCTTGACTGCTATGTTGGTGTTAGACGTGCGTCCGGTATCCGCCATTAGTGCAGTGGGATTTAGACAATTGATGGAGGTAGTGTGTCCCCGGTTCCAAATCCCGTCTAGATTCCACTTCACTAGGCAGGCGATACCGAGACTGTACAGAAACGTCAGAAAAAGTGTCCTCAGTGTCCTGAAAAATGCCGTTGTACACAATGTCCACTTAACCACGGACATGTGGACAAGTGGAACAGGGCAGACTAAGGACTATATGACTGTGACAGCCCACTGGGTAGATGTATCACCTTACGCAGCAACAGCAGCAGCGTCACCAGTAGCAGCATCTCAGAAACGCCAGCTCGTTACAAGGCAGGCTACGCTGTGTATCACCGGTTTCAGTAAGAGGCACACCGCCGACAACCTCTTAGAGAAACTGAGGGAAATCATCGCCCAGTGGCTTACCCCACTTAGACTCTCCTGGGGATTTGTGATATCTGACAACGCCACCAATATTGTGCGGGCATTACATCTGGGCAAATTCCAGCACGTCCCATGTTTTGCTCACACAATAAACTTGGTGGTGCAGAATTTTCTGAAAAGCGACAGGGGCGTGCAGGAGACGCTTTGGGTGGCCCAAAAAATTTCTGGCCACTTTCGCCATTCAGCGACTGCGTGCCGAAGACTGGAGCGCCAGCAAACACTCTTGAACCTGCCCCGCCATCACCTGAAGCAAGAGGTTGTGACGCGGTGGAACTCAACCCTCTATATGCTTCAGAGGATGGAGGAGCAGCAAAAGGCCATACAAGCCTATACATCCACCTATGACATAGGCAAAGGAGGGGGTATGCACCTGACTCAAGCGCAGTGGAGAATGATTTCCGTGTTGTGCAAGGTTCTTCAGCCCTTCGAACTTGCCACACGTGAAGTCAGTTCAGACACTGCCAGCTTGAGTCAGGTCATTCCCCTCATCAGGCTTTTGCAGAAGCAGCTGGAGAAAGTGAAGGAGGAGCTAAGACGGAGCGATTCCGCTCGGCATGTGGGACTTGTGGATGAAGCCCTTCATTCGCTTTGCCAGGATTCCAGGGTGGTCAATCTGTTGAAATCAGACCACTACATTTTGGCCACCGTGCTCGATCCTAGGTTTAAAGCCTATGTGGTGTCTCTCTTTCCGGCCGACACAAGCCTGCAGAGGTGCAAAGACCTGCTGGTGAACACACTGTCAGCTGAAGCGGAACGTGACACGTCAACGGCTCCTTCTTCATTTTCTCCCGCAACTGGGGCTGCCAGGAAAAAACTTAGGTATCCTAAGCAACCCGCTGGCGGTGATGCAGGGCAGGCAGGACCAAGTTTGGACATCTGGTCCGGACTGAAGGACCTGGCAACAATTTCTGACATGTCTACTGTCACTGCATATGATACTGTCACCATTGACAGAATGGTGGAGGATTACATCGGTGACAGCATCCAAGTAGGCATGTCAGACAGTCCATACCTGTACTGGCAGGAAAAAGAGGCAATTTGGAGGCCCCTGTACAAACTGGCTCTATTTTACCTGAGTTGCCCCCCCTCCAGTGTGTACTCCGAAAGAGTGTTTAGTGCAGCCGGGAACCTTGTCAGCGAAAGGCGTAGGAGGTTGCTTCCACAGAATGTGGAGAAGATGATGTTCATCAAAATGAATTATCAGCTCTTCCAGGGAGACCAGCCTCCAGAAGGTACAGAGGGACCTGTGGTGGTGGATTCAAGTGGGGACGAGTTAATACTTTGTGAGGATGAGGATGTACACACTGAAGAGGGTGAGGAATCGGTGGATGAGGAGGATGAGGATGACATCTTGCCTCCGTAGAGCCAGTTTGTGCAGGGACACATTAATTGCCAGCTTGTTTTGTGGGGGCCCAAACGAACCAATCATTTCAGCCACAGTTGTGTGGCAGACCCTGGCGCTGAAATGATTGATTTGTTAAAGTGTGCATGTCCTGTTTATACAACATAAGGGTGGGTGGGAGGGCCCAAGGACAATTCCATCTTGCACCTCTTTTTTTCTTTGCATTATGTACAGTTTGGGGCCTAGTTTTTCTAACTGCCATCCTGCCTGCCACTGCAGTGTCACTCCTAGATGGGTCACGTGTTTGTGCCGCCCACTCGTGTCGCTTAGCATAGTCATCCAGCTACCTCGGTGCAACCTTTTGGACATAAAAACACTATTGTGAGGTGTGAGGTGTTCAGAATAGACTGGAAATGAGTGGAAATTAAGGTTATTGAGGTTAATAATAGCATAGGAGCAGAAAAACCTACAAATTCTGTGATTTTAGCTGTTTTTATGCTTTTTTTCAAAAAAATACAGATCCAAAACACAAAACCCAGAACCCAAAACACGGAAGGGTGGTTTTGGCAAAACCAATCCAGATCCAAAACACGAAGAAAGATCCAGATCCAAAACCAAAACACAAAACACGAAAAGTGGCCGGTGCACACCCCTACACCAAAGTGTATTAAAACTCTGTGTCCATGTATTTTATCATAGTGTAGAAGACAGGTCAGACACACTGTGCTGCTTTATCATTTATGTGAAGGCATGTTTTTATTTTTATCATTTTATATAGTAATAGAAATATAAACTAATAAAACTTATAAGTTTTATTAGATATTATAAATCACCTGAGTGTTCCATGATGTACGGTAATATGAGCATGGTACTACACCTAAATTATACCATGCAGTAGTAATACCTAGTTATTTTCCACTGGCCTCTGCACTTTACATATAAAAACATTTGCACGTATGCTATGGGCCAATAAAAAAAAATGAAAAAGAAAAACCTAGATAAGTTTGATCAGTTTGGTAATTACAGAGAACCCCAACCCTATCGGCTGATATTAAACCCGCCTGTCAGATGACGCAGTTTTCTGCTCATAGAAAGTTTGGAAGGCTTTTAGGAGCAATTTGTAACTACTGAGTAAAATCCTGTTTTTATACTTTATTTTCTAGCAGACTAGGGTGTTTTTTCATTTAATTTCAAAGCACATGGGTTTCAGCAGCTTATACTTTACACATATGAATAGATATCAGATATTTATTGCTTTTTACTAGAGATGTGCGGGTCCGGTTCTCAGAAAACCGATAACAACCGAGTTTAGGGGTTCTGAGTTGAACCGAGTCTGAGTTCGGAATCACTTTTGGATACCGAGTCGAACTGAGTGCCGGTTCGGTTCTTCCCACAGTTCGGAACTCGGATTTAAAAACCGAACTCAGGTTTTGGATTGCATGCTAACGGGTCAAAATTACGTAATTTTAGCTGGTTTTTTTTAATTTTTATTTTTTAAAAAATACAGATCCAAATACAGATACAGAACCAAAACAGGTGAGGATGTTTTTGCAAAACCAATACACAAAGATGAATCCAGATCCAAAACCAAAACCAAAGCACAGGGTCAGCGCATATCTCTACTTTTACTGACCAAAAAAAGAAAGGTGATATAGTACTTTTATAGGAAAATAGATTATATATAACAAAGTGAAAAAAGAGATGCAAAGAGTAAGCTATATATATGCATATATAAAATCAATGCCCAGCCAAAACCCATGGTCCTAGAAACATGAAAATCGGAGAGTATATTCCTTCCATGACGTAGGTGCCCACTAAGAAGGGAATTTTCAAAATTCGACTTTTAAGGGGGTGAAAAGAGCTAAAATGTTTTCTCCCCCTATGCAATGTCCTGCCTGACTGACTCATTGTGGCTGTAGTACAGTTCAGAATTCAAACACCAACTGTCACCTCAAGTGCTGCCAAATAGAACTGGCAGTTGGTGTGGCTCCCCTATTTGAATAGTGAGGGAAGGGAATGTGTTACTACAGAGGTGAGTGAGGAAAATGTGTTTCCACAGCAGTGAGAGGGGAATGTGTTACTATAGAGGTGAGGAAGGGGAATGTGTTACTATAGAGGTGAGGGAAGGGAATCTGTTACTACACAGGTATAGCAGGGGAATGTGCTGCTACACAGGTGAGGGAGGGGAGAGGAATGTGAAATGTGTTACTATGGGGCGAGGGAGGGGAATGTGTTACTACATGAGTGAGCGTGGGTAATGTGTTACTCCAGAAGTGAGGGAGGGGAATAAGTTACTACAGGTGTGAGTGAGTGTAATGTGTTACTACAGGTGTGAGGGAGGGATTGTCGGGGAATGTAGAATCTGTTACAACATGGGCGAGGGAGGGAAATGTGTTACTACAGAGGTAAGGCAGTGGAATGTGTTAGCACACAGGCGAGGGAGGGTGATGTCTCTTACTATAGAAGTGAGGGATGGGATGCATTACAATAGAGGTGAAGGATTGATGTGTTTTTGGAGTGGTGAGATGGAAATAGTAAATATCTAAGGTCTACCCAGGGGTACATCAGCTAGTCATGATATAAAGCAACCAGACTATTTAAACTATTTATAGCCCTTTCATACATAAACCCAAACTTTAACTCTACTCAGACACCAGATATTGAGCACGGATTGAAGCCGGGGTTTCAGTTCTTACCCCCTATCACACATGGCGGTTGGACCTGGGTTATTCCCGGGTTTAATCCAATTATTCAATCAATCAATCAATCAATCAATCAATCAATCAATCAATGTGTTTTTTTTCTGTGTGTGTGCACATTAGCCACACTTATCACCAGCAACGTAGCTGCGCAGGGGTACTGACTGTTTATCAAGGGGCTGCTGCCTTGTTCAGGGTGTGCTCCCCCCAAGTGCCAAAAAAAAAATTAATCAATCAATGTGGTTTTTTTTTCTGTGTGTGTGTGCGTTAGCCATGACATCACAAACGCCTCAGCTGAGATTTGCTTAAACATTATCAAAAGGTGAAAATAGAGGATATGGTTAAAAAAATGGAATAAAGCAGCTAAAACTGCGTTCTCTGATTATAGGATCCCTACTCCTTACCCATGGCCCCTCTACCTGAATTTCAGCAAGTCAGAGGGGCAACTCCATGCAACCGTATTCCAGAGTGCAGCTGCTCCTCCTGTAGCCCATGTCAGAAGATATGTAGGGGATGTGGTGATGTGGTCTAAAATGGAGCTCACATCCACTAAAGTGGACAATGAATCCCCAATCTAACAGGGTGTGCAGCTGTAATTTATACACAACACAGGATGGGATGACAATATAGGCTTAGGTGATGGTATAATCTGGGGTGATGTATATTCATCTTATTAACACAATATTCATTTGTCCCTGCTGGAATCCACCATTACAGGTGCCTCTGTAATTTTTGCACATAATTGATGGTAAAGGTCTTTCTCGTAGAATTTGTAGTTCATTTTGATAGACATCTTTTCCACATTTTGGGGAAGTAGTCTCGGGCAGAGTACACACTGGGAGGTGGGCAGCTCAAGTAAAGCAAAGGCAGTATTGTGCAAGGGCCTCCAAATTGTCTCTTTTTCTACCAGTAGTTCTTTACGTCTCTTCAGATCTGTGTCTGTTGGGAAGACGAAACAATGTCTTCATCCCTTCTGGGATGAAAATACACTCACAGCAGCAGGCATGGTGCCCAAGAATTCTCAATAAAGACACAACCTAAGACTTAAACTTTAAATCTGAAATGTTGCATTTGCTGCTGTGTTCCGCTTGTCCACATATCTTCTCTGGTTAAGTGGACAGTGGGTACAACGGCAGTTTGAAGGCCACTAACTAACTAACTAACTAACTAACTGGGCAGCACAGATGATGTAATGGTTAGCATTACTGCCACACAGCAATGAGGTTGTGGGATCGATTCCCACTACGGCCCTGTGTGGAGTTTGTATATTCTACCTGTGCTTGCATGGGTTTCCTCTGTGTGCTCCGGTTTCCTCCCACACTCCAAAAATATACTGGTAGATTAATTGGGTCCCAACAAAAATTAACCTGTGTGTGTATGTGAGCATGTGGTAGGGAATATAGATTGTAAACTACACTGGGGCAGTGACTGATGTGAATGGACAAATATTCTCTGTAAAGCGCTGCAGAATATGTGTGCGCTATATAAATAACTGGTAATAAATAACTATGTTTTTTTTAAATGTCCCTGTACAGGCTGGGAAATGCTCTTCATGTGGAAGCTTTGAAAAGGATTATTTAACAGTCAATTGTTTTGGAAAGCAGTAGCACTCTTCCTGGTCCCCTACTGGGATGAAAATCCACTCCTAGCTGCAGAAGCAGGCGCAGGATTCTCAAGAAAGACACAACATAAGACCTTAAATCTTAAATCTTGCGCTTCTCCACATATCTGTGCTGGTTAAGTGGCAGTTTGGAGGCCACTAACTAACTATGTTTTTTTTAATGTCCCTGTACAGGTTGGGAAATGCTTTTTCATGTGGAAGCTTTGCAAAGGATTATTTAACAGTCAATTGTTTTGGAAAGCACTGCTAGAAGTCTTCCTGGTCCCCTTCTGGGATGAAAAAAAATCCACTCCCAGCAACAGGCATAGCACTCAAGGTTCTTCTGGGGGCAAGGACTGATGTGAATGTGTCAAATTTTTTTTTGTAAATGCCTCCTTCCCTCCCCTTCTCACTCATAAATTTACTTTGGAACCAAAAAATTAAATGAAATTTACTACCAATCAACCCTTCCTGTCCCTGTCTTCAACATACTCCAACTCCCTCAGGCCTCTCTTGAATAATAAAAACATTTGTTTCCTGATGTTCCATGTTGGAAGTTGAACTGCCACGTGTTTGTGCCGCCCACTGCTGCCGCTTAGCTTAGTCAGCCAGCTAGCTTGGTGCAAATTTTGGGCCTAAACTGGATGAAAACAATATAGTGAGCTGTGAGGTGGTCAAAATTGACTGGAAACGAGTGGAAATAAATGTTATTGAGGTTAATAATTCTGTATGAACAAAAACAGGCCCATTTTATGTGATTTTAGCTGTTTTTATGATTTTTTTAAGAAAAAATCCAGATCCAAAAACAAAAAACAAAACACGGAAGGGAGGTTTTGGCAAAACCAATACAGATCCAAAACCAAACACGGGGGTCAGTGCACATCTCTAGTATTTAAAATGAAAGGGGTATTAGAGACTATGGGGTCTATTTACTAAGCAGTGTTAGGAGACAGAGTGAAAAGTGATAAGGTGCCAGCCAATTAGCTCCTAACTGCCATCTCACAGGTTGTGTTTGAAAAATGACAGTTGGGAGCTGATTGGCTGGCACCTTATCACTTTTCACTCTGTCTCCTAACACTGCTTAGTAATGAGACCCCATAGTCTCTAATACTCCTTTCATATTAAATACTAGAGATGTGCGCCGACCCCTGTGTTTTGGTTTTGGATCTGTAAATAGACCCATATAGAAGCTGATTCAGAGGTGTATGCTAATGCCATCGCAGCTGCTGTGCGAAAATATGCAAATGTTGGAGGAATGTATTGAGACGCCCATCTGCGTTTTTGCCAATCCAAGGATCTGCGGACAAAGACGCAACGTTGGTTGCAGATCCTACTAATCAGACTTTTGAGTAGCACTTTGGTCACACAGAATGGCAGTGTGTGCTGAAACTTAGGAGTCACTTTCACTGCTTACGAGATAGTAGACGCAGGCTGTGACACCCCAACAAAATGGTCACGACATGCCTGCGGTCTTTGCCGCCACTCCCCTTTACCTCTCTCAAACGCTCCCTGAGTGTCCATCACACTGTGAGTAAATAGTCACTGCAAGCGACTACACTAATAGACCTTGAGTCAAGCCCTGTGCGACTTACACGCATGCGCAGATTTCCGATAATCACTCACCTGTGTAAACATTGGAATGGCATACATCTCTGAATCAGGCCCCCAGCGTCTGCGTGGGCGACTTTTGTTGGTATTGCTTCTGTGACTTATAATAATACTGCTACAAGCCCTTCCCTGGTGCACAAGCGTCTGCCTGAATGTGCAAGGACTGAGACTTCCACGTTGTAGCCTCCAATGTGAACATTTATGCATCTGAGTTCACAACCACTTCAGTGACACGCTCGTGACACTCCCATAACTCGCCCATAAGACAGACCATCTCTGTACCTGCGCTAAGACACCTCCCTGTCATCACCCAGGAATAGCCACTACATTTATACTATGCTTCCCCCTGCCTGAGCCTGAAATTAGAACTGCAGCTCTGCACGGACATGCATGCACGGTGCAACTTAGGCACATGTACGGTACAGTAGAAAACATTGCTCCGCTACGTGGGACATCGGCAGTGCAAACACCTCTGAATCAAGTCCAATATGCCCTTTGTTCTGCATTTTCTCCAGTTAGGCTATCTGCTATCCAGGGTCCTTCAATCCTAAATATATTATCTGTATACAGAAATTCCAGAAGTGGAGAACAGTCCTCTGCAGTACATGCCATTCCTCCTCCAGCTAGGGTATATTATTGTCCACAAGTATTATGAAATACTGCAGATACCCTCCAGCTGCTCATGGCAATCATGTGTGGTTAGATCTCACTAAAGATATTGAGTAGATGCAGCACAGTAAAGATTGAGTGCATAATAGGAATAGACATCATATTCCCCAGGGCCGCATTAAGGGGGGGGGGCGTCAGGGGGGGGCGTCCCTGGGCCCCCACACACAGAGGGGTCCCCACACAGAGTTAATGTGACCCTGTTGAGAACAAGTGCCAGCAGCACCTGTACCCAGGAGGAGGCAGCAGCTGCATCAGCTTTCTAAGGGGGAGAGGGGGTCGGCTACACACTAGAGCATGACACTTATTCCCCCCTACACTGTTTGCATTGGGGGCGGAGCCAACACAGCAAGCCCCACCCCCATATTCCCACGAATCGCGGCATTACATCACGGGGTGGGGCCTAATGAATCGAGGGGGTGCCCAGGTCCTTTTGCAGCCTGTACCAGCAGCAACTGCTGCATCAAGTGTAAGTATGTATGTGTACTGCTTTAGTGTGTGCGTGTATATGAAGTTGTTATTGTGAATATGTGTTAGTGTGTATATTGTGTATGTGTCGTGTGTATATGTGTTGGTGTGGGTATGCTGTTTATGTGTATGTATGAGTGTTTGCCCCTGTCTTCATGTGGCCTGGGGGAGCCCTCTGTGTGGGGCTTTCAGGGGGGGTAAGCTCGGCTTGGCTCTGTGTGGCTTGAAGGGGTCCCCACAATTTAGTTGCCCTGGGGCCCCCACAAACCTTAATCCGGCCCTGATAGTCCCACCATGTTCATGATAATTGCAGTATGGAATTTACTGGTGGGATCACTATCATACATACATACATTCTTATAGTACTCCGTAGACCAGAAGATCATTGTCAGTTTACACTTTACAGTGCACGGAAATTGTGAGTTGAGTAGCGCATATAAATGAACATGTATCAAGTCTTGGAGAAAGATAAAGTGGAGCAGTTGAACAAAGCAACCAATCAGCTTCTGCCATTTATCTAGCACAGTTATTGAAGTGACAGTTAGAAGCTGATTGGTTGCTTTGGGCAACTTCTCCACTCTATCTTTCACTGCTTGGTGCTATCTCCCCGAAGATGTCACTGGGAAGATGACGCCACAGAAGACCTAGGACGCGATTACCGGCACAAGATAAGTATGGTTACTATGGGTGCAGGATGTGTGGTGCGGGGCCCCCCTGGATCTCATGGGCACCGCACACCCTGCATCCATTATAAATACACCTATGGGCCACATATAGTGGATCAACATCATGTTAAGTGACTTTAAATTGGTGTTTCCAAGCATATATATAGTAAGATCATCCTTGCTTGGTGTGTAAATTTGGCCATTCAGCTGTCTGTAAAAATGATGTATCGTCGGTATAAAGGAATAGGGGTTTTTATCCTGTCTGTAGAAAGCAACTTGCTGTGGTTAAAAAGAAAGACATTTACATTTCTTATCATTCAATGGCTCATGATATAGAAACATGTTAGTAAAGTCAGATACACTTTGTCCCACATTACTATAAATAAATTAATCATGACACATAAATGCATTTTTCCTTCCAATTTAGGCAATATCTGGAGTAAGGTGTTATTTACCGAGTGAAAGGTGTACAGCTCTGCTTTCAACCAATCTGTTACAGAATGGCACTCAAAAGTACATTTAGGTTGAGTTATAATCACAAGTCTGATCTATTTCTCTTTCCCGTTCCATTACTGCTGACACCACATAATATGTGATTTAGGTATTGCTGGTGAGAGTAAGTACATTTTTATGCGTGTTGTCTACATTTCTGCAAAGTGTACCACAAATCTCGAACAGTCTTGGATTACAGTACATTGCTGCTTATCGTCTTATGAATAAGTTGTATGGCTTTATAGAGGGAAGAAAGAGACGAAATTTACTGTATAGAAAAATATTTTTGAAAACTCCCATCAGACTGGGATTTTATAGCACAGTATAGATTATTGTTATCCATTATTTATATAGCACCAGAATATTCTTCAGCACTGTACAATCAGAGAATGTTACTCCTGTGCATTAGTACTTGACCTAGAGGTGCCTGCAATCTTCTTTCCCTAACATGTAGTACACACAAGCACCCCAAGGACTGTTCATTCTTGATAAATGCCACCTTGAACCAGATTGGTTGCTAGGGGAAACTTCTCCACTCTTGATACATCTCCCCTTTAATGTAGTATGGAAACATGCTCCTAAAGAGCGAAATTTAAAGTTATACTGCACGCATGATTAAAATGTTTTTGTAGCATTATAGCCGGCTTTGTCCTGTATACAGTAGTTTGGCTGCTAAAGCCTTGGCTGGGTGCAGCTTTTCTAAGTGCAGTGTTTTAAGTGCATAACTAACGTTAGACCTGCGCTATTTTTATTAGTTAATTCTTCTGCTGATCTTGAATGAATTGACACCGCCTCTCTCCCTATCTACAGGTAACTGAAGTTGACTGTGACTGCAAAGTTTCTCACCTCCTGTGCCTCCTTTATTAATTATAATCATTGGTAACTGAAGTTGACTGTGACTGCAAAGTTTCTCACCTCCTGTGCCTCCTTTATTAATTATAATCATAGGTAACTGAAGTTGACTGTGACTGCAAAGTTTCTCACCTCCTGTGCCTCCTTTATTAATTATAATCATAGGTAGCTAGCTTATTCTTTACTGAATCCTTATGCTATAGTTTCTAATGCCTTATGATTTGAAATAGTTAAATTGTTTTAAGGATTCTCTCAGTCTATTGACTAAAATTAATGCTTGATTTATTTGTAGCCTTAGATGTATGGTATGTGGTCATTGTTGACTTAAGCCATCTTTATTGCTAGCTTTCTCTGGCTGGCCAATTGGGGGTTTTCATTAATTAGTGTCCACACTTGCCTGCATCTCTGTTTAAAGTGTCAGTAGTTTGGCTGCTAAAGCCTTGGCTGGGTGCAGCTTTTCTAAGTGCAGTGTTTTAAGTGCATAACTAGCGTTAGACCTGCGCTAAACCGAGGAGAAACAGAAGGAGAAAAGGTCCATCAAGCAACAAACCTCAACAATCTAAAGACTCAGACTACAACTGGACTCCCTGTACAATCACGGCAAGAACACTTCTATTGCTATTCATAATGCTGGCCTTCTGATTCTCGCATACAATTCAATGCTTATCGTACTTTTTGCCATGTCAGTTTACATCTATCTACTTTGAGCTTTATCTCAGCTCTCTTGCATAGCCTCACATCCTCTATCTGCTTACATTCTGCATTATTTTTCATATTCTGCACACATTTGAACCCCACTTTTAATCCTCCCTATAACAATCTTGTTAATCTGCATACATATTGATACACTGTTTTTTGATACATCACTGTTTTTTTTTTTTTTCACTTGCATTCCTACAAATCTCTTGCACTCATACCTCATTTACATTTCCAAATTTCATTCCTCTTGTTTACCTATAAACACCATGACAAGGTTTTCGTCAACTCCCTCCTTCACTCAGTCTATACCTAATCCTCTATTCTGCCCCCTGCTTCCACCTTTATCCTTTCCTCCTTATCTCTTCCACCTCCTCCTCCCCTTCTCCCCCCTCCTCTGTCTGCCTACTCTTCACTCCTCTCCCTTTACTCCACTTTCTTCCTGTTCTACCCCCCCTCTGTCCTACTACCCCACCATCAAACCCTCCTCCTACACTCCTCTCCCTGTCACTTCACCCTACTGCCATCCACATCTCTCTCCCTACCCACCTCCTACATATTCCCTTTCTAGCTCAGGTGCCCGCACCATCACTAAACTCGCTTCATATCGGTCCTCCAAATTAAGCTTACCTCCACGTTACAGCAACCCGGATAATCTTATTCACATCTCCCCCACAAATGCTATCTCTCTATCCTGTGCCCTCTGGAATGCCAGGTCAGTCTGTAATAAACTGGTCCCCACCCATGACCTTTTTATCTCCAACTCTCTGAATCTCCTAGCCATTACTGAAACTTGGATCTCACCCTCTGACACCACTTCTCCTGCTGCTCTATCCTCTGGGGGCCTCGCCTTCTCCCACACCCCCCGGCCTGGGGGTCGCCATGGTGGTGGTGTTGGGGTCCTTCTAGCCACCAGTTACTCCTACCAGCTAATACCCTCTGAACCATCCCTTACATTCCCCACATTTGAGGTTCATGCTATACGCCTCTTCCAACCAGTAAACCTCAGAGTAGCTGTCCTTTACCGTCCCCCTGGCTCTCCCTCCAAATTCCTTGACAACTTCGCTTCCTGGCTCCCTCACTTTCTCTCCTCAGACCTTCCCTCCATTATCCTAGGTGATTTTAATATTCCTATTGACATTCCCACAGAATCCTCTGCAGCTAAACTCCTTACCCTCACCTCTTCATTTGGTCTCGCCCAATGGACCTCCTCACCCTCCCATTTGAGTGGGCACTCACTTGACCTGGTCTTTACGCACCGTTGTGATATTTCTGATTACTCCAATTGCCCATTCCCCCTCTCTGACCATCACCTTCTCTCTTTTAACCTATCCCTTTCTCCTTCCCCTCCTCTAACTCCTAAAGCTACAATTACTAAGCGTAATATTGAGGCTATTGACACTGTTGCCTTTTCCTCCCTGCTGGACTCTCTTCTCTCCCCTATCATTTCTCTCTCCTGTCCTGAACAAGCTACTTCCCTGTACAATTCCTCCCTTACTTCTGCTCTTGATTCTGTTGCTCCAGCAATAACCACTCACCCTCGCAGATCCACACCACAACCCTGGCATTCCAAATGCACCAGATACCTACAAAAGTGTTCAAGAATTGCGGAGCGTCAGTGGAGAAAGTCACGCTCTAAGGCTGACTTCCTCCATTTCAAATTTATTCTCTCTTCCTACAGTGCTGCTTTGTCTCTCTCCAAACAAACATATTTCAAGAACCTCATCTCCTCCCAGTCCTCAAACCCCCGGCGTCTCTTTGCCACTTTCAACTCCCTACTCTGCCCTTCCCCTCCTTGCCTTCCCTCCTCGCTCTCTGCCCTCGACTTTGCCACCTACTTTACATCTAAAATTGACTCCATACGTGAGGACATCATATCCCATCAGACCCTCAGCACTCCTCCCCCTCCTTGCCCTTACCACCCCTCCCCTTCTGTCTCACCAACTCTGACCTCCTTCTCCCCTGCTTCTGGAGTGGAAGTCATGGCCCTCATCCGGTCCTCCCCCCCTTCCACCTCCACTCTTGACCCTATCCCTTCCCGTCTCCTCTCCCACCTGTCTCCTTCTGCCTGTTCCCATCTGGCTCACCTCCTTAATCTCTCCCTATCATCTGGCACTGTCCCTTCTGCATTCAAACATGCTCTTGTCTCCCCCATTCTTAAAAAACCTACCCTTGATCCTAACATACTTTCCAACTATCGACCCATCTCACTTCTCCCTTTTGCTTCCAAACTCCTTGAGCGTATTGTCTACAACCGCCTTACCACCTTTCTTTCTTTCCACTCCCTCCTTGACTCATTTCAATCTGGCTTCTGATCTCTCCACTCCACTGAAACTGCCCTCACGAAAGTCAGCAACGACCTCCTTGCTGCCAAATCCAAGGGCCACTACTCTCTGCTCATTCTCCTTGACCTCTCTGCTGCATTTGACACTGTAGACCACCCTCTCCTCCTGCAAATCCTTTACTCTCTCGGTCTACGTGACACTGCCCTCTCCTGGCTTTCCTCCTACCTCTCTGATCGTTCCTTCACTGTGTCCTCTCATGACTCCTCTTCCCCTCCACTTCCACTAAAGGTAGGAGTTCCCCAAGGTTCTGTTATGTGGACCTCTCCTTTTCTCCCTATATACATCCTCTTTGGGTGAACTCATTAACTCCTTTGACCTCCAATATCATCTCTATGCAGATGATACTCAAATTTACCTTTCCACCCCTGAGCTCACCCCTGAGCTCCTTAACCGTATCTCCAACTGTCTCTCTGCTGTCTCTTTGTGGATGTCCCAGCGCTTTCTTAAACTTAACATGTCTAAGACTGAGCTGATCATCTTCCCACCCTCTTCCACTACATCACTTTCCACAATTTCATTATCTATTGATGGCACAACTATCTCCTCTAGCCCCAAAGTGCGCTGTCTTGGAGTTATCCTAGACTCCTCCCTCTCGTTTAAACCGCACATTCAGCACCTCTCGCAGTCCTGCCATTTTCACCTAAAAAATATCTCCAGGATTAGACCCTTCCTCACCCAGGATGCCACTAAAACCCTCATCCACTCACTGGTCATATCCAGATTGGACTACTGTAACCTTCTCCTAGCTGGTCTCCCAGTCTCTCACCTCTCTCCACTACAATCGGTTCTTAATGCTGCTGCTCGGCTCATCTTCCTCTCCAGACGTTCTACATCTGCTTCCCCTCTCCTTCAAGCCCTACACTGGCTCCCCTTCCCCTTCAGATGCCAATTCAAGGTTCTTACATTCGCCTACAAAGCCCTCACCAAATCCTCTCCTGCATACATTTCTGACCTTCTCTCCCTTCACACTCCCGCCCGCCCACTTCGCTCAACTAATGCATGCCGCCTCTCTAGCCAACTGATTACTTCCTCCCACTCCGGCATCCGAGATTTTGCCCGTGCTGCTCCCTACCTTTGGAATGCTCTCCCTCTCCCCATCAGACTCTCCACCTCTCTACAAATCTTCAAACGGGCTCTCAAGACCCACTACTTCATCAAGGCCTTCCAGCACTCATCCTAACCCACCTCATGCTCTTTCCTTCCCATCTTCCCCTTCTGTGTCACGCCTGTCTATCTGCCCCTCCCCTTCTGTGTCACGCCTGTCTGTCTGCCCTCCCCTTCTGTGTCACGCCTGTCTGTCTGCCCCTCCCCTTAGAATGTAAGCTCTCACGAGCAGGGACCTCTTCCTTCATGTGCTTCTCTTTACATTTTCTTCTACTCTCTACTCCCCATTAGGGCACCTAACACGGGATCGCCAATTCCCGGCAGCTTATTGTGAGTGCTTTAATCACTATTTCAGCAATGTATATAAGTTGTGTCCTTGTCCTGTACTGTAATGTACTGTATGTTTCTTGTTTCTTGTTCACCTATTAGTTCTATGTTCTATGTACTATGTAAGGCGCTGCGGAACACTTGTGGCGCCATATAAATAAAGGATAATAATAATAATAATAATAATACATAGTCACTGCTGACATTGTGACTGTAGACTTATCGTATGTATTCCATGCAGGGCCGGTGCTAAGGTGTTCAGCGCCCCCCTGCAAACTATAAATTATGTCCTCCTACAAATATGTCTTCTTGGCCTTGAAAAAGCTAATGGTGAAACGGCCGTAGGCTTGTGCACGGCTTCTGCTATAATTATGAGTCCTGCCTGTGCTTAGATTATATTGCTACATTGTGCCCTATACACTATTTTGTTACCATACTTGAAAACATAGAACAATACAATGTTATTATCTGTAACCTGATTGCAGTGAGTGACAAACATACTGACAGAGTGAGGAGACAGATAAGATCTCCTGATCACCGTGCTAGCCAGCTATACGGCATCTGCACATAGACTAGGTTCTCTGATCCACATAAAAATCCTATTGTGGACATAACAATCTGCCTATAATATATCTGGCTTGTGTGATCATTAATAAAGAGAACTATGTATGGACACATGGCACAAAAACAGCACATATAAGGATTCATATGCCTACAGCTGGAGTTTAAAACTTTAGGGACAGGATATCCCATATTATATATGGTTAAGTTTTTCACTTTTCACACTCTTCTGCAAATGGCTATGAAATAATTATAATCAGCACAACCTCATGTGAACAAAATTAGCAATATAGCATTTATACGGAAGGAGGGGAACAGGATCATATCATTAAGACAGCAGCCGTTATAGTTTAATAATTATTTTAATACACTGTTTTCTGATCTTTACACATCTATATATTTTAATATTTCACCAATATTTTGAAAGTATATAAGATTTTAAATAGATAACAATAAAAGTATAAGTTTTAATATTTGTTGGTTCAGAGTGCACTCTAATAGATGCTTTCTTTATTCTTCTCCTTTGAAATCATTTGGTCTAAGACTCATAGCATCAGGGTAGCACCATATACCCATATCTGCACTATAGTGATGGAAAGTCTAAAAATATGTTATATATGATATAAGGATATGGAATCAATAGTTATTGGATAATTAATATTACAGGTCCTCTAAATACTGGAGCGGGATTGTTCTAATGTAAATGTCCTCTTGGCATGTCTCTTTACAATACACTTATTTGGATTTCTACATTATTTATGGCATATATTTACTAAAGTGCAGGGTTTTAGAAATGGAGATGTTGCCCATAGCAACCAATCAGATTCTACTTAACATTTGTCTAGCACCTTCTAGAAGATAATAGCCCGCACTTTAGTAAACCTACCCCTTCTTTGCTTTTCTCCCTCTTTTTTGTGGTATTTCCTATAACTGGGTTCAATAGATCTATTTGCTTCTGCATTAGAAATGTGTGAATTCTAACTATAAGCATTATCCAATTAGCCCCAAACATTGTTCGGGTGCTAATTGACCCCCAGCGTTCAGCAAAAAATGGGGATTTTCCGCCAATAATCCCCAATTTTGCCAATGTTTTTTTCACCCTATCCTATTATTTCGTCTAAATAATAGGATCGTTCTCCCGAAAACACATTGGTGCCACGATAAGCTCTCGGACCTATGTGTTTTCACCTTTTTTTCAGTTCCCGAAAAAAAAAAACAGATAAGTGCCCACATCAGGCCGACTTCGGGGCTAATTGGATAGCCCCGGGCGAGGTGATTAGCCGTGGTAATTTACTGCAGCTAATTGGATACTCCAATCAATGAAGCTACTTGTAATTGTTAGTTCAAAACCTTTGCAACTAGGCAGATGTATGTAGTGTGCAGCCACACATCCAATCCACTGCAGCCAGACGTTACATACGACTACTCAATTGCAATAGTTTATACTGACAAAAAAGAGTAGCTACATATAGTTAGTATTCACAAATTTGTAATGCAGGAGCAAGTTAGTCCATTGGTAAGGTGTTTGTCTGCAAAGTGTGAGGTGATAGGTTGGAGTCCCAGTTAGAATTCACAGGCTTCCTCTGTAGAAGCAATTGGCTCCATTAGTAAGGTGCCTGACTTCAAAATGTGAGGTGAAGTGTTTGAGTCCCAGGTATGACAGTATTTTGAAATTGTTAAATTAAGGAGATTATGGCCCTGATTCAGACCCACTCGCAAGCGGCTGTCCGCTCGCAAGTGGGTCAATGGTCTGCACTGAGCATGCGCACGACGGAGGGAGCTCCGTCGTGCGCATGCGCCAGACGCGACGAGCGAAGGAAAGTCCTTCGCTCGTTGTGTCTGATCAAAGGGGGCGTGCTGTCGATGTTGATTGACAGCACGCCCCCTTTGGTGGGCGTGCCTCCCTGACGGGGGCGTTCCCAAGGGAACGCCTACCGTCAGAAGCCGGCCCACTGACATCACTAGTGATGTCAGTGGGAGTGATTTTGGCTCTGATAGAGCCAAAATCACTCCGGGCCTTGCGGTTGAAAACCTCAACCGCAGGCTCCGGCTCGCAGTTTCGATGGTCGCGATGGTCACGACCATCGCGGCCATCAAACTGCACGCTCGTATAGGCTGTGGGTGGTGACCCACAGCTATACGAGCGTCCAGGAGGATGCTCCATTTTTATGGAGGGCGGCCCTCATTCAGAGCGTGCGCTCTGCTCAGAGCGTACGGCTCTGAATGAGGGCCTATGTCTGAAGGTGCTTAGAGTCAGAATGAGAGGTGGCAAGGTAGCAGAGGGACGGGGGTAAGAGATGTAATCAGATACAGAAAGGAAATACTAGGTTTTACAGAGCAGAAAGCTACAAAAAATAATTGCCGGCGGAGCAGGGAAGGCGCCTCTCCAACCCAGCACCCCCTTGCAATACTTACTCCACTTACCACCTTGCGCTGGCTCTGATTCCATGTAGGAAACTGTCTAAAGCCAATGCAGTTTACAGGCTAGTATGAGAATGTGTCCAGTCCTCTTCAGTAGTTCTCTGTGGAACTGGATAAATGGAGTCCACCACAAATGTGAGCTTCATCATGACATCCATCCCGCAAAGGGGGAATGCTTAGGTGTAGAACGTAAGGAAAAAGTGTATTAAAGGGACTAAAGCTCTAGTGCATAAAGAAAAAAATAATAATACACAATAATCATTCCTACCAAGGCTAAAAAAAGAACTAAAGAATGCAAAACACAAATTTCTATATTCCAGTCTAATTATGCAGAACTGTGATAAATTAGGACTTACACAGTTTATGAAATAAATAAAAGACTGATATAAAGCTTTAAATGAAATGAAAACATGTTAAATGAAGTGGAGCATGCATCTAAATCCCAAAAATTTGCATGGCACATGCGGCCGATTCAGCTGCTCAGATTGGAATGTATTGGCTGTTCCTGGCTGGTAATTGGGAGGTGGCTAGTCAAACGTACAAAGATATTCCTATTTTATGAGCGTGTTATGGGAGTGTTTCTGGAGCTTAATCATTTGCATTGGAGGCCATACTCTGACTGAGATTCTGCACCTAGCATGGGGCTGGTGTAAGTCTTTGTTCCAAAAGAGCATGGCTTTACACACCTTGAATTGATCTCATACTGAGGTGGGGCTAGGGTCAGAGACAGACCTAGGCATAGGCAAACTAAGCAAATGCCTAGAGCATTTGGAATGCTATGGGGCATCCAAGCCCGGCTGAGTCCAGCGGTCGGTGGAAATTTGCGGCAGGCACAGAAGCACAGGGCTCCTGCTGCCGGCTGGGGTAGCTGCTACTGCCTCTGCACAGCATCCACTGTTTGCTGCTGCCGGGCCCGATTGGAGCTGTCAGCTAAACTCCTATCGGGCCCGGCAGCAGCAAACAGTGAATGGGAAGACAATGGCGGAACAGCCGGCGGTGGTTGTCTTGGCGGGGCACCTAGACAGCAGGCCTCTACTAGTGGTTAGGTGGCCGCGATCGAAGCTCTCAGCTCCAGTCGGGCAGTAGGCAGCTTTCACAGCCAGCAACATTGGGCTGCCACTGCAGGAGCAAGCAGGTCCAGGGAGGCTGGAGCAGAGTATCAGATACGGCACAGTTGGGGCAGTGGACACTGGGCGTGAACAAAAATGGCCGCTGGTCTCTGTAGAAGGGCAACTGCGCATGCTCAGCCACAGCAGCTCCTCCTCCCATGGGCCTTTGCAGAATCCAGCAGGCTGAGTCTGCATTGACTTCCTGTAGCCTGCCAGCACCACCCTCACAAACAGAGCTGGCCCTAGCCAATTTGGTGCCCTAGGCAAAATTTTGACTGGTGCCCCCTAGCAGATAATCCCACCACCAATCTAAGGCCCCCATTTATAAATGAAGCATAACCCCTTTAGCTCTCGCTAAATGGGTTATGCCATCTTTTCTGGAGTTAACAAACAGTGGTAATCTAAGATAACCACTGTTTGTCAAGCATCTTTTAGATGGCAAGAGTGATGCGGGCCCCATTGCTGGCAATGGAAACCCGGCGGTGCCTTTCCGGCTTCAGCAAAGCCTTCCAGGCACTGCCGGGTCCCTGTGTTATGCACATGCGCAGACGGAACATTGCGCATGCACATACCACCAGAGCTCTGTTGCTGGCAGCTTTAGGCAGCCAGCAGCCCAGCAGAGGACCTCATAGAGGAGGAGGACTTCACAGGACCTCGCCGGAGGGTTAAGTACTGGTGAATTACATTTTAGTTTGTATCACAGTGATACTGAATGAAAAATTGCGCTGGTGTTTACCATCTTTGATAAATGGGGGCCTAAGTGTTTATATGTGGGTGCCAAAAATATTACAGTGGCATATATAGATATTTATATATACAGATATATAGATATATATGACAAGCATCTGAAACATTAATATTAGCTTTTATTTATTTATTCGAAATCTGAGGAATGCTACCCATGTTGCATACATATATATATATATATATATATATATATATATATATATATATATGTGTGTGTGTGTGTAAGGTAGCACAGGTACAGGTACCAATGAAAAACATATATATGTATGTATACAAACACACACACACACATATATATATATATATATATATATACATATGTGTGTGTGTGCGTCAGGTACTACAGGTACCAATGAAAAACATATATATATATATATATATATATATATATAGACATACACACACACATATATATACATATACACATATACCTATATATACTGTATATATATATATATATATACTGTACAGATATGCCGATATATATATATATATATATACTACACATGTACATATAGATATATATATAATATATATGGACAGAGGCCGGCGCCATAACATATAAATGGCAAGGGAGCACATCCAGAGACCAAAGCTGACCCCCAAACGCAGAAGCACAGCACTCCATGGACTTTAAGGAAATGACCACAGTACAATGCATAATTTTACCAACATTAAGCCTTGTGCTGTGGTTATTTCCTTGAAATCCACAGAGTGCAGCAATTACTGCATTTTATATATATATATATATATATATATATATATATATATATGGTATTGGTTTTTTGTGGATATATATCTATATCTAGAGATGTATACCAGCGTCTGGTGATGTCTATGCGTTCCAGACTTCAGGCTGTAATTGCCTGCAAAGGATTTGCAACAAAGTATTAAAAAGTGAAAGTTAGATTTAGGATTGTTTAGTTTGTCCCATTACTTTTGGCCCCTTAAAAAGTGGGAGGCACATATAGAAACCGTTGTAATTCCTACACTGTTCACCTGATTTGGATGTAATTACCCTCAAATTAAATCTGAAAATCTGCAGTTAAATCACATCTTGTTTGCTTCATTTCAAAACCATTGTGGTGGTGAATAGAGGCCAAAAACTGAAAATTCTGTCAATGTCCCAATATTTATGGACCTGACTGTATATATATATATATATATATATATATATATATATATATACATACATGGCACAGCTCAGCCCCCCTCTCTGTCCACAGTGCCTGCTAGGCAGGTTACACTTACTTTGTGATGCTGCTCTTGACGCCTGGTACAAATGCTGGGCACTGCAGTGTCGGGTGGCAGGCCGGCGGCTAGTCTGGAAGCAGAGCCGTGAGGCCCATGGGAGGAGTGGCCGCGGCTGGGAATGCGCAGCATGCCCTTCCGCGGCCATCTTGTCTTCAACTGTCGCCAATAGCCAGAATGAGCTTCTGTGCAGAAGCTCATTCTGACCTGGCTCACAGTCAGTCAGTGAGTCAGCTGAGTGGCTGACTACTGTACTGCCTGATCAGAGCTGAGCTCCGATCGCGGCAGCAATGGGAGAGGAGGGGGTAAGGCAGCTTCGCGAAGGGGGTGGGGGCAGTGTCGCGGAGGGGGATGGGCGGCAGCATCGCTGAGGGGCAGCATCATGGCCCTGGAATGCCCCAAGGCATTTCAGTCGCCCTAGGCATTTGCTTAGAATGCCTATACCTAGGGCCGGCTCTGCTCACAAAGTGCAATGAGGAGGATTCAGCAGGAGCAGCAAAACTGCGAATGTACAGGCAGCCAGCCAGTTTTAGAAAGTAAGTGACTGTGTTATAAAAATGTTTTCATTAAAGTCAGCTCAGCACGTAGTGAGGGGTGCTGAGCTGACTGCTTTGAGGGGTGCAGGTGCTGTGTGCTGGCCGGGTGAAGGGTGATTGTTGATGGGTGTGGCTGTGATTTGTGCTACGGGGTAAGGGGTGCTGTGCTGGGAGAGGCTAGAGGGGTTCTATATGAGGGGTGCTGTGCTGGGTGAGTGGTCCTGGATGGGGATTGCTGTGTAGGAAAAAGGTGATGGGTGTTTGTTTATTGGCTGTCTCTGTGATATGTGCTGCTGGTTGATGGGTGCTGTGCTGTGAGATGTGTCAGAGGTGGAATTAGCGGCGGAGCATAGCACCAACCTGGGCCCGCCGCAATGAAGGGGCCTGCAGCAGTACAATGAGGTTGACTGACTAATTTTATGCCGTTCACCTCTGCGCCGTGGGCTGTAACAAAGAAGGATGCCTGGATAGTTGTATATTTTGTGCGTTTAGCACGTGTTTCTTTAACAGTAAAAAATAAGCCATAAACCAATGTGTTATTTTTGGTGTCCATGTGTATAAACATGGACACCAAAAAGTGGTATTATCTGCTAGGGGGCACCAACAAATATATTGCCTAGGGTATCAAATAGCTTAGCGCCGGCTCTGGTTAGGGTATCTATATCTGTGAGAGGGAGGTTGCTGGGGAAAGAGTATATATGTATGACAGGTAGGTGGTTGGGGTATATGTCTGTGAGAGGGAGGTGGCTGGAGCAGGGCTGGGTATATGTGTGTGGGGTCTATGTATTAAACATTGCAGAGAGGTAAAATGAACGGAGATAAATTACCAGCCAATCAGCTCCTAACTGCCATGTCACAGGCTATGTTTGAAAAATTACAGCTAAGAGCTGATTGGTTGGCACTTTATATCCATCCACTATATCTCTCTCCAAGACTTAGTACATAGGAGCTGATTCAGACCCGCTAGCTAGGGTGCGTTAGCTCATAGCTGGCCAATTGTCGCTTTTTGCGCATGCGTACACATCGCAATGCGCGTGCGTCAACCACTGCGAAAGATCGGGAAGCGTTCGCTCGCCCAGCATAGACAGCCCAGCTGAATGAGTGGCAGGTCAAGCCGTTTGTGGGTGGCAACAGGGGCAGGCCACTAGAAACGGAGGAGTGGAGGTGCATACGCAGGTGTGTCTGATCGTCTTAACGCCGTTGCAGAGGCGTGCATAATTAACAACCCAGCGATTTGCATATGCTGGGTGCGAGAAAATGCATCTAGCAAGCGGGTCTGAATGAGTTCCATAGATCCCTGTGAGAGGTAGGTGGTTGGGGTATATGTTTGTGTGTGAGTGAAGTGGAGATGTCATGAGAGTATTTATGTATCATACTGAGGGGTTTATGTATCAAGCAGTGAAAAGCATGGAGAAGTGGACCAGTGGAGAAGTTGCCCATAGCAACCAATCAGCTTTGAAGAAGTAGCATTTATTAAGTACAGTCTATAAAATAATATGCAGGAGCTGATTGGTTGCTATGGGCAACTACTCCACTGGCCCACTTCTCCACGCTTTTTACTGTTTGATACATATCCCCTGAGGTGGCTGAGGCAGGGCTAGGGTATCATATAATTTAAATAATAGATTGACAGGTTACAATACCCACCTGGGGCAAACGCAGGAGAGAGAAGAGAGAGAGAGAGAGAGAAGAGAGAGAGAGAGAAGAGAGAGAGAGAGAAGAGAGAGAGAGAGAAGAGAGAGAGAGAGAGAGAGAGAGAGAGAGAGATTCATTCACACACTTACCATGCAGCGAGATGGAGACGGGACCAGGCACCATGTCAATAAGCCCCGCCCCCTCACGGCAAAATGCCGCTATTCGTGGGGTAATTGGGGGCTGAGCCAAATTATGCAATTATAATTATATTGCATCATATTGGCTCCGCCTGTTCCCCACTGACCCCCCGGAGCTGAATCACGTCATCGTGGCTCCGGCCCCTGCTTTACAATGCCTTTATTTTCTGCATTGTGAAGAGGGGGCACGCCCCTGGCCCCACCCCCTAAATGGCATCATAGCCCGGCCATGCCCCCCACTGTATGCAGGCAGCTGAATGTCGGCAAGTATGTCTTGGGCCCAACAATTTTTGATGGCAGCCCTGCTTCAGACACAAAGGGAGATGTGACTGAGTTGCTCACTACAATGAATTAACCATAGTTGCAAAGCGCAAAAACACTGAAGATCCATCGACAAAACTTACTTGCATTCAACCCTGCATCAGCCCCAAAATGTCATATAGAGGGAAAATGTTTGCCAGCAAATGGTAGGATTTAAATCTTAATGCAATTTTGGTTTGAAGTGTTTATGGAGCCTGTGCAGGAGTTGACAGAAAGGGCAGCAACATATGAATGTCCTGACGGGCTCAGAGAGATGGTATTTGAAGTGACAGGCTGATATGAATGGATTGTGGTGGGAGAAATAACCCTAAGAGAATTCAGTAAAGTCAGAACAATGCGAAGCCTGTGAAAGTGAAAGCTCATTAGCTTTGATCAAGCAATAGTCAGTCAGTGAAGGAAGAAGAGAGTTAGATTCTTAGTAGAATTATCTGTGAATAATGATAGTGTCACAGAATGTTTTGAAGGTGGAAATTAGAGATGACTGAGATTTACGCTGTTTGGTTTGTGGATTGTTCCAGTTTATGGGACTAAAATTAATATATGTTTGTTCCAGTATGCAGTCATACAGTCAACATTCAGAATATCGGCAACGACCAATTCCACATTAACACAATTTCAAAATTGTCAGGTTCTGAATGTCAACAGAATGTCGACAAGAAAAATGTCACCATTCAGAAACGTAGGCATGGTCAAAATGTCAACATGTTTAGAATGTTGTCACCAGACATTAATACGAAAATATTACTAATTGGTATATTATTGACATTACATTGATTTGTACTGTTCTTATGGAATTTAACTTATACTTTTATCATTGAGATGAGCAAAATGGCTGCTGTTTCATGCAAATGAAAAATTGTGGTGCGACTGGCTTTTTCATTATTACAAGATTCTGTTGGTTCGTCTTCATATTGTGATTTGTTTCCCCATTTCCCAGGATGCAATTTCACCCTATCTTTTAGACATACTTTCCTACTCTCCCGAGACTGCCAGGAGCCTCCAGAAAATCGGGTGCCGATCCCAGCCCCACGCAAGAGTAGGCAAGTCCCTTGGAATGGCCGCCGCCCCCCCTGTCCCCCCGTGCCCCCTCGTGAAGGTAGGCGGTCCAGGGGTGTGATGACGTCTCATCGTAGTCCCACCTCCTGCTTTATAATGGCGGTAATATCACCATTATAAAGTGGGCGGCAGGGCCGCAATGAAGCAATCGCACCGGTACACCCCTACACCACCCACTTCAGCCTCCCCCACACCTCCCGCTGCACCGACCTGGCAGAATGTTGTGAGTATGCTTTTATAGTCATTGAATAAAACAAGGATACCGACAATCATTTAGATCTGGGCCTGATTCAGACTTCTATGCAAACCTGATGGCGTCTTTTTTCTTCAGACTCCTCCTGCGGCGTTAGCATATTTTAGCATCGCTGATGCATACACTCCAAGGATGCAGCAGCATTGCTATTAATGGCTGGCTGAGAGACTTGCCCACTGTTCCGGGTGACTGCCAGCGCTACCCGATTTTCAGGAGCCTCCCGGCCATATCGGGAAAGTAAGCAAGTATACAATGCATTTCGGTTTTGCCTTTGTAAAAATTTCCATTTGAAATTAGACTTTTAAGTGATTTGAAGTGACCCCTCATCTGTCTGTCTTCATACCTCTCTGACCATTCCTTCTCTGCCTCCTCTCATGACTCCCCCCCCCCCCCATTTCCACTAACAGAAGGTGTTTCCCAAGGTTCTTAGACCCCTCTTATTCTCCCTTGATACATCCTCTTTAGGTGAACTCATTCTTTTGGTTCTTCTGGCCTCCAAAATCATCTCTATGCTGATGATACTCAGATCTACCTTTCCTCCCCTGATCTCTCCCCCACTCTCTTCACTCGTATCTCCTACTATCTCTCTGCTATCCCTTCCAGGATGTCCCAGCGCTTTCTTAAACTTAACATGTCTAAGCCAGAGCTGATCATCTTCCCACCCTCCCGCATAACTTCACTTCCCACAATTTAATTGTCTATTAATGGCACAACAATCTCCTCTAGCCCTCAAGTGCGCTGTCTTGGAGTGACACCTCCCTCTCCTTCAAACCACACATTCAGCACCTCTCGCAGTCCTGCCGTTTCCATCTCAAAAATATTGGAGGAGCAGACCCTTCTCACCCTGGATGGTACAAAGGGCCTGATTCAGCAAGGATCGCTATTCTGCTAATACGCACACAACGCAGTTTTATATATCAGTGGTGATATGCAAATAATTGCATTCGCATTGCGATCACAGCCTAACATAAGGACGCCCACTTCCCCTTACATCCGTATACTTTAGCCACATAGAAAAATATAATTGAGTAACATCAAACCCATACACACAGTAAAGGCAGGTCAGACGTCACTCAAGAACTGCTCACTTGAGCGCACGCTATGAGGCCTCAGGCTGTGTATGGTATCGCAGTGGTTAATCTATGCACGCGCATGCAACAGCATTGAAAGACGCTGACATACCTGCATTCGCCTGACCCCCCCCCCGTCGCCACCTACAAATGGTACTTCCTGTCTATCACTCTGCGATGGGTCTGCATAGCCGCTGCGATCGCAGTCCCAATCGCAGTGGCTGGTTCACGCATGTGCACTGCGATGCATATGCATGTGCAATATGCAACAATTGGCCGATTGCGTGCATATTAGCAACTGCAATCCTTGCTGAATCAGGCCCAAAGACCCTCATCCACTCACTGGTCATCTCCAAATTGGACTACTGTAATGTCCTTCTATGTGGCCTCTCTGACTCCCACCTCTCTCCACTCCAATCTGTCCTCAATGCTGCTGCTCAGCTCATCTTCCTCTCCAAATGTTCTACATATGCTTCCCTCTCCTACAAGTCCTACACTGGCTCCCCTTCCCCTTCAGTACACAATTCAAGGTTCTTACACTAACTTACAAAGCCCTCACCCAATCCTCTCTCACCTACTGTACATCTCAGACCTCATCTCCCTTCACTATCCGCCCACTTCACTCAACAAATGCATGCCGCCTCTCCTGCCAAATGATTACTTTCTCCCATTCCCACCTCCAAGATTTTGCCTGTGCTGCTCCCTTCCTCTGCAACTCTCTCCCTCTTCCTATCAGACTCTCCACCTCTCTACAAATCTTCAGATGGGCTCTCAAGACCCACTACTTCATCAAAGCCTTCCAGCTCTCATCCTAATCCACTGCTCCATGCTCTTTGCTCACTGTCTAACCCATCTGTGTCACCCCTGTCTGTCTCCCCTGCCCTTTAGAATGTAAGCTCTCATGAGCAGGGCCCTTTTCCCTCATGTTCTTCTCCTGCCCTTACTCATACTATCGTCTACTCCTAACACCCCACAAGGGTACCTAACATTTGGTTGCTAAAGCCCTGCTGCTAATGCAGTAGTAATAATAATAATAATAATAATAATAATAATAAATCTGACTGCTAATTTGCCAAAATCTCAGCACTTATGAAAACCCACAACTTACTACATTTGGCCCTATGTGTACAATGTTTCAGGTACAGTACACCTGCTATTAATGCAAATACCTAAACAACCACGTGGCAGCAATTCATTCCATACAGGATTGCAGACATGGCCAGGTGGTTTAATTGTTGTTCAGACAAAACAGTCTATAGAGTTTAGAAGCAATGGTGTGAAAAAAAAACCACAGAGGGGCCTATTCATCATCGGAGCCGTATTGCCCCCGATGATTAAGTATTGATCTCGCTGCGAGGGATACTTAAGTATCCAAATTGGAAACTTGACACCAGAGCTATTCATCATTGCTCCGGTGCGGGGTCAGCTGCTCTGAAAAGCACTCATCTTACTTATCTCCTCCCCGTCGGCCCGGCTACGCTTGCACGACCCAAGGTCACGCATGCCCAAAGCCACCGCGGAGGTAGTGAGGAGGTGGCGGAGGGATCCGCTCAGATCCCTCTTCGCATCCCCAGAATTTCTGCCAATAGGAAGGAGCGGGGATCAGAGAACAAATGTCATCTGAAGATTGCGCTTTTTCTCGGAAGCAAACTCCGACAACTCAGAGTTTGCTGAATATCAGATGGTCAATTTGGGACCCCTGATGATAAATATCCTGGTAACTAAAATATGCATAAGCTAGCATTTCCACATGGTTACCAGGCCATATATCAATGATGAATAGGCCCCACAGTGAGCTGCAGCTCTACATATTGCACATTGTTATGGAGAATGTGTTGATATATGTGTCCTATTTGGTGTAGAACCGGAGAGAATAGTAATAGGCACCAAAATGTGTATCAGATATCCTTGACAATAGTTATAGGTTTATTGATGTATCCAGTGGTACAGGTAGTTTTCACGCCAGGGGCAGAGAGATGCGGGGCGCCTAAAAAGGGCCATGGTCACTCATAAGGGGCGTATTCTTAAGACGACACACCGCTCTCCCTGCAGAGTGAAAAGATGCCATGCACACGGCATTCATTCACCTGACGGTGACTGTTTCACCGTAACTTTTCCCACCCGCTGGTCACTGTGGCCTGCGGGTGGAGATGGCACCTGGCACACCCGGCAGACATTGTCAGCAGAGCACTGGCAGGGCGCCGCTTTAAGAACAGGCACATTTTGCAGATGTTAAATCGGTCCTGCTAAAACATCCTAGCGGGAACACTAGGTACAGGGGTACTCACAGTAACAAATAACGGCAGGGGACCATCCGGTTTTGCGGTAACAACGGTAACAGCATACTTGCCGATATCCTGGCTGCCCCTTTCGGGAGGGAGTAGCCATGTCAGCTTAGCAGGGGGCGGGGCCGGAGAAACACACGCCATTTAGGGGCGGGGCTACACAATGCCAAGATATCCGGCATTGTGGAGCAGGGGTCGGGGTCATGATGACGCAATTCAGCAAGAATTGCGCCATCAGCCCCCCTGCTGCGGGTGTTTGGGCTGCATTGAGGGGGGGGTGTAGAGGGGCAGAGAGGCTTGCCTACTTTTCCGGGGGGCCGGGAGCGGCACCTGATTTTTGGGAGGCTCCCTGCCAAATTGGGAGAGTGGGCATGTATGGGTAACAAGTACAAACAATGGCGTCATGCAGGAGCTATGTATTACACAACCGTGTAGTACTGCGGTGCTTGGACAGAGTGACAAGATTTTGCCACGCATGCACAGAAGCATCCTTGGCAGCCATCTTGGTAAAGGACACTAAGTGGCTTCACTAAGCAGGTGATAGAGACAGCGCTGGAATGTACTCCTCTCCACCAGAGACATCAGCGGTCAAGCTGACAGTAAGGTGACAATAAATCAACAGCGGTATGCATAAAAGCATCTGTGACTACATCAATAGAATATCACATCGGGTTCCGCTCATGGCAGCTATGAACAGGAAGCTGGTTACAGTGGGTCCAGGCTCACCAAAGCTGGACCGTTGAAGATTGGAAAACACATTACCCGGTCTAAGAAATCTTTATGGGAATCTCTACATGCAGATCGTAGGGTCATAATCTGTCATAAACAATATGAATCTATGCTGTGCAAGCACAAAAGGCTTGGTTTTCCTACCATAATTATCCCTGATATGTACAATAAAACATCACAGAGGTTCTGGCAGAAGCTTAATTGAATGTCCCCCATTATGGATCTATTCTGCTGTGTATCAAAGCTTCAGGCTTTTGGTGCTGGCAGCAATGATTCAATGGTGTCGTGAAAGTTTTCTTGGCACACATAAAGGGCGGGATGTATTAAGCTGAAAAGCGATAAAACCTCAGAGAATGCCGTTATACCCATTTATAGATACACTACTGCATACACTAATAATAACAGGGTTGTTTGCTGACCTAAGTCTGTCACTGGGGTTATGAAACAGACTTTCACAGATAAATGGCAGCATCAGTGAGCAACTTCTGAAAGAACAGTTCTCATACAGATCCATATATTTTCTGCGGTTAGTAAATGACCCTTATTGTCTTTTAAATAGATCATATACTATCCCTTTAAACACTAAATCTGAGAGGAGATTTAGATGAAATCTTGCATTTGCAGGTGACTGATGTGCTAGCCGTCATCTCCTGTAATCTCTAGTTCTGGCAGATGTAAGCAGGTTTCAAATCTTACCTCCAGGACACTCTTTACTGTATGCTTGATGATAGCTGTGCTTACCACTCACCATACACTCTACTTGGCTCTTACACTCTTACAAGTCTATTACATAGAAAGAGCTCCAGGCTAATCAAAGAATTCAAGCATTGTAGTAAACAAAAAGGATAAACAAAAGTACCGGCTAAATGGATTAAGGACATTAATACTATAACAAAAAGAGGGCACAAACTACATCAGGTACTGTATGGAAGAAGTTTTAATGAGATCTCAACAAATGACAATATTTTTGATCAAATCTATATCACATTATACATCTGGTACATCCCTCCACAGTACATAAGTAAATCTGGTACCTCCTTGGGTAATATGGAACTTCACAGTTTTCTTTTTTTTATTAATTTTGTCTGACACTCCTGACGAAGTCCAGCTATCATTGCACAAAGGACGAAACGCGTTGAGGACTTGGGTGTACCCCTATATCTATGACCAGCGACTATCAGATAAGCCTATTTTGAATTTTTAAATGTAATTCCCCATCTTTTTGTGTGTGTTTGATGTATTGTGAATATATTTTTCTGAATACACTACACTATGAGAGTGCTCCTCTCTTTTTTCTTATTCTATGTTTGGAGTGCATTGCAACATGCTTTGGGCTGATAGAGGAATTACCCCTGTGGAGTCCAGAAAAGACAAATAACCTAATGTTCACTATTTTGGGTTGACACGGTACGCGTTTAATTATTAAGAGTGTGCCGTATTGTATTGATTACTACACTATAAGGCACTTGTTCTCACCCTTCTGTGTTTCATATATATATATATACGAAAACGTAATGGTCTGGCACTCATGTACAAAGATAGCTGTGCCCGGTGCCCTCACAGACAAGGTTAGTAACAGAAACACAAGTGCGGCACTCAGGGCTAAACTCAATGAAGAAACTACAACACAGCAGGTTGCATACAGCGTTTCAATCCTATTATGATTTTCGTCAGATATATATGTATATAAATATATATATATATATATACATCATACTTGTCTACTTTTTTATCTCCTCTCCAAGAGAATCCCAGAGAGAATATGCTGCTGGCTCATTCGGGAGACGGGGCCAGGCTTGCACAACATTAGGAGTGCACTCCTTTCAACAATATTAATATAATTTGAGATAAATGGTATAAATTAAGCTTCTCTATCCTGCCTAGGAGTAGATCAGCTTACGCTATTTCCTTGAGCATACGTTGAGGGGCTATATGTAGAACCTGCTAATGGGAAGTAAAGTTAAGATCTGTTTATTAGATTCTGCTTAATTTGTGCACATTGGAAATATTATATAATCTCTTGTGTGACAGCCATTAGAGCACAGTCTAATTCTAGATAAGTACAGACATACTCGCTGACTCTCCCACAATGGCCAGGAGACTCCCGAAAATCAGGCGGTGCTCCCGGCCACCCGCAAGAGAGGGCAAATCTCCAAGTCCCCCAATCAAATGCCCTTGTGGGCTGCTTTATGTAGGTAAAACTACTAGAACGTTTAAAGAGCGGATGGCTCTCCACCGCTCTTCAATAAGGCTAGCGTTGGAGGGCCAAAACTCTGACTTGCCAGTACCCAGACATTTCATACAGCATCGCCATAACTTGGCATGACTTAAATACAAGATGATTGATTGGGTTGCACCTAGGCTGAGAGGTGGTGATCGGGGCAGAACGCTGCTGCAAAAGGAATCCTTCTGGATACATGAACTACAGACTATATCTCCGGCTTAATGAACAACTGTCGTTAGCTTGTTGCATTTAATAGTCCTCCTCTGAATATAGCCTCGTTCTTTTTACAGGTTTTTCTAAAAGTATTAAGCCTCTCTCATTTTCACCTATACTGATATGGAGGCCACATGTTTACAAGATGGTACTTGATTGCTGTCATTTACTCCGCAGATTTTCTACACTTTGTTTTTTATTTATCCTGTCTCCTTGGTGATGGGCTTCACACAGACTGTTTCCAGCCCTGCCCCACCCCGAGGCTGTCGTGATGCCAGCGCTAGGTGCGTATTGATGATGTCATTGCGCCTCCAACAGCGGTGGCTGGCTTGCTGTACAGGGTGATCCTCCGGTATAAAGGTATATTTTTTACATTTGTGTGGTGTTCCTGATGAAATTATGTTTATTATGAAACGTTGAAACTGACACTATAGTGTCTGCCTGGTTATTTATTTTATCATCAAGACTCTTGGAGTGCCACTCTTATTGGGAGATTTGTGTTACTAGTTGGGATAGGCACCCGGAGCTGATGCACCTGTATTTAGCGGAGTTCCAGCTGTTTCTTATTGGATATACTGTATATATATATATATATATATATATATATATATATTGTCAAAACTGGATTATTAGCTGAGACAAGATCAGTTTAAAATTGAAGCGTGCGCGACGCCATCTTGCAAATGGCAGCTAGACTCCATTTTAGAAACAAGAATCTGCTAGACACCATTTTATGACCAGCGTCATTTCAAGTTACTACTCAGGAGCTAAGAACAGATGGCAATGTTAATCTACCAAGGGCAACAGAAAAAAAACCAAGCTTTCTGAGTAAAAGTAAATAGAAATAGACAATGGGTATTTTTACATACAAATTGGGAATCCCTGGATGCAGATAAAGTAAAGTTGTGACAATTGTAATATAATCCATGCATTGGTATACACAAATGGATCTGTTTGAACTCTAGACAGGATGGTCCCAAAAACTTCACAGCTTGAGGTGATAATTTCACACAAGAGTCTAGGAGGACAAAAGAGGTATCTTTCCTTTGAACACAGGAAAGATGGGGGGGGGCTTGCTGACAGGACATGTAGAACTACTTAGCTCACAATGCCACGCTGCTAAAATATTAGAATCAAATGCACCCATCTCCATACACATATTAATGTCTTTATATCAAACCCCGAATACCCACACATTTCATATTCATACATAAGGTTCAATAAGCTTTAAAGTGGGGATGTGCAGGCTCGGTTCTACTCGGTTCCGTTCGGTTTTTTTTACCGAATCTTATTGGCTATCCAAAACTCGTGACAGCTGAAACCCAATAAGATTCTGGAAAAAAAACCGAACGGAACCGAGTAGAACCGAGCCTGCACATCCCTACTTTAAAGTGTATGATTCAAGAAGGTTCAGTTAGTTTAAATGCTAAGAAATAAAGATATTTGTTAACTAAGGAATTATACAAGATAAACACGTCATTCTTGGAGTTGTTCTGATGCGTACTATTTCCACAGTTTCCCGGTGCTATCGGTGAGGAGATCGCATCATGCATTCTCGAGTTATGGACCGCAGAACCTACAAGCAACCAAAATGTATATTTTAGATTCAACTGTTAGGATGCTGACGAAGGCGTGAGGAGGAAGACCCCTAGCTGTTAGAGGCAGGGAAAGTCTGTTTGAACCAGCCTGTTAGATGCACTGTAAGAGATGCTTCACCTCTGAGAACCAATGACATCAGCAACAGACATACCTTTTGTCTTGTTTATACTGGGGGGGTATAAGTATGGGTGCACGGATACTATTTGAGAGTCTTCGTGCTGAATGACGAGGGGTCTCTTGCTGAAGCCTATCTCTGGGTCCAGAAGCGCCTGCGTACGTATACTGTACTTGTGGTCTGTATGATTTACTTTTGCACCTAAATTGTGTCTTGATCAATTGCGTGTAACTGTCTGAACTTTTACCTGAATATCACTTGTGCTTTGGAAACACAAGTTCTATGTCTAAGTCTTTATTTATGGTGTGACTGCGTACGCAAACTAGCGTCAACCTTAGAAGGTATAAGAAGGTGTGTACAGAGGTTCTGATCCAATATTGTTAGTTGGGGGCTTGTAGGTTTATCACGTTATCTGATACACGGTAACACTCGGTCAGTTCTCTCTCAGCAAAAGGGTGGAGGCGCCTTTTGAGAGACGCATTAGTCTTTCATTACCACAGTGTTGCTGAGAGCGTACTACCGGTTATTGTGTAGAGGAAGCGTTGATCAGAATCCAGGGACAAGAGAGGAAAAAAAGTTTTTTTTTCCTCTGTTGATAGAACCTTACGTTTAGAGGGGTGCCGCAGTATTGAGTACGCGGCTGAGACGCATTTTTGCGTACGCAGTTAAAAAGTCATTATACGGTTGTGTGGTAGTCGCATTAATGTGTATGCGGATGGTCGCACAATAACGTATACGCACTTCCAGTTCTGCTGCCACGTGTTTGAACAAAGCCATTGAGGTTTAAATTTTTTTTCTATTACCAATATCTGGGTTAAACGTGTATTTTTCTGCGCATGAGAAAAGTGTGTAACAGTGAATACTTGTTGAACAAAGTTAAGGGTATCGTATGATCCTTAAGGGCTAGGTGCAAGGGTTAGCCTAGTCGCTCGGTAAGCAGCTTTACCGTTCTATACACAGTAGTAGGTGTACATGTTGTCTTTGTTGTATAGAGGTGAGACTGGCCGACATATAAACTCTCATAGGTCTGGAAGTTACCTTACTAAAGCTTATCCGGGTGTGGAAGTGGCCGATTTCAAATCTTATCCAGGTGTGGAAGTTGCCTTACTAAATCTTATCCAGGTGTGTGGGCGCCTCCGACTTAAAATTGTCCACAGGTAAGTGAAAGTATCTTGATTGTCTTTCACCAGTTTAAATTTTTATCGAAAAGCGTAGGAGTTGTCTCAGAATGGGAGCCACGCAAACAGTAGAGATGTTAGGCAATGATGTGCTGCTAATGGAGGCTCCGATTGGATCGGCCCGTCGTATTATGCATACTAAGTACGGTACTTATGCAATAAGGTATTGTGATTTATGGTTTAATATGACGAGGAAGAGTGTTAGACCGTTTCCCAGAATTGGTAGTTTTGACAAAAGTGTGTTAGACAATGTCCAGGATCACATCAGTATGGTGCGATCCCGAGAGAAAAATATTAAGTATTTTGAATGTTTAAAACTATGGCAGCATGAAGGGGATGCTTGGCTTAAGAATGTGCAAACGACGCAAACTAGCGTTGCGAGCGCATTGCCAGAAAATACGTCCGCGACGCTGAGTTGCAATACGGGCGAGACGCAAATTGGCGCACACGTGTGGCAAGGTAGCATCGTGGAGAGTATTGCCAGCAGTTCACGCTCACCTCCCCCACCTTATGTGGATGGAGGTGCAAGTACAGTTACCAAAAATACCCATAAAAATGTAACAAGTAATTTGTACCCCCTCTTAAGTAACCATAAAGAAAATGTTTATGATGTAGATGATGAGCCTATTGTAATGTCTGCCATTTCCCATGCTGTGCAAATGATAGATGCTGCCTCACCAAAATCATGGGTGGTACCGCCATCTCCATCGGTAACAGCAAGGGAAGTGTTAATACACTCTGCACCTATTGAGGAAGTTGTTAATACCATATGTAGCAGCAGCAGATTAAACCCCCAGCCAGGTAACCAGGTCAGAGGTAGCAACGCTGCCAGTCTGCATCCCATTCGGACAATAACTGTTCCGAATGGAAATGCGGATGCAAACGGTGTAATGCCCACGAGGAAAGTAGTAATGCATTGTCCATGGACAAGAGCAGAACTAAATTCCATCATAAAGGATTTCCCTGATCCAAATAAGGAATTAGCCAAATATCAAAGATTTTTGAGAAATTTGGGTAGTTCTCATGAGCCCACTAATAAAGATTGGCGTGTGGTATTAAGGGCCTGTCTACCACACAATACCGACGTGACAAAATTTATCACGGATTGTGTATTGGATGGCGACGTTCCCTTAACAGACCAAGTAAACCAAGGTAACATTTCCCGCATTGTGACTCAATTGGGTGTATATTTTCCAGTAGTAGTTAACTGGAACAAAATCTTCACAATCAAACAAAAGGAGAGTGAAACTGCAGAAGACTATTGCGACAGGGCTCTGCAGGCAATCGCCCAATACACTGGGATAGAAGATATTAAAGATAGCATTCACCAGAGGGGAATGATAGTCACGATATTGATGGACGGTTTAAAAGAGAATTTAAAAACTCGGGTTCAGACCTCACAGCCTGGCTGGAGGGGACTCACAATAGATAACCTCATAGAGTCTGCCATAGAACATGACAAAAACATCTCAAAAAAGAGGGAGACCCAGAGCGAAAAATTAATGGCTGTCAGTATACAAGCTCTGGAGGGAATGACGGTAACATCACAGCCAACCAATCACGCTTGCACTTGCACACACACTCATGTCAGAACAAGTTGCTCTCACTAACCCCACTCAACAAAAACACAACTCTATCCCACTAACCCAATGCAACCACAGGTCCCAGGATATCCACCTACTTCTTATCCCCCACAATACCCTTACCCTCCCTATCCTTACCCATATCCACCACCTTTACCCTCTGCTCAAACTTCACAACAAGACATGCTTTCACCTGAATCACGGACATGTTTTAATTGCAAACAAACAGCACACTTAAGTAGAAACTGCACAGTAAAAAGAGTATGGACCCCACATCAGGGTAAACCTAGATATCCCCATAAGGGATATGCACAGAGGCCAGCAAATGTTCAGCAAGCACCAGCTCCAATTGTAGCCGTAAATGCTTTATTGGAGAATGGTAGCCAACGTTAGGGGTCAGGTCATACCTGTAGTCTACAGATAGTCAGGTTAACGGGAAGTACTAGGGAAGAACCGGTCTTGATGGTTGATGTATTGGGCCGTTGCATACCAGACATTCTTTTCTCCTGGCTGCCACGGCTCCTACTAACCTGCTGGGCAGAGACTTGTTATGTAAAATGGGATGTGTCATATATTGCACCCCTGATGGTGTATATTTAGATATCCCAGAGAGAATGGTATACGAGGTGCGGGATATGTTAGACACTCCTCAAAGGATAATGTATCACTCTACCGTTTTAAATGAAACTCCATCACAAGTAGATGAAATGTTGTCCCTAATTCCAGATTCCCTTTGGACTAAAGATGGACAGGACACTGGATTAATGGCAAACGTAAGCCCAGTAATGGTAAATTTAAAAAGCTGAAGGCAAGCTCCAAAAATTCCCCAGTACCCACTAAAACAGGAGGTAGAACTAGGGGTTTTCCCAATAATTGAGCGGTTATTACAGCAGGGAATCTTAGTTCGTACAGCAAGTTTAGCCAACAGTACCATTTTTCCAGTGAAAAAGGCTGGTGGGAGGGGTTATAGGCTGGTACAAGACCTTAGAGGGGTTAATAAGGTGGTAGAGAGCCAATTTCCCGTAGTGCCAAATCCAGCTGTCATCCTTATGCAAATTCCACCAAATGCAACCCATTTCACTGTCATTGACTTCTGTTCTGCTTTCTTCTCTGTGCCTCTCCACCCTGACTGTCAGTATCTATTTGCATTCACATACAGAGGTGTGCAATATACATGGACACGATTGCCCCAAGGTTTCATAGACAGCCCCAGTATTTTCTCCCAGGCATTGCATGACTGTTTACAAGCTTTTCAACCTGCCAATGGATCAGTTCTAATTCAATATGTGGATGATTTATTGCTATGTTCTGACTCTTTTATGTCATGTGTGAATGATACTAAACTTTTGTTACTTCATCTCTCGCATACAGGACACAAAGTGGCTAAGGACAAGTTACAGCCGTGCCAGCCCAGAGTAAAATATTTGGGACACTGCCTAACCCAGGGGTTACGACATCTCACAAATAATAGAATCCAGGCCATACAAAACATGACACTGCCGCAGAATCAACAGCAAATTCGTACCTTCTTGGGAATGTGTGGATATTGCCGAATGTGGATCCCAGGTTTTTCTATTTTGGCCTTGCCTTTACAGGAACTAGTCTCTTCCTCAAAACCCGATCACGTCATACACACTGAGGAATCAGAACAGGCTTTTCTTAATCTTAAGGATAGTCTGACAAAAGCTCCTGCATTGGGAATACCCGATTATGAAAAACCTTTTGATTTATATTGTACGGAAGCCGATGGTTGTGCTGCAGGTGTCCTTACACAAAAACATGGTGATGCCAGTAGGCCCGTAGCATACTACAGTGCCCAATTAGACACTGTAGCAAGATCACTCCCTACCTGTTTGAGAAGTGTAGCAGCTACTGCTTTATTGGTGAGAAAAAGTGAGGACGTAGTATTGGGCCATGATATGATTGTCTACACTCCCCATGCTGTATCTGCTCTGTTGAACTCAGCTCAAACCAGACATGTCTCCTCGGCTAGGTTCACTAAATGGGGATAGCTTTAATCGCTCCTGCAAATATTACAGTTAAACGTTGCAGTACGCTGAATCCAGCAACATACCTGCCATATGTACAACATGATGTACAAAGGGTGGAAGGAGAGGAGTTGCTGGCGGGAGGTGAGTTCAGCAGACATGATGATACTCACGATTGTATGACATATATGAATCAGACCTTTACTGCTAGACCTGACATACATGACACACCTTTAGAGAATGTGGATGTAACTTTCTATATGGATGGGAGTTGTCATAGACAAACAGACACAGGTGAATTATGTACAGGTTATGCTGTTGTAAATGACACAGACATCATGGAAGCTAAACCTCTCGGTCCTCCTCACTCAGCCCAGGTGGCAGAGTTAGTAGCACTGACTAGAGCATGTGAACGGGCAGCAGGCAAATCTGCAAACATTTACACTGACTCGAGGTACGCGTTCGGGGTGGTGCATGATTTTGGGGCTCTATGGCGACTGAGAAATTTTTTGACAGCAGCAGGCACACCAGTTGCACATTCCTGACACATAAAACATCTTTTAGAAGCAATCCAACTGCCCAAAGCAGTGGCAGTAATTAAATGCAAAGCCCACACATGTGAGGATGACCCGGTGTCACTGGGCAACAACAGAGCTGACGAAGCTGCAAAATGGGCAGCAGGTTTAAAAATGTTTCACCCAATTGAAACAATTATGTCATTCCAAACTATTGATATGCTGAAACTAATTGAGATGCAAAATTTGTGTTCACTCCAGGAAAAATCCATTTGGAAGTCCAAGGGGTGTGGGCAAGAGTCCTCCGGGCTCTGGAGGGACGGACATGGTAAGCCAGTAGCCCCCAAGGCATATTACCCCAGCCTGGCTGAGGCAGCACATGGTCTGACTCATCTGGGTAAACAGGGCATGTGCAAGTTGGTGAGGGCATACTGGTGCGCACCAGGGTTTTCTTCACAAGCAGAGAAGATAGCAATGTCCTGTCTGACCTGCTTGAGAAAGAACATATGGAAAGCGATCCCTACCGAACCGTCCCCATTCCACCGACTGATGGACCTTTCCAGGTGATACAAATTGATTTCATCCAATTACCACCCTGCAGGAACCTTAAGTATGTATTAGTGTGCACAGACGTATTCTCTAACTGGGTTGAGGCCTACCCAGCGGCCACTAATACTGCTGCGTTTACTGCCAAGAAAATAGTTCAGGAATTTGTATGCAGGTACGGTATCTATAGAATCATCGAGAGTGACAGGGGTACCCATTTCACAGGTGATGTTTTCCAAAATATGTGTAAGCTGATGAATATTAATAGCCGACTTCACACCCCCTACCAACCGCAAGCCAGTGCCAAGGTAGAGATGATGAATGGGATTATTAAAAATAAGCTAAGTAAAATCATGGCGGAGACTGGACTAGGATGGCCAGAAGCTTTACCTTTGGTCCTACATAGTATAAGGACCACTCCTAGATTTCCTCTGAATCTGTCCCCATTTGAAATAGTGTTTGGTAGACAACCTCATTTGATTATAAGTCCACAGGAAGATCTAAAGGGTAACAACGAGGTAACTGTGAAGTATCTTATATCAATGAGTAAGCAGTTAAAGCAACAGCAGCAGAAACTGAAATTGTTGTCCCATGATATGCCTGAAATGAACTGCCATGATGTTGAACCAGGAGAATATGTAATGATCCGAAATTTCTTACGTTCAGGTTGTTTGACTGATCGGTGGGAAGGTCCGTACCAGGTGCTGCTGACGAGTACTACATCTTTGAAGGTGGCTGAGAGAGATACCTGGGTCCATTCCACTCACTGCAAAAGGTCAATCAACCGGTGGAGAAACAAGTCGGAGACAAAGCTGATAGTGTGGATCTGTCGCTCGCGAGCTTGTTCCGGGAGGATTGAAAAGGTCGTAGTGAGATACTTGAACTGAGGTGAAATTTGCAGGTCTTGTTGTGACAATGGACGGGCCTGCTGTGTTCATTTTCATATTCTCTTTCAGAGTGTTCACCATCCTGGTCGTTTCGGGAATATCCAGTTTCTGTGATGGGGGACCGATTGAGGAAAGTGGAACTGATGGCAGTGCTGATGGAGTGGAGAAAGGAGGAGTGCAATGCCAATCAGGGGAGTGTCTTTCCAATCTTAGTACTGTTATTGTTAAAAGAGCTGTCATTCCGTATACTCGGGGAAGGTGTGGAGGGTTATCGTCTGAGGATTCCTGTATTTGTGAGCTTTGTGGGTCCCTAGTTGATGAGAACTGTATCCAACGGTGCCAACCTAAATATAATCCGTACTGGGGTGGGTATCCTCTAGAGGATTATCATAGCATGGTAGGCAAAGTGTTAAATCAAACTGATTGCTGGGTGTGTTCACATGTGCCACAGGGACAGCATAATGTAGGGTTGGTGCCATTTCCGCTGAATACCACGGAAATTTTAGAATTACCAAAAGGGAAAACATTGGATGGAAAATTCCTCTCATCCAAACCACCTCATTTCAAACTCTATCAATTCCAAGTAGATAGATCACTGTTGTGTTTAAACATAACCAACCCCAATAAACCCGGAGGTTTGGAAGTGACGGGGAATAATCAGACGATGACCTTCTCACAAAGAGCTGATAATGAGTCCATAAACTATGATCTGTTACGCTCAATTAAATCCAGTGGGAAACATTTTAGGTACCGGTATACATTGAGTTCCACCAAAGAAATGATTGGTAAAGTACCAGATGGTTATTGTGCTAAAAATAATACAACCAGAAACTTGCATATACCAGATGGAAGAGCCTGAGATAGCATTGTTTGCAAGAGAAATGTGTTTAATGATAATGATGCATACCATTCCTTATGTTCTCCCTGATAATGTATATTTTATATGTGGAAGAAAAGCGTACAAATGGCTCTCCTCGAGTTCCGAAGGTTTGTGTTATCTGGGAAGAGAAGTCCCAGAAGTTATGACCCTCACACATGTTGAAATGTTGGGAATACATAAAAACAAACCGTCACCATATCTTCACACACAATATGAACACAGAGGCAAGAGAAATATGATACCTGGTGATATGCATAAATCCGCTCAGTTAATCAGTGAGACAACTGGCTTCCAAGTTTTAGTCGGCCTGGATCCCACCAGAATTGCTAGGGGTACATTCAATTTTAGATATATCCAGGAACTTGCTAAATTAATAGATAATATCACCGAGATGTACACATTCAGGTACACAGGGCGAGAATTGCAAGCGTACAAGAAAGAACGAGTGCAACACAGGCTAGTGTTGAATTATTTAACTGCTGTTACTGGAGGGTATTGTGTAATGTTAGCCACCCAATTTGGAGTAAAATGTTGCACTTATGTCACCAATGATACCAGCGACCCTAAGGAGGTGATAGACCATAAGATGGATGAGATTCTGCAGCTAAAGTGGGAATTTCGTAAGAACCATAACGCATCAGTGGCTGAAGCAGGGGAAAAGATAGAAGGATGGGAGTCATGGCTGAACCCAGTGAAATGGTTCTCAGGTCTAGGGGAATGGGTCCAGGAAGTGATCGCCAGCATAGGCAAATTCTTGATCCTTATACTGATTGTCATCATAGTAATTGGCATATGCGTCCGGTGTGTTCCTATTGTGTTGAAGTGTGGAAAATGTAAAAACAGGGTGAAACGAAAGAATGAAACTTTGAGGGTGGTCAGAAATGATAATGTGCATTACAACCCTGAGCTAGGAAGTACCATCATTTAGATGTATAATATTTAGACATGCATAGAATATATTATTGAAATGTTATTTATAGAACACCTCAGACAATGTAAAGTCTCAAATTCCCCTTCAAGACTGCTGTTATAAGACTAGTGCATTCCCACACCTGTCACATGATCTTCCAAGATCCACGGTGTGCGTATAATAGTAGTTTTATGTCCCCACCTAGAGACACATTATTGATGGATTAAGAACCACCTTGTGCCATCCCATAATAACACTAAATAATATGTAAATGTAAGCATAAATTAAATTTACATAGCAGATTGTGATAGCATGTTGTTCGCTATCAAAGGGTGGACTGTCAAAACTGGATTATTAGCTGAGATAAGATCAGTTTAAAATTGAAGCGTGCGTGACGCCATCTTGCAAATGGCAGCTAGACTCCATTTTAGAAACAAGAATCTGCTAGACACCATTTTATGACCAGCGTCATTTCAAGTTACCACTCAGGAGCTAAGAACAGATGGCAATGTTAATCTACCAAGGGCAACAGAAAAAAAAACAAGCTTTCTGAGTAAAAGTAAATAGAAATAGACAATGGGTATTTTTACATACAAATTGGGAATCTCTGGATGCAGATAAAGTAAAGTTGTGACAATTGTAATATAATCCATGCATTGGTATACACAATTGGATCTGTTTGAACTCTAGACAGGATGGTCCCAAAAACTTCACTGTTTGAGGTGATAATACATTTGCATTTCACACAAGAGTCTAGGAGGACAAAAGAGGTATCTTTCCTTTGAACACAGGAAAGATGGGGGGGGCTTGCTGAAAGGACATGTAGAACTACTTAGCTCAGCATGCCACGCTGCTAAAATATTAGAATCAAATGCACCCATCTCCATACACATATTAATATGTCTTTATATCAAACCCCGAATACCCACACATTTCATATTCATACATAAGGTTCAATAAGCTTTAAAGTGTATGATTCAAGAAGGTTCAGTTAGTTTAAATGCTAAGAAATAAAGATATTTGTTAACTACGGAATTATACAAGATAAACACGTCATTCTTGGAGTTGTTCTGATGCGTACTCTTTCCACAGTTTCCCGGTGCTATCGGTGAGGAGATCGCATCATGCATTCTCGAGTTATGGACCGCAGAACCTACAAGCAACCAAAATGTATATTTTAGATTCAACTGTTAGGATGCTGACGAAAGCGTGTGGAGGAAGACCCCTAGCTGTTAGAGGCAGGGAAAGTCTGTTTGAACCAGCCTGTTAGATGCACTGTAACAGATGCTTCACCTCTGAGAACCAATGACATCAGCAACAGACATACCTTTTGTCTTGTTTATACTGGGGGGGTATAAGTATGGGTGCACGGACACTATTTGAGAGTCTTCGTGCTGAATGCTGAATGACGAGGGGTCTCTTGCTGAAGCCTATCTCTGGGTCCAGAAGCGCCTGCGTACGTATACTGTACTTGTGGTCTGTATGATTTACTTTTGCGCCTAAATTGTGTCTTGATCAATTGCGTGTAACTGAACTTTTACCTGAATATCACTTGTGCTTTGGAAACACAAGTTCTATGTCTTATACCTTCTAAGGTTGACGCAAACTAGCGTCAACCTTAGAAGGTATAAGAAGGTGTGTACAGAGGTTCTGATCCAATATTGTTAATATATATATATATATAAATAATAGCATGAAATAATGCAGAGGTTCTCAAACACCGCTGTTACAGTCCACATTTTAAGGCTATCCATGGTTGAGCACAGGTGACTTGATTAGTACATTTTGATTTACCCAACTGAAATCAAGCATGGCTATCCTTAAAACCTGATAATTATAATCCTGGTGCGCAATAAAGCAGGCTATGAGTACCAAAAGAAAAGGAAAACACCTATAGTCCTGAATGCAAGATATAATAAAGCAACTATTCAAATGGATTCACTGGTGCTTAAGTAATAAATACATTAACCACACCGCCTTTTTGTGTTATCTTTTGACGTTTTGTGCGTCTTCAGTCTCGAAGGTTTGGTACATATAATTAAAGAGACTATCCAAAAACATATTGTGTAATACAGTTAAGACATATATGTTCTCAAGAAAATTTAATTAAAGTCCTCTTTTTTTAAATTGTACTCTATGGTTAATGGCTATGCCCCCTCTACATAGCACTCACAAGGAATGTACAGAATCATGCACATCAGAAAAGCCATTTCTTTTAATTCTATACCCCCATCGACATTTGTGTGTTGTTGGGGAAGCCAATGAGATGTATTTTTTCTGTTTACTTCAGGCCACCTCCAAGTCACCCCCCAGGAATGGCCAGCACCTTCTGTGGTAGCCAAGGCAACAGCAGGCTAATTTCTGCTAGCCCAGCTGACAACTGTGGGCCTGATTCAGCTTGGGTCGCAGTTACTAATACGCACGCAATCGGCCGATTGTTGCGTTCTGCACATGCATATGAATTGTAGTGCGCGAGCCAGCCACTGCGATCGGCACAGTGATCGCAGTGACTACGCAGATCCATCACAGAGTGATTGACAGGAAGTGCCATTTGTGGGTAGTGACGGGGGGGGGGGGTCGGAGAAAAGCAGGCGTGCCAGTGCGTTAGAACGCCGTTGCATGGCCGTGCATAAATTATCCACTGAGATGCCCTACGCAGCCTGAGGCCTCATAGCGTGCACTGAAGTTAGTAATTCCTGAGTAAGGTCTGACCTTGTGCAGGTGTGCGTGAGGCTGCGATGGTACTCAATTGTACCAATGTTTTCGCAGTCTTCCTAAACACTATGGATGTGTGTAATGTAAATAGGGCGTCCTTATGTAGTGCGGCATAGCGATCGCAATTAATTAGCATACTATCGCATTTGAACTGGGTGCGTATTAGCAGCTGCGACTGCTGTAGAGATTGTAGATCCTTGCTGAATCAAGCTCTGAGCCCGCTAGTTCCTGTGTAGGAACGCCTATCGTCCTCACCTGATAACAGAAGGCTTCTAACTCAAGACTTTCAGCTTTTGAAAACTTTAGATTTAGGAAGCTAATACCTTTCAGGTATCTTAGAATGCGAAAATCGATCCTCATAGAAGTTTCCTGTCTGGGGCTAAATCACACATTTACTAATACTTAAAAAAAAAAAAAAATATTGTCTGTTAGTAAATGTGTGATTTAGCCCCAGAAACGCAATATTTCGATTGAAATCACCATTTAGTAAATATACCCCGTAGCCTTTACTATTTTTACACTCTTGTCAATTGGCGTGCTGACAGGTTTAGCGTCTGTCATATTAAAATTGATGCCCCTTAATGGGCTCGATTCAATTCAGCACGATGTCGGTGGGAGCTCCCGACGCTATTCAAGTCACTGCGCTGTTTGGTCCGACAGTTGCCAGTTAAGTCGGAGAATGCCAGTTCTTGCAACATTACATGAGCCGCGCGCTGTTAGCGCCGTGCTGAGCAGAAAAACAGCCGTGCGGCTGGCCCTTTTGTTGGATTTCTCCTCGCACCCTCAGGGGGGTGCGAGAAGAAATCCATTAGTTGGGCCAAACAGCGCGGTGAATTGAATAGCCCCTGGAGCTCCCTCCCGGGGCTTTTTAGCCATCGCGCTGAATTGAATTGAGACCATTGTATCCGTGTTGGTCAATAATAAAATTCCAGCATTAAAATCTAGTATAATCCTCAGACCCAACAATTGGGCAGGCCCAAGGTCTTTTAGTTTGAACCTGTCACTTAGCAACATCTTCACTTTGACTGTCTGGCTCTCCTGCCCAACAAGCAACAACTCATCCATGTAAATAACTATGATGAATACGCTTTTCTCCTTCCATTTGTAGTATAAACAGTGATCTTCTTTGAAACGTACACAGTCAAGCTCTAATAATACACTGTTATGCTTGATGTACCAGCAGCGTCCACTTTGCTTTAGACCATACAATGATTTCATTAACAGACATACTTCTCTTCTGGAAATCCATTAGTATTGTAGTGGTCAGGTGGCTCCATGTAGATTCCCTCAGCTAGCTCACAGTTTGAGACGGTTGAATCAAAGTCCAGTTGGTACAGCAGTAAATCAAACATATCTTGCAACAGGTGAAAATATCTCCCCATAGTCAATGCCTGGTTTCTGGGTGTAACCCTTGGCAACAAGTTGGGCTTTGTAGCAAGCAAGACTTCCATTGGTGTTTAATTTATTGCAGAAGACCCACTTTTTTTTTACTGTTTTGCAGCTATACGACCTATCCACAATAGTCCAACTGTCATTGTTGCCCAAAGCTGTTAGCGCTGTATCTATGGCTGATTTCCACTTGTCCCAATCGCTACTTTACTTTGCTTATTGTATAGATTAAGGTTCACAGCAGACAAAGTTTTCAAATTCCTCACTGTATCTTTTAAGAGGCTTTCCTTTGTTGCTCTTCATAAAGCTCCTGTTCTGTGATTGATCAGGTGTATCTGTGATTTCAAACTCTGGCATGCTTCCAGCTGTCGGCACATCCAGCATTGCAAGTTTTTGTGGTGTTGTAGTGCGTAGCTTGTCTTTGATTAAAGTTGTTTCATGAAAAACTATATCTCTTGACTTCACAAGCTTCTGATGGTCAATGTTCCACCTCTGCTTTTTTTGACAATATCCAAGTTCAATACATGAGATGGATCTAGTGTGCATCTCTTTTCTTTAGGGATATAGGCATTTTCTTTGCATCCAAACACAAGGAGATGCCTGACACTTAATCTTTTACTGGACCACACCTCCAATGATGTCTTGTTTCTGACTGCCACAGTAAGTGCTCGATATTTGAGGTATACCATAGGTAGGACTGCTTCTGCCCAGAATCTCTTATCCAGACCTGCATCACTTAACATAGTCCATCCTTTCTGTTTCCCTTTCACTCAAGACATTTTGCTCAGGTATGCCATTCCTCTCTAGAAAGATAGCTTGAACTCTGGCCCTGATTCAGAGCCGGTCGCTTTTTTATTTTTTAGAACGGCCTCCTGGCTGCTCACATAGCTGTGGGTGACCATCCACAGCTACAGCGAGCGGCCATGATGATTGTCGTGATGGTCAAGACTATCGCGACCATTTGGCTTGCGACTAGACCCTTGTGGTAGGGTCTCATGGCCGCAAGCCCCAGAGAGCTTTCGGCTCAAACAGAGTTGAAAGCTCTCCCACTGACATCACTTGTGATGTCAGTGTGGCCGCCCCCAGATGGTAGGCGTTCTCATTGGAATGCCTCCGTCTGAGCAGCCACCCCCCCGGCCCGCCCACCAAAGGGGGCGTGCTGTCACTCAACATCGACAGCACGACCCCTTTGGTACGAGACCCGGAGCGACGGAGTGCCCGTCGCTATCCGGGTCTCATGCATGCGCACGACAGAGCCGGCTCCATTGTGCGCATGCGCTCTGGGCCCCCATTGACCCGGTTGCGAGCACTCAGCGCTTATGACCGGGTTTGAATCAGGCCCTCTGTTCTCTTATGCTCCACTATTATCAGACCACTTTTATTTTACAGCCTGTTTGAGTTTCCACTAGATTCTTGTACTCTGCAAACTTACTTGTAACTTCAATCTTGGTGGCATATTTAATTGCAGGTGAAGTTGTCAAAAACTCACACAGCTTTTTTCCTGCAGATGTGAGCTTTTGGTCTTCAATTGGGTGCATGATTTTTATTTTTCACACGGCACTTTCTGAGCATCTTCTGAGCTAGTCCACTTTTTCCTAAAATCTTTATTATAAGGAAAAACTGTTGGGACCTGCTTCAGAACCCCTTGGTCACCCCTCCTAAATTAGAAGTTTCCAATTAGCTCAATTAGTCCATAATATTCACCTTCTGGCAGCACTTTCCTCCTTCTCCACTTCCCCAACATGCAGAAGTCATCTTCCTCCGTCTTCTACAGAAGTGTGTGTGACCCCTGTCAGTGTGTGACTCACTGTCAGTAGTGTGTGTGAAACCTACCTCTGTGTGTGTGACCTTTGCTACAGTGTGTCCCCTGTGTGTGTGAGACCCTTGTCATGGTGTGTGCCCCCTGTGTGTGTGGGACCCTCTTTCATGGTGTGTGTCCCCTGTGTGTGTATGATCCCTGTCATGGTGTGTGTCCCCTGTGTGTGTGAGGCCCCTGTAGGTGTGAGACCTCTGTCATGGTGTGTGTAAGACCATGTCATGGTGTGTGGAGTCTGTGTGTGTGAGACTCCTGTCACAGTGTGTGTTTCCTGTGTGTGTGAGAACCCTGTCACGGTGGTTTCCCGGAACTGTACATGCATCATCAGTAGCGGTTACCACACATTGACTCTATTTCCATTGGTCCCAACATGTCTGTGAGGACTTGTTTCAATGTTGCTGTTGCTCTGGAGGCTGACTATGGAAAGGGACAATGTGTTTGCTTTACCATTCACCAATATTTTCGTTTCCTATGTGACCCAGTCTCCTATGCCATAGTTCCATAGACTGCTTGGAAACTGAAGCAGCCATCGCACAACACTCCTTAGTGTCTAGTATATACAGTTGTTGGCACTGGGTTGCTGCTGCAATTACAGTCCTTATTTAATTGTACACAACACACATTCCCTCTGTGAATAGGACCTTGTATCACTTCTTTTACATCACACTAATGGTAATTAGATTGTTTCCTACACTAGTACATACAATACATCATTATGCTTGTGCTACCTGTTTCATCTTTGCTCCTCAAGTGCAAGTAGTTGTCCCGACTTTCATGGCATTTAAGGCTTTATCTCCTATTCCTCTGGAATTTACAGGCTCAGATGACTTTAGGGGCTTGAACCAACTCTCAATACAGCTAAAGTGCCTTGTGGCTCCTGAGTCCATGTACAAGTAATCTTTGTGGTGACTGCTATAATGTTGACACATTCTTCATGTCATGCTTGCTTGACGAAGTACCACGTGGTTCAATTGCTCTATATTCTGAGGCCTTATGGTCATATTTACCTACTCTCCTGGAAGGTGTGGGAGACTCCTGAAATTTTGAGTAGTCCCCCGCACCCCGGGAGAGTGGGTGGCTCTCCCACATCCCACCCACTTCTTAGTAAAGTGGGCAGGATGGAGAGATAATACAGGGAATTGCCAGTCCGTAGGGAGGGTACAGGGCTAAAATTAAGTGAATATCAACGTGATTCATGGCAAGTTGCCATGATGGTGATTGGACCTAATAACGGAAAAGAGCCTGATCCCACACCCAAAGTGTTCAGCTGCATCTCCTCTCAGGGCTTCTCGCAGAGTGAGAGAATTTTAAAGTAGGCAGGAATGCTTATGTCCCAACTTGTGACAGTTTTAGACTTTACACCCTTTGAAAGCAGAGTAGAATTCACAGTACAGTAGCTAGGCTTATACAATCCTGTTCCAGGTACCCTGCTAGCCAAATGCTGGTGCTACGTGGCAGCAACAGTGCCACCGAGGATCCTGCACCCTGGGTGGTGGCACTGCCCACTCATCCATAGTTACAGCCCTGCACAAAAGTGAGGGGACATTGGACTGTCTGTATTTATTTTAATGTTTTAATTGCATTGGTTAAACAGCACTTACATATGTTTTTGAATTTTCCCTCCACCGAATACTGGTGGACATTGCCAAAGTGGGAGGGGCAGAGGACATAGTACTGTGAAATGAGTAACATAGTGCAACAGAGATGGAGCTACAATGACATCATTCACAAACCATCCACTTCCCTTGGAAAGTGGGCAATTTTGCAAATGCTGGTCTACTGTTCACACTTGTAGGCCAGTATGTCTCATTGAAAGAATAGGACAAGGCCCGATCTCCACCAAACTTCTCAGATACGCCAAAAGCTGGGTACACTCCATACCATGGTGCGACCCAGCAATGGAACAGCATGGTGTCATTCATTCCATTATCCTATCTGCCGTGCAGAAGAGCAGATGGTATGATGTCATGAACGACCCTCGCAAATCACTGATCAGCCGTACACACTATATGATGTGTACGAGATGTCTTTCCTTTTTGCGTCTGAACAATATATAATGATATATTGGAGGCATAACTACCATAGCTGCAAGGGAGCCATCTTCCTTGTCAAAGTTACACGTGTTATATACATTTTCCACTTTTTTGTGGTACATTGGGGCCCTTAAAAACTTTTTCTATGGGGCCTTCAAATACCTACTTACGCCCCTGCATATAAGACCTCATTCAGAGCCGTTCGCAAAAAGCGAGCATTCGCTCTGAATGAGGACGGACGCTTTTTCTTTTTTCGGCCTCCTGGCCGCTCGCTACAGCTTTTGCGAGTGGCCAGATGATGGTCGCGTTGGTCATGACCATCGCGACCATCGGGCTTGCGACAAGACCCTTGTGGTAGGGTCTCGTCTGCCGCAAGCCCCAGTGAGCTTCCTGCTCTAATAGAGCAGGAAGCTCACTACTGACACCTCCGTTTGTCTAGCCACCCCCCCTCCCCGCCTACAAAACGGGGTGAGCTGTCAACATCGACAGCTGCCCTGCTTGTAGCGAGCCCCGGAGCGAGTGAATTTCTCACTCGCTGTGGGGCTTGCGCACGTGCGTGGGACGTGCAGTGCGTGCGCAGTTCCCCACCATCGACCCGCTTGCGAGTGCATAGCGCTTGCGAGCAGGTCTGAATGAGGGCCATAGTGTGTACCCAACTTAAATCTTCCAATCAGATCAATATGGCAACTGTTGTCCGCAGATTATTTGTTTTTATATGTAAAACCAAGTGTATTTGATTAAATGTAGGCAGGTATATAGTCAGAAAATGACATTAACACTTGCAGTTTCTTTAAAAGAGCCCTCCTGTGACGCCGGGCACACTGATTCTATACTAAATAAATATATTGTGAAACTTTGTTGAAATTGATGCATAATAAATATAAAATGTTTGCGGCACGGACACTAAACTGAACCACCAATTTGTCTTGTATGAAACCGAGACTCCAGTACACACATTATGACCAAAGTTGTTAAAAATTGCAAACTCAGAGTAAATGAATATAAAACAACATTTTTCTTTTTCTCCTTTCTCCGAGAGAGACGTGTCTGGACTTATATCAGGTCTTATGTCATCCAGTGGTGATCAAATGACTCCCTTATGACTACAGGAGCACCTTATCAATGTCACGCTTACTGTGCCTGCGGCTACCGCCTCTCCTGTGCAAGGCAGCTCGTCCTCAGAGCAGAATATGACTCGTGTGTCACAGATTCATCCAGCAGAAGAAGCAAAGTCATAAAACAGATTGTCGCTCACACATAAATATGACCTGTCACATGCCCGCAGGTCCTGATGGTGTGATAAAAATGTAATAGAATATTTATTAGGCGAATCCATTCTAGACCGACTTTACGGTTCACAGCTACCGGGAGGGAAAAAAAAGTAAACTAATTGCCAGCCAAAGTTCATTGATTTTAATTTAGTTCATACTGCCTAGCAATTTATTTACTTATAGTCCAATTTCAACACTATAAAAGAGGTTCAGTCTTATAATTAAGTCACAAGAACGTCGGTGAGGTGTAATTGAGAAACATAACATAGGCACATTGAAATTAGTATCTGTAATACAGTGTAACCGTTTGCAACTTTTGATTTTTCCCTTAATTATACTGAAAAAATCTAGATTTAAAGAAAAACTAGCATGGAAACATAAATCGTAATATTTTGTGTAAGATTGTGTATTAATCATTGCTGCAGTTTTTAATGAAAATAACCTCACTATGTACTAAAGGTGACTTGCAGGGACATCGGTAGTGATAACCGCTGTCCCCGTGAGATACATCTCCGGCATATTGAAGGAGTCTTTCGCATTTATGAAAGGGGTCTCCTATGCCTTCTATGGGGGGAATCTAACACTGCCCATGCGCACGGAGGGTGACGTCACTGAACGATATCGTTAACGATATCGTTCAGTGTGGATGCTCAATGTCGTTAACGGCATTCAGGGGTGTATCTAGTTATCCGAGCGCCCTTGGCAATGCAATGGACTGGCACCCCCCTCCCCCCATAATTTCTGAATAATTACACTATACATTAAATAAGTACGTAAAATGTTTCCCCAGCTACCCCCCTTCTGTCTCCCCAGCCAGCCCACATGTTTCATCAGCCAGCACCTCCGTCTGTCTCCCCAGCCATCCCCCTATACAGTGCCTCCAGTAGTTGCCCCCCCTATGTATTGCCCCCAGTAGTAATCCCCCCCTATGCTGCATTGCCCCCAGTAGTGGTCCCCCCTATACAGTGCCCCCAGTAGTAATCGCCCCTATGCTGCATTGCCCCCAGTAGTAGTCCCCCCTATACAGTGCCCCCAGTAGTAATCCCCCCTATGCTACATTGCCTCCAATAGTAGTCCCCCCTATACAGTGCCATGACGTCTCTCCCATCACTCGCTGCGGGGGGAGCCGGAAGGCGTAGCTCATGAGTGAGCTAAAGCCATCTCTCTCCATGGATGCAGCAGCCAATGAAAGTCTGTCTGACTCTCAATGGCTGGCTGCTATAACAAACACACAGCCGCTGCTGGCGGCTGTGTGTTTGTTACTGTGTAGGGCAGACCGCTCTCTCTGCGGTCTGCCCTACACTTGTGGGGCCCGGGGGACTAGCGGTGGGTGCAGCAGTGGCTATGGGCCCCTGCACCACAGCGGGCCCCGATGCAAGGCACCGGCTGCACCGCCACTAGTTCCGGTCCTGGTAGTCCCGGCCTGATTCCACCCCCTTGGCTGCTGGTGGCACTGCCGCACGATGCCCCCCTTTTTCGGGCTCCCCTGGTGAGTGCCATCCTGGCCAATGGGTATATACGCCCCTGACTTAGAAGCAGTTACAGTCACACAAGAATGATTATATCCTTTCTCAAAAGTGAGAAACTAACAGAGGCCCTTCTAATATATTATCAAAAAATATAGTTGAGGGGTGCTACCACTGACAACTGTATTATACATATAAACACAAAGAGAAAAGGAAAAAGAACTGTCATAGGTGGTGCACAATTGATTAAAACATAACTTTGAATACATTTTAGTTTAATATTAATAATATTATTATTATTAATATTAAACTATAATTTATTAAAAGTTATGTTTTAATCATTTGTGCACCACCTATGACAGTTCTTTTCCTTTTCTCTTTGTGTTTATATATATGCCCCTGACGACATTGAGCCCGGCACTGCAGGGCAAGCACTAGACGATATCGCTCATGGAGCATATCATGTAGTGGATACACGCCTTTAGTGTCTTTTTGTCTCTTTGGAAATATCCAGTGTTATTATTATTTAATTCCATTCAATGGCTTCTGTCCCGGTTATTTTGATGATCAGCTGGTTTCCATGCTAGCTTCCCTCTTGCTAAGTCATTATAATTTCTTTACCTTATATAGACTGTACAATATATAACTAGATATGTGTTGTCTTTATATATTGTATGTGGTTGTTATGGTTTGGATTTCTTTATGTACATGGATATTAAGTATGTCCTCTTTAATTTTTAATAAACTGTTACGCTACAAAGTAATACATATAATTAAGCAGTAGCGGAACAGGTCAGCACCATAGGTATTAGCAGTTTGCAAAAGTACATCTGAACATGCTTCATTTAAGCAACAAATAGGCTTCTGTTTTAGAATTAATACCTTCTTGTGACTATTATACAAAGCCCTGATGGAGCAACAATACAGAAAACAATTAGCCTAGTCTCAGGAGATTATCCTGCACAAAACTGCTGCAACCTTCTCTTAGTGAAAGTGATACTTCACAATGGACAGACCTTTCCACTGCTGAATTAGATTTTTGTACAACATTATTAAGTTCATTCAGTGACTTCCATTACCCATTGTTTTGCACTCTTGGGACATTTACATCTATCGGGTAATGGGATTTAAATATTGAATTGTGACACTGAAATCCATTAGCAAGACAAAGGCTATCAGAATTCCTATCTGCAGGATCTGGGGTAAGCTCCTGCATGCACGTCATATTTACATCAATATTATTCTTGTGTATATATATTATATATATATATATATACACAGTTCTGTAGTTGCAGGCACTTCACAGGTAACTGGCCGTGGTGCTCACAGTGAGAGATGAATAGAGAAGCAAGGCAGTGTCTCTCTCTGGACTTGACAAGGAACCATATTCGTCAAGACATCAACGTTTCGAGTTTAATAACAATTCGTCATCAGGACATACAGATAAAGTACAAAATTCTCACCTTTATATCCCTGCATCTACACGTGAGTTGCCGAACAGCCGCGCTTCCGGCCCACCACGCGACGTCCAACTCTCCCCAATGACGTCACGTGGGAGTCGGAGCGTTGTCCCGGCAACCACATGAGCAATACACATAACACCTGGTGTAACCAACAAAATTAAATCGCAGACAACAACTATAAAGAACATTACATACAGTAATTACATACAAGTTTAAAAACATAGGTGTTATGGTCCATATCATAATATTGGCTATATTAACCTATTTCAACCAACGTCTCAACTAATACCATATACCAATAAACAAGTGAATATAATATATGAATGCTTAAATTACAGCGATGTCATTACTATTGTGCTAATATACATATACCAGCACAAAAATCATTTATTTAAATAGTATATAAATAAGACCTTTGTTATTTAACTTATAAGTCTAATACCTATACTAAATAAAGATCACATATAAGCTGCAAAAGATAGTTGATCATTTAGGCCCTTAGGCTTCACCGTATCCAATAAATAGATCCATCTGGTCTCCAAACGCAACAATGCCTTATATCGGTCTCCTTCACGCGGGTTCTCTGGGACATGGTCTATTATCATGTGTCTCAGGTTGGCCATATTATGTTTATTTTCATAAAAATGTCTAGCCACTGGTTGTTCCGATGGCTTACCACTTAATACTGATCTAATTGCGGATCTATGTAAAGCCATTCGTTCCTTAAAGGGATGAATGGTCTTACCTATGTAATAGAGCCCGCAAGGGCATTTAATCAAATACACTACAAAGGAGCTAGAACATATGAGTGAATGTCTAATAATATATTTCCTGCCCGTATAAGGATGTGTAAAAAATTGGCCACAGATCATATGGCTGCACCTAATGCAGCCAATACATTTGCGGCAACCTGCACTTTTTGTTTGTACATTATTAGATTTGTTGACTAGCTCTGTAATGTCAGATTTAACTATATGGTCCCTGAGATTTTTGCCTCTCTTGAGACATGAGAGAATCCTAATTTGTTTAAAATTACTCCGTTCTCTATCTTGTTGAACAATGGGGCCATAAAGAACGTGTAGTTTGATTAATAATACCATTGGCCAATGTATTTTCTTATCTGTACTGTTTTTATTGGTCTTTTTCAACAATTCACTCCTACTTACAGCATTAACTCTCTGTCTGGCTTGTATTAGAGTTTCTGGAGCATATCCTCTATCCCTGAATTTGTCGCACATCTTGTTAAGATCCTCTTCTAATTTGTCCTGGTCACTGGTTATTCTTTTGACTCTAACTAGCTGTGAATACGGTAAACTATTCTACATAGCAATAGGGTGATGACTAGAAGCTACTAAAAGTGTGTTGCGATCTGTCGGTTTAGTAAAGATGTAAGTATTTAATTTGTTGCCATCTCTTTTGATGGTGACATCTAAGTAATTCACTTGTTCCAGACTTAACTGGAAGGTGAATTTTATAGGACACTCCTTACTGTTAATGGTATCCATTAAACTAACAAAACCGTCATAATCCCCCTTCCAAAATAGCAACACATCATTTATATAGCGACTGTAGAATAGTACTTTGTCTCTAATTTCTCTATTGAAGAAGAAATCTCTCTCTATACCGAACATGTAAGTGTTTGCATACGCCGGGGCCACATGTGACCCCATTGCGCATCCAGTGCGTTGAAGATAGAATTGCCCATTGAAATAGAAGTAATTTCTATACAGTACCTGTTCAAGAAGGGCTAAGAGGAATGTTAAATCAGGTCCTGCATACAAATCATTATTATTCAACAGATCAAATGTAATCCTCAATCCTTCCCTGTGCGGTATATTAGTGTACAAGCTAGTTATATCGAGTGTACACATCCACATGTTAGTTGGTAAATCATCAAATTCCTGCAATTTGTCAAGTAGCATTGTTGTAACTTTGAGATATGTACTCTCAGCTTGTACACAGGGCTGAATAAAGTGATCTAAATATTTAGATACTCCACTAAATAAAGAGTCCCTAGCCGAGATAATAGGGCGGCCTCTCCAAACTTTTGTGTATCTTGGGGACACTATATAGAATGGGAACCCTTGGAAATTCTAATTTCATCGCTGATTTCAATCTTTTATGTTTATTCATCATAGTTTCCTTGGTAATCTTCGAATTTCTATTACAAATGTCCATTTCCTCATCTACAGCAATTTTTTAAAAAATTTTAAGTGTAGTAGCAAATAAAGCTTCTATTTATGTTATAATTTAATATTTAACAGGTGTTTACATAGTGTCTACATATTAATCATCGTTTTACAGGCTACATTTATTCATTCACATTAGCTCCTGTCACAATGTACCTTACAATCTATGGGATCCATGTACTGATGCGAGATAAGGTGGAAAAAAAACAAAAAAGACAGAGAAAAATGCTTCTCCATAGGTAGGTACCAAAGAGATTTTTCTGTCTTGTGCCCATAATCTCTAAAAGCAGTTTAGAATAGCACCGCAGGTGTTACTAAGATCAGAAGACCCCGTCAGGTGTCTTCTCCAACACTGATCTTGCTGTTAGAAGGTCCCATTATCTGATTTCAGCTGAAGAGAAGCAATCTGAGCATCATCTTTGTTTGATTGTAAATAAAGTTAATACAGAAAACCCCATTAAACAGCACAGCACCAGTATCACGCATGCACCGTTTAAACACACAATGCATACACACAACTCATTCAAGACGCAATGGACACCACCGAGGGGGTGATGTTCACCCTCTTCTGCACGGCACTTCTTGATAAACAGCATGGTAGCCACTTCCTGGTTCGCAACGATAAAAGGCAAGCAGGAGCGTCGTTTTCTCCATGGTAAGTGGAGTCCTAGTACATGTACCCCTATGTTCCCGACCAGGTGTACACACATACATATTAGGGTTAATTATTTTCCGAAGACAACGTTTTTGGATTGTGGAAGGAAGACAATGTACTCGGTGAACGTCCATGCACACATGGGAGAATACAAATACCACACTCATATAGGACTCTATTTGGAATCAAACCCATGACTCTAATGCACCACCGTGCTGCCACAAATGGTATCTGGTGATCAAGGCTGTGCATTAATAAGATGAAAAATATTGCCAAAATGACTGAAGTGTCTATACGTCTTTGAATATGTCCATCATACTCTCCTTCAGGTAGGAGGGAGAGCATTCGCTAACAGAGCAGGCAGAGAGTGACTCACAGGCTTATAGACTTGGGGGTTCATGCTGAATTAGTCTAAAACCATATGCCTTCTTTTTGGATGCATATGCACCCAAAAAATAATCTCTAAAAGTTGGCGGAAAAATAGTACTGTATGAAGATATATCCAGCTCTACACCAATAGAATACAGTATGCTCTAGGTCAGTACACCCATATACTGTACAATTATACCCAACCAGCTCATAAGCACACAAAAAAATATAAAAAAATAACATTTGATTCGATAGCAAAAAAAAAGTGTTTGTTTTTAGGCTTGATTTAAAGAAATATGACCTTTATAATACAGTTGGTAAATCTCTCATGTACGATTGAAATTAGCATAAAATTAATTTTAAAAACACATCCACAAAATCTGAGCAATAAAGAAAGCACCTATCAGCTTCAGAGGCGGATCCACAATTAGCCAATCAGAAGTGGTTAGCTAGTACTGGCGGAATCAGTATGATTTACCGGCGGTTCAAATCCTGGCAGCAGAAGCCCGACAGGGGTGAAAATCCCAATCGTCAAAAGGTAAGTATTCACTAACCTAATTCTACCCCCTAACCCTCCCTTAGGGGTGCCTAACCCTAACCTCCCCCCCGAGTACCTAACCCTAATCCCGCCTAAGTGCCTAAACCTAACCCCCCCTTCCCCGCAGCCTAAACCTAAGTCCCGCGGGGGGTGCCTAACCCTAACCCCCCCTTCCCCTAGCCTAAACCTAACCTCCCGGTGAGGTGCCTAACCCTAAGACCTTCCCGTGAGCCCCTAACCTAACCCTCCCCCCCCCGCGGCTGTCCGTGCCAGGCGCCTGGCTTACCTTCGATCGGTAAGCCGGGTGTCGGGCTCCCGGCGTAGGTCTAATGACAGGCGTCGGGATTTTGACGCCTGTCATTAGTGCCTTGCCGGGATTAGACAGTCGGGAAGCCGGCGGTCGAGATTACGTCCGTCGGCTTCCCGACTGCTTCCCGTACTGGCCACCATCATTCTCATCAGTGGATGCTACTGACAAATTTATTTGCATGCCTGTGCTGGTGTTCATCAGCTTGCAATTACACGAATGTACCATTACTGAATTCAATTACATAGGCCGACATGGCTGTTTCTGCTGTATCAAATCCCATCAGGGTATTGTCCAGGGGTATAATGGCACACCACACACCCTGCACCCATATTTTTAATACTTGCCTCTCCGAAGTCCCACATCGGCTGTATCAGCGCTGTAAAAATCCGCCTGGAAAATGGCGGCCGCAGCCATTTACCCCGCACTTTGCGCAGGCGTAGTAGGGAAATTGCTGGAAAAATAGCTGCCGCGTCATGCGCATGACTTGCGCATGTGCAGTAGACTCTGGGCACGGACTAGTACCCAGAGTCTACTGCTGCGCTGCCGGCTGCCAGAGAGAGAGGAGGAGGCCCCGGACGGAGACAGCACACTAACCCCCTCCACTCTTAATACACCCCCGGTATTGTCCTACAGTATTAGGAGGCACTTCAGTTGTCTGTAACGGAGTGAAGAGGAAATATTTTACTTTTTAACAGCTGTGTGTCAGCATAACAATGTATTTTAAAATTATAGTAATACTTCAGATTTGGAGTAGTGGTCTTTTAAAAATAATGTACATACAGTATTATGTTGCCACTGCTGTAACTCTTTTACCTTATTTACTCTATATGTGATTTTGTGTGGTCAAAGACAGGGTTTCCTAGTATCCATAAAGCACGGATCAGATCAAATATATCTGCATTACAACTTACATCATATTTATACATCTATCTATCTATCTATCTATCTATCTATCTATCTATCTATCTATCTATCTATCTATCTATCTATCTATCTATCTATCTATCTATCTAATATATATATATACACTGCTCAAAAAAATAAAGGGAAGACTAAAATAACACATCCTAGATCTGAATGAATGAAATATTCTTATTAAATACTTTGTTCTTTACATAGTTGAATGTGCTGATACCAAAACCACACAAAAATTATGATTGGAAATCAAATTTATTAACCCATGGAGGTCTGGTTTTGGAGCCACACTCAAAATTAAAGTGGAAAAACACACTACAGGCTGCTCCAACTTTGATGTAATGTCCTTAAAACAAGTCATACTAAGGCTCAGTAGTGTATGTGGCCTCCACGTGCCTGTATGACCTCCCTACAACGCCTGGGCATGCTCCTGATGAGGTGGCGGATGGACTCCTGAGGGATCTCCTCCCAGACCTGGACTAAAGCATCTGCCAACTCCTGGACAGTCTGTGGTGCAACGTGGCGGTGGATGGAGCGAGACATGACGTCCCAGATGTGCTCAATTGGATTCAGGTCTGGGGAACGGGCGGGCCAGTCCATAGCATCAATGCCTTCATCTTGCATGAACTGCTCACACACTCGAGCCACTGGAGGTCTAGCATTGTCTTGCATTAGGAGGAACCCAGGGCCAACCGCACCAGCATATGGTCTCACAAGGGGTCTGAGGATCTCATCTCGGTACCTAATGGCAGTCAGGCTACCTCTAGCGAGCACATGGAGGGCTGTGCGGCCCCCAAAGAAATGCCACCCCACACCATTACTGACCCACTGCCAAACCGGTCATACTGGAGGATGTTGCAGGCAGCAGAACGTTCTCTTTGACGTCTCCAGACTCTGTCACATCTGTCACATGTGCTCAGTGTGAACCTGCTTTCATCTGTGAAGAGCACAGGCCGCCAGTGGCGAATTTGCCAATCTTGGTGTTCTCTGGCAAATGCCAAACGTCCTGCACGGTGTTGGGCTGTAAGCACAACCCCCACCTGTGGACGTCGGGCCCTCATATCACCCTCATGGAGTCTGTTTCTGACTGTTTGAGCAGACACATGCATTTTTGTGGCCTGCTGGAGGTCATTTTGCAGGGCTCTGGCAGTGCTCCTCCTGTTCCTCCTTGCACAAAGGCGGGGAGGTAGCGGTCCTGCTGCTGGGTTGTTGCCCTCCTACGGCCTCCTCCATGTCTCCTGATGTACTGGCCTGTCTCTTGGTAGCGCCTCCATGCTCTGGACACTACACTGACAGACACAGCAAACCTTCTTGCCACAGCTCCCATTGATGTGCCATCCTGGATGAGTTGCACTACCTGAGCCACTTGTGTGGGTTGTAGACTCCGTCTCATGCTACCACTAGAGTGAAAGCACCACCAGCATTCAAAAGTGACCAAAACATCAGCCAAAAAGCATAGGAACTGAGAAGTGGTCTGTGGTCACCACCTGCAGAACCACTCCTTTATTGGGGGTGTCTTGCTAATTGCCCATAATTTCCACCTGTTGTCTATTCCATTTGCACAACAGCATGTGAAATTGATTGTCAATCAATGTTGCTTCCTAAGTGGACAGTTTGATTTCACAGAAGTGTGAATGACTTGGAGTTGCATTGTGTTGTTTAAGTGTTCCCTGTATTTTTTTGAGCAGTGTATATATATATATATATATATATATATATATCACTTACTTATATATGAGTAGACGGATCTTCAGCATCCCGTCCATTTCCTAGTGAAGTGGGCAGGACAGGGAGCATAATGCAGTAAATGACAAGTCAATTAAGAGGAGTGGGGCCTAATGGGGCAAAGCGTCCAGCCATGCCCCCATCTGCATCTTCCCTGTAGACTTCTCCATGGAGAGGAAGCAGTAATAGTTAGCAAGCATGATTTTCGGTCCAGGAATATATAAATATATATAAATATATCAATTGAGATAATACCTATTAAGCGCTAGTACCACTAAGGTACTTATAGGGTACAATAGCAATAGTCTCACATTAGGGCTGCTAATACCTAATAGGTCCCATGCCAGTAAGGACCTAGGAAAATTGGATTGAAAAGCGTGTTATTAAGATATTTATTAAAACCCATTACATTAAAAAATAATAAATGTACTCTGTGGTAAATTAATCACCTCATCTTCAAATATAGAAATATGTGAAAGTTGGGTGGTCCCTAGATGATATATATATATATATATATATATATATATATATATATATATATATATAAAATATAATTTGTAAGCTTCTGGGGGGTAACTATCTCAGCAATATTTGCACAGTTCCTCATTCTTTATAGTGCAGACAGCAGCAGAAGCTTCTGGCTGCATTGCAGGGGGAAGAGGGGCTGTTCTAGCTACAGGGTGTAAGGGGGTCTTAGTAGACCTGTGGGGAGGGAGAGAGCATGTCACAGTGCCTGTGAGACAAGTTGAGAAATTATGTTTTCTGAGATTGTCAAACATTATTTAGATTTGGAGTGCCCTTTCTACACCTTATTCTTACCACTTGACCTTTTTTAAAAGTAGATGTTGAAGAAGTACTATGACTGCCGGCACTAGTACTGGGTTGCTCCTGTTCTTCTATCGACTGATCCATGATTGATTTTTTCACCAGGACGGGAGTAAAACTACTGTAGTTGAACTCAACTATCAAGTTAACATGCAATGAGATAGGGAAATGAGGGACTGTTAGGTTTATCATGCAGTATTATTAAAAAAATGTCAGTAGGTACAGTAATATATGCTGTCTCTCAAAAACACACCCTCTTGAAATATGATTTAAATTGAATTATAAAAGACTTGAAGTGTAATTTGATACCAGCAAAAAAAATCCATTTTAATTATTCTGGGGTGCTGCTGCTGTGGACACAACCACATCCAGTAAGTACAGTAATCTATGGTGCCTCTCCAAAACACACAAAAAACCTAACTTAAATTGAATTGCACAAAACTTGAAATGTTTTTTTAACACCAGAAAAAAACCTTATTTTCTACTAACATTATTTTGGGGTTGCAAATGACAGGGACACAGACATACCCAGTAAGTACAGTAATATATGCTGCTTCTCCAAAAAACACACTATTGAAATATAATTGAAATTGAATTATAAAAGACTTAAATAAAAAAAAAAACACAGTCAAAGATGTCTTCTTTGGGGTGCAGCTCACTCAGACACAGCACAATATTGTTTGGACCGCTAAACTTCAAATCACACTGTCTCTGCCCTCATATACATGTGATATATACCGCAGTGTGTATAGATATCCTTGTGAAAACCATTGTAAGTGCAGCTCACTTAAAGTTCACTTCTAACAAACATACACAAGAATCTGTTTGCACTGGATTGCAGGTGCTACTAGTGTCTGACAAACAAACACACAGTGACAGCAGCATGTTTGCAGTTTGCACTGGATTGCAGTTGCAAGCTACGGTAATAAACACATACACAGTGACAAAGATGACTACAGTCTCTTACACCCTTCCCAGTTCCACCCGATTCATCTACCTACAACTCTCTCTAATGGTCTATTGAAGCACATCTACAGACCACACCCCTCTCCATACACTCTGCTTTGGGAAATGGCGCCTGATCATGAGGGAGGGACTCTTATATGCAATCCAAAACACGCGAGATCTGAGATTTCTAGGAAAATTACATTATGCCTCATTTTCAGAACCAAACTTGGCAGTTACACCTGAGCTGGGACTCTGGTCTCCACGGAAGCGCCAAGTTTGGGAGTGTTCACTTTTCTGTAAAACTGAACCGCTCATCTCTAATTTAAATAATATAATAATCGGTAACACTTAATTATACATTTATACCAGTTAATGAAATCAGTTATATAAACTGGCTAAAACTACAAAAAGTAGCACATAATCCCATTCTGCCACCACAATCATCCATTCAAGGGCATGTGAAATATAGTCCTATAAATAACAGAGCAGTGTTTAATACTGGTTTCTGACTTTGACACAGCCTTGAAATGCTGAGCGATGAGGCTGACTGCTTGAGACTGTGGCACGTGTGATTATAAATTGAATGGGATTAGTCATAATTAGTCAGAACTGATAAGAGAAAGGTGAATGAGATACATTGCAATCATAGGTTCATGCCTTTTCCTTTCTTTCAATCACAGTGTATAAACCAGGGTGGTTATTATTATTAATACTCATACTAGTATGCATTAATGCTTGTCAGCTCCAAGACCAGCGGTAGGCAACCTGTGGTTTTCAGCTGGAGAGCCGCCGGCTATATATCTAAGCCTGTTTTCATGTATGTATACTGTTAACTCCTTGTAATGAGATGGCAGAGGCTCAAATAACAAACAAAGGGCCTGATTCAGACCCACTCGTGAGCGGCTGTCCGCTCACAAGTGGGTCGATGGGGTGCACTGCGCATGCGCACGATGGAGGGAGCTCCGTCGTGCGCATGCGCGAGACGCGACGAGCGAAGGACTTTCCTTCGCTCGTTGTGTCTGATCAAAGGGGGCGTGCTGTCGATGTTGATTGACAGCACGCCCCCTTTGGTGGGCGTGCCGGGGACGTGCCTGCCAGACGGAGGCGTTCCCAAGGGAAGCCTACCGTCAGAAGCCGGCCCCACTGACATCACTAGTGATGTCAGTGGGAGTGATTTTGGCTCTGATAGAGCCAAAATCACTCCTGGCCTTGTGGTTGAGAAACTCAACCGCAGGCTTCTGCTCGCACTGGCGATGGTCGCGATGGTCAAGACCATCGCGACCATCATCCTGCACGCTCGTATAGGCTGTGGGTGGTGACCCACAGCTATACGAGCGTCCAGGAGGACGCTCCATAGTTATGGAGGTGGGCCCTGATTCAGAGCGAGCGCTCTGGTCAGAGCGTCCAGCTCTGAATCAGGGCCAAAGTCTCTTATTAGGTATCTATGTCTATCCAGCTTTTGTGGAACTACAAATTTCAGCATGCCGTATCACAGCTCACCTGCCTCTGTTTTGATCAAAGGCCATAGTGATGATACAATGGAGATTTCATTGTGAATAAGTGTGGGACTAGCAATATTTCATTTTGTACGCCACCAAGATTACTGTGCAGCGCATTTGGGTCCAAATGTGATAGCCCGCGATTTGAGTGAGCCGGACGGATTCTGGTGAGATAATCATTAGATTTACAGTGGCAATTATTTTAAAGGCAAAACTTACCTGGTTATGACTATCACACCAGAACCACGCCAGCTATCGCAACTCGCGGGCTATTACATTTGGCTCTCTGACATTTTATTTGGACTGTGATCCTCGTGGGTGTTCAAATCCAGGCACCATTTAATTTTCTAAATACAGAAATATTACTAGTGTGGAGATTGTGCTTTAAATAATTAACGTAGCAATAGCAAAGAGCTTTCTGAATAACAATGCATTGGTGTGCAGATTACTTAGTAAAGAAGAGTAAGTCTGAGTTTCCACCGTTCTTGCAAATGAATATGTACTGCACATTAGGTATGCAGTCAGGAAGCCGGCGGTCGAAATGCTGACTGCCGGCTTCCCGACAGTGAAATCCCGGCAAGGGACTAATGATAGGCATCTAAATATCGATGCCTATTATTATCCCCATGCCGGAATCCTGACATCCAGCATACCGATCGTTGGTAAGCCGGGCATCGGGAGCAGATAGCCTGGGGGGGAGGGTAAGGTTAGGTTTAGTGTCTTCCGGGGGATGGGGGGGTCAGGTCTAGGCACCCCTGGGAGGAGGTTAGTGTTAGGCACCCCTAAGGGGCGGTTAGGGGGGAGAGAGTTAGGGATAGCCTACTTATCTTCCCTGTCGGGATCTTCATCTGCCGGCCTTATGGCGTTGGTATTTCATCTGCCGGGCTGACGTCTGGCGGTATATCGATTCTGTACAGTGCTTATCTATTAGGGACAGAATTTTCATCACAATGTGCTGCTGTGCGCTTTTTCGGTTATTACGGTGGGTAAAACTTGCTTCAGTTTGCTCTCACATCTGTGGGACACAAGCAAGAATCAGCAAGGTTTTCCTATGCCAATATACTACAGTGTAACATTGTGCAAACTACTGACGGACCTGTGTGGCTAATTGAATGAATAGGTCAAAATGACGTAATTTTAGCTGTTTTTTTTAATTATTAAAAAAAAAAAATACAGAGGCAAAACCAAAACCCAAATCAAAATTCGAAGATCAATCTGGATCCAAAAACAAAAGACAGGGGCCTGGGCACATCTCATATATATGTGCAGGGACACATTGTGCATTTAGCCCCTGAGGAAAACCAGTTTTTGGTTGAAACTGTCGGGCGGGCTGCTGCTGTCGCTGACCATTGGATGTTGTATGGATCAAATGTTACCTTCCTAATAAACCTACTAAACGTGAGTGCTTGCTCTGTTTTGTTTTTCAAAAAGTGAGTGTATATATATTAGGGGTGTGCACCGGCCACTTTTCGTGTTTTGTGTTTTGGTTTTGGATCTGGATCTTTCTTCGTGTTTTGGATCTGGATTGGTTTTGCCAAAACCACCCTTCCGTGTTTTGGGTTCTGGGTTTTGTGTTTTGGATCTGTATTTTTTTGAAAAAAAGCATAAAAACAGCTAAAATCACAGAATTTGTAGGTTTTTCTGCTCCTATGCTATTATTAACCTCAATAACCTTAATTTCCACTCATTTCCAGTCAATTCTGAACACCTCACACCTCACAATAGTGTTTTTATGTCCAAAAGGTTGCACAACCACGTGACCCATCTAGGCGTGATACTGCAGTGGCAGACAGGATGGCAGTTTGAAAAACTAGGCCCCAAACTGTACATAATGCAAAGAAAAAAAAGAGGTGCAAGATGGAATTGTCCTTGGGCCCTCCCACCTACCCTTATGTTGTATAAACAAGACATGCACACTTTAACAAACCAATCATTTCAGCGCCAGGGTCTGCCACACAACTGTGGCTGAAATGATTGGTTCGTTTGGGCCCCCACAAAACAAGCTGGCAATTAATCTGTCCCTGCACAAACTGGCTCTACGGAGGCAAGATGTCATCCTCATCCTCCTCATCCAACGATTCCTCACCCTCTTCAGTGTGTACATCCTCATCCTCACAAAGTATTAACTCGTCCCCACTTGAATCCACCACCACAGGTCCCTCTGTACGTTCTGGAGGCTGGTCTCCCTGGAAGAGCTGATAATTCATTTTGATGAACATCATCTTCTCCACATTCTGTGGAAGCAACCTCCTACGCCTTTCGCTGACAAGGTTCCCGGCTGCACTAAACACTCTTTCGGAGTACACACTGGAGGGGGGGCAACTCAGGTAAAATAGATCCAGCTTGTACAGGGGCCTCCAAATTGCCTCTTTTTCCTGCCAGTACAGGTATGGACTGTCTGACATGCCTACTTGGATGCTGTCACTGATGTAATCCTCCACCATTCTGTCAATGGTGACAGTATCATATGCAGTGACAGTATACATGTCAGAAATTGTTGCCAGGTCCTTCAGTCCGGACCAGATGTCCAAACTTGGTCCTGCCTGCCCTGCATCACCGCCAGCGGGTTTCTTAGGATACCTAAGTTTTTTCCTGGCAGCCCCAGTTGCGGGAGAAAATGAAGAAGGAGCTGTTGACGTGTCACGTTCCGCTTCAGCTGACAGTGTGTTCACCAGCAGGTCTTTGCACCTCTGCAGGCTTGTGTTGGCCGGAAAGAGAGACACCACATAGGCTTTAAACCTAGGATCGAGCACGGTGGCCAAAATGTAGTGGTCTGATTTCAACAGATTGACCACCCTGGAATCCTGACAAAGCGAATGAAGGGCTTCATCCACAAGTCCCACATGCCGAGCGGAATCGCTCCATCTTAGCTCCTCCTTCACTTTCTCCAGCTGCTTCTGCAAAAGCCTGATGAGGGGAATGACCTGACTCAAGCTGGCAGTGTCTGAACTGACTTCACGTGTGGCAAGTTCGGAGAGCTGGAGAACCTTGCACAACACGGAAATCATTCTCCACTGCGCTTGAGTCAGGTGCATACCCCCTCCTTTGCCTATGTCATAGGTGGATGTATAGGCTTGAATGGCCTTTTGCTGCTCCTCCATCCTCTGAAGCATATAGAGGGTTGAGTTCCACCGCGTCACAACCTCATGCTTCAGGTGATGGCGGGGCAGGTTCAAGAGTGTTTGCTGGCGCTCCAGTCTTCAGCACGCAGTCGCTGAATGGCGAAAGTGGCCAGAAATTTTTCGGGCCACCCAAAGCGTCTCCTGCACGCCCCTGTCGCTTTTCAGAAAATTCTGCACCACCAAGTTTATTGTGTGAGCAAAACATGGGACGTACTGGAATTTGCCCAGATGTAATGCCCGCACAATATTGGTGGCGTTGTCAGATATCACAAATCCCCAGGAGAGTCTAAGTGGGGTAAGCCACTGGGCGATGATTTCCCTCAGTTTCTCTAAGAGGTTGTCGGCGGTGTGCCTCTTACTGAAACCGGTGATACACAGCGTAGCCTGCCTTGGAACAAGCTGGCGTTTCTGAGATGCTGCGACTGGTGACGCTGCTGCTGTTGCTGCGTAAGGTGATACATCTACCCAGTGGGCTGTCACAGTCATATAGTCCTTAGTCTGCCCTGTTCCACTTGTCCACATATCCGTGTTTAAGTGGACATTGGGTACAACGGCATTTTTCAGGACACTGAGGACACTTTTTCTGACGTTTCTGTACAGTCTCGGTATCGCCTGCCTAGTGAAGTGGAATCTAGACAGGATTTGGAACCGGGGACACACTACCTCCATCAATTGTCTAAATCCCACTGCACTAATGGTGGATACCGGACGCACGTCTAACAACAACATAGCAGTCAAGGCCTCAGTTATACGTTTTGCTTCAGGATGACTGCTGTCGTACTTCATCCTCCTCGCTAAGGACTGTTGGAGGGTCAATTGTTTAGTAAAAGTAGTGGTGTTCCTACTTCCTCTCTGGGATGATGAACGACTCCCAGCAGCAGCAACAGCAGCAGCGGCAGCAGGAGGCGTAGCAATGCAGGATCCTCCGGAGGAATCCCGGATAGGAGAGTCAGTCATGCCAGTGACATGGCCTGCAGGACTACTTCCGATCCTGACTAAGGAGGAAATTGACGAGGAGGGAGTTGACGGTGTGGTTTGCAGGCGCTTGGATACAACAGGACAACGGGATTTAGGTGTCCCTGGACTGCTTACGATCTTAGCCAAAGTTTCTGAACTTGACAGTAACTTATTATGAAAGCGCTGCAGGTGCCGTATAAGGGAGGATGTTCCTAGGTGGTTAAATTCATACCCCTACTTATTCCACCTTTACATAAGGTACATATGGCAAGACAGTTGTTGTCCGGATTTGGATAGAAATATTGCCAGACCAAAGAGGTGGAATGTTTGGTCTTTTGCCCAGCCGTGATGGGCTTTTTCATCCCACGGACAACAACTGTCTCCCCCGGAGCCTGATTTAAACAAACCACATCACCATCAGAATCCTCCTCGCCAACTTCCTCCTCAGCGCCAGCTACACCAGTATCCTCATCCTGTTGTACTTCAACAGTGACATCTTCAATTTGCATATCAGCAAGTGGACTGTGGGTGCTCCTTTCAGCACTTGCAGGGGGCGTGCAAATGGTGGAAAGAGCCACCTCTTCCCGTCCAGTGCTGGGAAGGTCAGGCATCGCAACCGCCACCACACTTGGACTCTCCTTGGGGATTTGTGATATCTTCTTAGAATGCACAGTTCTTCGCTGTGCTTTTGCCAGCTTAACTCGTTTGATTTTTGTAGTGGGAGGAGGGCTTCCATCGTCATGTGAAGCTGAACCACTAGTCATGAACATAGGGAAAGACCTTAGCCGTTCCTTGCCACTCCGTGTCATAAATGGCATATTGGCAAGTTTACGTTTCTCTTCAGATGATTTAAATGTTTTTTTTAAGGTCATTTTCCTGAACTTTGTCATTTGGGATTGTATGTGGCTTCTACTATGACATTGGGCATCGGCCTTGGCAGACGACGTTGATGGCATGTTATCGTCTATGTCATGACTAGTGGCAGCAGCTTCATCACTAAGAGGAAGTGGTTCTTGATCTTTCTCTATTTTATTTTTATCGGAGAAAGTTTGGTCCTCCATTTATGTTATATCGATTTGATATATACGTGCGGCTAAGGCGCACACAAACACAGAAAATATTTTTTTATTTTTGCTGGAGAGTAGTGCACTTTGTGGGTTACACCACCCTTTAAGAAATGAGCCAGCCGGCTCTTTACTCATGGGACACAGGCGCACGTTTGGCGCTGCTCCTTTGTTGATGCACGTGCGGCTACTGCGTACACAATTCACAAACACAGAAAATATTGTTTTATTTGGTTTGGAGTGTACTTTGGGGGTTACAGCACCCTTTAATTGTCAAGCCAGCCGGCCCTTTACTTATGACACAGGCGCACGCTTGGCACTACTTTGTTGATGCACGTGCGGCTACTGCGCACACAATTCACAAACACAGAAAAAATATTTTGTTATTTGGCTTGGAGTGTACTTTGAGGGTTACAGCACCCTTTAACGGTCAAGCCAGCCGGCCCTTTACTTATGACACAGGCGCACGCTTGGCACTACTTTGTTGATGCACGTGCGGCTACTGCGCACACAATTCACAAACACAGAAAATAATTTTTTTTTTGGTTTGGACTGGAGTGTACTTTGGGGGTTACAGCACCCTTTAATGGTCAAGCCAGCCGGCCCTTTACTTATGACACAGGCGCACGCTTGGCACTACTTTGTTGATGCACGTGCGGCTACTGCGCACACAATTCACAAACACAGACAATATATTTTTTTTTGGTTTGGAGTGTACTTTGGGGGTTACAGCACCCTTTAACGGTCAAGCCAGCTGGCCCTTTACTTATGACACAGGCGCACGCTTGGCACTACTTTGTTAATGCACGTGCGGCTACTGTGCACACAATTCACAAACAGAGAAAAAATATTTTGTTATTTGGTTTGGAGTGTACTTTGGGGGTTACAGCACCCTTTAACGGTCAAGCCAGCCGGCCCTTTACTTATGACACAGGCGCACGCTTGGCACTACTTTGTTGATGCACGTGCGGCTACTGCACACACAATTCACAAACAGAGAAAAAATATTTTGTTATTTGGTATGGAGTGTACTTTGGGGGTTACAGCACCCTTTAATGGTCAAGCCAGCCGGCCCTTTACTTATGACACAGGCGCACGCTTGGCACTACTTTGTTGATGCACGTGCGGCTACTGCGCACACAATTCACAAACACAGAAAATATATATTTTTTTGGTTTGGACTGGAGTGTACTTTGGGGGTTACAGCACCCTTTAACGGTCAAGCCAGCCGGCCCTTTACTTATGACACAGGTGCACGCTTGGCACTACTTTGTTGATGCACGTGCGGCTACTGCGCACACAATTCACAAACAGAGAAAAAATATTTTGTTATTTGGTTTGGAGTTTACTTTGGGGGTTACAGCACCCTTTAACGGTCAAGCCAGCCAGCCCTTTACTTATGACACAGGCGCACGCTTGGCACTACTTTGTTGATGCACGTGCGGCTACTGCGCACACAATTCACAAACACAGAAAATAATTTTTTTTTTGGTTTGGACTGGAGTGTACTTTGGGGGTTACAGCACCCTTTAACGGTCAAGCCAGCCGGCCCTTTACTTATGACACAGGCGCACGCTTGGCACTACTTTGTTGATGCACGTGCGGCTACTGCGCACACAATTCACAAACAGAGAAAAAATATTTTGTTATTTGGTTTGGAGTGTACTTTGGGGGTTACAGCACCCTTTAATGGTCAAGCCAGCCGGCCCTTTACTTATGACACAGGCGCACGCTTGGCACTACTTTGTTGATGCACGTGCGGCTACTGCGCACACAATTCACAAACACAGAAAATAATTTTTTTTGGTTTGGACTGGAGTGTACTTTGGGGGTTACAGCACCCTTTAACGGTCAAGCCAGCCGGCCCTTTACTTATGACACAGGCGCACGCTTGGCACTACTTTGTTGATGCACGTGCGGCTACTGCGCACACAATTCACAAACAGAGAAAAAATATTTTGTTATTTGGTTTGGAGTGTACTTTGGGGGTTACAGCACCCTTTAACGGTCAAGCCAGCCGGCCCTTTACTTATGATACAGGCGCACGCTTGGCACTACTTTGTTGATGCACGTGCGGCTACTGCGCACACAATTCACAAACACAGAAAATAATTTTTTTTTTTGTTTGGACTGGAGTGTACTTTGGGGGTTACAGCACCCTTTAACGGTCAAGCCAGCCGGCCCTTTACTTATGACACAGGCACACGCTTGGCACTACTTTGTTGATGCACGTGTGGCTACTGCGCACACAATTCACAAACAGAGAAAAAATATTTTGTTATTTGGTTTGGAGTGTACTTTGGGGGTTACAGCACCCTTTAACGGTCAAGCCAGCCGGCCCTTTACTTATGACACAGGCGCACGCTTGGCACTACTTTGTTGATGCACGTGCGGCTACTGCGCACAGAATTCACAAACACAGAAAATAATTTTTTTTTTGGTTTGGACTGGAGTGTACTTTGGGGGTTACAGCACCCTTTAACGGTCAAGCCAGCCGGCCCTTTACTTATGACACAGGCGCACGCTTGGCACTACTTTGTTGATGCACGTGCGGCTACTGCGCACACAATTCACAAACACACAAAAAATATTATTTTTTTTAGCACTTGGGGGGAGCACCCCTGATGGACAGAGCACCCCCTGGACAACACTACAGCACCCCTTTAGGACTGGGACACTGCACAGGACTTTGGAGTGGACACAGCCCCTATGGAGAACTGACTGCACAACACAGTCCAGCCAGCCCCTATGGACTTTGAAGTAGTGGACACAGCCCCTATTAACAACAGCAGCACAGCACAACACAGCCAGCCCCTATGGACTCTGAAGTAGTGGACAACAGCAGCACAGCGCAGCACAGCACAGCACAGCACAACACTACTCTGCACTACACTACACTACACAGCCCAGCCAGCCCTAACTCCCACCCTCCCTCTTCACTGTCCACAGCCGAGTGAGAAAATGGCGCCGACGCGGGTACCATATATAGGATCCAAAACCCGCGAGCGCCCGGAAGGCGGGATGATGACGTTTTGCCTCGATTTCAGATCCGAGTAAGGCGGGAAAAGTCGAGCCTGGCTCGGATCGGCCTCGGATCGGGGGGGCTCGGGGGGGTTCAGATTTCAGAAATCCGAACCCGCTCACCCCTAATATATATATATATAACTCCAATAAACCGGCACTCTGCGGGTAGCTGGATCCCGTCACTGAACTTGCTTGGGTGCTCACCTGAAGCTGGTCCACCCCTAATGCAACAAAGTAAATGAAGGTGGCACTCCCAGACTTGTCTCAGTCGGTGAAAAACTAAGGTGCTTTAGTCAACGTTTCGGGGTACAAACCCCTTCTTCAGGACACACACAAGTAAACAAACACAAAACCCACTTAAATACTAACCCTACTCAGCACTCACCCGCGTCCTCTCCCGTTGATCTGCGGCGAGCAGTGCTCTACTTCCGGTCACAGACACATCGTCAAACCTGAAATGACACTTCGCATTGAATTACATTTTATATTCATTACATTGAACTATACTGTATGATTCTGCAAAGATATTCTCACAAAAGGAATATTTTTACTATACTGATAAATACAAGTGCCTCTATATATACGCATACGTTATAATCTATTGAATCCTGTATTTATTTATTTATTAGCCAGCATGTCGTCTTTGATTGAATGTTCACATTTTTGTATATTGTTTTGCATCATCACGACACATGTTTGATGTGATTTTGCACTGTAATATGCAGTTGTATGCACTACATAATTTTGTTGTGAACAGGTTTAGTGTTTTTAGCCTCTTAGGGATGCCGCTGGCTACAGCGGTAACCATGGAGACGTGTACACAGGGTATACAATTGGGAAACCGGCTGCCTTAATACTGACAGCCGGCTTCCCGACTGTCATATCCCGGCGAGGGTGAAATGCCGGGCGTCTAGATGTAGACGTCTGACATTTCCCCGATGTCGGGAGACCGGCGCCCGGCATCCCGATCGAAGGGATGCCGGGCACCGCGAGCGGACAGCCACGGGGGTGAGGGTTAGGTTTAAGGCACCCGGGGGGCACTTAGGGTTAGGCACCCCTCCGGGAGAGTTAGGGTTAGGCTAGGGGGAGGGAGGGTTAGGTCCCCCGGGGGGGAGTTAGGGTTAGGCACCCCCCCCGGGGGACAGGTTTAGGCAGCGGGGAAGGGGGGGGTTAGGGTTAGGCTCTTAGAGGTGGGATTAGGGTTAAGCACTTGGGGGGGAGGTTAGGGTAAGGCACCCCTAAGGAGGGTTAGGGGTTTAGGTTAGGTTAGTTTATGCTTACCTTAGCGACGATCGGGATTTCCAGCGCTGTCGGGGTTCCGCTGCCGGGCTCTGCTCATCTTTCAGCCAGGCGCTGCTGGGAATCGGTATTTCATACCGATTCCGTACACAGGAAGCCAAGTTGTTTGCTAGACCACGTGTCCTCCCCTTTGGTCAGGTGCGGGTAGTGTCATTTCCGGTTTGACGATGTGTCTGTGACCGGAAGTGGAGCACTGCACGCCGCGGATAAACGGGAGAGGAGGCGGGTGAATCCTGAGTAGGGTTAGTATTTAAGTGGGTTTTGTGTTTGTTCACTTGCGTGTGTCCTGAGGAAGGGGTTTGTACCCCGAAACGTTGAACAAAGCACATTATTTTTTCACCGACTGAGACAAGTCTTGGAGTGCCACCTTCATTTACTTTGTTTTATATATATATATATATATATATATATATATACATTAATTAAGCAAGGGATTGGCACTCCAGAAATTACAGATACTTTGGCTGGTGCCCTCACAATAGCATGAACACAAAAAGCAGAGGTGCCGCACCTCTGCTTTTTGTATATATATATATATATATATATATATATATAGATTAATTATATAAATATAGATTTGTTATATATCATGTGTGTCAAAATTGCTAACTTTGAATATGTATATTAAATTTGTTATATTTTACTAAGAGAAGCCTTGTCTAAATATTTTGTTTCAAAGTCAAGTGGTTATTATATTGTAGTAATTTTTAATAAGCTTTACTCTGAAGCAAAGTCCAACAATCTTTTGGGTTTATTTGGTTTTGAGAATTAACTAGCCAGCTGGTACTGGTTGATTGGATAAGCAGCTGTGAGTGGGGAAACTAAATTATTTATTTATTAGCTCAAGGATTTCAGCAGTCGGGAAAACGCCAAGCTGTAACATGATTTTTTACTATCGCAATTGAACTGAATCAGGCCTTATATACACTGATGTGCCAAAAGTCATGGAATAGATGCCTAGTATCGTGTAGGACCCCCTCTAGCCTGCTGAAGTGCAGCAACTCAATGTAGCTTCGATTCCACAGAATCGGACGGAAGATCTCTGGGGAGATGCTGACCCATGCCATTTGGATAGCTTCCCACATCTCCCTTATATTTGTAGGTGCAGGATCTTGGGTGTGAATGGACCTCTCAACCACGTTCCATGAATGTTCAATTGGGTTCATGTTGGGTGAACATGGTGGCCACACCATTTGTCGGAATTCTCCATAATGCTCATCGAACCAATTCTGGACGATTTGGGACCAATGACATGGTGCATTATACTGCTGGAATATTTCATTGTTGTGGGGGTACATGAAGTTCATCAAGGGCTGCAAATAGTTATCAAGAAATGCAACATAACAGTTACCAGTCAGTAACATGTTCAGGTAGACCCAACCCTTGCCACGTGAACACACTCCACATCATTATGAAACCAACACCAGTCTGCATGGTGTTTTGTTGACAATTGGGGTCCATGGTCTCATGGGGTCTGTGCCACACCCGAACCCTACCATCATCTCAAAACAACTGGAACCACGACTCAATGGACCACGCCACATGTTGCCAGTCCTTCATGGTCCAATTAGTGACATCGCAAGCACAGGTGAGGTGCTGTGTTCAGTATCATAGTTTTAAAAGGGACACTCTGGTGGGACTTCTGCTCCCATATCCAATGAAAGCTAAATAATGTTGCATTGATCTGCATTGTTACCTCCTGCATTGAATGTGGATGTGATTTGAGCCATTGTTGCTTATCTGTTACCATGGAAAAGTCTGGCCAGATGATGCTGGTCACGAACGATCATAAAGCCCCTGTGGTCGGTCACTGCGCTTTCCATTGTGGGTGGTATTGCATTCCATGAGTTATTCCCAGTACACACATGACATCATAGATAGAGGAATGTTGAATGTCAGCACAATTTCGGAAATGGAATGCCCCATCCGTCAGGCACCCACTATCGTGCCCCGTTCGAACTCTGATAATTCATGTCGCCTTTCCATGAGCACCCTAGCTGGTGTTCAAACTGACTCACGAGATGTCAGATTACAACTGATGAAGGTCTGGGCATTTCCAAGATGTCACATTATGGTGATGCCACCTACTGCACCGTTGCTTTTACATACAGCTATCCCATGACTTTTGGCACTTCAGTGTATATCCATAAATTCCATTGTGGGTGGTATTGCAAATTGAACTCAATGGTGGGATAAATTTTATTTACCTAGCGGCTCCCACCATTGAGTTCAATGGAGGGAGCCGTTCATTGGCTGAGAGGCGGGGCCTGACCTCTCTCAGCCAATGAACGCTCAGACACGGAGCTTCAAAGGAGGAAGCTGCGTCTGAGCGCTTCATTCTGGTTAGGATGAATATTGCTTACTTCGAGGATCCGGTTTTATCCGGTTTTATTGTTTTGTTATTTTAAGAAGACCCATGGATGCCTACTGGACAAGGGGACCACTGGAGGTAATATAGGTGAGTATGTGTGAGTGTGTATGTATGTATGTATGTATTAAACTTTTACTGTGTAAGGTACGTGTGTGTTTCTTTCAACATTTCTTTACAGGAGAACTAAAGGTCCCAGTGGGCCCTTAATGCCCCGCATGCTGGTACTTGTGGTTCTCCAAGTACCAGCATGTGGGAGTGGCTTGCTGGGACCTGCAGTTCTACTGTTAAGAAAATGTTTTTATTCTTCTATTTTTACACTACACTAACAAAATCGACCCGCCACCCAATGCCCAGGGAGATCCCTTTATTGGAGGGGTTTCCAACTCCCCAGGAATCCCTGGCCTGGGCTGACTAGCGGTCAGGACTGATGCTGCGGCTGGGGGGCCCGGTGATAGAAAGGGTCCAGGGCTGGTTCTGTGAATTACAGGGAGACCCTACGCAAATTTTTCCCTGTAATTCCAGAACCAGCCCTGCTTCCCATAGCCCAGTGCTGGTTGTACTAAGTACAGGGAGACCCTACACAATTTTTTCCCTGTACTTAGTCAACCAGACCCAGGTTTGAACATTCCGGGGCTGATTCTGTTTTGGGGGGAGACCTCACATAATTTTTTTTCTACTTTTAACTGTTTATTTACTTTTTACAGTCAGATACATGCAGGCATCTCACTGATGTCTGCATGTATCTGTGTGAGAACAAACTGCTCATGCTGAAAGTGAAAGCATGAAGCAGTTCTATGCTGTCGGGGATTTGCAGTTCGGTTTGAAGTGTGATTTGCTGTTCGATTTGTAGATGAACATGTCAAATCGAACAACAAATCACTTTCACAAATCGACCTAAATCGAATTCGATTTGCAAATCCAACACCAAATCGAATATTAGTAAATCTGGCAAAATCACTAGTTTTTAAACATTCGATTTCAGTCGGTTTGAGAAGAGCTAAATCACTCTTCAAATCGACCAGCAAATCGACCTTTGATAAATTTACACCTAAGTATCTGCTGCTGCAACTCGTGGCAAGTTGGATAGTTAGCTATCATTTATCCAGTACACTGTAGAAAACAATAGCTAGAATCTGATTGGTTGTTATGGGAAACACTCCCACTTTTCTTTATCAAAAAGGAAAAACATTTTTCCTGGGACAGAACATCACATTCCTTGGCTCTATAATAAAGATTGGATAGGAGTCCATCAATGGCATTCTGGCCCCTAGGGCCCACTCACTGCCCTCAATAGAGCAGAGCAGGGTCCTCCATGTGTGGTCCAGTGCCTGATCCCTGTGCTCCAGAAGAATATGTGATTGCATTTATATATGTGAAATGTCTCTACAGTGAGGATTTAGATGTGGGGTATTATGTCAGTTCATGGAGGGCTTTGCTTAACTGAAATGCCTGCAAACTATGCTGAATAATAATGCATTCTGGTTCTGCAGGATCATTGCTGATGACATTAATGGTTTAAGCTTCTGAATTTTGATTGATTGCTGTAATCTGCAGAAACTATTTCAAGACACAGATTTATTATTATTAAGCCAATAAAATGATATCAGGGTCAGTGCAGGCACATTATTTGGGTTGCAATGCAAACAACATTGCCTATGAGAAGATTAAATCTTTTCATAAAAAGAATAAGGTAAAATAAGGAGAACACTGTTTCATTGCCCGTTCTTTGAGCAGCCAGACGCCTATCTAGTGGTTGCTGAATGACTTATTGAATGTAATTTTTATTTTGTTTCACTTTAAAATATAACCTTCACAAACCAGTGAGTACATTCTGTATTATATCTAGGGAGTGGAATCTCTGAGGTTGTCTTGTCTTATTAGCATAGTAACAAATGCTTCTCCTTTGCATGGCTCGAGAGGGAGAGTTTTTAGAAATATTAAATTATGCTTCTGAAATGTGTGTGAAACAAAGCACTTTATTATGGTCTGGTGCTTGTTATAGCAGGTAGTTTTTATTTCAGTTTTTCACATTTGTGTTTTAAAAGAGGCGAATGTTTCCATCTGAAAGAGAAAACAAGCTACTGTACTTCTAGAAAAAACATTATAAATAATAAAACTGTCCCACAAACATCTATTTAATTAATCCAAAGTCATAATTGTGTGGGCAGTCCTTTATCGCTGCCAGTGCCCAACATCCTGGGGCAGTGGCGTAACTATAAATTTTGCTCCCCCCTGCCAAAAAAATTTCTGACGCCTCCCCCCCCCCATGCAGGGCCCCAGGTAGTGGTCCCCCTATGCAGTGCCCCTTACATAATGCCCCCAGTAGTAGACCCACTTATATAGTTCCCCCAGTCCTAACTACCCAGCAGTGCCCCCAGTAGTAGTCCCTCCCAGCAGAGCCTCCAGTAGTAGTCCTCCCCCAGCAATGCCCCCAGTAGTAGTCCCCCACCAGTAATCCTCACCTATGCAGTGCCCCCAGCTGTAATCCCCACCTGTGCAGTGCCCTCAGTTGTGGTCCCACCAGTGCAATGCCCCCAGTAGTGGTCCCACCAGTGCAATGCCCCCAGTAGTAGCCCCCCCCAGCAATGCCTTCAGTAGTAGTCCCCCCCCAGAAATGCCTCCAGTAGTAGTTCCCCCACAGTAACACCCCCAGTAATAGCCCCCCCAGCAGTGCCCCCAGTAGTAGTCCCACCCAGAAGTGCCCCTAGTAGTAATCCCCCTCTATGCAGTGTCCCCCAGTAGTGGTCCCACCAGTGTGCAGTGCTCCTAGTAGTATTCCCAGCAGTGCCCTTAGTAGTAGTCTCCCCCAGCAGTGCCCTTAGTAGTAGTCCCCCCCCAGCAGTGCCCTTAGTGGTAGTCCTCCCCTAGCACTGCCCTTAGTAGTAGTAGTCCCCCCCAGCAGTACCCTTAGTAGTAGTCCTCCCCCCCAGCACTGCCCTTAGTAGTAGTAGTAGTCCCCCCTAGTGCCCTTAGTGGTAGTAGTCTGTCCTCCCCCCCAGCAGTGCCCTTAGTGGTAGTAGTCCTCCCCCCAGTGCCCTTAGCAGTAGTCCGTCCTCCCCCCCAGTGCCCTTAGTAGTAGTCCATCCTCCCCCCCAGCAGTGCCCTTAGTGATAGTCCCCCCAGCAGTGCCCCCCGCCCGGCCAGAAACACACACACACACAAAGAAAATAAAACTCTGCTTACCTTGATCCCCGCTCCGGCATGCTCCTCCGTGCAGCGTCCTCCCGGGCCGGCCCGCTCTGCATGATGGGAGAGACGTCATGACGTCTGTCCCATCACGCACTGCAGGAGCCGGAAGCCCGGCTCCTGCAGTTGGCGCAGCAACCGATGAGAGTCTGACAGACTCTCATCGGCTGCTAAAACAAACACACAGCTGCCGACGCCGGCGGCTGTGTGTTTGTTGCTAGTAATGTAGTGTGGACGGCACTTATGTGCCGTCCACACTACCACCCTGCCTGGGTGACTAACAGATGCTAGAGGTCCAGTAGGACCTCTAGCATATGTCTCCTCCTAGGCGGCGGCCATTTTGGGAGGGCTGTTTTCTGCAGATTTCATGCGGACGGCCAGTCCGCATGGAATCTGCAGGCAGCCACCTCACCCCACAAGCCTCCGCGTCCCCAAGCCACCGCGGGGGCTGCGGGGGCTGTAGTTACGCCACTGTCCTGGGGTCCCTAGTATGACATAGGAGAAAGATAACTGTATAGATCCCAGAACTACAATTTAAATTGTTATTTTCCTAGAATCCTGGACAAATTATTCACTAAAGAGGTGTTTATTTGTGGGTTCCAATGTGTCCTATGATGTTTGTTACAAATCTGAGACTGGCGAAATTTATTGCACTCAAAGATAAACAAATTTGGGGAGACTTTAAGACTGGCCAAAAATAGGTAGCACACAGGTAGTAAAGTGTCAGGTACAAAGGTGGCTCCTACTCTTCTTAATGAAGGGGGCTGCCCGCTGTGCTGCAGTCAAGACGTTCGGCATTCCAGACTGCACATGTCACACTGCATGCTGGGTTCAGGAGGAACAGCAGACGCACAGGCTAGCCAGCTCAGGAATAGCAGACACGCAGGCTAGCCAGCTCAGGAATAGCAGACACACAGGCTAGACAGCTCAGTAATAGCAGACACACAGGCTAGCCAGTTCAGGAATAGCAAGCACACAGGCTAGCCAGCTCAGGAACAGCAGACACATGGGCTAGCCAGGTCAGGAACAGCAGACACATGGGCTAACAAGCTCAGGAATAGCAGACACACAGTATAGCCAGGTCACTAACATCAGACACACAGGCTAGCCAGTTCAGGAATAGCAAGCACACAGGCTAGCCAGGTCAGGAACAGCAGACACACAGAATAGCCAGGTCAGGAATAGCAAACACACAGGCTAGCCAGCTCAGGAATAGCAGACACATAGGTTAGCCAGCTCAGGATTAGCAGACACACAGGCTAGCCAGGTCACTAATATCAGACACATAGGCTAGCCAGCTCAGGCATAGCAGACACACAGGTTAGCCAGCTTATGAGTAGCACACACATAGGCTAGCCAGGTCAGGAACGGCAGACACACAGGATAGCCAGGTCAGGAATAGCAAACACACAGGCTAGCCAGCTCAGGAATAGCAGACACACAGGCTAGCCAGCTCAGGAATAGAGGACACATAGGCTAGCCAGCTCAGGAATAGCAAACACACAGGCTAGCCAGTTCAGGAACAGCAGACACATGGGCTAGCAAGCTCAGGAATACCAGACACACAGTATAGCCAGGTCACTAACATTAGACACACAGACTAGCCAGGTCAGGAATAGCAGACACACAGGCGAGCCAGCTCAGGAATAGCAAGCACACAGGATAGCCAGGTCAGGAACAGCAAACACACAGGCTAGCCAGCTGACGAATAGCAGACACATAGGTTAGCCAGCTCAGGAATAGCAGACACACAGGCTAGCCAGCTGAGGAATAGCAGACACACAGGCTAGCCAGCTCAGGAATAGCAAACACACAGGCTAGCCAGATCAGGAACAACAGACAGATGGGCCAGCAAGCTCAGGAATAGCAGACACACAGTATAGCCAGGTCACTAACATTAGACACACAGGCTAGCCAGGTCAGGAATAGCAGACACACAGGCTAGCCAGGGCAGGAATAGCAGACACACACCGGCGAGCCAGGTCAGGAATAGCAGACACACAGGCTAGCCAGGTCAGTAATAGCAGACACATAGGCTAGCCAGCTCAGGAATAGCAAGCATACAGGCTAGCCAGGTCAGGAATAGCAAACACATAGTATAGCCAGGTTACTAAAATTAGACACACAGGCTAGCCAGGTCAGGAATAGCAGACACACAGGCTAGCCAGGTCAGGAATAGCAGACACACAGGCTAACCAGCTCAGGAAAAGCAGACACATAGCTTAGCCAGCTGAGGAATAGCAAACACACAGGCTAGCCAGCTCTGGAATAGCAGACACATAGGTTAGCCAGCTCAGGAATAGCACATGCACAGGCTAGCCAACTCAGGAATAGCAGACACATGGGCTAGCCTGCTCAGGAATAGCAGACACACAGTCTAGCCAGCTCAGGAACAGCATACATACAGTATAGCCAGGTCACTAACAGACACATAGGCTAATCATGTTAGAAATAACAGATACAGATATAATTTTACTAAGTGACGGGTTTGAGATTGCTTTAAAACCTATGGGCATCACCGACAGTTTTGTTGGTCCAAATACAATATTTACTAAGTAGCGATTCTTAGTCTTTGTTTTGAATACTGCTGGCAATGCCCATTGCTTTTTAAGCCCCTACCTCTATTTATTGCAAAATTTTATTGCATAATGGATTTATATATAATCAGCAATTTGAAGTTGTGCACCTGTGATCTGTTTGTTTATGTGCCTATAATAAAAGTCGCAACAGGTAGCACCTCCCATTATATATATTCAGGGTGTGCAGTCCAGGACTCTTTCCTATACACGTTCTAAGCCCCTACCCTGACACTAACCCACAGCAAATCTCCTGCAAACACGCAGCAGTTTGCAAGCACTGCACAGATTAATATAGAAAATAGTGAAACAAAATGGGTCCCTCCCAATTGGTAGCTAGTGATACAATAAGGGTCCCCCTCTCTATTTTTCACTAACCACCACTAGACCTTACCAGCCAGGGCCTGTGACACTATAGCATGTGCCCTTAGCATAGGTTCCCTATGCCATAATGTCAACCAGCCCTAGGCCGGTCAGTACAGGGCTGTCACAACTCTCGCTGGGATGATATGGATGTTGGCCATCCTTCTAGGATTTACATATGCCCAGAACAGAGGCACGGAGTCTAACGTATTGGTGGTTTTCACCAGAAATCCTTACAAGGGGGTTTGGGTTTCGCTGTACCCGATATACAGGTTACGGCCCTCTGACTGGGTTCCTAAAGTCCGGGGCTGGTGAACTCTAGAGGTGTACTGAAGAGTGGTCATCAGGAACGGGTCAGAACTCAGAAAAGTACACTGAGATTTCTATAAGAACAGACACTGGAGATCAAGCAGTGAGCCTAATTCTCTGGCACTGAATAGTGCTTAGAGGCTTCCTTAAATAGGGAGTGGATTCAAACTTGCCACCTGGAGCCAGAGTAGCCTGCAGCAGCCAGTGAGAGAAGAGCCATCTGCAGCAGCAGGAGAGGAGATGCCGGCGGTCCCCATAGCAGCCAGGGAGAGGGACTGCCGGCAGTGAGTAGGAACTTCACTGTGGCAGTTGCGAAATGGTACCCATCTGCAACAGAGCCACCACCACACTAGGGAACCAGTGCCTCTGGATCTAGTACGAATGAGCTGGGTTCCGGCGACCTGTGTCAAGGGCTGGAAACCATAGGATAGTGCATTCCCTCTATTTAGGAACAAGCAGCCCAGTGCTAATAGCACTAAGAGTATTCTCCACACCCCTGAGGTGTGGGTGTGGAGTTAATAATGGATTACTTTTAGCAATAATATTGTTCTTTGCTGGCACAACACAGGGCCTGATTCAGAGCCGGACGCTATTTGCGCTTGGTCGTTCAGAAAAAGGGGCCGGCTATTTAATTGAGCGCTTGCTCTTTGCGGTCTTTTGACACCTCTATGTCTGAGCGAGCGAACGAAACATGCGCTCGCTATTTTGTAAAGACGCCCCCTGGCCGCTCGCATCATACGTCATCTCCGCTATTTATTAGATCAATCGAGTACATCGAAAGGCGTCTGAACTGCTCGCAGTGCTTGTTGTTGGATTTTCCTACTGCAATCATGCGAACAGTTCAGGCTAAGAAACATCCAAGTGATGTGGTCGATGACGCTGCTTTGTTAATTATGCACACTCTTAAAACGCCCGTTTTGACCGTTTGGCACGCCTGCGTTCGGATCACCACTCCCCTTTTTCAAGCACCTTCCCCTGTTACCACCCACAAACGCCTCATCCTGTCACTCAAATTAGCAGGCACTCGCAATTTTGCGAACACACATTTTCCGACCGCACTGACTGGTTGGCGCATGCGCATTACGACCCATACGCATGCGCAGATGTGCGAACATCGCTCGGAGCGAACGAGCGGCCGCTTACGAGCGGCTCTGAATCAGGCCCACAGATCCCATCAAGCCCTGTCATGCCCAATTTGGGGAGGGATATAACAAGGGGAAGGAAGGCCCTGTTCCAGCAAGCTTGCATTCTAATGGGGGTATGGATTGTATCCAATATGGAGGATACTACTTTTTGGAGGGGTATATGTAGGATTTTTCACTTGAACACTAGAAATTACAGAATCAGGTGACCTACAGTTTGCCAGGAGATGCGGACTATAGTTTCCACTTATACTCAAAATTGCTGTAAATTCTTGTTCAGCAGTTCAAGATTGTACTTAAACTTTCCACCACCCTACATATGTTTTGTAGACATTTTCTTGTCTGCTTGGTAAAGTATTTTTCCATTTGTATCATAATTTGGCCACTTTAGTTCAATTTCATTTAAGGCTATGCATTCCAAACACATATCGAAGCTCATTGTGTGAAATACCATAACCACTGTACCTGTAGTGGAGCCTTGGTATCTGTTTATCTAGTCTATGTAGTATTGATCGCACGGCAAGCTCTTTCTCCCATGCAGCCTCCTTGTATTACCCATTTCTATGTCAGTTGTTCAAATATCATACATATTTCCAATAGTGAATTTCTTTAGGTACTGCTACAGATATGTGGCTGGTACCCAGTGAATTGAAATTGAGGAGTTGTCCATTTTTTTGTAAATATTTGTGTATCTGACAAAATGGCTGCCACCACTGTGTCTCAGTGATCTCACTACTGTCCCCTACATTGGCAGGCTGCACCCTCATGAAAGTTGCTTTAGAAAATGGCTGATTCTCTGTGTAGACAACATGTTATATCTCTACAGATTTACCTTGTGCCATTAGAATAACAGGACATCTGCAGACTTCAGTATACTGCCTTGATAGCTAACAAATTGCCAATATATGTGATCCATTTTTATGTATTGTGTCTGAAATTACTTTTACTTATGTGACAAAATGGAAAAATGGCTTTATTGTGAAATGTATTCATCTGTTCCAGATATCACGTTGGTGCTGCTGGTCGCTAGGAGTCCGTTGTTCTATTACCTGAAATGATCCCTGTATCCATGATTACAAGATAAATGGAGATTTATCTTTGCTCCTGTCAGTGTGTTGTAGTAAAAAAAAAATGTCCTTTAGAAACTGAGATATTCTGATTTGCTATATAAATAACGGCAGGCATTTATATCAGTCCATTTCATTTGATACTGATTTTCTTCTGTCTGATGGAAAATAGTAATTAGAATATTTATATCATATTAGCAATTCTCTTTCAAATACAATTTGCAGGGTTCCTTTTTTAATATGCTGTAAGTAAAACAAAAAGGTAAATCAGTGAGGTCTCAGCCTAGCTATCAGTTAGGGTTCAAATTACCCATTGTGTGCCTCCTCTTCTCCCTCATCGCCCCACCTGCCCAAAAAATTTTGTAGACGGGGGAAGTTTCCATTCAATGGTGCTTCAATATTTTAAAATATGACCCCTTTTGCCCCCCACCGCATTGCCTTTTGAAATATAAAATGGTTCCTAATTGTGTACCTCCTCCAGTCCTCACCCTCACCACTTTTGGCAGTGTTCTGTTTTCTCATTGAAGGTCAATAGGAGTCCATTGATGGTGATTGGTTCATGCTGCTATGATCTCTGCTATACAAGACATCCGGCCCCCATGGAATTCACAATAGTTACAAGTTACAACACACAAAGGGGCTGACATTGAGTAGCATACAACGAATGCGCAGATGTGAATTTACGCATTTTTGTGTATGCCGTCCTATTCTGAATCGCATGTAGCTTGGGCCATATCTATCTTTCCATGACATGGGGCGTTTTGGGGCATGAACTGGCAATGTGATTGCATGTGACTATCTTGACTTGTGGAAGCATTATAGTAGCGTTGTGGGCGTGCATCAAAAGGGTTGGATATGATATCTTGGCTGTCGGGATGCCACCAGTCAGAATTCTGATAGCGGCATCCCAAAAGCCAGAATCCCGACACCCATAACCTCCCCTTTTGTGCCTAAATATAACCTCCCACCCACCCCGCTCCCTAATACTAACCCTCCTTCCTCGGTGCCTAACCCTCCCCCTAGTGCCTATCCCTGCTAGCTGACGCTACCCTCCTCCTGCACCCCGATACTTACCTTCGGGATGCTGACGGTCGGGATACTGGTGCCGGGATCCTGACCTGTTGGGATTCTGGCTCCGGTATTAAGACCGTTGGCATCCCGCACGCCGGGATGCCGACTACATCCCGCATCAAAAGCCCTGTGTGATTCTGAGTACTGCGGACGGGGAAGGGAAGCCTGTCTCTGATGGACCTCCTGCACCTGGCATGGGGCTGGTGTAGTTACTGAAGATACAGTTGCGGCAGCCAGCACAAAATCTATGTGCAGAATGGATTCCACTAGCAGATGGCGAGCCCCTACATTAGTGGAATGGATACCTGCGTTAATAGGGCTAGTTCCAGGGGTCTGAGCAACCTGTGCCGGCCTGGCAAGCTGCGCCACGCACACCCAAAATTGGGGGCATGGCCTCATTACCATAGACCACGCCCCCTAAGCGGCATTATTTTGAGGCGTGCCCGCATGGCACGCCTCCACATAACGTCAGACTGTGGGTAAAGCCCAGCCCTCCGTCACTGGCTGGTCTTCCCCCAGCCCTCTCACATCAGTGAATGGATGCCGTGCGCATGCCCAGTGCATCCATTCACACTCTGGGGGTCCGGTGCACATTTGTGGCGGTGAGAGTCCCCAACCTCCCTATTTGACCACCGGCGGGCCACTTTGGCCCACGGGTGGAACAGCGGGATGTTGGGCAGGGGTGCACCCTTTATGGGTGGCGCCCTTGGTCAACTGCACTGGTCGAATACCCCTAGAGCCGGCCCTGTGCATTATAATAAGGTAGTAAGTCAGGCTTCCGCGGCTCCCCATAACTACGGCCACTTTGTGTGCTACAAAGAATCAGCCCCTAAATGTACATGAATACATAAAGTATACATCACATAAACAAAATTATTATGGTATTAAATACCATTGCAATTGTCATTACACTGAGGCAGCACTATTGATACTCTTACAGGCTACTGCATATGTTTCTTATGGTAATATGATATCAGTATACTCTATAGCACTACATTTCTTAAGAGAGGTTTTGCATTTTAGAAGCTTTTGAATGTGGCAGCCTCAGTGTCATTTTCCTATGTATGCTGTGTAATCAGGCAGATGGTCAGGGTTCATGAGCTTCCCACTAATTTAATAACTGTATAGAGAGCATTTGATGCCATTTTTTATGTAACTGCCATTTTAAGCCACAGGGTCTAATATATGCTCAGTTACAGAGTAATTCACCATTTCTGAATACCTGTTATCCGACATTTGCTTCTTATGTACTAAGCCTCGGAGAGAGACAAAGTACCAACCAATCAGCTCCTAACTGTAATTTTTCAAACACAGCCTGTAAAGTAACAAAAGCTGGTTGGTTGGTAGTTCATCTCTCTCCACTTTAACTCTTTCCAAGGGTCAATTTTCAGTTCCATTCTATTTTGTGGTGATTTTGAGTGAATCGGTGGTGATTTTGACAATCAGGTATATACTAAAGGCAAAACTGACTGAAAATCACCAGTAATTCGACTTCACACAGAAAAAGAACTTCAAATAGACCATCGGTACTTCCCCATAGCCATCAGTAGAAAAAACGTATTTACTAACAGATGATTTGAAAATCAACCTAAAATCGCCATTTTCAAGAGAACCATGAAAAACAATTCTATTTGATTTTAAGGGGTCTTTTCATCATCACTTAATTTTTACAAACGTTTTCACCTACTTTTGTAGAAATTAAGGACCTCATTCAGAGTCGGTCGTTGCGGCCGCACGGTCATACGCCACCGATGTTCGCTAAACTGCACGTGCGTAAAGTTCGCAATGCGCGTGCGCAAACTAGCTGCTACGATCAGAAATTTCTCTCTCCTTGAACACAGCCAGGTCGGTAGTTTGAGTGACAGAATGAGGCGTTTGAGGGTGGTAACAGGGGAAGGTGCTTGAAAATGGGGGTGTGGAGATCCGAACGCAGGCGTGCCTAATTATGCGAACAGCGTTTTATGGGAGTGCATAATTAACAAAGTAGTGTCATGGCACACGTGACATGGGTGGTTTGTACAGTGACCTGATCGTAGTGCTTAAGAGAGAGTATGGTCAACCTTAAGCTCTACGACCAGTTCCGATGATTACCGATGGTCTCGATTAATCCTTATATGGCCGGAGATGACGTGTAATGCGTACGTATTTTTCATCTTACGGCCGCATCCTCCCCTTGGTCGGCCAGCTAACGATCCGATCTTAAGGATGCAACTCGCGAGTGCATCATTTGCATATCCGGCCCCTTTTCCCTTACGACCGTGCGGCCGCAACGACCGACTCTGAATGAGGTCCTAAGTGTCAGGGCTAATCATTAACAGTGTAATGCATGAGATATCACTGATATCTCCTGGTTACATTTGTCCCCCGATAATTTCCACAGTCAACCTACTTTTGTATGGAGATGTGGAAATTGTGTAATTCATCAAGTTCCCAAAAAGCGCTGGATTAAGCACAGCAGATGAGTAAAGACTCTCATGCAATCTAATGCTGATTGAACATGTCCATGATGTAATGTGTTATGTTACATTCCGGGCTGCAGGGCCATAATACTAAAAGTCTGTTGACCACCTGGCAGGGTTACCACTCATCTGGAAATATTCCGGACAATCCAGGAATGGTAAGATCTGTCCAGAGCCTGGAGGCCTTGTCACCCCAGATGAGTGGTGTCTAGAATCCTAGGACCTTCATGCAGCTCTGCCACTGCCTAGCCATGTGATGCCTTTATCAGTCCACATCAACCCTCCACTATCCACGTCACATGTCCGCCCCCCATAGTTTCTCATGGCCCTTATTTTCCTGCTTACTCTGTCTCACAATTATTGAGTCTTAAGCTAGGTACACAACTGACAATGTGCCAACCCAGCGACGTGGCGATATGATGTGGGAAGAGGGCTGCCCTGGATGAGCAGAGCAGGAATGTCAGGCTCCAGCTCTGTCCACAGCCAAGAATCCAGTCTCCCCTGTGCTAGTGCTGCCCGACTCCAGTCATCATCAATATGTGCTCTGGGCCCAAAGTTCTGGAGCAGAAAAAATAAAAATAAAAAAAACTATTCTTTTTTTTCTAAATATCGTCTGTGCATGTTAGGCTTAGCCGCACAAGATCTATCAAGTCGGTAACGCAACGCAACTGCTTCAAGACCGCAGAAAATATGGAGGGCTGTCACATGACAGGAGAGCAAGGCCAAGAACCACATGTTGTAGCTGCCGCCAGCAGTGCAAAGCCATCAACTTCCTCGTCCTCTATGAAGGCCCATGCCCCGGGGCTTAAGTCACGCCATCGATATGGAAAGCTACTTGTACTGAAGTTAAGAAAATTTTTTAAAGGAAATTGCCTTTAGATAAACAAAAAATTGGAAATATGCCCTTCACTACACGAAGTGGCAAGGAAAGGATAAGGCATTGGCCTTTCTTTAGGAAGACTGCTGATTCTGATAGCCCTTCGGAAAAAACAACTGTGTGCCCTGAGAAATCGAAATCACAAATCCCCGAGGAGAGTGCAAGTGTGTCCGAGGTTGTCATGTGTGAGCCAGACCTAAATACTAGTGTACTGGAGGGTCCTCCAAGTTCCAACATTTGTGTGCCCTCTGTAAATGTGGGGAAGGGCAGTCATCATCTTGCAGACGTAGTCATTGAGGATGCTTCTGTGGAATTGCACTCGGAGGAGGAGATTTTGGTAGTTGAAGGCACTAAGGATGATGAGGCTGTTGATGATGAAGATGTTGGTGATGAGGATGTTGATGCCAAGGATGTCCTTTGTGTAAGTAAGGCAACAGCTGTTGCCCATGGATTGAAAAAGCCAAAGCCCATTGTTGTCATGCCGGGACAAAAGACAAAAAAATCTACTTCTCACGTGTGGAATTATTTCAACCCCGATCCGGACAACAGTTGTCAAACCATATGTGCCCGTTGCCATACAAGAGTGAGTAGAGGGAGGGACCTAAACCACCTAGGAACCTCTTCCTTGTTAAGTCACTTGGAGCTCATTCATCATATATCAAAGTGTACGTCACCAAGTTCCAAAACTAAAAACGTAACAAGTCCAGTGTCACCTACCTGCTCCCTCTCTGTGAGATCCAAGTGACTTCGATCTCCAACACCAACACCTGCATCGTCAACATCCTCATTCATCATCGGGAGTAGTCCTGCTGCATCCAATGTTGGTATTCGAAGCATGATTGACTCCTCTCCTGTCCGTGATTCCTCAGAAGGATCCTTGATGACTACACCTGTTGCTGCTGCTGTTGCTGTCAGTGGATCTTCATCCCAGAAGGGGAGCAGGATATCCTCCAAAAAACAATTAACTGTTAAACAATCGTTTGCAAGGGCAAACAAGTATGACAGCAATCACCCATTTGCATAGCAGATTACTGATGCCATAACAGCTATGCTGGTATTAGATGTGCATCCAGTATCCGCCATTACTGCAGTGGGTTTTCAAGAGTTAATTAATGTCCTGTGTCCTCGCTACCAGATCCCTTCTAGATTCCACTTCTCTAGAACAGCAATTCCAAGTCTGTACAAGGACATTAAAAAAGCCTTATTAATGTCCTCAGAAATGCTGTTGTACCCATTGTCCACTTGACCACTGATATGTGGACAAGTGGGACAGGGCAAACTAAGGATTACATGACTGTGACAGCCCACTGGGTAGGAGTATTCCCTACAACAGCAACAGCAACATCTACCAAAACACAGCTGATATAGAGGCAGGCTACTCTTTGTATAACTGGTTTCACTAAGAGGCATACCACTGAGAACCTCTTAGAAAATCTCAGGGAAATCATTGCTAAATGGCTTACCCCACTTGGACTCTCCTCGGGATTTGTGATTTCGGACAATGCCACCAATATTGTGAGAGCATTACATGTGGGCGAATTCCAACACGTTCCATGTTTTGCTTACACAAGTAATTTTTGGTGCAACATTTTTTAAAAACTGACACAGTCATGCAGGAGATGGCCTCGGTGGCCCGCAAAATATCCAGACATTTTAGACATTCGGTGACCGCTTGTCGAAGATTGCATGACCAGCAGGTATTGTTAAATTTGCCCTTCCATCAGCTGAAGCAAGAGGTAGTAACTCAATGGAATTCTACCCTCTATATGCTTCAGCGGATGGAGGAACAGCAAAAGGCCATTCAGGCCTATACAACGGACTATGACATAGGCCGTGGAGGGGGAATGCACCTTACTCAAGCGCAGTGGAGAATAATTTCTGTGTTGTGCAAGGTTCTCAAACCCTTTGAAGTTAGTTCAGACACTGCCAGCTTGAGTCGGGTCATTCCCCTCATCAGACTTTTGCAAAAACAGCTGGAGAAACTGAAGGAGGAGGCGAAATGGAGCGATTGCACAAAGTATGTCGGACTGGTGGATCAACCCCTTGATTCACTTCACCAGGATCCAAGAGTTGTCAATCTATAGAAATCTGAAAAATATATTTTGGCGACCATTCGGGCTCCTAGGTTTAAGTCCTACCCTGTGAGTTTTTTTCCAACAGACAAAAATCTAAAACTGTGCAAAGATATGTGTTACGAATCCCACTGCCTGCTCCATGTGAGACCCATAGAACCCGGCTAGCGAGATCTTCTGCCAATAACAACCGCCCGTTGTTCCCTTAGAACTGGGATATGTTCACCGGTACTTAGGTGGCCGTCTGGACTTATGCTCGAGGTAGTAGTGGCTCACATGGAGATACAGGGGAATTCAACAGGTAAAGAATGTACCGTTAGTACTGACACATTTGATGATTTTAAGGATATCGATGGTAAACATGTTGTGAGAGTACAGTTTAGTTTTTTGGGCAATAGCTTGGGAGTCGATGGTGTGGCAGCTGTGCCGATGGTGCAGTAATGGTCCTGATGGTGCGACAGTGATGCCAATGGTGTGGCATATATGCAATGGCGCGGCAATGGTGCCGATGATGCGGCAATGATGCTGATGGAGCGGCAATGGTGCCGATGTTGTGGCACTAGCCATAGATAAGCAGTTTATGGTTTGATAATGGCTTTGAGAGCCGACGGTGCAGCAAGTGTGCCGATGTTGCAGCGATGGTGCCGATGTTGAGGCAGTTGCCATAGACAAGCAGTCTATAGTTTAATAATGGCTTTGAGAGCCGATGTTGCAGCAAGTGTGCCGATGTTGCAGCGATGGTGCCGATGTTGAGGCAGTTGCCGTAGACAAGCAGTCTATTGCTTGATGATGGCTTTGAGAGCTGATGGAGTGGCAAGTGTGCCGATGTTGGCAGCGATGGTGCCGATGCTGGGGCAATTGCCATGGATAAACAGTCTATAGTTTGATGATGGCTTTGAAAGCCGATGGTGCAGCAAGAGTGCCGATGTTGGAAGCGATGGTGCCGATGTTGGGGCAATTGCCGTAGGATGAACGTTGGCAGCACGGGAGCTGCTGGATATGGCTAGGAAGCCGTTAGGAGATTGGTGGTAGCACAGAAGCTACATGGAGCGGTCTGGAAGCCGTATGGTGAAAGTTGGCAGCACGGGAGGTGCTGGATTCAGCTAGGAAGCCATTTGGAGATTGGTGGTAGCACGGAAGCTACTTGGAGCGGCTAAGAAGCCGTAAGGTGAACGATGGCAGCACGGGAGCTGCTAGATGCGGCCAGGAAGCCATTGGAGATAGGTGCTAGCACGGAAGCTACTTGGAGCGGTTAGGAAGCCGTGTGGGAATTCAGTGAACCGGAGAACAGGAACAACCTGACTCTGCAGCCAGGCCGAGGGAACTCACAGACACTCTATAGTCAGCACAGGTGCAATAGATCAGTGAGTATAAATAGGCTGAAGTCCCAATCAGGTTTGCACTTGTGGAAAACACATCACTTCCTGAGGCGTGCCGATCTCCTAGCAACAGGAAGAACTGGAGTAACCCCATCCAGTGAAAGCAATTTTGAGAGTTTTGAAAGACTGGATCACCTCAATTGGCCAGTTTAAAGTATCCGCTCCTTTTTTAGTCAGATTAACAATTGGTGCCACAATGCTGGAAAAGGATTTAATAAATCATCGGTAATAGTTAGAAAAGCCGAGGAAACGCTGGATGGCCTTAAGGGAAGTTGGTTGGTCCCACTTAAGTATGGCCTCAACTTTTCCATGATCCATTGAAAATCCCTGGGACGAGATTGTATACCCCAGAAAAGAAACCTGAGTGACGTCAAATTCACATTTCTCCAACTTGGCACACAGATGGTTCTCCTGCAATTTTTGGAGAACCTGTCGCACATGGTGATGATGTTGATCCAGTGAATGGGAGACAATTAGGATGTCGTCCAGATATACGACCACGAACACCCCCAAAAAGTACCGAAGAATGTCATTGATCAGGTCCTGAAACACAGCTGGGGTATTGGATAAGACAAACGGCATGACTAGATGCTCGTAGTGTCCAGAATGAGTACTGAAGGCCGTTTTCCACTCGTCTCCACTCTTGACTCGAATCAGGTTGTATGCCCCTTGGAGGTCAATCTTGGAGAAGATATTAGCCTGACACAGTTGATCAAACAGTACCGGAATGAGAGGTAACAGATATGAATTTTTTACCGTAATGTTGTTGAGTCCTCTGTAGTCAATACAGGGACAAAGAGATCCATCCTTCTTACCCACGAAGAAAAAACCAGCTCCCAATGGTGATTTTGAGGGACGGATGAATCCTTTAGCCAAGGCATCCTCAATGTACTCTCTCATAGCTTTGTCCTCCTGTATAGAAAGGGAATACAACCGGCCTTTGGGTAACTTGGCACCTGGAATCAAGTTGATGGCACAATCGTAAGATCTATGTGGAGGAAGAACATCAGCAAGTTTTTTGGAGAAAACGTCAGCGTAATAGCGGTACTGAAGCGGAATCACTAGAGATGTCTCAGCTACGGTAGCAAGTACTGACCGAATAGGCATGGTCAAACGATTCTGACAAGTCTGACTCCATCTTATTATCTCATCGGATTGCCAATCAATCACGGGATTATGTTCCTTAACCATTGAAAACCAAGAATGACTGGAGCCAAGGGACAATGGAGGAGATAAAAAGACAAAGTCTCAGAGTGTAAGGAACCCACCGATAAACGGAGAGGAGGTGTCTTTAATTTCACATGACCTGATGAAATAAAACCTCTGTCTAGACCACAGATAGCAATTTCTTGTACCAAAGGAACAGCTGGTACTCCCTGAGTGCGAAAGAATAGAAAATCCATAAAATTGCCGTCTGCCCCGCTATCCAGGAAGGCTGAAGTGGACAAAGTGGAATTGGCGAGCTGGATGACTGCTGGGATTAAAATAGAATTTTGGAGGAAATGGATGCCAGGCAGGCCTAAGTGCAAATTCTCCTGAACACTTAGGCCTTGTCTTTTTACTGCTCTGAGTGGACAGTTTTTCACCGTGTGCCCCTTGTCACCGCAGTACATACAGAGGCCAAGAGACCATCTTCTGCATCTCTCTACTGACGAAAGACGAGAGGCGCCAATCTGCATAGGTTCCTCTGTGACCGAGGATGGAACCCAAGCGGGAGAATGAAGCGATCTGACGGGAAGATCTTGCTCATGTTTGCGTTCCTGTAACCGTCGGTCAATCCTTATGGCTTGTTGCATGAGGTCATCCAAGGATTCAGAGGGTGAATGTTGCACAAGAATGTCCTTGATGGCCTCAGAAAGACCAACACGATATTGGCTATGTAAAGCCGGGTCGTTCCAATCGGAGTCAGTAGCCCATCTGCGGAACTCTGATGAGTAATCCTCTGCTGCCTTCTGGCCCTGTTTGAGAGCAGGCAACTTGGACTCAGCCAAAGCAACACGATCTGGGTCGTCATACAATAGGCCCAAGGCCATAAAGAAAGCCTCCACTGACTGAAATGCCGCATGAGTAGAAGGCAGTCCGAAGGCCCAAGTTTGTGGGTCCCCCTGAAGGAGAGAGATTACTATTCCAACTTGTTGCAATGGTGTCCCTGAAGAGGCCGGACGAAGTCGGAAATAGAGCTTGCAACTTTCACAAAAGTTTAAAAACTGCGGTAGCGTCTCGCTGCCGCAAGCCCTGGAGTGATTTTGGCTCTATCAGAGCCAAAATCACTCCCACTGACATCACTAGTGATGTCAGTGGGGCCGGCTTCAGAGGGTAGGCGTTCCCATGGGAACGCCTTCGTCTGGCAGCCACGCCCCCGGCACGCCCACCAAAGGGGGCATGCTGTCAATCAACATCGACAGCACGACCCCTTTGGTGCGAGACCCGGAGCGACGGAGAGCCGTCGCTATCTGGGTCTCGCGCATGCGCACGACGGAGCTCCCTCTGTTGTGCGCATGCGCAGTGGGGCAACATCGACCCACTTGCGAGCGTCCTGCGCTCGCGAGCGGGTCTGAATGACCCCCTCTGTCCCTGTTCAATGACAGCAGAAGTTATAAGTCCAACACAACACTTTCTGTAACTGTATCCTAGTGTATCAACTATTATTTTTTGGGCCAACTATAATGTTACGAATCTCACTGCCTGCTCCATGTGAGAACCCTAGAACCTGGCTAGCGAGATCTTCTACCAATAACAACCACCCATTGCTCCCTTAGAACTGGGATACGTTCACCGGTACTTAGGCGGCCGCCTGGACTTATGCTCGAGGTAGTAGCGGCTCACATGGAGATACAGGGGAATTCAACAGGTAAAGAATGTACCGTTAGTACTGACACAGTTGATGATTTTAAGGATATCGATGGTAAAGATGTTGTGAGAGTACAGTTTGGTTTTTTGGGAATAGCTTGGGAGTCGATGGTGTGGCAGCTGTGCCTATGGTGCAGCAATGGTGCTGATGGTGCGGCAGTGATGCTGAAGGTGCGGCAGTGATGCGATGGTGCAGCAATGGTGCCGATGGTGCGGCAATGGTGCCGATGATGCGGCAGTGATGCCGATGGTGCGGAAAATATGCCGATGGAGTGGCAATTGCCGTGGATAAACAGTCTATGGTTTGATGATGGCTTTGAGAGCCGATGGTGAGGCAAGTGTGCCGATGTTGGCAGCGATGGTACCGATGCTGGGGCAATTGCCATGGATAAACAGTCTATAGTTTGATGATGGCTTTGAGAGCCGATGGTGCGGCAAGTGTGCCGATGTTGGCAGCGATGGTGCCGATGTTGGGGCAATTGCCGTAGGATGAACGTTGGCAGCACGGGAGCTGCTGGATATGGCTAGGAAGCCGTTAGGAGATTGGTGGTAGCACGGAAGCTAATTGGAGCGGCCTGGAAGCCGTATGGTGAAAGTTGGCAGCACGGGAGCTGCTGGATACGGCTAGGAAGCTATTTGGAGATTGGTGGTAGCACGGAAGCTACTTGGAGCGGCTAAGAAGCTGTATCATGAACGATGGCAGCACGGGAGCTGCTAGGTGCGGCCAGGAAGCCGTTGGAGATAGGTGGTAGCACGGAAGCTACTTGGAGCGGTTAGGAAGTCATGTGGGAGTTCAGTGAACCAGAGAACAGGGGCAACCTGACTCTGCAGCCAGGCTGAGGGAACTCACAGACACTCTATAGTCGGCACAGGTGCAATAGATCAGTGAATATAAATAGGCTGAAGTCCCAATCAGGTTTGCACTTGTGGAAAACACATCACTTCCTGAGGCGTGCCAATCTCCTAGCAACAGGAAGAACTGGAGTAACCCCGTCCTGTCTGGGCATACTGTCAGAATGTGTCAAGTCGTGACCGCGACTTGTAACAATATGTTGGTAAAAAAATTGTCAGCTGCAGCCGCATGTGAAACGCCATCATCTCCTCCTTCAGTTTCTGCAGCTGCCAGGAAAAGACTCAATTTTCCTTACAGAATGCCTGCTGGTCATGCAGATCGTTCACCAAAAAATGACATTTGGTCGGGCCTGAGAGAACTGCCTACTAATGACATGTCTTCTACCATGACTATGTGTGATACGGTCTCCATTCACAGAATGGTGGAGGACTGTTTCAGAGTTAATATTCTAATAGGCATGTCAGACAGTGCCTTTCAGTACTGGCAGGAAAAAGAGGCAATCTGGAGGTCCATACACAAACTGGCTTTGCATTACTTAAGTTGCCCACTATCAAGTGTGTACTCCGAAAGAGTTTTCAGTGCAGCTGGCAACCTTGTCAGTGATTGGCGTAGGTGGTTACTTCCTCAAAATGTGGAAAAGATGATGTTCATTAAAATGAATTAGAAATTCCATGAGGAAAACCTCTACCAACAATTACATAAAAAATTACAGAGACGCCTATGGTGGATTCCAGCGAGGACAAATTAATATTGTGTGAAGAAGAGGATGTACACACTGATGGGGATGATGAGGACGAGGATGACGACAACTTGTAATGTAAAGCCAGTTTGTGTATGGGATCATTTTCATTTACATGTCCAATGCACATTGGCAGCTTGTTTTATGGGGGGTCCAAACAAACCAATCATTTCAGCCACAATTGGCAGTCCTAGTCACTGAAATGATTGGTTTGTTAAACTGTCCTGTTGCATATACAACATAAGGGTGGGTGGGAGGGCCCAAGGACTATTCCATCTTGCACCTTTTTCCATCCATTATGTGCTGATTGGGGCATTGCTGCCTGACATTTTAAATGAATGTTTATGGTTGGTTTAGGAACCAATGATTTATTTTAAAATTAATTTATTATCAATTTAGCAGCCAGGGGCTGTACCAATGAATTGCTTTTTATTAATTATTCAGCCAGGGGCTGCACCCAATGATTTTTTTTTAGTTAATTTATTATCAATTTTACAGCCAGGGGCTACACCCAATGAATTGTTTTTAATTAATTTATTATCAATTTAACAGCCAGGGGCTGCACCAATTAATTTCTTTTTATTAATTATTCAGCCAGGGGCTACACCCAATGAATTGTTTTTTAATTAATTTATTATCAATTTTACAGCCAGGGGCTGCACAAATTAATTTCTTCTAATTAATTATTCGGCCAGGGGCTGCACCCAATGAATTGTTTTTTACTTTTTAATTAAACTATTATTAATTATTCAGCCCAGGGCTGCACCAATTAATTGTTTTTTAATTTACTATCAATTATACAGCCAGTGGCAGCACCAACTATCAATTCTTCAATCCTCAAGGGTATCCCAACCATCATCTTTTACAGTCCTCAACTCTATTAATAATTATATCAATCAGTTTTGAGCCAGCAAGCTGGATGCCCTATAACTAGATGAAAAAAACCAATATAGTGAGCTGTGAGGTGGTCAAAATTGACTGGAAACGAGTGGAAATAAATGTTATTGAGGTTATTAATACTGTAGGAACAAAAAAAAGGCCCACTTTATGTGATTTTAGCTATTTGTTTTATTTTTTAAGAAAAAAACCCAGATCCAAAACACGAAAACAAAACACGAAGGTGAGGTTTTGGCAAAACCAATCAAGATCCAAAAGCAGGGGAGATCCAGATCCAAAACCAAAACACGGGGGTCGGCGCACATCTCTAATGTAAATAGCCTTTTCTCTCAATTTTAGACAGTAGGTTACAGTCAGAAATACCACAGACTGATCTTTGTGATGCTTCCTGCTATGTGTTACAGATAAAATGACCAGTAAGCTACTAGGCTTCATTTTCACTTTAACAATTTGGGACCTATTTATCATAAACAGCCTTTTGTGGCGATAACGAGACTTTTATGTCAATCAGCGTAAGATGTCTGCCAGACAGAGATGTGACACCACAGACCAATAGGAAGCTGCAGAGAGATGATTGGTCTGCACAGTCACAGTTCCACCGGGTGCATATGCAGCACAGTAGCCCCAGGGCTTGGATTAACAATGGGGCAGGAGGAGCTGCAGCATTGAAAAACCTTTTTCCTGTCACCTCATACTGCTGTCCTAAACACTTATGTAATTCGGTCAATTCAGTATATGATGCCCGGGTGTCTTCCAAAACCAAACTGTAAATATGTACAGGGACTGGCACAATGTAGAAAATATACTTGTCACCACATATTTTTTTTACATTGTGCCGGTCCCTGGAGTGCCACTTCTCTCTGCTTTTACATATATAATGAATGTGTGGTTGCATATATATGTATATACAGCGGGTAAAATAAGTATTGAACACATCAACATTTTTATCAGTAAATATATTTGTAATGGGGCGTCTTCTATGAACTCTGATCTTTAGTTCTTTCCATAGATGTTCAATTGGATTCAAGTCAGGTGATTGGCAGGGCCATTCTAGCAGCTTTATTTTCTTTCTCTGAAACCAATTGAGAGTGTCCTCGGCTGTGTGTTTGGGATCATTCTCTTGCTGAAATGTTCACCCTCGTTTCATCTTCAGCATCCTGGTAGATGGCAGCAGATTTTTATCAAGAATGTCTCTGTACATTTTTCCATTCATCCTTCCTTCAATTATATGAAGTACGCCAGTACCGTATGCTGAAAAACATCCCCACATTTTTAGCCAAAAATAGGGATTTTGCTTTTTTTTAGCCTGGTCTGGGATGGAGAAAACTTTTCTCCAGTGTTTTTCCGCCAGTTGCGTTTTCGCCTGTTTTTGGGCGAAAATCTTGCCCATTTTTTGGCAAAAAAAGTAAATTTTCACCTATGGCGAAAAAAACGTCCGTTTTCACCTATGGCGAAAAAAATGTCAGTTTTTGACACTAATTGAATACGGCCCATAATCGTAATAGCGATCCTTGCTGAATCAGGTCCTTAGTGTTCTTTTTATATTTTTGTTCTCACTATGGGGTATAGATCTCTAATATCTTCTTGGCATAGCTATTAATAAGATGAAGTCCTTTTTATATAGAGAGATGTCACTTCCATGACATCACTAAGTCACCCACATTCTTTTTAGTAGGGAGTTTTCAAATTAATGTAATTGCTAAATGCCATTTTTCTTTTTTTTTTTGGTCACATTATTAAGGGGTATATCCTTTTGTTTGTAGACTTTCACATTACACTGTTGATATAAGCAGAGTGGGGAGTGCAATTGAGATGATTGAAGGAAGGCGCTAGCCACAGCCCATGATGCAGGCCACACCCCCTGTGCAGACCACACCCCCACAGCACTGGTCTTGCCCACCACATTACTAATCACACCTTTATGCGGCTGTACACAATAGGCCCTTTATAAATTTCAGCTCCAGGCCAATGTGGACCTTAATCTGGCACTGATTGGCTGTATAAATCAGGCATTTAAAGGCATAGCAATGACGTTTTAAAAATCGTGGATATGCAAATTAGCACTGGGGTGAAGGTGTTTGCAGGTAATACAGTGCATGTGACATGTTTTGGCCAGTAGGAATGCTTTTGTATTTGGGTCGATTTTGGGCTCTATTGAGTGTAAATAGAACACATTTAAAACTTCAAATAGAACTTTAATGAGAAACCAGTGCACCATCAACATTATAATGGAACCCAAAATTGACTGTTAGTAAATTATTTATTTTGAATAGAAACACTGTGGTCAATTTTTTGGGGATGTTGGTTCTATTTTGGTTGATTTAAAATTAAACCAAAATCGACCCTTATTAAATTTACCCCCAAGGCTTAGTACATCTCCCCTACATGTAAGTGTAGGAAAGACCTAACAAATGACAAGAATAGGGATAATAAAAGTGCAGTAAAAAAAGAAAACAAAACATTAGGATTGAGGTTCTTGTCCCCAGAGTGCGTGCCTCGTGCTTTGAATCCCAAATGACTTTAATCATAGTAATTTAGCCATGTAACCTGATTACGTGGGTTTTAACCTCCTCACATATGACGGTACTGATTTCAATTTTATTCCATGTGTGCCATCCATCCGGTCACCATTTACAAAGGGAAAGGTCACCCAGCTTCTATTCTGCTACATGTGGTGTCACTGGGTGATATCAGGCAGATAAGGTTAGGGTGTGTAATGTCATTTTGCTATTGAATGACAGAACGTATAGGGCCTGCATTATGTGCATCAATAATGCATAGCTTGCCGTAGTCAAACATTGGCTGCTTTGTGTGACCTCATCTTTATACATGAAAGATCTAATTTAATTGTAAGCTTGTCATATCTCCTAATTATGCATGACTCATATAATACAATCTCTTACTTATGCATGAGTGCAATATTGTATACAATGCATTTTGATGCTAATGTCATAGATATAAAATATTAACATTGGACCTTGTGCTATGATGGGGAATATATTTCATACATGGTAAAGTTGCAAACAATGCTCTTTATCTAGCTGTGCTGTCAACACATATGGTGCATGAGGGCACAACAGTTATTTATAGCGACAGAATCTTCAACAAAGGAACATCTGCATTTTAGAGTGCAGAGAATCACGTATAACACCGATGACCAGCCAAGAGGAACTGTTATAAAGATTAAACATAACATCTAACAAAATAATGAATTACATTACTCAACACAAGTGGCTCATTCAGGGGCGGGCTGGGCCGGGGGGCAGGGTGCTATATGCCCCCCGGGCCGGTAAACTTTTCTTTCAGAGAGGGCCGGTGTCACACTGCACATGCATCAGGGCCGAAACTAGGATTTTTGTCACTCGGCAAGGCCATAATTTGGTGCCCCCCCAAACAAAAACAGCATATAGGACGAAAAGGGTGTGTGGTTTTGTGATACAGTAATTCCCTTTATAACACATTATGCCAAACATTAATTACCCTTATAACAAATTATGCCACAGTAATGCCCCTTACATTATGCCACACAGTAATGTCCCTTATTACACATTATGCCACAATAATGTCCCTTAAAACACATTATGCAGCACAGTAATGCCCCTTACAACACATTCTGCCACAGTAATGCCACTTACAACACATTAAGCCACAGTAATGCCCCTTATTCATTAAGCCACTGAAATGCATTTTATACATTATGCCACACTAATGCCCCTTATACATTTATGCCACAGTAATGCCCCATATACATTATGCCACAGTAATGCCCCTTACACATTATGCCACAGTAAGTGCCCTTTTACATTATGCCACAGTAAGGTCCCTTACATATTGTGCCACAGTAAGGCTCCTTACACACTATGCCACAGTAAGGATTCTTACACATTATGCCACAGTAAGGCTCCTTACACATTATGCCACAGTAAGGCTCCTTCCACACTATGCCACAGTAAGGCTCCTTACACACTATGCCACAGTAAGGCCCCTTACACATTATGCCACAGTAAGGCTCCTTACACATTAAGCCACAGTAAGGCCCCATCTCCCTTCTCTTACCTGCGGTGGGTGAGCTCGGGGTGGCGCGGGACGGGGCTGCCACATGCTGGGGAACTGTAAATACTGCCGTCATTGTAACATGTCGCCGCTCGTGAACTAATTGGAGCTTGCGGACCGGCAGCCTCTGCTAATTGGCTGCCGGTTCGCGAGCACTGATTGGCTTGCGACCGACACCACTTTAGACTCATGGTGTCTCTGTGCCGCTCAAGGCCGTGATGCGGCTCCAAATCAGAGCAGCAACCTAGCCTCACGGCAGCCTCTCCCCGGCACCCCCTCAAGTCCGGCACCCAGGTCATGTGCCACCTTAGCCCACCCTAGTTGCAGCCAGGTGACAGGAAGAAAGTGCTCTGCAGTCGCTCCAACTGCATTCTCTGTCTGTCACATCCATGCAGCTTGTGGCTGCACACTGAGCACTTCTCTTCTAAGTCCGCTCTGCTACAGGGGTTGTGTGCAGTCAGTGTGCACTGGTTTCTGCCTGAGTCTGTCGTCTGTCCCTCCCCTCGGGCCCTCCCTGCTTGAGAACCCCAAGTCTCCACCCCTGCTATCCCCTGTCTGAATCTATCTGACCTCACACTCTGCTAATGAAGCTACTCCCTCTAGTGTTGCGGGCAAGACCTCGCCCCCTCCTCTACCCTCTCTGACTGTTCTAAACTCCTTCCTGTCCACGGCTAAGATCCTGCCCCCTCACCAAGAAGCCACGCCCCCTCTCTTACCCTGTCTGCCTATTTTAATCTATCTCCTCCTGTCCCTGCCCAAGACCCTGCCCCCTAACCCTGAGTCTCCGCCCCCCCTCTCAAGTCTATCTTGTCTCTGTTATCTCTTCCTGTACCCTGGAGCTCTGCAGGGATCAGACAGATCCTCCTTCCAGACAGGTAAGTGCCACTGGATGTGTGAAAATGTTTAAAATTATATTTGAGGGGGTGGTGGAGGTGGAATACTGCAATGGAAAGGGGTGTAGTTGTTTTTTTCTTGGGGAGAGGGGGCTTTAATACTGTCAGTGCTTGGGGTGGTGTAATAATGTGTGTGTATGTGGATGGGGGAGTAGGGTATTATTATTGTGTGTGAGGGGTATATTCATAATATCTGTGTTATATATGGGTCACTGATGGTCTCTGCATTATCTGGCATTTACCACGATGATCTGCATTATCTGACAGCCACTGCGAAGCTCACTGATCAGGCAGTCACTGCGATCATCTCTGCATTATATATAGCCACTGCGACGTTCCCTGATCTGGTGGTCACTGCAAACCTCTCTGCATTAACTGGCTGTTTCTGCAACACTCCCTGATCTAGTGGTCACTGTAAACCTCTCTGCATTACCTGGCGGTCACTGTGATGTTCACTGATTTATATGGTGGTCACCGTAATATTCTCTGCAACATATGGCTGCCACTGTGATGTTCCTTGCGTTATATGGCGGTCGCCGTAATATTGTCTGCATTGCAACAGTGGTCACTGCAACGCTCTCTGTATATTACATACCGGTACTGGCCACTGTTTGAATCATATAAAGTCTCTCCTGCGTTAAACTAGAAAATAAATATGTTAGGTGAAATTTAAGAAGAATTCTTAAGGACAGGGTGCCCAGTGTGCAAAAATATCTAGGTGCGGCTATGCGTGTGACAGTGGACATAGCTCTGTTAAAGAGCCAGACCCAATTCCAGGAACTGGAGTAGGCTGCTTATATTTACAATTTACAAGTCAGTGAATGAGTAAACATGAATTTCACACTTTCACTGCTGCTTCCATTGTTGGATGCACTGAACTCTTGCTTGACTGTGACCTATAAGTTCCCATATGAGGTTTTTTATTAATTGATATTTGCCATTACATCGCCTTTGAACTTATCAATAAAAACAGTACATGTGCTGCAGCTATGAGCATAATGGAGATATTCTACCTGGGCTGTTTGCTTATTGTTCACTATCAAGTAGAAAAAATACATTATTATTATTCATCCACATTTGTAATGTTTTTATTTATTTTTTACTTATAGAATGGGGATTTGTTAACCATACTTTTTATAAATTATACTGGGGAACAAAAAAAAAACATTTTTTCTTGCCAAGGATTTAAGATCGGTGTGAGAGTACTGGCAGGTCCTATTTTCAGACTAGATCTTCGCTATAGCTGAATTGGCTCCAGTTTTCCAATTAATGACAAATTATAAAATTCAATTATTTTCTCCATGTGAAGTACTTTACTAGTCTAGGCTGCTTTACTTAACAGAATCCACTTAGTTTTGCTTTTTAACAACTACCCTATTTCAACAAGAACAATAATTTGTTTTATTTGTGATAACGTAACTGGTAGTCACGTTTGAGACACATAACACATTCATATCACCTTACTAACGCTGGGAGGAGGCGTGGCCAGGCACTGCTGGGACATCCTCAGGCCACAGCCACGCCTCCTCCCAGCATACAGAGAGGAGCAACACATAACACATTCATATCTCCTCACTAACGCTGGGAGGAGGCGTCGCCATGCACTGCTGGGACATCCTCAGACCACAGCCACGCCTCCTCCAGCATACAGAGAGGAGCAACACAACACATTCATATCACCTTACTAACGCTGGGAGGAGGCGTGGCTGTGCACTGCTGGGACATCCTCAGACCACAGCCACGCCTCCTCCCAGCATACAGAGAGGAGCAACACATAACACATTCATATCACCTTACTAACACTGGGAGGAGGCGTGGCAGTGCACTGCTGAGCCTGCTGGGACATCCTCAGACCACAGCCACACCTCCTCCAGCATACAGAGAGGAGCAACACATAACACATTCATATCTCCTCACTAACGCTGGGAGGAGGCGTGGCCATGCACTGCTGGGACATCCTCAGACCACAGCCACGCCTCCTCCCACCATACAGAGAGGAGCAACACATAACACATTCAAATCTCCTCACTAACGCTGGGAGGGGGCGTGGCCATGCACTGCTGGGACATCCTCAGACCACAGCCACGCCTCCTCCCACCATACAGAGAGGAGCAACACATAACACATTCATATCTCCTCACTAACGCTGGGAGGGGGCGTGGCCAAGCACTGCTGGGACATCCTCAGACCACAGCCACGCCTCCTCCCACCATACAGAGAGGAGTAACACATAACACATTCATATCTCCTCACTAACGCTGGGAGGAGGCGTGGCTGTGCACTGCTGAGCCTGCTGGTACATCCTCAGACCACAGCCACGCCTCCTCCCAGCATACAGAGAGGAGCAACGGAGAGGACCAAGTGACGCAGTTAGCACACCTCCTTTCTCCCTCTCCCTGTCCCACCACCAGAGCCAGATTTAGACCTCATGGGGCCCTAGGCAAGATACCAGTTTGGGGCCCCCCTCCCTCAAACAATCCATAGCACTATATGTGAGTTCCTGATTAATGCCCCTTACATAATTTTTGTGTTTTTCTTCTTATATTCAGCTTAATAGAATAAATAACCAGGCAGACGAAATGATGTTTATCATGAAAGTTGAAATTGACACTGATGTGTCTGCCTGGTTATTTACTCTGTTAATTAAGACTCCCGAGGTGCTGCCACTGTTTTGAGATATATATATATATATATATATATACAGGTTGAGTCTCCCATATCCGAAATGCTCGGGACCAGGAGCATTTCGGATTTTGGATCATTTCGGTTTTCAGAATGCCTTGCAGGGGGGGTCCAGGAGATGTCACAGGAGGCCTGGCGTGTGCAGCGGAGGGGTCCGGCATGTGTCACAGGAGGCCTGGCGTGTGCTGCGGGGGTGTCTGGTGGATGTCGCGAGTGATCCGGCGGGTGTCGGGTGAAGTCCGGCAGGTGTCATGTGAGTCCTGGCATGGGCGGCGGGGGTGGGTACTGCAATAGGGTCCATCAGGTGTTGCGGGGGAGTCCGGCGGGTGTCACAAAGTGCCTGGCGTGCGCTGCAGTGGGGGGAGCGCAGCATATAGACCACGCCCATGACGATAGTGATTGGTCATTGAACTGTGACGTCATGATGCCAGGTCATGTCATGACGTCACGGCTGCCAAAAAAACTTCGTTTTTTGGAATATTTCGGTTAATAGAATTACGGATATGGGAGACTCAACCTGTATATATATATATATACACACACACACATATACTGCAGTACAAACCCACTAGGCACTGCGGGATTTGATAGAAAAGTTTATGTCATATAAACCGAAGTTTTCTGGGCTACTATAATAACATATCCTGAGGACAGGGCTCTGTGTAGCCCAGAAACGTCGATTTATATGACATAAACTTTCAAATCCTCGAGCACCTAGTGGGTTTGTACTTTGGTGCATCACCTTTAAGGACTGTATACAATTGCAACTGTGGCACCCAGGTGACCAGCTGTGAACAGCAAGAGTGCCAGATTTGGAGGCTTGGTATATATATATAGTGTTCACTCTAGGTCTGGCAGCAGGCAGGGCGCCGGACCTAGAGATAGGGCACTTCTGCACGCACCCAAAAAGGGGGCATGTCTTTATGATGCAAATGTCTTCAGTTCCTGCTTGTTCTTGGGGCATTTTCCCTTCAGTTTTGTCTTCATCAAGTGAAATGCATGCTCAATCGGATTCAGGTCAGGGGATTGACTTGGCCATTGCATAACATTCCACTTTTTAGCCTTAAAATACTCTTTGGTTGCTTTTGCAGTATGCTTCGGTCATTGTCCATCTGCACTGTGAAGCGCCGTCCAATGAGTTCTGAAGTATTTGACTGAATAAGAGCATATAATATTGCCTGAAACACTTCAGAATTCATTCTGCTGCTTTTGGCAGCAGTCACATCATCAATAAATACAAGGGAACCAGTTCCATTGGCAGCCATACATGCCCATGCCATGACACTAACACCACCATGCTTCACTGATGAGGTGGTATGTTTTGGATCATGAGCAGTTCCTTTCCTTCTCTTCTCTTCCCATCACTCTGGAAATGAAACAAACAAGATGTGCTTTAACTGCAGACTTTCAGATTTAATTTGAGGGTAATTACATCCAAATCAGGTGAACGGTGTAGGAATTACAACAGTTTCAATATGTGCCTCCCACTTTTTAAGGGGCCAAAAGTAAAGGGACTATCAACTCAAAAGCTATTTCATGGACAGGTGTGGGCTATTCCCTCATTATTTCATTATCAATTAAGCAGGTAAAAGGTCTGGAGTTGATTCTAGGTGTGACATTTGCATTTGGAATCAGTTGCTGGCGACTCTCAATATGAGATCCAAAGAGCTGTCACTATCAGTGAAGCAAGCCATCATTAGGCTGAAAAATCAAAACAAACCCATCAGAGAGATAGCAAAAACATTAGGTGTGGCCAAATCAACTGTTTGGAACATTCTTAAAAAGAAAGAATGCACCGGAGAGCTCAGCAACACCAAAAGACCTGTAAGACCACGGAAAACAACTGTGGTGGATGACAGAAGAATTATTTCCCTGGTGAAGAAAAACCCCTTCACAACAGTTGGCCAAATCAAGAACACTCTCCAGGAGGTAGGTGTATATGTGTCAAAGTCAACAATCAAGAGCAGACTTCACAAGAGTAAATATAGAGGGTTCACCACAAGATGTAAACCATTGGTGAGCCTCAAAAACAGGAAGACCAGATTAGAGTTTGCCAAACAACATCTAAAAAAGCCATTACAGTTCTGGAACAAGATCCTATGGACAGATGAGACAAAGATCAACTTGTACCAGAGTGATGGGAAGATAAGAGTATGGAGAAGGAAAGGAACTGCTCATGATCCAAAACATACCACCTCATCAGTGAAGCATGGTGGTGGTAGTGTCATGGCTTGGGCATGTATGGCTGCCAATGGAACTGGTTCCCTTGTATTTATTGATGATGTGAGTGCTGACAAAAGCAGCAGAATGAATTCTGAAGTGTTTCGGGCAATATTATATGCTCATATTCAGTCAAATGCTTCCGAACTCATTGGACGGCGCTTCACAGTGCAGATGGACAATGACCCGAAGCATACTGCAAAAGCAACCAAAGAGTTTTTTAAGGCTAAAAAGTGGAATATTATGCAATGGCCAAGTCAATCCCCTGACCTGAATCTGATTGAGCATGCATTTCACTTGATGAAGACAAAACTGAAGGGGAAATGCCCCAAGAACAAGCAGGAACTGAAGACATTTGCAGTAGAGGCCTGGCAGAGCATCACCAGTGATGAAACCCAGGGTCTGGTGATGTCTATGCGTTACGGACTTCAGGCTGTAATTGCCTGCAAAGGATTTGCAACAAAGTATTAAAAAGTGAAAGTCAGATTTAGGATTGTTTAGTTTGTCCCATTACTTTTGGCCCCTTAAAAAGTGGGAGGCACATATAGAAACCGCTGTAATTCCTACACCGTTCACCTGATTTGGATGTAATTACCCTCAAATTAAATCTGAAAGTCTGCAGTTAAAGCACATCTTGTTTGTTTCATTTCAAAGCCATTGTGGTGGTGAATAGAGGCCAAAATATGAAAATTCTGTCAATGTCCCAATATTTATGCACCTGACTGTATGTTTGTCACATATGCTTATGGGATAGTCGTGCAAAACAAAAGCAAACCGTATGGCCTCCAAGAGAAGTTATAACTGTAGGAGAAGCCAACATCATTCATGAGCCCTTAATTGACAGGAAAAAAAAATCATACTGCCACTTCTCCATATCAAACTGGGTTTAATGAAACAATTTGTAAAAGCATTGGACAAGTCAGGCGATTGCTTCACGTATATTTGTTGAACATTTCCATCTCTTGGTATTGAAAAATTAAAGGCAGGAATTTTTGACGACCCACAGATACCAAAACTGGTGATGGATCCAAATTTTACCACATCTATGACTGAAACCGAATCGGAAACATGGCTGAGTTATGTGTCTGTCATTCAAAATTTTTTAGACAAACACAAGGCAGACAATTATCATGACTTAGGGCCTGATTCAGACCCGGACGAAAGTGGCCGTTCGCTCGTTCGGCGTACGAGCGAAAAAATTTAAATTCAAGCGCACGCTCGTATGTTCGCTCACAGCTAATCTTCTGCCCCATAGTCTCCCAACCCCTCCTCTAGCTAGCGAATGTTCGAAATAGCGACCGTCCATCTCCTCTTTGGTTGCAGGGAACGCTCGCACAAGTCAAATCCGGAAGTGGCCCTGTCAGTTTTCAATTGCCTGCTATTTCATTCAGGAAACATACTTGAATCGATTAATAGCAATCACTATATTAATTAGCTTAATTGTTATTCACATGTTTGCAATCCTTTTTTTTTTTCAATGTCAATAAACTTTATTATTGTTAGTGTGTGTCATTGCTTCCGCAGAATACGTATGGTTGGACCAAGGGGGTGGTTTTTCAAAATTAAAAGTTTGTTTGAATGCTACTCTTGTTTAGCATTTTTTTTCTAGCCCGATTTTTCTTTTTTTTATTAATATTTAAATTAGCTTACGCATGTCACTGCATCAAGCCTATCATAACTCACATTATATTTGTGAGGGTGTAGGTCACATGACTCATACAATAACCAATAGAATGTTTTTTGTTAATTTACAAAGTATATTAGCCAATCAAAATTTTTCTAGGCCCTTTATTAAAACTGTTTTGTGTAAAAAAAATCATTTCCATCATGAGAGCCGCAGCATTTTGTAGACGTGAGCTCCTGGTCCTCACTGATGTGATGGACCGGAGAATCACACACCAGCCGCACCCCATCACTAACCTCCGCAAGCAGCTGGTCTACACGGAGGTGCGGCGCCGCCTGCGTAGGATCGGCTACCACAGGAATATCGGCCAACTGGAGAGGAGGTGGTCCGATCTGGGGCGCAGATCCCCATGCCTGTTGGCCAATTTGCGTCAGCAAATCGAGGAAAGTAAGTATTTTTTTTAATTATATTTAAAATGTAAGCATACCTACCGGCGTGTGCATGTTTCCCGTAAAGCCCTGTTTCTTTATTTTGGACATACCTGCGTGTGCATGTTTCCCGTATAGCCCTGTTTCTTTATTTTGGACATACCTGCGTGTGCATGTTTCCCGTATAGCCCTGTTTTTTTGGGTTTTTTTTTTTGGTGTGTAAATTTTGGATTCTAAATATTAAATATGTAATAATATAAATTTTTCGACATCATTTAGGGGCAGACTACGACGTCTCCAACGTCACCGACGTCGGGCTCGTCCCCTATCCCCCACTCCCACCCAAACATCCTCTCCCCACTCTTCCCCAAATTCCCCCTCCACCCCTGACCTGGCAGACCGTGAGGCCCCTCCCTCTCCTCACATTCCCATCCCTCCAACTTCACCCTCCCCTCCACCCTCCCTCTCTTTTCCTCACCCTCCCCTCCACCCCCCCTCTCTTTTCCTCACCCTCCACTTCCTCACAAATCACCCCTCCTCCATCCGTGCAGCACTGGCCCACCTCTGAGGAGGACGATTTCGGGGCTCCTGGCCCAGTCAGCATTATGCCTGGTATGTTTCCCTTTTAAACTATGGTTGCTTTTGCATTTTTTGTTTTTTTGGTGATGTTGTCCTTTTGCCTGTGCAGTTCCAAATTGTAAAGTAGTTCTAAAGTTTTGGAACAATATCTAGGATGTTTTCCCCTTACACATATGACACATGTCCAAACACTCATACTTGTGTCTTTCTTGTTTACGGTACCAACAAATGTAGTATTTTTGCGTAGTTGTCCCTATTTTTTGTTGAATTTTGTTGTAAAATGTGTTTGTTTGTTTTTTACAACAATCTTTGTGTTTGGCGTTACTTTTGTTTTGTTGATGTTTTTTTTCTCGTTTTTTTGTTTAGTCTGATTTTTAAGTTGTTTGTTAACATATAAATGAAGGTGTCATTTTAGTAATCCCCACATTTTTTAAACCAACACAGGACCAGAGGCGTAACGAACAACTGTATGCAGGCTTGCAGAGCTTGAGGGGCCATGTAGTTGGCATGCTAGTGGTCTTGGATCATCTGTTGGTGCTCCTGCACCACTAATTTTTGTTTTTGCACCCAAAAAATGTTTAAAAAAATAAAAGATATTTTGATTTATTTAAGTCTCATTCCTTGTCTGTAAATCTTAGATTGTTGAACCTTACATAAGTCTACTATTTTACCATGAGGTTTGAAGTAATGTAAATTGGATTGTAGAAAGCTCAAGTAAGTATGTAAGCTGGCACATTAAATACCTAACAATACCAATAAGTTTGTAGAATTAACGGCAACAATAGTTTGTTCTTTTTTGGGGGTAATGTAAAAATTAAACCAAACCTGCTTAGGCCTACATTGGCAAACAGACTGATTCACCATAATACCTTTGGTGTTTGTTTTTAGCCACAAAGCAGGGTCAAAAAGATTACAATTTAACACATTACAGGATTAGCCATTAAGCAAGTTTGCTTTTTTTGGACCAGGTTACACTTGCTTGTAATTTACCCAGGAAATGTTTGTTTAACGGTAAAAAAATTTTTAATGCACACAAAAAAAAAACACCAAGTGATTTGTCACAATCAATTCACACAATGAAAACACACAAAAAATTCCAAAACACACCCAAAACAACAAAAGTAAAACAACAATCAGGAACTGTTTGAAGAAGTAGCATGCCAACATGATTCCACAAATGAGGCGAAGAAATCATTGTTCCCGAAGTTATATCCAATGTGTCCACATGAAGTCATTTTTTGGGATCAGCTAGTAGGCATCATTTTTTATGGTAATTTTATGGAATAAAATAAATTAAAAAAAAATAAAAATTTAAATTGTACATTAAAATCTTACATGTCTACATTGTGTCAATTAACTTAATTTTGGAAAATAATGACCTAAAAAATCTGTCCACAATGTCATCGCGTATGGCCCCCCCACATACTGACCTCCGACCAACCTCGGGGGGGCCATCCTCAGGCAAGGCATCCTCTGGCTGCATTGGGACACCACTCCTTATGACGATGTTGTGAAATATCCCACACAGGACCACAATTTTTGAAACCATAGCCGCAAATACATGAGCTCGCCACCAGAGCGGTGGAGGCATCTGAATCGGCCTTTTAAAAGGCCGATACAGCGCTCCACCACCTGCCTGGTAACTGTAAATGCGGAATTATACTCACTTTGTGGCCCTGGTGTGGGAACCAAATAAGGAGTGAGCAGCCAGGGCGTGCAAGGGTAACCACTGTCTCCTGTGAAAATATATATAAAAAAAAAAGAACCATTGTGTAACAAGCTTTGCATTGGTTTCAACAGAAGGTTTCAACTTACCCAGAAGCCACGCATCACCAGCTTGTAGGTTGTTTAATTTGTGCCAAATCCCTGATTGCCGGATGACGAAGGAATCATGTGCACTGCCGGGGAATTTGGCATTCAGGGACAGGATCTGGAGGGAGGCATCACATACCACCATTACATTCAGTGAATGAAAGTGCTTGCGGTTCCTAAAAATAGCCTCCAGTCTTCCTGGAGGCTGAAGTGGTATGTGAGTGCCATCCACAACCCCTATGATGTGTGGGAAGCCAGCTATTTGGTAAAAATTTGTCTTCGCCACATTAAGGGTACCCATATCCAATTGCATTTTAATAAAATGATGGAGGTGTTTAAAATGGGCCTCCATCACTGCCCTCAGGATCCTTGAAAAGGAGGATTGGGATATTCCCGCAACTATTCCCACAGTGGTTTGAAAGGATCCTGAGGTACAAAAATGTAACACCGACATTAATTGAGTAAGTGGTGGTATTGCTGTAGGACTGTCAATTTGCCGTTCAAGATCACTCTCTATTAATGAGAGAGTGTCTATGATGATTTGGGGCAGCAGACGGTATCGCCTTAACACCTCATCATCTGGCATTCCAAAAAGGGTGACACGTGTTCTATATATCTGGGGTCTTGCACGCCTATGAGGCCTATGCCTGGGACGAAGTTGAGGTTGGTCGGGTTCTGGAACCATGGCCAATATAATACGACCAACATCAACCTGAAATGGTAAGCCAGGTAGTTATTGTTTTAGACAAATGTGTAAAGAAAAATATACTTATCTTTTCTCAGAAATCCAAAGATGCTTACAGGCTTGGGACGTGTCATGTGCAGAACAACCTATATTTCAAAAGTAGAAAATATGTTTAAGATTAATTATATAAAATATGATTGGAAACAAATTGTTTTCGTGAAAAAATAGAGAAGGGAGCACACATTAGTTCAGAAAATAGTACGCTACGTTTAAGGTTAAGACATGATTTTACACTGAAAATTTCTAAAAACATTACTTCGCAAAATAGCACACTACTTTTACAGTTAAATCAAGACACATTAGTTCGCAAAATAGTACGCTACTTTTACAGTTAAATCAAGACACATTAGTTCGCAAAATAGTACGCTACTTTTACAGTTAAATCAAGACACATTAGTTCGCAAAATAGTATGCTACTTTTACAGTTAAATCAAGACACATTAGTTCGCAAAATAGTACGCTACTTTTACAGTTAAATCAAGACACATTAGTTCGCAAAATAGTACGCTACTTTTACAGTTAAATCAAGACACATTAGTTCGCAAAATAGTACGTAAATTTTACAATTAAAACCACTCAAACATTAGTTCGCAAAACAGTACGCTACATTTAGTGGTAAGACATGATTGTTCCCAGAAAATAAACAACATTACTTAGCGAAACATATGCTAAGACCAACACATCGAATTTGTAAATTCATGAAACCAAAAACACTTACCAAAAACAGACAAATATCCCAAAGTTCAAAAACGTCACTGGGGCAATGCCAAACTAACTGTAAAACAAAAAAATAAAAAAATTACAAACATTTGTAAACTATTTACTATTATTTTTTACGGTGGTTTTTTAAAATACTTACTCAAAAATTAAAAAAAAAATAGCCAAACAATAAAAAAAAAGCGAACGGAAAAGAAAGAAGTTAGAAAAAAAAAAAAATATTGCACCAAAAAAGTCCTCCTTCTACTCAATAAGCCAACAATCCACTCCAACGCAAAACCTCCAACAATCAACATGCCACATCGACTCGAGTCACACCAAGCCATAAATAGTCTATATTTTCACGCTCAAATTAAGGACGGACAATAGGAGCGCACAGTCAATGATGCGGCCGAATAATGCTGACGCATGTATAAAAACGTCACTGAAAAGCCAAATCGGTCTGCTGTAGTGAGACCTGAAAGTCCAAAATGACTACAGAGCAGCAAAGCACTGGCCAAGAGGCGCCAGGTAAGTATTTCTCTTTTTTGGGCTAAAGGATTATGTTTAACAATCATTTTGGGAACATTTTACATTATAAATTATAATCCCATTTTAAAAAAAGGTGTTGAGGATGCCATGGAAGAGGCTGCTGGGCCTAGTAGGCCAACTAAACAAAAATTAAAAAAAAAGGCAGCCACAATTCACAAGAAATGGAGATGGAGGTTTTGGTGCAAATGTGCAATGACAACCTGCCACAGGCAGCAAGGAATATGGGTGCAAGCCAGAAATGGAAAATGTGGGATGACATAGCCAGTGGTGTCAATAGGGTGGGTGATTTTGAACGTTCAACCCGGGAGGTCAAACGCCGGTACCTAAAAACTACATTTTAGTAAACTGTTTACAGGTCCAAATACTGCAGGAATAATGCCAACTTTTTACCCCACAGATGGAGCGACTTCAAATATCATCTTAAGCAAAAACTGGCTGATAGGGCTAGGTATGCAGGGGGGACAGGTGGGGGTCCCACCCCTGTGTCACTGGAGCTCACAGATTTGGAGGAGATGGCCCAGGGGTGTGTGCAGGAGGAGGAGGTGTTTGGCGTGTCGAACATGGATACCGACTTGCCAGACTTTGCGGCTCCTCATGTTGCCCCATGTAAATGTTGTAATGTTAACAACTCAGAAATGTGTTTGGGACAATATCTAGATTATAATGTTACTCTTTTCACTTTTTTCTCACAGAGACACAGGCGGATGAGTCTGCTCCAGAGGGGAGCTTTGGCCGCAGAATTTCTGCTGGCTCTGCAGGGGAGGAAGCAGTAGATCCGGCTGGGGACCCTGTGGCAGACAGTCCAGGACATTCCCCCTCACAGGCAGTGGGCCTCCTCACTGATCTCAATATTAAAACGGATCAGCAGACCGAGATTCTGCAGAGGCTGGACGGCAGTCTGCTACGGGTGGCGGACGCTGCAGCCAACATGACCATTGCGAAGGCCCTGGCGGAAAATACTGGGGCCAACGTGCGAATAGCTAATGCCCTGGAGCAGCTCGTTCACCAGCACATGTTGGAGCCGGCCTCCCTTCCTGCCGGAACATCAGAACCCTCCACCTCTGGCACAACAACAGCCATCCCTCCAAATGTGCCTAGCCCTATGCCTAGTCCAGAGGCCACAACATCTGCCTCTGGCCAGGCCAGCAGAAGGATATCCCGAACCCGTTCAGGCTCCCTCCCTACCCCGGCCAAACGGGCCAAAAGGCGATGACAGCACTGGCTAATTTTCCCACAATCCTTCTCTGTGTTTGCCCCATATTCCTTAATGCCCAAAACCTCCCACTCCTTTCTTGTGAATTTTTTAATAATTTTGTTTGTTTGTGGATTTCAAATGCCACTTATTTTGTTTGTGTGTTTCTAAAATCATTTGTTATTTGTTTTTACGTTATCAAGTTTTTATTATTTCCTAAAATTTTTTAATAAAAAACAACAAAAAATTAAATACTGTTGAAAATCTGAACAATTCTATTGTTAATTTATTCCAAAACTGGTTAAAAGGTAATCCCGCAAACAAAATTACAAACAATACAATGGAAAACTAAACATTATTTTTGAATAAAAAAACCAAGGGTTAAAAACAATTTATGAGTTTTAATTAACACTTAGCAAAAAACAAAAGGACGATTGTTTTCTTGGCCCCTAAAAAATGAAGAAAAAAAACAAACATGCGTACAATATTGTTGCTCTAAAAAAAGAAAAAAATCAAATTTGGAAAAACACGCAAATTTAAAATAAATTTGTAAGCTAATTGATTGTCTAACCCAGAAATTAGCAGCTGAGTAGTTCACCTGCGTACGGTTTTTTGCTACTAAAAAAAGGCTATTTGCTAAACACCTTACAAGCATTTTTGCAATTCAAAACTGATTGTTTTTGAGGCCTCAATTGATAAATCGGAATACCATCGATGTGCCTCGGGAAGGACGAAGAGACCATCGTCATTGCGGTAGAGTATACCAGACCACAAGCTGAGCGAGCAGTTTTAATGGAAAGTGGATCAGACAGTGACGTAACACTTGTTGCGTTCACATTGGCCGTTCGTATCAGATAATTTATGTACGCCCAAAAAACGCCTCGACACGCCTGCGTTTTCCCATCTTCACCCCCGTCACCGCCCCAAAACGGACAGTTCTGTCAATCACATCTGACATGTCACTTCCTGTTCGCTATTCGACGAATGACGGAAAAAATGATCGCAATCAGCCGTACGCACATGCGCACTGTTACACCGATGCATGCGTGGTTTTACAACATCGGATGACAACGAGCGTATGGCCGCTTACGAGCGGCTCTGAATGAGGGCCTTAGTCCACAACATGCTAAAATGTTTCGAGAAAGTAGGTGCCAACATGAGTATTAAAGTAAATTTTTTGTACAGCCATTTAGATCACTTCCTGTCCAATCTAGGAGATTTAAGCGAAGAACAGGGTGAACGGTTCCACCAGGATATTCAGGTAATGGAAGAAAGGTGGGATAGTGGAAGTTGGGATCATCACATGATGGCCGATTACTGTTGGAATCTGCAGATGGACTGCCCGCAACAAGAATACAGAAGAAAACCCTACAAAATCGGTTCTCATAGCTTCCTAACACTTATGTATGTAATTATCCTGTGTTTTTTATAACATTTTTCAAATCAAATTTAATCAGAATAAAAAAAATATCTTTTTAGCTTGTTTTAACATTGTTTAATTACATTTTTCATAAATATTAAAGACATATGCATATCTCAAAAACTAGAGCCAATTGAAAAATAAGCAAGGCATATTCATGATCAGGAGAACAAAATTAATCAAAATCGACTAGAAATGCCTGTATTATATATATATATATATATATATATATATATATATATATATATATGTCACAAGAATTGTCCCTCTATTGTATATTGTTCACCGTAATAATCCCTATATTGTATAATGGTCACAGGAATGGTCTCTGTATTGTATATTGGTAAGTACAATGGCTCCTGTATTGTATATCTGTCACTAGAGTGCTGTGTGCATTATGTAGGGGTCACTAGAATGGTTTCTGGTTTGGGATGGGGTTGGTCATTGTATTTGTTTATAGCTCTTTGAAATAACAACTTTTCATATATTTCATTGGTTATTTAAGGCACACTCACATTAGACAAACCTTATCTACAGAGGCTATTATCGGGATGTAGTCAGCATCCCGTCAAATGGGATGCTGACGGTCAGGATCCCGGCTCCAGAATACCGACAGAAGGTAAGTATCAGGGGGTTAGGGGAGGGTTAGGGGTTAGGCACTAGGGGGAGGGTTAAGGTTAGACACTAAAGTGGAGGGTTAGGTTTAGACACCAGGAAGGAGGGAGGGTTAGCATACTGAACAACAAGTGTCGGTATGCCAGCCCTTTCGGGATATCGGTATCAGGATTCTGACAGCTGGGATCCCGAGCACTGGTATTTCATACACAACCCGCTATAATCATGTGTCTTTCCCCATTGCAATGTGCTGGTTGGAAAACCGGGCCACTTACATGTGTTGTACTTGAGCTAATGTATTTGAGAATTGTAGAGAATTATTTTTTATATTTTTAGAACGAAATATACAATTACATTTATAGGGGGGAATTCAAATGACTGTGTCGAAGTCAAATAATTGCATGCGACCGCAATTCAACTGTTATTGGACGATTTGGTCGTCCGCTGTCCGATTTATGTTGGTGAAATCCATGATGCACCATTGCGTGCGCACGCATCCAGTGTGCGCACATATCCACACATTCGCACAACACTAAATAGCGAATAATATACAACACTCTCACACTGACAAACACAATATTCATGCAGGGTTTAGTTAGTAATGAGAAACAGCTTCTGTATACATGTCTGAGAAAAGTAATAAAAAAAATCCACCAGGATACTGTGAGTGTTTTACATATAAATTGAGAAGCCCCGCATACAGACAAGTATGACTGTGGCAATTAAAATATAACTCAGACACTGATATGCACAATTGAATTTGTCTGAATGAAGAGTTAGAAACAATGATCAGAGGTTTGCATAAGAAATACTGACAAGGGTATTCTAAATAGGCAGAGGAAAACCTTTGAATTAGCTATCAGACGAAGTGGCAACTGCAGTCAGCTGGGGGTCTCCACCCTACTTGAAAGTGAACCTTGCTGCTTGTAACACCTTGCACTATAGTTTTAAAATATGTTAGAAAGGGATAACATATAAATATTAATCCATAATAAATACACTGAATTGCATAACACACACACACATAGACTTACATGCATAAACACCGCACATTACGCACAGTTGCGCTGTTTATCATAAGCACTCTACACATAAACGCACCACGCATATTAGCAACTTTACACATACACAAATTTCCTAAAAGGTTCCTTAGTATAAAGGCTAATATTAGAAGGCTTATTCGTTATTGTATAATGTTATAAGACGCATGTATTTGATATCTAAAGTTTAGTATGTAGTAGCCACATCGTGTTTGGTGCTATTCTAAACCACATTTTATTTGCAGATCTCTGGTTCCATCAGCAAGGAGATCGCAACATGCGTCTGCAAGTTATAGATTATAGAGAATTATGTGTTAGAATGTACTTTGTATGTAGTGTCTACTGATTAGTTAAAACACACACAAAGAACTACCATTGTACCAACTGACCTATGACAGAAGAACCAAGAAGAAGAACCAATAGGATTATGCCAACTTGTTTCTATTGTATTGCCTAATCTCTGCAAGGGTTGATATGCAAGCACCCTGGATCTGTTAGTTAGTCATCATATTATTTCTGTTGACGGAGGCTTCACCGTTGATGCCGGAAATCTGGATCCAGAGCGCCTGCGTAATGTACTGACTGTACCTTGTTTATGTATAATCTTTTTCGCTAATTGTATTTTAGATCAAGGCGTGTAACTATCTGCTTTTTTGGTGAATAATATCTTTTTGTTCTTTGGAACCACAATCAAAGTCTGGAAAGCAATTATTTCTTGTGCGACTTATAACGCTAAATAGCAACATTTTGGGTATAAAGGTTATTAGGAATTGATAACTGCGTGGGGGGTAAGTTGTTGTTGCAAAGGCATGGAAACACCGGCAACGGCACCGCAACTCGCCCCCCTCCTATAGCATACACACATAACAGGGCCGGAAGAATCATGCATTGCATTTTGAATGCGATTCATCCCGCCACTTACCGGATGCATAGCAGAATTTATTAACACCACCATGCATGTAGTTTTGTGACTAAAACTGCAATGGACAGTTTTTCCATTAGAGCTGTCCTTTGCAGTGTAAAAACTAGAGTTATGTCCTGAGAGTTCTGCACATAACCGTTGACTTCTATTAGGCAATGCATCTATAAATGGCATTGCCTTTCCTGTACAAGCTACAGAAGTATTGCTTTCCAGAGCTTGAAAGTGGTCAAACCTCCCAAAACTGCAGTTTTCGGAAGTATGACCGCATTTTAGAGTTCCATCCCATCCTTAACCTGGTCATAAGCACAAGGATTAAGATAGTGAAACGGGATGAAGTCGGCATCCCGGCGTGCGGGATGCCGACGGTCTGAATACCGGCCCCATTATCCCAACAGGTCAGGATCCCGGCACCAGTATCCCGACCCCCGGCATCCTGAAGGTAAGTATCGGGGTGTTAGGGGGAGGTTAGGGTTAGGTATTAGGAGGAGGGTTAGGCTTAGGCACTGGGGAGGAAGTGTTAGGATTAGGGTGTGGAGAGGGAGTGGTTAGGTTTAGGCACTAGGGGGGGAGGATAGGTTTAGGCACCGGGGAGGGGGTGTTAGGTTTAGGGTGTGGGGAGGTTAGGTGATTACGCAAGCAGTCTTACTGCGATGATATGCTAATCCATTGCGATCGCTATGCCGTTGCAGCACAACATAAGGACGCCCACCTTACCATAGACACATCCATAATACTTAGCAAGACTGCAAAACCATCAGTACAATCGAGTACCATCTTAGCCTCACGCACACTTGCACAAGCTCTGACCTTACTCAGGAAATGCTAACCTTGCTGCACGCTGTGAGCACACAAGCTGCGTATGGCATCGCAGTGGATAATTTATGCACGCCCCTGCAAAGGCGTTTAAACACACTGGCACACCTGCATTTCGCCGACCACCCCACCATCACCTCCCACAAACCTCATGATGATACTGGATCAGAACCTCTATATACCCCTGCCTATACCTTCTAATATCCTACCTATAAACCTCTAAGGATGACGCTAATTTGCGTACGCAGTCATACAGTAAATAAAGACTTCGTCCCTCAGCGTTCAGCAAGAAGACTAAGAACCCAGTGTTGGAGCACACATATTTATACCCCCCCAGAATAGACAGGACAATAGAGAAGTTTGTTGCTTATGCCATTGGTTCCCATGGGGGAAGCATCTGTTACAGAGCGTTTAACAGGCTGATTCAATTAGACTCAACCCAGCCTCCAACAACTGGGGGTCTCTGCCCTCCCACCCCATGCAATCATCCTAACAGTTGTTCATATAATATACATTTTGTTGCTTGAAGTCTCTGCGGTCCATAAGTTGAGAATGCATGATGTGATCTCCACACCGATAATACTGGAATTCTGTTGAAAGAGTATGCATCAATACGAAAACCAAACACGGCTTTCTTAGCATGTATAAAACCTTAGTTATCAAATATCTTTATTTCACAGCATTTATACTAACTGAACCAACTTAAATCTTATACCTTAAAGCTTATTAAACCTTTTATGTGGATATGTAATGTGTGAGTATGCGGGGTTTGATATAAAGACGCTAGTTAACTTGGGGCAGATGCGTGCGCATGAAGCTAATAAAACAGTGTTTTCATACAAGGTGTTATGCATTCGCTAATATGCGACTAGTTAACAGCACAATTGTGTGTATTTATGTGTGTATGAGGAATGGTGCCCTTTATCTCACTTACTAAGTGAACACCTAGCAGTGTTGAATGCTGAGCCTTATAGTTCCACATGCCCCTTCTCTCAGCAACCCCCACCTTTCCCAGGCTCAAAAGAAAAGGCCCTTTATTCTTCCAGACTCTTGTGTGAATGCAAATTAGCCCAGCTACAAGACCCAGACCTAAGATAACACTATTGGCTTTGAAGTTATTTCATTGCAGGAAGCCTGCTAAGGTAAGGTGTGTATTCTAGCCGGGCCACCTGGAGTTAGAGCAAACGTTATCCAGGAAGCTTATCTACACAAGCTAGTTGTCACGTGGCCATTTGCTCTGTTCAGCTAATGCAATCCAATTTTGACATACTGTAAAGCCATTTCTGAAATGTATCCTTTATAATACGTAAAGTCATGAAATGGGCTTTTGGTGAATCGCCGTAACTTATGGCGATGGTCACAGATGCATTCGCATGATGCTAATTATATTATCGCCACATGTACTAAAGTGTGAGTTTATCTAAAATGGCGCTTAGGCGGCCATTTTGCAAAATGGCGCCTTGCGGCCAGTCGCAAGATGGTGTCGCTGCGATTCAATTTTAAACTGATCTTGTCTCAGCCAATAATCCAGTTTCGACAGTCCACCCTTTGATAGCGAACAACATGCTATCATAATCTGCTATTAGAATTTTATTTAGGCTTACAGTTACATATTATTTAGTGTTATTATGGGATGGCACAAGGGGGTTCTTAATCCATCAATAATGTGTCTCTGAGTGGGGACATAAAACTACTATTATATGCACACCGCGGATCTTGGAAGATCATGTGAAAGGTGTGGGAATGCACCAGTCTTATAAATGCAGTCTTGAAGGGGAATTGAGACTTTACACTATCTGAGGTGTTTTAAAAATAACATTTCAATAATCCATTTTTATGCATGGCTAAATATAATACATTAAATGATGGTATTTCCTAGCTCAGGGTTGTAATGCAGTTCTATATTTACCTTGGTATTCATATTGTCATTACTGACCACCATCATAGTTTCGTTCTTTCGTTTTACTTTATTTTTACATTTTCCACACTTCAACACAATAGGAACACACCGGACGCATATGCCAATTATTATGATGACAATTAGTATAAGGATCAAGAATTTGCCTATGCTCGTGATCACTTCCTGGACCCATTCCCTTAGACCTGAGAACCATTTCACTGGGTTCAGCCATGAAACCCATCCTTCTATCTTCTCCCCTACTTCAGCCACTGAAGCGTTATGGTTCTTACGAAACTCCCATTTTAGCTGTAGAATTTCATCCATCTTCCGGTCTATCACCTCCTTAGGGCCGCTGGTATCATTGGTGATACAGGTGCAACATTTTACTCCAAATTGGGTGGCTAACGTTACGCAATACCCTCCAGTAACAGCAGTTAAATAATTCAACACTAGCCTGTGTTGCACCAGTTCTTTCTTGTACGCTTGCAATTCTCTCCCTGTATACCTGAATGTGTCATCGTACATCTCGGTGATATTATCTATCAATTTAACAAGTTCCTGAATATATCTAAAATTTTAATGTACTCCGAGCAATTCTGATGGGATCCAGTGCAACTAAAACTTGAAAGCCAGTTGTCTCACTGATTAACTGAGTGGCTTTATGCACATCACCAGGTATCATGTTTCTTTTGCCTCTGTGTTCATATTGCGTGTGAAGATATGGTGATGGTGTGTTTTTATGTATACCAAGCATTTCAACATGTGTGAGGGTCATAACTTCTGGAAGTATTCTTCCCAAATAACATAACAATTACAATACTAAGATTTGTCAGACACTCCCCTGATTGGCATTGCACTCCTTCTGACTCCACTCCATCAGCACTGCCATCAGCTCCCATTTCCTCAATCGGTCCTCCATCACAGACACTGAGTATCCCCAAACAGATCATCACGACAAAAACTCAGGAAAAAAAAAAAAGAACTAGGATGACCACAGCAGACCACTCCATTGCTGGAAGCACTGATCTACACATTTCTTTAGCTCTGATATCTCACCGTCACCTTTTCATTCCTTCCGGCACAAGATCGCAATCGACAGGTCCACGTTATCGGCCTTGTCTCCGCCTTGTATCTCCACCGGTTGGTTAACCTCCCTATAGTGAGTGGAATGGACCCGCGTATGTTCCTCGGCCACCCTTTGAGGATGTGGTATAGTCAGATACAGACCTTTCCACTGATCAGTCAAACAACCTGAGCTAAAAAAAAATTTGGATCATAACAAATTCTCCAGGTTTGACATTATGACAGTTTGCATTAGACATGTTAGTTAATAATACTTTAAATTTTGGTTATTCTCATTCATCTTCGTGAGACCCTGCACAGTAACCTCATTATCATATTTTCACATGAGGTTGCCTGTGTGAACAGTATCTCAAAGGGGGGCAAATAAAGGAAAAGACAGTCTGGGATAATATTAGTGTTGTTACCCATCACCTTACACATGTTCTTTGAAATGTCACCTGTAAAATAAGTCCCCCCATCATTTTTAATAATTCTAGGGATATAGTATCTGCATACAGGTTTCTGCAATTAAATCTTGTTATTAATAGCTACTGCTCTAAATAATGCCTGGGCCACTGGGTCGGATAGTATTCCGAGTATTCGACCTTAGCCTGGCATGGCTGCCGTTTATCCTTATCAACCTTGTGTCCTGTGAGTGAGAGTAAAGCACAATAGTTTAATGGGGGTAGGAGGGTTAAGGTGCGCTCTTCCTGCTAGTACTGGTGATGACTTGTGTGTGTTTGTGAGTGGTGTTAATTAGAATGTTTCTTCTGGTGGTGGTGATGTTTTGGGAGTGAGGAGGGTGTGATTGGTTATGGAGTGTAGTTTGGAGTAATGTGAAAAGGGGAATGGAATAGGATCAAAATGAGGCCAGCGAGACACAGTAATTTTGGGCAAAATCTTTTATTGAGTAGTCACAATGCTGCTCTGTTAAGATCCCGGGCAGGTGGGTGGGGTTCAGTGATGAGTGGTGATGAGACTGGGGAGGTAGGTGGACCCTTTTAGGGGGCTCCTTCCCATGCGGTTCAGTGACCTTGCACGTCACCCCTGCTGGACCTATGGTCGACAGTCTAGGAAGTCTCGGGGGGTGGGGGGATTTGCAGAGTGGGTTGGAACACCTGTGCGGCGTCCCGCGTGTTGGTGTGAGTCTTGGCAGTACTTACCTACCGGTAGGTAAGTACTGCCAAGACTCACACCAACACGCAAGACGCCACACAGGTGTTCCAACCCACTCTGCAAATCCCCCCACCCCCCGAGACTTCCTAGAATGTCGACCATAGGTCCAGCAGGGGTGACGTGCAAGGTCACTGAACCGCACGGGAAGGAGCCCCCTAAAAGGGTCCACCTACCTCCCCAGTCTCATCACCACTCATCACTGAACCCCACCCACCTGCCCGGGATCTTAACAGAGCAGCATTGTGACTACTCAATAAAAGATTTTGCCCAAAATTACTGTGTCTCGCTGGCCTCATTTTGATCCTATTCCATTCCCCTTTTCACATTACTCCAAACTACACTCCATACCCAATCACACCCTCCTCACTCCCAAAACATCACCACCACCAGAAGAAACATTCTAATTAACACCACTCACAAACACATACAAGTCATCACCAGTACTAGCAGGAAGAGCACACCTTAACCCCCCTACCCCCATACGTTTTTAGTGCGGGAAAGGTACTCCCACACAAAGGTGCAGCACCCCGAAACCACAACACACCACCCCCTGGTCAACAAGAGCGCAGTTCTACCGCCCATCTTCACAATAGTTTAATATCATCTAAACATGACCTAAAATACAACAATAAATCGTCCACATTTTACATTAGAACAGATACATTGGCAGATTGAAAAGATTGTAAACAGTCATATAAGGCCTGGGAGAAGATACTGGGGTTGCCTATGAACCCATGGAAAACCCGTGTTCATGTGTGGTGTTCTTTACTTTGCAGTACTTACTTATGTGTCCCGCTTGGTGACAGTTAAAACATATTTTTGAACGGGTTGGATGAAAGGATTGTTGTGGGAGTTGAGCAAGAGGAAAAGATGGTGGAAATGGGTGAGGATGTGAAGGATAAGGGTATAGTGGGAGGTATGAAGTTTGTGGGTAGTATGAGGCCTGTGGTTGTGTATGATATGTGGGGTAAGCATGTGTTTGCTGTGGTGTGGGATTGGTGAGGACGTGTAATTGTTCAGGTGCAGGTGTGTGTGTGGGTGCAGGTGTGTCGGTTGGCTGTGATGCTATTGTCATTTCTTCCAGAGCTTGGATACTGGCAGCCATTAGTTTTTTGCTCTGGGTCTCTATCTTCTTTGTGATATTTTTATCATGTTCTATGGCAGATTCTATGAGTGTATCTATTGTGACTCCTCTCCAGCCAGGTTGTGAGGTCTGAACCCGAGTCTTTAAGTCATCTTTCAGACCGTCCATGAGTACCGTGACTATCATTCCCCTGTGGTGAATGGTGAAAATTTTGTTCCAGTTAACAACTACTGGAAAATATATACCCAATTGATTTACAATGTATGAAATGTTACCTTGGTTTACTTGGTCTGTTAAGGGAACGTCACCCACCAATACACAATCCGTGATAAATTTTGTCACGTCGGTATTGCGTGGTAGACAGGCCCTTAACACCACACGCCAATCTTTGTTAGTTGGCTCATGAGAAGTACCCAAATTCCTCAAAAATCTTTGACATTTGGCTAGTTCCTTTTTTGGATCGGGGAAATCATTTATGATGGAATTTAGGGCCTGATTCAGAGCCGGACGCTATTTGCGCTTGCTCGTTCAGAAAAAGGGGCCGGCTATTTAAATTGAGCGCTCGCTCTTTGCTGTCTGTTGACGCCTCTATGTCTGAGCGAGCGAAACATGTGCTCGCTATTTTGTAAAGACGCCCCCTGGCCGCTCGCATCATACGTCATCTCCGCTATTTATTTGATTAATCAAGTACATCGAAAGGCATCTGAACTGCTCGCAGTGCTTGTAGTTGGATTTTCCTACCGCAATCATGCGAAAGTTCAGGCTTAGAAACAACCAAGTGACGTGGTCGATGACGCTGCTTTGTTAATTATGCACACCCTTAAAACGCCCGTTTTGACCTTTTGGCACACCTGCATTCGGATCTCCACTCCCCGTTTCAAGCACCTTCCCCTGTTACCACCCACAAACGCCTCATTCTGTCACTCAAATTAGCAGGCATTCGCTATTTTACGAGCACACAATTTCCGACCGCAATGAATGGTTCGCGCATGCGTATTACAACCCATACGCATGCGCAGTTGTGCGAACATCGCTTGGAGCGAACGAGCGGCCGCTTACGAGCTGCTCTGAATCAGGCCCTTAGTTCTGCTCTTGTCCAGGGACAATGCATTACTACTTCCCTCGTGGGCACTACACCATTCGCATCTGCATTTCCATTCGGAACAGTTATCTTCCGAATGGGATGCAGACCGACAGCGCTGCTACCTTTGACCTGGTTACCTGGCTGGGGGTTTAATCTGCTACTGCTACGTATGGTATTAACAACTTCCTCTATGGGTGCAGAATGTGTTAGCACTTCCCTTGCTGTTACCAATGAAGATGGCGGCACCACCCGTGATTGTGGTGATGCAGCATCTATCATTTGCACAGCATGGGAAATGGCAGACATTACAATAGGCTCATCATCCACATCATAAACATTTTCTTTATGGTTGCTTAAGAGAGGGTACAAATTGCTTGTTACATTTTTATGGGTATTTTTGGTAACTGTACTTGCACCTCCATCCACATAAGGTGGGGGAGGTGAGCGTGAACTGCTGGCAATACTCTCCACAATGCTACCTTGCCGTATGTGCGCGCCATTTTGCGGCTCACCCGTATTGCAATTTATCGTTGCGGATGTATTTTCTGGCAATGCACTCGCGATGCTAGTTTGCGTCGCTTGCACATTTTTAAGCCACGCATCCCCTTCATGCTGCCACAATTTTAAACATTCACAATATTTGACCTTTTCCTCTCGGAAGCGCATCAAACTGATATGATCCCGGACATTATCTAATGCATCCTTATCAAAACTACCAATTCTGGGAAACGGTCTAACACTCTTCATCGTCATTTTAAACCATACATCACAATACCTTATTGCATAAGTACCGTACTTAGTATGCATAATACGACGGGCCGATCCAATTGGAGCTTTCATTAGCAGCACATCATTGTCTAACATCTCTACTGTTTGCATGGCTCCCATTCTGAGACAAAATCCTACGCTTTTCAATAAAGATTTAAACTGGTGAAAGACAATCTAGATACTCTCGCTTATCTACGGAAGAAATTTCTAGATGCCCCCGCTCACCTACGGAAGAATTTCTAGATGCCCCCACTCACCTATGGAAGAATTTCTAGATGCCCCAGCTCACCTATGGAAGAAATTCTAGATGCCCCCGCTCACCTATTATCTCTCAGCTCACAATCACACCTAGTGCGGCTCAACTACAATGCTCAAATAACCCAACCTTATTATTGAACACTGAGAGCTGGTCCCATTCAGTACACCTGCTCTGTGTACTGAATGGTAAGCTGCTTACCGAGCGGCTAGACTAACCCTTGCACCTAGCCCTTAAGGATCATACAATACCCTTAACTGTCCAACAAATACTCACTGTTACACACTTTTTCCTGCGCAGAAAAATACACGTTAACCCAGATATTGATAACAATTGAAAAAATTTAAACCTCAACGGCTTTGTTTAAACACCGTGGCAGCACAACCGGAAGTACGTATACGCTATTGTGCGACCATTCACATACAAAATAATGCGACTACCACACAACCGTATGACAACTTTTTAGCTGCGTACGCAAAAGTGCATCTTTTCTGTGCGCAAAACTGCGACTCCGCCGCATACTCAATACTGCGGCACCATTTTAAACATAAGGTTCTATCAACAAAGGAAAACAAACTTTTTCCTCTCTTGTCCCTGGATTCTAGTCAGCTTCATTTGCTCACACAAAAACGGATAGTGATTTTTCAGCACAAAGTGGTTGCAGGAAAACCCTGCATGTGGCTACTCCACCCTCTGCTGAGATATCAATAGCCGTATGTGCCGTGTGAGAAGGTAAGTGACTTCACTTGATGAGCCCCCATCTGATGATACTGGATCAGAACCTCTATATACCCCTGCCTATACCTTCTAATATCCTACCTATAAACCTCTAAGGATGACGCTAATTTGCGTACGCAGTCATACAGTAAATAAAGACTTAAGACCTGGAATCTGTGGTTCCAAAGCACAAGTATTATTCAGGTAAAAGTACACAGTTACACGCTATTGATCCAGACACAATTCGGCGCAAAGGAATTATACAGACCCAAGTACAGTATACATACGCAGCGCATTCTGGTCAAGATGTTAGGCATCAGCAAGAAACCCCTCGTCCCTCAGCGTTCAGCAAGAAGACTAAGAACCCAGTGTTGGAGCCCACATATTTATACCCCCAAGAATAGACAGGACAATAGAGAAGTTTGTTGCTTATGCCATTAGTTCCCATGGGGGAAGCATCTGTTACAGAGCATTTAACAGGCTGCTTCAAATAGACTCAACCCAGCCTCCAACAACTGGGGGTCTCTGCCCTCCCACCCCATGCAATCATCCTAACAGTTGTTCATATAATATACATTTTGTTGCTTGAAGTCTCTGCGGTCCATAAGTTGAGAATGCATGATGCGATCTCCACACCGATAATACCGGAATTCTGTTGAAAGAGTACGCATCAATACGAAACCAAACACGGCTTTCTTAGCATGTATAAAACCTTAGTTATCAAATATCTTTATTTCACAGCATTTATACTAACTGAACCAACTTAAATCTTATACCTTAAAGCTTATTAAACCTTTTATGTGGATATGTAATGTGTGAGTATGCGGGGTTTGATATAAAGACGCTAGTTAACTTGGGGCAGATACGTGCGCATGAAGCTAATAAAACAGTGTTTTCATACAAGGTCTTATGCATTCGCTAATATGCGACTAGTTAACAGCGCAATTGTGTGTATTAATGTGTGTATGAGGAATGGTGCACTTAAATCTCACTTACTAAGTGAACACCTAGCAGTGTTGAATGCTGAGCCTTATAGTTCCACATGCCCCTTCTCTCAGCAGCCCCCACCTTTCCCAGGCTCAAAAGAAAAGGCCCTTTATTCTCCCAGACTCTTGTGTGAATGCAAATTAGCCCAGCTACAAGACCCAGACCTAAGATAACACTCTTGGCTTTGAAGTTATTTCATTGCAGGAAGCCTGCTAAGGTAAGGTGTGTATCCTAGCCGGGCCACCTGGAGTGAGAGCAGACATTATCCAGGAAGCTTATCTACACAAGCTAGTTGTCACATGGCCATTTGCTCTGTTCAGCTAATACAATCCAATTTTGACATACTGTAAAGCCATTTCTGAAATCTATCCTTTATAATGCGTAAAGTCATGAAATGGGCTTTTGGTGAATCGCCGTAACTTATGGCGATGGTCACAGATGCATTCGCATGATGCTAATAGTATTATCGCCACATGTACTAAAGTGTGAGTTTATCTAAAATGGCGCTTAGGCGGCTATTTCACAAAATGGCATCTTGCGGCCAGTCGCTAGATGGTGTCGCTGCGATTCAATTTTAAACTGATCTTGTCTCAGCCAATAATCCAGTTTTGACACTCACTTCCTGTCAATCACTCTGCGATGAGTTTGCGTAGACACTACAATTGCAGTCCCGATCGCAGTGGCTGGTTCGCGCACGCGCACTGTGATCCATGCGCACGTGCAGAACACAACAATTGGCCATTTGCATGCGTAATCGCAGTTGCGATCCTTGCTGAATCATGCCCTTACTCTGCATCTTTTCCTTCCTTTACTTCCAAACGTAAGGCAGTATTAGGAGTGAATCTGCATGTGGATGTAGGAATAAGCTTCACTTTGTGAACATCTGCATTACAGTAGACTAAAGCTGGCCATACACTAGGCCAACTTTCATCCAGTCATCCAACTACAGATGTGTCCTCATCTAGCTGCAATACGCCATGTGGAGCGATATGCATGGCACGAGTGAGCCGTCAGAACCCAAGCAACTCAGCTAGCGTTGTGCATCATTTTTACCAAAAATTAAATGTGACTAGGACGCACCAGGAGACTGTGCTGATTAATATATCTGTGTGCGTCTGAGTTTATATACGAACCACAATGGAACTTGGCATGAAAAAAAGCTGCGGTCGCTGCATCGTTGCACATATACAAAGTCAGTCACGGTCTCCTAGTGTGTCATTGTCACATCGCACAGCGACTAAGATGCATTTTTTGCAAATAAGATGCAAAAAAGATGCCCGATGCTAGTAGAGTCACATGGGAGGTACCTGGCATGCCAAGAGAGGCTGTTTAGTGTGATTGCAGCAATGACGTGTGAGGACACATCTGTAGTTGGTTGGTTGGTTGGAATGAAAATCTGGTATGTATGGGAGAAAATGACAATAAGCAATTTGTTCAAAACACCAAAACACCAAAACACTGACGAAAACTGTCTTCCAGACAAGATGGGCAAATATGTTGATGTTTTTGCCCTTTCCTCAAAATCTCGGGCAGAGCTGGCAGTTGCCAAGCATAAAGGAGTATAGGTGAGGACACATATCGGTCTTACTTACACAGGTCTGCTGGTATGTTCATGTTTTCTGACATCTATTTAGAGATTCAAAATATCTCAATATACTCAAATGCCTGCACTTGATTCATGGGATCTTCTGCTCTTCTAAAGGTCTGATGTGACGCTCTTACTGGGCAGAGTTTTGGTGGAAGCAGTCGGGAGTTGCATTTATTGACTTTGGTTGTAAGGACGCAGAGATCTGGCTGCAGGTTGCTCAGCTGACCCCTATGTCCATGTTTGTGCCCACATCCTCCAAGAAGAACCGCTTCTCGTTCTTTTGGGGGGGGCAGCGGTGATGCTATGCTTTCAACAGATCTTTTTGTAGAAATGGCCCTCTGTGTCGTTTTCTGCACCAATGCCTTCATCAAGTCCGCATTACAACTGCCGCATGTAACACTGGAGAAGGTTATGAAGGAGGTGAATTTGGGTAGGATGGCTGGACCTTTTGATTCACCACCTTTGGCAGACTTTGTGCAGTTCCTAAGAAAGTGCCGGGTAAGTATAGGTTGATTCAACATTTGTCATATGTAATGGGAAGACATGTTAATGATGCTATTCCTTTTGAATAGTGTTGGGTTACATATCAGTTTTTTGATGAGGACTTGGCCTTGGTTTGTGCTTTTGGCCCAGGGTCCTCTTGGCTAAGATCGATGTTGAATCAGCCTTCTGCCTTTTACCCCTGCATCGTTCTGCTTCATGGGGTTTCAATTACACGGGGAATACTTAATTGACAAGTGTTTGCCAATGGTATGTTTTATTTTGTGAGCCTTATTTGAGGGCTTTAGCACTTTTTTTAAATTGGTGTGTAGTGGTTAGTACTAGAGAAGTCATGGGGTGCTGCATTACCTTGATTTTCTTTGTATTGACTGTGCAGGTTCTCAGCATTGCATAAAATTGTTGTTTTCCAACCAGGCTCTATTTGCTGAACTTTGCACTCATGACGAGACGGAGGGGCCTGTAATGTACCTCTCTTTCTTGGGTATCGAGATTGATACTGCGGCCTGATGTTGTCGGTTACCCCTTGACAAGGTGCAGAAGTTGCTTATGCCCAGTTGGGTCAGCCTTGCATTTGGAAAGGTGACTCTGTAGCAGGCACAATCGACGTTGGGCATATTTAATTTTGCTTGTAGGGTCATTCCTATGGGTAGGGTTTTATCACGTAAACTGGAGTGGTCATTATCTGGTCTATCCCGCTCCCATCATTTTTTGTGCTTGTCTGCAGACTTTAAAAGGGACCTGCATATTTGGTCCATATTCCTTTCTGGCTTCAGTGGTGTTCTCATATGGCCATCTTCTCCTCTTACCAAGGCAGATTTCCAACTTTTTACGGATGCTGCTGATCCCTGTGTTTTGGAGCTTACCTAGGAGGGTCTTGGTGTGCAGCTCCATGGCCTGAGCTCCAGGGGGAATGTTTGCAGATTTCTTGTATAGTTATTTAGTTTGACAACCTGGGGGTTGTTCATGCCATCAACTTCCAGAGCACTTCATCATTACCAGCGGTTTATCTGACTGCTAGGCTAGATTTGCATTTGTTTGGTCTGGAATATTAATTTGAAGGCTAAGCATGTCCCTGTGGTCGGGTATTCCATTGTGGATGCACTTTCTTGGTTTAACTGGGTTAAATTTAGGGAGCTTGAGCCTCAGGCTACATTGGTGGGTGATGTCTGCCCTTCTTATATTTTGCAGGTAATCTGGCCAGAGGAATTAGCATGGTGGTCTGTAGCCCCAGGGGCTCTTCATTCCTATGAATATGCCTGTTCAAAGGGGAGCAATATTGTCTTCAGACAATAGAGGTAAGAATTGGCATTGTTTAATGCTCTCTTTTATCTGGTCCAGATTTAATGTGGGTCACTTGCTGTGTATTACAAAAAAAAATGGCTAGCGTATATTTTTCTAACTTTTATGGGTGCCCCGATCCTACTAAAGCTTTTATAATTTCAAGAGCACTTAAGGGGTGGTCCAGGTCGGCGCTGGTTTTGGAAGACAAGCATTGGCCAATTGACGTTCATTTATTTGCAGACCTATTAATGGCGGTCGAAGGTGTGTGTTTTTCTGTTTATGAGAGTTTTCTATTTAAACTTGCTTTTTCCCTGGCATATTGTATCATGGGACATTTTGCATTAGCAAATTGGTTGCGGCTGCAAAACACAAGTAGTTAGCCTCACTCTTCTGGGAAGTTTTGGTTCATGACAATGTTTCATTATGTAAATTGCAGCACTTGAAAAATGACCAGACTGGATGTGGTCGTTGGATTTCATTGCCAGGATGTGCGGATCTGCCCAGTGTCCTTGGTGCATGCTTATATGTCCATGGAATCTGGATGGATATCCATTGACCAAGTACCAGCTCGGTCAGGTTTTGAAATGGGTCTATCTCCCGATTAATTTGGCATCATCCGTAATGGTGTGGCAACTGCTGCCGCTACAGCATGTTTTTTAGAGCCAGGCTTTGGGTCGATAGAAATCGTCAATTGTTCCGGTATATGTTTGGCCAAGCAAGGCAATTGCTCCTTCTTCTATGGCTTGCTAAAAAGAGGTACTAGACTACTTGTTGTTTTTTTTACAAGTCTGTTATGGATTTGTTTTTCCTACATAAAGGCATTAAATAATTTAGTTTAAACAAAATAATGAATATAGAAAATATCGTGTAGGCTTTTTGTTTTACCTCCAGTCTGATTACAAAGATACAGTTTATTAACCGTTGTGTTGTCATGTTTTCTATAGTTTTTTCCTGTTGTAGTTTGTTGACTTGGGGCTTCTGAAGATGGTCATTATCCATCTTGCTGGTAATGATCTGGGCCAACACATGTCTTTAGATCTCCACTGAAATATTATTCATGATTTAAATTTATTATAGCAGTCTTGGCCCTTTTTTAGGTTTCAGGTCAACTCCGTGGTGGTCCGTTTTTCGTGTTTAAAGGGTGGTGTGGTAATTGGGCACCGTCTCATTAGATTTAGGGACGCTCATTGGTTGTGTCCTGATGGGGTGCATTTGATTAATGAGGATATTTTCCTTTTTATTGAGAATTTGTTTACAGATCTGCCCAGCTACATTGTTGTCCATAGCGCAGCGAATCGCGCTATGCATGGGGCGAGACGGACTTCCACTATCAGAGATGCGCATTCGCATCTCCATAGGATATAATGGGATATGCACTCCCGCAATCGGGGATGCTGTTTGGCGTCTCCATAGGATTGAATGGAGATGCACTCCCGTTATTGGGGACGTGGCGTAGCGTAGCATGGCGCATAGCGTGAATCACGGGCATTGTGCCCCAATCAGCCACAATGAACGCGAGTGCATCTGTAGGTGAGTTTTGGAGTTGGTTTAGTTTTGAGCCTTGAAGTAAGAATATAGTGGCGTTGCTTTGGCTTTTAGGCTTTGCTGTGCCGGTAGAACGGCTGCATGTTTTTTGAATAGTTATTTAGATTAGTGGGTGTGCTCTCCTATGATTTATGTTGGCCAGTCAAATGTACCTACCATGAAATTAATGGCGGGTGCACACTAGATGATATGTTGTCCAATCTAGCGGATCAGATGACATGCCGGGCACATCGGCCATTGTGTACCCACTATGTCGCTGATAATGCAAACTCCAGCACGTCGTCAGTGACATCGCCTGCTGGACCTGAATGCAGGTCCAACAGGCAGAGGTGGATTGGGCCACCGTGATAGTTCCCGTTGTGCCGGTCCCCTCTCTCTTCTGCTGGGCTGCTTTACAATGACCGCCGACTGGCTGCTCTGATGGCCGCTATCATGATCGGGCACATGCGCAGAAGCTCATTCAGCAGTAAAATGTGAAATGGCCGCGGGAGGGTTGCTGCAGCAGCTTCCTCATGGGCCATTGTGGAGCACGTGAGTTACACCTCACGGCTCCCCCTCCGATTCAAGCAGCCACCACGCCCACCAGCTCAGGAGCCGGGAATGGGGCAGAGGGCGGAGCAGCCGCAGGACTGGCACCAGGATTCAGGGGAGCGGCCGCGAATGCCACGGGTTGCTAGAACACCGGAAATCCCCATGGAGGTCAGTCACTAGCAGGGCCGTTTCTGGTGGCGGGCGAGCCGTGAGGTTGCACGGAGTGCCCCGCCCCCGACAATGGTAAAAATACGTCCCACAGTCCAATCCTTCCTAGCCCACTGCCCCCCCCACCATTGCACAATGACAAGCAGCCCGATCAGCCGCCCGCTTGTCATTGCAGTTGCGCTACAGTCAGGGTCCATGAAGCCGCCAGAGTGGAGTAGAGTCTAATTGTCCACCTGGTCAAGAATACATACCGACCGGGAGGACTATTGCAATGCTACCAATCTCCAGCTCCGCCTCCTCTGGCTGCGCAAAGTGGCGTGATGACGTCACACCGGCACCGCACATCTGCCCACCCTCCTGCAGCATGTGCTTCAGCACTGTCACTGTGCCAATCTGCCAATGAAGATGAGCTGCTCCTCCGGCTAGGACACTCACATTATTTAGAATAAAGGTAAGGGCTAAGTTAACCCACCTGTCAGGCTGGCTGTCACTGCTGTGATGGGGGAGGGAGGGGGGCTGCATTATATAAAGTATGTTAGTTAAATTATTTACTGATTTTAATACCTAATTACATTATATATACAGTATATATATATATATATATATATATATATATATATATATAGATATGAAACTCCCAAATGTGCAATATATATATATATATATATATATATATTAATATAAGTTTTAAGCCAGCAAGGTTTATTTCACAAAGCAATCATCACTGTATATAGACCTGTTGACGTTTCGGTCCATTGGGACCTTTGTCAAGACATATTGTTATCATCAAATCCAATCAATCACCACAGAGATCAATCATGTACTGCACGAGAAGCCAGTTTAAACAACACTCTCCATTAATTAGACAACCTCACCACCCCAGCTGTGGGGAATCAATCCCATATAAACCGGAAGTGGCCTCAAATCCAACTATCTCTACATCCTAAATTATTGCTTATTTGCAAGTGTGGGTGCCCGCCCCCTGGCCTGCTCTCTCTTTCCCTAAGCTCCTCCTCTTCCTTTCAGAGAGACGAGGAGCAGGGCTGACCTGGGCTGAGAAGAGTCAAGCTGGCCACACATCTAAAGATTATCTGTCCAACCAGCCAACTAGTTGATCGGTTGGAATGAAAATCTGGTAAGGTATGGAAGCAAATGACAATCAGCAATTTGCTCCCAAATGCCGGAAAATGGACAGAAACTGTTGTTTGAACAAATTGTTTAGATCAAACATTTAACAGATTTGTCTGACCGACCATTTTCATCTGTTTTCTGGCATTTAGGAGCAAATTGCTGATCATCATTTACTCCCATTCCTTACCAGATTTTCATTCCAACAAATCAACAAGTTGGCTGGTTGGATGTAAGTTGGTCTAGTGTGTGGCCAGCTTCAGACTGAGACTTCACTTGTTAAGCTGCGCATCCACTACCCGACTATGGAAAGACAGTACGATTCCAACATTGTAATCGTACCGTCGTTCCCCATCGTCAGTGTAGGCACCCTCCATCATCCCTGAACATGGCCAATCTGTCGATATGGACAGATTGACCGGTATGTTCAGCCGATGATTGATGTCGGAAACGACTAGCAGGAGCGCGCATCGCTGGTCGTTTCCAATATTGTAGTGCACAATTTGTGCACGATTAATGAGCGATTGCACGATAACGATGTTGTATTCGTGCAATTGTTCATTAATATCACGTAGTGGATACGCGGCATAAGTATTGTACATCAATATTTATTTGAAAGGATGACAGGAGCATAATGTTACTTGTCCAGAGGGAGACAAATGCATAAAGTTATGTGTACAGTGGGGGACAGATGCATAATGTTATGTGTACAGAGGGGGACAGATGCATAATGTTATGTGTACAGGGGGGGACAGATGCATAATGTTATGTGTACAGAGAGGGACAGATGCATAATGTTACTTGTCCAGAGGGAGACAAATGCATAAAGTTATGTGTACAGAGGGGGACAGATGCATAATGTTATGTGTACAGAGGAGGACAGATGCATAATGTTATGTGTACAGAGGGGGACAGATGCATAATGTTATGTATACAGTGGGGGACAGATGCATAATGTTATGTGTACAGAGAGGGACAGATGCATAAAGTTATGTGTACAGAGAGGGACAGATGCATAAAGTTATGTGTACAGAGGAGGACAGATGCATACATTTATGTGTACAGAGAGGGAGAGATGCATAAAGTTATGTGTACAGAGGAGGACAGATGCATAAAGTTATGTGTACAGAGAGGGACAAATCAATAATGTTATGTGTACAGAGGAGGACAGATGCATAATGTTATGTGTACAGAGGAGGACAGATGCATAATGTTATGTGTACAGAGAGGGACACATCCATAATGTTATGTGTACAGAGAGGGACAGATGCATAAAGTTATGTGTACAGAGAGGGACAGATGCATAATGTTACTTGTCCAGAGGGAGACAAATGCATAAAGTTATGTGTACAGAGGGGGGACAGATGCATAATGTTATGTGTACAGAGGAGGACAGATGCATAATGTTATGTGTACAGAGGGGGACAGATCCATAATGTTATGTGTACAGAGGGGGACAGATGCATAATGTTATGTTTACAGAGAGGGACAGATGCATAAAGTTATGTGTACAGAGAGGGACAGATGCATAAAGTTATGTGTACAGAGGAGGACAGATGCATACATTTATGTGTACAGAGAGGGACAGATGCATAAAGTTATGTGTACAGTGGGGGACAGATGCATAATGTTATGTGTACAGAGAGGGACAGATCCATAATGTTATGTGTACAGAGAGGGACAGATCCATAATGTTATGTGTCCAAAGAGGGACAGTTGCATAAAGTTATGTGTACAGAGAGGGACAGATGCATAATGCTATGTGTACAGAGGGGGACAGATGCATAAAGTTATGTGTACAGAGGAGGACAGATGCATAATGTTATGTGTACAGAGGAGGACAGATGCATAATGTTATGTGTACAGAGAGGGACAGATGCATAAAGTTATGTGTACAGAGGGGGACAGATGCATAATATTATGTGTACAGAGGGGGACAGATGCATTAAGTTATGTGTACAGAGAGGGACAGATGCATAAAGTTATGTGTACAGAGAGGGACAGATGCATAATGTTATGTGTACAGAGGAAGACAGATGCATAATGCTATGTGTACAGAGGGGGACAGATGCATAATATTATGTGTACAGAGGGGGACAGATCCATAATGTTATGTGTACAGAGAGGGACAGATCCATAATGTTATGTGTCCAGAGAGGGACAGATGCATAAAGTTATGTGTACAGAGAGGGACAGATGCATAAAGTTATGTGTCCAGAGAGGGGCAGATGCATAAAGTTATGTGTACAGAGGGGGACAGATGCATAAAGTTATGTGTACAGAGAGGGACAGTTGCATAATGTTATGTGTACAGAGAGGGACAGATGCATAAAGTTATGTGTACAGAGGGGGACAGATGCATAATGTTATGTGTACAGAGAGGGACAGATGCATAAAGTTATGTGTACAGAGAGGGGCAGATGCATAAAGTTATGTGTACAGAGAGGGACAGATGCATAATGTTATGTGTACAGAGGGGGACAGATCCATAATGTTATGTGTACAGAGAGGGACAGATGCATAATGTTATGTGTACATAGGGGTACAGGTGCATAATGTTATGTATACAGAGGGAGATGGGGGGGTTGAGTGGTTTTTTTCAATGTATTTAATGTGGACCTGTTTTTTTCCAATGTATTTACATATGGATCTGGCTTTAAATTTTTTTTTTACATTTTCACAAAATCACACAACAGAAAGTTTTGTGAAATTATATAACGGGAGGGAGGCATTTTGAATGCTCGCACTTGGAGCCAGGTCACTAGCCAAACACTAGAGAAGAGGGATCAGGGGGAGGCAACACCACAGCAGAGATGAGGCCACAGAGCATATATACAGTATACGCTTATATAGAGACTGCACTACAAGATTCTTGTAAATAATCATTAATGTATTGGCATAAATGTTTCAGAGCCCCTGTGGCTATGTTTAGTTGATTGCCTTGAAAAAACAGCCACAGGGGCTCTGAAACCAGGTAGTGTATGCCAATACATGTATGACTATCTACAAGAATCTTGGAGTGCCACAGTCTTTATTTAAGCCTGTCCATATTACCATATTATTACTGTGGCCACCCAAGGAGTTGTATTTATCAGAGAGTGCCAGTTCAGTCATATATATATATATATATATATATATACTGTGTGTAGATAATATATATATATATTGTGACACAGTTAGGTTAGGGGGTCCCTCTCCTGGGTAGAGGACTCCTTCCTTACACACACACACAGCAGGGAAGCAGCACACCGGTCTGGATGCAAGTACAAGCTGGTCGGCGCCAGTCTTTATTGTACAATGTCAGAAATAACATAAAGAAAACATAAACATAAATCCTAGCCCTGTCGGGGCACTAACTTCACAGGTAGTTCCCTCACTACCAGAACCTGGCAGGGCCTAATGCCCTAACCAGCTACCAAAGGCACAGCACAACACTCACAGATAGGTTTTCCAAGTGTCTCTGAGCAAACTCCCTGTCTGCTCTCCCAGGTGAGACCATCAGCCCTTAACACACTAGGCTTATATTGGCCACTCTCAGGTGGAAAACTAACAAGCCTGTTACCAGGCTGCGAGAACCAAAACCTGGAGTGGCCGTGGGTGGAGCCCTCCCTCTCCTCTCACCCACAACCCCCAGGTCCCAAACCGGCTTTTCAAAAAGCCGAGACTCAAGCCTGCTAAACTGCAGACTTTCTCCTGGGGGTTTAAAACACATAATGACAGGAATCTGGGACAAATGTCCCTGTCACAGACCACTTTACCAGTGATCCTATCACATATCCCCCCCCTTTGTTTCGACCTATGGGGTGGAACAACTGAAGCCCCCAAACAATGAACGCGTGACAACGCATCTGCATTAAACAACAGGCCCCCTGGCCTGTGTTCCACTGAAAATTTAAAAGTTTGTAACGCCAAGAACCATCTCGTAATTCTCGCATTACTGTCCTTATTTTCGGACATCTACTTCAAAGGGGCATGGTCAGTGATAAATTTGAACTTTCTTCCAACCAAGTAGTACCTGAGAGCCCCTAACGCCCACTTTATGGCCAACGCCTCCTTCTCCACTGTGGCACTGGGTAGGCATCGAATTTTGAAACACTGTTCAACTTTCGGAAGTCATTGCAGAAACGCACACTCCCGTCGGGTTTTGGAATCAACACAATGGGACTTGACCATTCACTATGTGATACTTCAATAACCCCTAACTCTAGCATAATTTTAATTTCTTTCGACACCGATTCTCTTTGTGCTACTGGTAACCTATAGGGCTTTAGATTTACTGGAGGGGCTCGGTCGGCCGACAGTACCGTTCTATCTTTCAAGGGCTTTAACAGATTTTTATGGTATATCTGTTCCGGCTTTCTTTTCCCCGGCTGGTAAACTTTGTAATTGACCTGTCCCACTCTTTCTAAGATTTCAAAGGGGCCTTGCCATTTAGCCAAAAGTTTATTTTCCACAGTGGGAACCAACACTAACACTCTGTCCCCAGGAGCAAAGCTGCGTAACTGAGCATTGCGGTTGTATACCCTCTGCTGTGCCTGTTGAGCCTGTTCCAGGTGCTCTCTCACTATCGGCACCTCTATAATAGGCAATGGAACTAGTGGACCCTTAAAATGTGGTCTGGGAGCATGATACTGACACTCAGGGCAGGATGCGCAGAAGTCAGATACCTCTTTATGAAGCCTGGGCCAGAAAAACCTCTGCATTATTCGCAGTGGTTTTCTCTACCCCTAGATGGCCTGCCATTATATGACCATGGGCCAGATCCAACACTGTTCTTCTGTAGGCTTTGGGAACTATTAGTTGTTCCACAATATCTTCCCCCTTCTTAGTCACCTGATATAACAAATCCTGACACATTACCATGTGGGGATAGGACAAAGGACTATCAGGGTCTACAGGTTTACCATCAACTACTTTTACATTCTCCCTGGCTTTTACCAAAGTAGGGTCATTCAACTGCTCCACGACAAAGACCTCTCTTCTGACCTCTAAATCAGGCAGACGATCCACTGGCCCAACAACACTTCCCACCTCAATGGGAGGCACATCAGTTGGCGGGCCACCGTCACGCTCCGCATTCTCTAGTTCGCCAACCATAGTAGGAAAAGGGAATAACTCTGACTCAGAAGAAACTCCCTCCTCCACTATATCGATAACCTTCTCAAGTGGACCGGGGTTGTTCACTTCTGGAACAAAACAGCTTTCCCACAATTTCCAGAAGTGAGCAAAGTCTCTCCCCAATATTGCATCGTACATCAGACCAGGCACCAAACCCACAGAAACTATAGCAGAGCCACATGGTGTCTCGATGTTCACCTCGGCAGTAACATAATATCGATTATCCCCATGTATGCAGGTCACACCAACAGTTTTCCCCTTATGCCTCAAGGGGTTCACCAGCTCAGCTTTTATAAGTGTCACCAAGCTACCTGAGTCTAACAGTGCCTCTACTCGGTTGCCATCTACAGTGAGTACACACATGTGCTTATCAGTCTCAGCCTGCCGGTCAGCCGTACAGGCCCCTGCGGTAGACATGAGCAGTATCACATTGCATAGGTTCAGTTGTAAGTGAACAATTAGTGGAAATATGGCCGAAGTCACCACACCGGAAACACTGAATCATATTAATGTCTAGTCGTTTATGGGGCAAGAACCTTCCTGGCCTGGCAGGCCTGTCTCCAGGTTCTACACCCTCAGTCTTAGGTACATCCCACCGCCCAGCACCCTTCTCCCCTGGAACAGTCTTACCAGTGTCTGTGGGAGTTCGCCGGTGCGCCATCGGGGCTTGGTGGGGCATACTCCTCAGCTCCTCAGCTGCCACGTACCTCTCCACTAGCTCGACTAACTGGTCCACGGTCTTAGGGTCTGCATGGCTCACCCACTTGCGCAGAGTCGCGGGTAATGATCGCAGGTACCGGTCCATCACAACCCTTTCCACGATCTGTGGTCCCATCAGCGTCTCTGGCTGTAGCCATTTTGAGGACAGATGGACGAGGTCATGCATCTGTGAACGTGGAGGCTTGTCCATATGGAACTCCCAGCGGTGGACCCGTTGGGCACGAACAAACGTGGGGACTCCCAAGCGAGTTAGGATCTCCTGTTTTAGTTTTTTATAGTCCTTGGCATCAGCCAGGCATAAGTCGAAATATGCTTTTTGTGGCTCCCCAAACAAAAAAGGTGCCACCAGACTTGCCCACTGCTCCTGGGGCCAACTCTCCCTTTCGGCCGTTCTTTCAAATGCAGTGAGATAGGCCTCCACATCATGGCCCGAAGTCATCTTTTGGAGGAAGTGACTGGCTCGTACGGAGTGAGTGGTGGTGGGAGGACCAGTATTAACATCTCTGGGCCGGGCGACTAGGTGCTGTACCACCTCTCTTAAGGCCTGGCGGGTTTCCTCAATGGCGACCTGTTGAATTCTGTTAGATTCCTGCTGAATTTTGTTTGTCTCCTGCTGACTGCTGTAGCTTGAAGCAAGGCCTTAATAATGTCCTCCATTTTGTCCTGGGGTGTAGGTTGGAAGCTGAACCTTGCCTCTCTGAAAATTGGCTGACGCCTCCTCTATGGGACTCCAAGGACACAGTGTTATTTCCACACTCACAAATTGGGTGTCTGTCCCTTTAATTTTTAAACGGAAAGTTTTCCTCTCGCTGCAACTTCAGTGTGTGTGGGTGCCCGCATTCTCCACCATATTGTGACACAGTTAGGTTAGGGGGTCCCTCTCCTGGGTAGAGGACTCCTTCCTTACACACACACACAGCCGCAGGGAAGCAGCACACCGGTCTGGATGCATGTACAAGCTGGTCGGCGCCAGTCTTTATTTTACAATGTCAGAAATAACATAAAGAAAACATAAACATAAATCCTAGCCCTGTCGGGGCACTAACTTCACAGGTAGTTCCCTCACTACCAGAACCTGGCAGGGCCTAATGCCCTCACCAGCAACCAAAGGCACAGCACAACACTCACAGATAGGTTTTCCAAGTGTCTCTGAGCAAACTCCCTGTCTGCTCTCCCAGGTGAGACCATCAGCCCTCAACACACTAGGCTTATATTGGCCACTCTCAGGTGGAAAACTAACAAGCCTGTTACCAGGCTGCGAGAACCAAAACCTGGAGTGGCCGTGGGTGGAGCCCTTCCTCTCCTCTCACCCACAACCCCCAGGTCCCAAACCGGCTTTTCAAAAAGCCGAGACTCAAGCCTGCTAAACTGCAGACTTTCTCCTGGGGGTTTAAAACACATAATGACAGGAATCTGGGACAAATGTCCCTGTCACAGACCACTTTACCAGTGATCCTTTCACAATATATACTGTATATATATATATACATATATATATATACATATATATATATATATTAGGGATGTGCAGGCTCGGATAGGTTCGAGTTTGCACGTGGAGTTCGGATTTTTCCCTCCAAAAAAACGGAACTCAGAACGAGGCAAAACGTCATCTTACATGGACAAACATCATCATTCCTGGACAAAAGACCAGGAATGATGATGTTCGTCCATGTAAGATGACGTTTTGCCTCGTTCTGAGTTCCGTTTTTTTGGAGGGAAAAATCCGAACTCCACGTGCAAACTCGAACCTATCCGAGCCTGCACATCCCTAATATATATATATATATATTACACAGGGCTGCACTCAGGGGGCTTATACAGAAAAAAACATCACAGCATAAGGCGCCCAACCACGTCTATTTGTTACAACTGGAGTGCCGGATTCTTGATTTGCTTTTAAATATATATTTTGTGGCCAGCGTCTTCCCCAGTAATTTTCCTGAATCCAGTCACATCACATCTATGTCACAAGGCCAAGCGTAGCAGCAGCTTGGCTTTTCATCTACCCTCCATGGCAGTATTTGCTATATTATGGGAAGGTATCCTGTCTCTAGCTTACTAGGTACTACAAGCCCTGCCATGATGAGAGTTTTAGTCCCACAATAGACTTGAGTGCCAAAAGATGTCTGAGCTTGGTTTCAATACTTAATATCAATTGAATATATGCAGGGGGGATTGGGCCACCAAAAAAGCAGGAAATCTTTCCCATATGGGTCAGTACCATGATCACATGTCTGCTGGGTGGTGTCTACAGTGATTGGAGCGCAGCTCCAATCGGGCAGTGGCTACAAGCTTCGGCGCATTTGGGTTAATAGCCGGTGCCTGTGTACTTTGCTCTGTTATGGTCTGCTGGGCCAGTTGTCAGGCTCTTGAAAACGGTGTATGGCCTGGTGTAGGAGTCTGTCATAAAGTGAATTATAAGGTGATGGGCATTCCTGGACCGTTGCAGGTTTTTGGCTTATTAGATGCAGATGTAGTGCAGTATGACCATGTTACTCTAGAGTCGTAGGTGTGTCGTTGAAAGTCGCTGTGTACAGAGACTCTGCATTGCTCATATTGGAGGCCATACTCAAACAGATGATCTGTACCTAGTATAGGGCTGGTGAAAGTTTCAATGGTGACATCTAAAGACACACAAAGCATGACTGCAGCACCTGTAGACATTTATAGTGGGCCTCTCAGTACTTTCACATTTGGACAGATGGATGTGCACCAGAGAGGGGAACTGTAGCGGCATTAGCATAAAGTCACTGACGAATTTGCAGCAAAAGACACAAGGAAGGGAGCAACTGTGTCCAACTCAGAATCAGGCCCTATGAGGATGGATTATGCCCCCCACGATAGACCCCACCCCCCTCATCAGACCACACCCCAATTAGGGCTGCTTCCATAAATTTCCCGGGCTAGTTTTCCATCCCAATCTGCCCCTGCTGACTGGCGATGTCGGCAGCGGGGGCCATGCTGCCGAATGTAGCACATCCACAGCTGTCGGTCCCGCCATTGGCAAGTGTGTATGCACTTGCCAATGCTGGCACCCTGCCGGGTCCCGCCGCACACGACATCGGCGCTGGGTCACATTGCTAAGTGTGTGCCCAGCTTAACACAAGCCCTTCCGGTGTGTTACGTGATTCTGAGAGTTGAACATCTATGCTTGGTTTGTTTGAATGGTGGGTATTATGTTTTGTTATATTGTTCATCATCCATTCTTGGTCCATCACCATACTAACATTAATCATTAATCTGAAATTGCAAAGAAATTTAATTCAAATTGGTTTAAAATAAATCTGACCTAATTTAGAAATTCCTTCTCCTGTGGTAATGCCATTATTTTACTTTTAGATGTTTGATTACTAGGTGAGGACCTATGATAAGGAGGTAACTGATAGGGAGTTTGATGGTTGGGTACATTGGAATGGGTATGAAATACCGCCGGCCGCATCAATTCCCGTCAGCGGCAGCCCGACAGGAGCAGAGTGCGACGCAGCGGAAGCCCGACAGCACTGGAAATCCCGATCGTGGATAGGTAAGTATCCACTAACCTAAACTAACCCCCCTAACCCTAACCCTCCTTAGGGGTGCCTAACCCTAACTTCCCCCCCAAGTGCCTAACCCTAATCCCCCCTCTAAGTGCCTAACCCTAACCACCCCCTTCCCCGCTACCTAAACCTAAGTCCCCCGGGGGGGGGGTGCCTAACCCTAACCCTCCCTCCCCCTAGCCTAACCCTAACCCTCCCGGGGGTGTGCCTAACCCTAATTCCCCCCCGGGAGCCATAAACCTAACCCTCCCCCCCGCGGCTGTCCACTCGCGGCGCCCGGCATCACTACGATCATGATGCCGGGCTCCCGGCGCCCCGTCGGGGAAATGCGGGCGTCTACATCTAGACGCCCAGCATTTCACCCATGCCGGGATAAGACAGTCGGGAAGCCGGCTGCCGGTATATAGGCAGTCGGCTTCCCGATTGCTTCCCGGCACATTATATCTGCCTCACTTATCTCTTTTATATCCAGTCAACAGTTAACTTCAGTATGTTTTCTTGTGGTGAGGTTTTAATTACAATTTATTGCAATGTTTCCACTATTAAATCCTGTGTTGCACTGGAGAAAAAATGTGTTCAATACGTTGGTAAATTCCCACTTCTCATTAATCAATTTATACAACATACATGTGAAAGGTCATGTGCCATTTTATCATCTTTAAGTAATTTATGACTTTTCCATGTTCTTACTTGCTAATGTCAAGTTATTTTTTAATTCCTTGTAGAGTTTAAATCTAATACACAATCCAAGATGCAGGTGCACGCTTTTGACACTAACGGGATAATTCAGCAGTGCATGCAGGTTATCGGGAAATTGCGCGTGCACACGACCCATTCTGCGAATGTGCAGTACGGGTCTTGCATGAACGCACGCAGCCCTTCTATGCCTCTGCCTATTTGACAGTGGGACAAGAATATGTCCAGGGCAGAGGAGAAGCAGAGAGAGATTGAGGTGGAGGAGGTTGCTGCTCAAGAGGCCCTATTAAGCAGTACAGACAACAGTGATGAGGTGCCCAGGCAGAGGGGCAAGACCAAGATTGGGCGCAATGTGAAATTCTCTGTGGAGGAGAATATGGCCCTTGTGCAGGAGGTCATGAAATCCCACCACCTGCTATTTGGATGTAAGGCTGCCAGCACATCTACCCGATGCAAGAATGCCATCTAGTTGGCATTTGAAAGTGAAGTCAATAGCACCCAGGACATTAGGCATGCCCACAATGGTATAAAAAAGCTACCCTGATTGCATGCCACAGTGACTCCTGGCTAGGGAAGCAGATGCAGGTTTCCAGTAGTAGCTGAAATTCCGCCATTACCTGAGTTAGGTACTGTGATAATGTTGACTGGGATATCCCAAGAATTATACCGGTCACAGGCTGAAAATTACCACTAAAGTGCAACAAAGCTAGAAGCTTATGCAGGCCTGAGACACGGTGGGAACTAGAGATGTGCATCGACCCCCTTGTTTTGGTTTTGAATCTGTATCTCCTCTGGATTTGGATCTGGATTGGTTTTGCCAAAACCGCCCTTGCGTATTTTGTGTTTTGGTTTTGTATTTTTTCTAAAAATTTAATAAAAACAGCTAAAATCACATAATTTGGGCCTGTTTTTGTTCCTACATTATTATTAACCTCAATAACATTTATTTCCACTAGTTTCCAGTCAATTTTGACCACCTCACAGCTCATAATATTGTTTTCATCCAGTTTAGGCCCAAAATTTGTACCAAGCTAGGTGGCTGACTAAGCTAAGCGGCAGCAGTGGGCGGCACAAACACGTGGCAGTTCAACTTTCAACATGGCACATCAGGAAACAAATGTTTGTAGTTGAAGGCAGGGACAGGAAGAGTTGATTGGTAGTAAATGAAATGTCATTTTAAATTTATGAGGATGAAGGGGAGGGGAGGAGGGGAGGCATTTATAAAAAAAATTTTGACTATTCACATCAGTCCTTGCCCCAGAAGAATCCTTGAGCGCCATGCCTGCTGCTGGGAGTGGATTTTTTTCATCCCAGAAATGGACCAGGAAGACTTCTAGAAGTGCTTTGCAAAACAATTGACTGTTAAATAATCCTTTGCAAATCTTCCACATGAAAAGCATTTCCCAACCTGTACATAGACATTAAAAAAACATAGTTAGTTAGTGGCCTTCAAACTGCCATTGTACCCACTGTCCACTTAACCAGCACAGAATCTGTGACAGATATGTGGACAAGTGGAACAGATCAAATGCAATATTTCAGATTTAAGGTTTCTTTCTTGAGAATTCTTGAGCACCATGCCTGCTGCTGGGAGTGGATTTTCATCCCATAAGGGATGAAGATATAGTTTTGTCTTCCAAACAGACACAGAGATGTAAAGAACTACTGACAGGAAAAAGAGGCAATTTGGAGGCCCTTACACAAACTGTCTTTGCTTTACTTGAGCTGCCCACCCTCCAGTGTGTACTCAGAAAGAGTTTTCAGCACAGCCAGGAACCTTGTAAATGATCAGCCTGAGACTACTTCCCCAAAATGTGGAAAAGATGATGTCCATCAAAATGAACTACATTTCTACGAGAAAGACCTTTACTGTCAATTACGTGCAAAAATTACAGAGGCACTGTAATGGTGGATTACAGTGGGGACAAATTAATATTGTGTGAAGAAGATGATGTATACATCACCACAGATTATAACATCACCTAAGCCTATATCGTCATCCGATCCTGTGTTACAGCTTCACTCCCTGTTAGATTGCGGATTCATTGTCCACTTTAGAGGAAGTGAGCTCCATTTTAGTCCCTACACATTTTCTGACCTGGACTACAGGAGGAGCAGCTGCACTCTGGAATACGGTTGCATGGAGTTGCCCTCTGACTTGCTGAAATTCAGGTAGAGGGGACATGGGTAGAGAGTAGGGACACTATAATCAGACAACGCAGTTTTAGCTGCATTCTTCTATTTTTTTCAACCATATCCTCTATTTTCACCTTTTGAAAATGTTTATGGAAATCTCAGCTGAGGCATTTGTGATGTCATTATGTTTAATATATAATGCACTGTGACATGGCCAGCATAATTCCACATGAAGCAGATGTGGAATAACCATATCTCCCAGGTTTGGCAGAGAAAAGGCATTAGGAATGTGTAATGTCCAGTTCAGGTGTTTCCTCCATCAGAGGGCCTGATTCACACCCGCTTGCGAGTGCACAGCGCTCACTAGTGGGTCGATGGTCCCCCACTGCGCATGCGAACGCCGGAGCCGGCTCCGGCGTGCACATGCACAAGACCCGGCAAACGACGGGCGCTCCGTCGCTATGGGTCTCGCACCAAAACACGGTGGCTGTCGATTGTGATTGACAGCTCGCCCCATTTTGGGCAGGGGGGTGGCTGGCCAAACGGAGGCATTCTCGCAGGAACGCCTGCCGTTTGGGGGCGGCCTCAGTAGTGAGCTTCCAGCTCTATTAGACACACACGGGTCTCAAGCACGATGGTCGCGACCATCGCGACCATCTGGCCGCTTGCAAAAGCTGTGGGTGGTCACCCACAGCTTAGCGAGCGGCCAGGAGGCCGGTTAAAAAAAAAATGCCACCCTGATTCAGAGCGAGCGCTCTGAAAGAGTGTCCGGCTCTGAATCAGGCCCAGAGTCTGGAAAGGCAGCTGATTACAGACACCTGTGTGAGGCTGGTTTAAGAACTGCAGAGACACTGGGTAAACTGAGCCTGATGGTGAGATAGTCGCCCAGCTTATAGGCCCGGGGGTGACTAGTGTTAGGGGTCCTGGACCTGCGAGTCCGCTGAAGAAATATTGCTGTTTGGAAGACTTTGTGTAACATCATGCCTGTGAAACTGCCATAACCTGTATACCTGTCTGTGGTGAGCAATAAAGCTACTGATGGATTTTACCCAGTCTATGTGATTCTTGTCACAGCACGTTATTTAGCACTTTGTTGTAGTCTTGTAGTCGGCGTATAGAGGTGTGCCATATTTTTATATATATAACTGCTACATAACAGGGTTAAGGTGCAATCAGGGAGATAAGTAGACTCTTCAGGTAATCAGGGAGATTGCTACTATTTCAGAGAGTTGGCAAGTATGAGCCATTCTGTAATATTTTATATAATTAAAAAAATATTTAATAGTAGAGATGAGCAGGTTCGGATCTCAGAGATCCAAACCCACCCGAACACCTCCAAGGGTGTTGGTGCCGTACTCTCCCAATGGTTTGAAGAGGAGAAACTGCATCCCTGCGGTTTCTTTTCACAGAAATTCTTGCCAGCAGAGAAGAACTACGCTATTGGAGACCAAGAGCTGCTCGCCATAAAACTGGCGCTCGAAGAATGGCGATATCTTCTAGAAGGGGCTAAATACCCCATCACCATATATACAGACCACAAGAATCTACTCTATCTCAAGTCTGCAAATTGTTTTTCTCCAGATTAAATTTTAAAATCTCCTACCGTCCTGGCGCACAAAACCGTAAAGCTGATGCACTCTCTCGTTCCATGTCGAGTGACTCTGACCAACCCATGGAACCGTCTCATTCAATCCTGAATCCGACTACCTTCACTTCTACCAGACTGTCGACGATGCCCCCTTTGACAGACGATGCCTGTAACTTTCGTTACTCCTAGGCTCTGCAAGAACTTATGCCAGTGGGCTCATGCTTCTCAGTTCTCTGGTCACTTAGGTATGGACAAAACTCTTGAATTCATCCAGCGGTCCTATTGGTGGCCTTCAATGAAAGGGGATGTCACGTCTTATGTGTCATCTTGCATCAAGTGTGCCCAGCACAAAGTACCCTGGCAGCCTCCACCCAGACAGCTTCAACCTCTAGCGATTCCATTTAAGCCATGGACCCACTTATCTATGGGCTTTATCTCTGACCTACCTCCATCTCGAGGCCACAACACAGTTTGGGTTATCGTGGACCGATTTTCCAAAATGGCCCATTTCATACCTCTTACTGGGCTTCCATCTGCATCCCAACTTGCCCAGAATTTTATAGAGCAGGTCTTCAGACTTCACGGCCTTCCACAAGAGATCATCTTCGACAGAGGAGTACAATTCGTAGCAAAATTCTGGAGGTCACTCTGCTCAGCCCTTCAAGTAAAACTCAAATTCTCTACCGCATATCATCCTCAGACCAATGGTCAGACTGAAAGGGTCAATTGGGACCTGGAACAATTCCTGCGAACCTTTATCTCCTCCTCCCCAGATGACTGGATTGAACTTCTCCCTTGGGTCGAATTTGTCCACAACAACCATTATCACACGTCCACCAATTCCACCAAGACTCTGAGTTCCTTCAAAGAAATTTTCCCCATTGGTACATTTCAAATCATCAAAGTCCTGAACCCCGTGGCCTACAAACTAAGGCTTCCTCCGTTTCTTCGCATTCCTAACTCATTCCACATTTCTTTTCTAAAACCATTGGTCCTAAACAGATTCCAGAAGGTCCTTCCTAAAGCTTCTAGTGTTCAAACACAACAAGGAAAGGAGTTCGAAGTTGACAGAATTTTAGATTCTCGCTATCGATACAACCGTCTTCAGTACCTCATCGACTGGAAAAATTATGGACCCGAAGAACGAATCTGGATAAACGCTTCCGATGTCCATGCGCCCCGTTTAGTCAAGGCGTTCCATATGAAATTTCCTCATAATCCAAGGAAGTGTCCGGTGGCCACTCATGAAGAAGGGGGTACTGTCACACGCCGCACTAGAGACCCCAGGATCAGACCCCGTCACTTACCTTTGCGGATGCTGACCCGCAGTGTCTCCCAGCTCCCGCACTGTGCACTGCTTCCTCCTCTTCCAGGACGGCTCCCGCTGTTGTCCTCTGACGGGTCCCGCCGCTGTTCTGCTTCCACGCCGGCTCCCGCTGACTGCTTGCCTCCTGCTGCACATGTTCAGGAAGCGCTCTCCTCCGGTCCATGGGCGCGCCCATATTGGATTTGCCCATGTGACTCCACTGCCACCAAGGAGCAGGCTTCTCCCTTTCTCTCAGCCTACCAGCAACCAGCGTCCACTATAAAAGGACCCTCACTACTGACACAAGTTGCCAGTGCAACAAGTCCCTTAGTGTAAACTGAGTGAACCTCCCCACTGTGCTCTGTTGGGCTATCCAGCTGCTCCATGTAGCTTCCAGGCTACCGCCTTCTCCACACGGCTATCCAGCCACACCAAGTAGCTTCCAGGCTACCGTCTTCTCCACACGGCTATCCAGCCGCTCCAAGTAGCTTCCAGGCTACCGCCTTCTCCACACGGCTATCCAGCCACTCCAAGTAGCTTCCAGACTACCGCCTTCTCCACTCAGCTATCCAGCCGCCCCAGGCAACTACCACACTACCATCCACCATACGGCTTTCAGCCGCACCACGCTACTTCTGCATTACCCGAATCCTCTATCAGTCTACTGCACCCTCTCATGCAGAGAAACTTTATCAAGCCAAGTCTCCTCCAGCGAGCATCTGAGCCAAGTAATGCAGGTCCAAGGCCCAGTCCGGGAACACAGCCTCAAAGTCCCATGATTGTGACACTAAATATGTTTTTTTAATGTCCCTGTACAGGTTGGGAAATGCTTTTTCATGTGGTGTGGAATGCACTACTAGAAGTCTTCCTGGTCTCCTTCTGGGATGAGAAAATCCACTCCCAGCAGCAGGCATAGCACTCAAGGATTCTTCTGGGGCAAGGACTGATGTGAATGAGTAAAATATTTTTTTGTAAATGCCTCCTCCCCTCCTCTTCTCCCTCATAAATTTACTTTGGAATAAAAAAATTTAATTAAATTTACTACCAAACCCTTACTGTCCCTGCCTTCAACTACATACATACTCCAACTCCCTCAGGTCTCTCTTGAATACAAACATTTGTTTCCTGATGTGCTATGTTGGAAGTTGAACTGCCACGTGTTTGTGCCGCCCACTGCTGCCGCTTAGTTTAGTCAGCCAGCTAGCTTGGTGCAAATTTTGGGCCTAAACTAGATGAAAACAATATAGTGAGGCGGTCAAAATTTACTGAAAACAAGTGGAAATAAATGTTATTGAGGTTAATAATACTGTAGGAACAAAAACAGGCCCATTTTATGTGATTTTAGCTGTTTTTATGATTTTTTAAGAGAAAAGCCAGATCCAAAACCAAAACCGAAAAACAAAACACGGAGGTAAGGGTTTGGCAAAACCAATCCAGGTCCAAAACCAGGGGAGATCCAGATCCAAAACCAAAACACGGGGGTCGGCACACATCTCTATTTAATAGTCTATTATTCTAATATAACCTCTTTATTGCGGATACTGACAGTGGAAGGTACAGCAATCATTTGTGCTTTATTTGTGTAATAACCACATATTTATTTTATTTATTTATTAACCGTTTCTTATATAGTGCAGCATATTCCGTTGCGCTTTACAATTGGAAACATTTATTGAACAAAACATGATAACAGACAGACATAGAGGTAAGAGGGCCCTGCTTACAAGCTTACAATCTACGTAAAGGAGATGTTGGAGGAATCTGGTGCCATAGCTCGATAAGCATAAGTAAGCCTTCTACTGCCTCATCCACAGCGTTCTCACAACCACAGCAGCTTTAATATTAGTGTTATTAATGCAATGACATTGAGGGGCAGCAGGGAATATGAATATGCAGACACACATTGGATTATGGGCCTGATTCAGAGTTGGGAATAGGGAGAGATATGTCTCTCAACTGATCATCTTGGTGAAACCATGCTGCACTGCAGGTGGGGCAGATTTAAAATGTGCAGAGAGATTTAGATTTGGGAGGGAGGTGTCCAAACTGACAACTGTAGAGTAATAATAAAGCTGTGCAGTATTTGTGGGCTACATGTAAAAGCAGCCAGTATTTACCCTACATGTAAAAAAAAATATGTATTTACTTACACCCCTTGCATTGCAACATGGTTTGTCCAGGTACACAGTTAAGTGCTATCTCTCTCTCTATTCCCAACTCTGAAACAGGCCCTATGTACATAAAGCAGGGAATTGCAAAGTGAAGGTAAACTTGCATCTCTATATGAATTAGCTGCTTCTGAGCATTTCCATACCAAGTCATTCATCCTGTGAATTGAAGGGTACGGTAATTGAATTTGTACTGCCTTAACATACTAAGTAACTTCCATGTGAATCCTTTTTTTCATTTATACCTTGCAGACAATGGCCCCTAGAGGCCTTAATTACTCAGTTTTCTCATTCTTGCCTTTTACCCACATGTTAATTGTGTTTTATTGTTTAACATCTGAGCAACCCCTCCCCCCCATCTTCTCCTGTTTATAATAAATAATTCATGTTTTCATAATACATAATGTGATTATCTGTAAGTATATATAGAGTATATGTTATTCTGAAATCACCATATACACAACTGGCTTTTATACTACAATAATATTCTTTTTTCAGGATAGGATATTTTAGTAATTCTTTTTTTTTTTTTAGTAATTCTTTTTAAAACACTATTTTAGATTGTGAGTTCTTGTGAGCAGGGCCCACCCTCCTAATGTTTCTTTCCTCCCCCTCGGTCCACTATCTCAGCCAATCGGTATGTGCCAGTATTACGCCGACATTTGTATCTATGTATATATGCTATTATTACTCTGTTATTTGGTTTTGGGGGAGATGTATTAAGCTCTGGAAAATTATAAATTGGAAACTACCAGCCACTCAGCTCCTAACTGTCATCCTACAGGCTGTGTTTGAAAAATGACACTTAGGAGCTGATTGGTTGGTAGTTTATCACTCTCCAATTTATTACTTTCCAGAGCTTACTATGTATTTGCCTACTCTCCCGAGATCTGCGGGAGGCTCACAATTTTGCGGGTAACCCCCCGCACCGCCGGAAAAGTAGGCACTTCTCCTGGGGGCAGGAGGGGGAGAATTTTCTCGAGTTAACAGCAGTCCGCGGGTAGGGGGCAGAGCTTAATTATGCCGTTCTATAAGAATCGCATAATTTGGCCCAACTATTTAATAATAGCTGCATTTTTACCGTGAGGGAGCGCGGCTTAATGATGCAAACCATCTGGCTCATCCCCATCACCGCCCAACTGCTTTTCTTTTCCAGGATTCTCCTGGGGAGGGTTAAGAGAAAGTAGGTAAGCTTGCCCCCACGTATCTTTTTGCTCTGTGTGCTGTTATGGAAATATGTTGCGCCTTATAAATGAAGGAAAATAATAATAATAATAATAATAATGATGAATATGTGCACTATTGTGTATGTATAGATAAATGCTGCATTGTGGTCTTTGGAAGTAGAGTAGGTGGTATGGAGACCATTATTGACATATTTATATATTTCTATAGAAATTGCTATAGGGATTTTTTTACATTTGTTTTTAGTTGAACGTAAAAGACGCACATCTATCTGTATATTAATTGATGACATTAACATTGATCTTTAGTGAACCGGTTACTAGGATACTTTACTTTAAAGCTCTGACATTAGAAATAGTGCTGGGCTCTTAATGAAATCCTGATGGCACAGAATAGGATTATCACTAGTTGTACCTGACTGGTTCCAACTGGAATTTCTGTGCAACGCAGCTACAGCTGACACTATCATGACTTAATGGCTTATTCCCATTGTCCTATAGTAACGTGATTTACAGAAGCATTTCTATGGTGAGATAAATGAGACAGCACTGAGGACAATAACCTTTCAGCTTATAATCATTTTGCTGATAAAGTCCTTCCCAAATTGCACATGGACATGTAATTGAATTTACATCATTTGTACTCCGACTTGAAAACATGCTCCTACATAATGGGGGTCGTTGATGAATAATATAATGCAATGCAGCACATTTCATTGTTTGCAAATGGGTCTATTAGTCCTCCTGCTGCATACTGTACATAGGAACACACTCATATTTCTGTGCGGGAAGCAATATGGGGAAATACGATGCAGGACCTCTTGCTAGATTGTTCCTTTTTTGTGCATGGAAAATGACATAAATATAGTCCAATTTATCCCACCTCCAAGCACATGTAAAAATACATTCCTTTTTCTTTCTGACACCAGCCAATAATAACCCAGGCAGGAATACAACTAAAACCCATAAATCTAATGGAGAGTTCTCGTCATGCCTAATAAAATCAAATTGCATATGTGGGCGCTGTGCTGTCGGCAAAATCAACTCGTACATATACATATAATCAATAGAATGGCCGTGGTACAGATTAGTTTTCCACATAGTCCCCATACTTTCTAAGCATTTGTTCTAACGGAACACCAAGAAGAAATCAGTGTCAAGCTCCTGAAGCCAGGACATGACGGCTTGCTGAACTTCACCATCAGTTGCAAATTGCCTTCCACCCAGGTATTTCTTCAATGTTCCAAAGAGATGGAAATCACTCAGTGCCAGGTCTGGTCTGTAGGGAGAATGGTGTAGTACCTCCCAATGGTAGCGCGACCTGTTGTTATCATGCAGCAATACAACAACTGTTCGCAGCAACTCAGATCGTTTTTTACATATTGCCCTCTGCTCAATGTGTCACAATAGTGGACAGCATTCACAGTATCTCACTTGTGGTTAGATGCACTATCCTCTATTATGTGGTCAAACCCCCGAAAATGCAGTTCCTAGGAGTTTGACCACATTTCTCATATACAACAAGCTTTTGTAAGCAAAGCTTTCCTCAGCTTGGAGACGGTGATGGCATTGCCCAATAGAAACCTATGGGCTTCTTATCACATTCTGAACGAAGAATTATACAAAAAGATTCCTCCCAGTGATCAACGCGGCCCGTGCGTCATTCTGTGCATTCAGTCCCTCTATTGCAAAGGACTGCTCTTATCGGAGAGCGATTTTCTTCATGCATACCAGCGTCACTAATGCCAGCATGCATGCAATGAGTGGCAGGATGCATCACATGCAAATTGCGATGCTTGATGCAACCTGCCCTTGGTGAGAAAATCAACAAGAACACCGTTGTGGTCCCAAAACACGGTCGCCATGACCTTCTTTGATGATGGAGTTATTTTGATTTTCTTGAAGGTGGGGAAGATGTGTGTTTCCGTATCATGGATGCTTGCTTCATCTCCTTTGTTACATGATGCACCCATGTTTCATCACCTGTAACAATATGCTGCAGGAACTGCACTCCCTCCTGGTAGTGCAGGAGAGACAATCCCATCTAATTGGTTTTGTGAATTTCTGTGAGTTGCATCGGTACCCAGCGTGAACACTTTGTCCTGTACCCCAGTTGCTCATGAACGATGTTGTGCACAGTACCCACTGAGATGTTCAGTTCATCAGCAATATCATTATATCAACTCGAATGCGTCTATCCTCCTGAATCAGATCTTCAATGCGGCACAAATTGTCATCTGTGGTGGACGTGCATGATCGCTACTCATCTTGAATGTCTGTCCTGCCATTATCAAAGGCAGTGCACCAAACACACCTGTTTCCGAGACATGACGGTATCGCCATTCACCTCGACAAGTTGACGATGAATTTCAGCTGACGCAGAAATCTGATCACAATACACAACTAAATATTAGACCATGTTTCCGCCAGCCCCGCCATCTTACAACTGATGTTGGGACAGTATAACTAATATGAGGCGCAGTCCTATGGCAGTGAGGGGAAGCAGTGGTCTACCTGCTCTGGCCTGGTGTGAAATAGAATGAAATACAGAACATTACACACATAATATATAATTTTTGTGGTCACACTTGCTCTTGCACCCCAACGTTCCCATACGTAAATCAAATTTTGTCAGCTAATCCCTCAGTGTCATTAACTAGTTGGGTGTGGTTCTGTCTCTTTAAGCCAGCGAGCCAGCACTTAAACCCATGGAAACAGCATTATTTCTATTTAAAATCTATGTGATACCTGAAGCCAAATGATGCAGAGCAATGCTCATATTTTTGAGAGTTAGTGTAGGGACTGACGAGAATGGGAAGACCATGACGTGATTGGTCAGCTTAACAAATTATTGCAAAACTTCGGATCTAACATTCCCTGGAATTAAATGTACAGTTTTGAATATAATGGTGAGTGCTGAGTTTGTATGATTATATATATATATATATATATATATATATATATATATATTAGGGGTGAGCGGGTTCAGATTTCTGAAATCCGAAGCCCCCCGAGCTCCCCCAATCCGAGGCCGATCCGAGTCAGGCTCGACTTTTCCCGCCTGACTCGGGTCTGAAATCGAGGCAAAACGTCATCATCCCGTCTTCCGGGTCTCGCGGGTTTTGGAACCTATATAAGGTACCCGCATCGGTGCCATTTTCTCACTCGGCTGTGGACAGTGAAGAGGTAGGGTGGGAGTTAGGGCTGGCTGGGCTGTGTAGTGTAGTGCAGTGTAGTGTTGTGCTGTGCTGCGCTGTGCTGCTGTTGTCCATAGGGGCTGTGTCCACACCTTCAAAGTCCATAGGGGCTGGCTGGACTGTGTTGTGCAGTCAGTTGTCCATAGGGGCTGTGTCCACTCCAAAGTCCTGTGCAGTGTCCCAGTCCTAAAGGGGTGCTGTAGTGTTGTCCAGGGGGTGCTCTGTCCATCAGGGGTGCTCCCCCCAAGTGCAAAAAAAATAATATTTTTTCTGTGTTTGTGAATTGTGTGCACTGTGGCTGCACGTGCATCAACAAAGGAGCAGCGCCAAGCGTGCGCCTGTGTCCCATAAGTAAAGGGCCAGCTGGCTTGTCCGTTAAAGGGTGCTGTAACCCCCAAAGTACACTCCAAACAAAATAAAAAAATATTTTCTGTGTTTGTGAATTGTGTGCACTGTGGCTGCACGTGCATCAACAAAGGAGCAGCGCCAAGCGTGCGCCTGTGTCCCATAAGTAAAGGGCCAGCTGGCTTGTCCGTTAAAGGGTGCTGTAACCCCCAAAGTACACTCCAAACAAAATAAAAAAATATTTTCTGTGTTTGTGAATTGTGTGCGCAGTAGCCGCACGTGCATCACCAAAGTAGTGCCAAGCGTGCGCCTGTGTCCCATAAGTAAAGGGCCGGCTGTCTTGTCCGTTAAAGGGTGCTGTAACCCCCAAAGTACACTCCAAACAAAATAAAAAAATATTTTCTGTGTTTGTGAATTGTGTGCACTGTGGCTGCACGTGCATCAACAAAGGAGCAGCGCCAAGCGTGCGCCTGTGCCCCATAAGTAAAGAGCCGGCTGGCTCATTTCTTAAAGGGTGGTGTAACCCACAAAGTGCACTACTCTCCAGCAAAAATAAAAATATATTTTCTGTGTTTGTGTGCGCCTTAGCCGCACGTATATATCAAATCAATATAACATAAATGGAGGACCAATCTTTCTCCGATAAAAATAAAATAGGGAAAGATCAAGAACCACTTCCTCCTAGTGCTGAAGCTGTTACCACTAATCATGACATAGACAATAACATGCCATCAACGTCGTCTGCCAAGGCCGATGCCCAATGTCATAGTAGAGGGCGCATACAATCCCAAATGACAAAGTTCAGGAAAATGACCTTAAAAAAACATTTAAATCATCTGAAGAGAAACGTAAACTTGCCAATATGCCATTTATGGCACGGAGTGGCAAGGAATGGCTAAGGTCTTTCCCTATGTTCATGACTAGTGGTTCAGCTTCACATGACGATGGAAGCCCTCCTCCCGCTAAAATAATCAAACGAGTTAAGCTGGCAAAGGCACAGCGAAGAACTGTGCGTTCTAAGAAGATATCACAAATCCCCAAGGAGAGTCCAAGTGTGGTGACGGTTGCGATGCCTGACCTTCCCAGCACTGGACGGGAAGAGGTGGCTCTTTCCACCATTTGCACACCCCCTGCAAGTGCTGAAAGGAGCTCCCACAGTCCACTTGCTGATATGCAAATTGAAGATGTCACTGTTGAAGTACAACAGGATGAGGATACTGGTGTAGCTGGCGCTGAGGAGGAAGTTGGCGAGGAGGATTCTGACGGTGATGTGGTTTGTTTTAATCAGGCTCCAGGGGAGACAGTTGTTGTCCGTGGGATGAAAAAGCCCATCACGGACATGCCTGGGCAGAAGACCAAACATTCCACCTCTTTGGTCTGGCAATATTTCTATCCAAATCCGGACAACAACTGTCTTGCCATATGTACCATATGTAAAGGTGAAATAAGTAGGGGTAAGGACGTTAACCACCTACGAACATCCTCCCTTATACGGCACCTGCAGCGCGTTCATAAAAAGTTACTGTCAAGTTCAGAAACTTTGGCTAAGACCGTAAGCAGTCCAGGGACACCTAAATCCCTTTTTCCTGTTTTATCCAAAGAATCGGTGGATGAGGAGGATGAGGACGACATCTTGCCTCCGTAGAGCCAGTTTGTGAATGGACACATTAATTGCCAGCTTGTTTTGTTGGGGCCCAAACGAACCAATCATTTCAGCCACAGTCATGTGGCAGACCCTGGTGCTGAAATGATTGGTTTGTTAAAGTGTGCATGTCCTATTTATACAACCATAAGGGTGGGTGGGAGGGCCCAAAGACAATTCCATCTTGCACCTGTTTTTTTTCTTTGCAGTATGTACTGTTTGGGGCCTAGTTTTTCAAACTGCCATCCTGTCTGCCACTGCAGTGTCACTCCTAGATGGGCCACGTGTTTGTGCCGCCCACTCGTGTCGCTTAGCATAGTCATCCAGCTACCTCGGTGCAACCTTTTGGCCATAAAAACAATATTGTGAGGTGTGAGGTGTTCAGAATAGACTGCAAATGAGTGGAAATGAAGGTTATTGAGGTTAATAATTGAATAGGAGCATAAAAACCCACAAATTCTGTGACTTTAGCTGTTTTTATGCTTTTTTTCAAAAAAATACAGATCCAAAGCACAAAACCCAGAACCCAAAACACGGAAGGGTGGTTTTGGCAAAACCAATCCAGATCCAAAACACGAAGAAAGATCCAGATCCAAACACAAAACACGAAAAGTGGCTGGTGCACACCCCTAATATATATATATAAATAAATATATATATATATATATATTGCCCGGGTTTAAATCTTCAAGATATTAAGTTATCTATGAGTTGGAACAGTCAACATTTTACAAATAATTAGCAGCTTGGCAGTTGTTCTAACATGAGTAGGCTGCCCAGTGTCGTTTTTGTTTTTGGGTTGTCGTCAGTAGACATCTGATGGAGTGAATCCACAATGAAGTGAACTACCCAGTAAGTGAAAACAAAATTTTTTGCATTGACTGCCTTATAGAGTGAACAATGGGCCTGATTCAGAGCCGTTCGCTATTTGCGGTCGTTCGTTCAAAAACAAGGGGTGGCTATTCAAATGATCCGTTCGCAAATTGCAGTCTGTTCCCACCTCTAAGTCTGAACGAGCGAGCAAAACATACGCTCGTTTTTTTGTTAAAAACGCCCCCTGGCCGCACGCACCATACGTCATGTCCGCTATTTATTAGATTAATCGAGTACATCGTACAGCGTATGAACTGCTCGCTATTCTTGAGGTTGGATTTTGCTACCACAATCTTGCGAGCAGTTCTGGCTATAAAATAACCCAGTGACGTGGTCAATGACGCTGCTGTATTAATTATGCACACCCATAAAACGCCCGTTTTGACCTTTAAGCACGCCTGCGTTCGGATCTCCACTCCCCATTTTCAAGCACCTTCCCCTGTTACCACCCACATACGCCTCATTCTGTCACTCAAAATAGCAGGCATTCGCTATATTGCGAGCACATGAATTTCGGCCGCACTGACTGGTTCGCGCATGCGTATAACGATCCGTACGCATGCGCAGATGTGCGAACATCGCTCGGAACGAGCGTACTGCCGCTAGCGAGTGGCTCTGAATGAGGGCCAATATTTTTTTTTAATTATAACTGTAATATTTGCCTACTGTTGAAAAAGCATTTCAGGGAGATTGTGAAAGTAACACCTATGAGCGCGGCGGTAAAGTGGGCGTGTACTGCTACATCTGAGAGGCGTGTCCTAAAATTGATTTACATCCAAATATAAATGAGCCCCAAAGCAGTTAGTAAAATCAACTTGATGAAAACACACTGATACTTCTCAGAAAATGCATGTAGCCATAGGGATCATTGTGCCTTATAACCAATGCAGGAAAATTATACTAATGTTCCCATTTGAATGTATATATCTCTGTTTTTTTTTATATATATATATATATATATATATATATATAACGGCTTCATAATGGGTGTAAGGCGCAATTTGGGAGATTACTAGACTCCTCGGGGAGTCAGGGAGATTGCTACTATTTCAGGGACTCTACTTGACAATCAGGGAGAGTTGGCAAGTATGAATATATTTTACATTAAATTATATTTGGTTTAAGATTATTATGTGATGTCGTCCAAATCCATCCAGTGGAAGGCCCAGAACAGGCTCCCTGGGTCTGCCCAGTGCATTCTACCTTGAGGTCCGACTGGGACCGGAACCACTCCATTTGGCATCGCAGTCCAATTGCCACTCTCTGTGTAGTTTTCATCCAAATCCATCCAGTGGAAAATCCATAACAGGCTCCCCGGGTCAAATTTTTGCCCCGGGAGATCCAACCAGAATCCTAACCCTCCTAAAAGTTGGCCAGAATCCAACTGGACCACCTTGCGTTGGTTTTGTATATATAATTTCTGTGTAGTACATCTTAGCCGCTGTCAGAGCCTGTGTGATGTCTGGTGTATGTAGAGTTGCATGACGTGCAGGACCAGGATAAGATAAGCCCCACCCATGCCTCACCCAGACCCCATCCCCAATTCAAACAGAGATGTCCACTTTTGGGCAAAACTCTGTCGGATTTCAGATAAACTTTTGAAGTCCATGACTCAATCTCAAAATTGGGTAGTTGGAAATTATGTATAACCACTAATATTAATTTGTTAATACTGCATTTAGGTGCAAACCTTGCACTGAACCCGAGCAACCATTTAGCAATTAGCTCTTATCTGACTAGAAAAGAAATTGAGTGTCTTAGTGGTTGCTGTATAGGGGCCCATTTATCATTCTATATTTGTGACTATGGGCCTGATTCAGAGCCGTTCGTAGGCGGCCGCTCGTTCGCTCTGAGCGATTTTCGTACAACTGCGCATGCGTATGGGTCGTAATGCGCATGCGCAAAACAGTCATTGCGATCGGAAATCGTGCACTCGCAAAACAGCGAGGGGCTGCTAATTTGATTGACAGAATGTACCGTTTGTGGGTGGTAACAGGGGAAGGTGCTTGAAAACGGGGGAGTGGAGATCCGAACGAAGGCGTGCCTAACGGTCAAAAGGGCGTTTAATGGGAGTGCATAATTAGTAAAGGAGCGTCATCGCCCACGTCACTTGGTTGTCTGTTAGCCTGAACTGCACGCAGTGATAGCGGTAAGAAAAACCTACCACAAGCACTGCGAGCAGTTGTGATGCCTTTCGATTTACCCAATTAATCAAATTAATACTGGAGATGACGTGTGATGCGAACGGCAAAGGGGCGTCTTTACAAAATAGCGAGCACATTTTTCGTTCGCTCGCTCGCTCAGACATAGAGGCGTCATCAAACCACAAAGAGCAAGCGCTCAATTTAAATATCCAGCCCCTTTTTTGGAACGACCATCCGCAAATAGCGTCCGGCTCTGAATCAGGCCCAATATTCCCCAAAACACCTGTTTTGGACGTTACCCACAAATATTAAGTTTCCCCCTTATGTATGAAGGAGGGATCATAGCAGGTATCTCCGATGTGGTGCAGTCAGATTTACCAATGGGTAAATCATGGGTGGTAATGCCATGCCCAGGTCGCATTGCAATTGCGATCATTAAAAAAATTGGGGCCTTAGGGCCTGATTCAGAGCTGAACGCTCTGACCAGAGCGCTCGCTCTGAATCAGGGCCCTCCTACCTGTTTTTGGAGCGTCCTCATGGACGCTCGCATAGCTGTGGGTTACCACCCACAGCTTATGCGAGCGTCCATGATGATGGTCGCAATGGTCAAAGACCATCGCGACCATCGGGCTTGCGACGAGACCCTGCGGTAGGGTCTCGCTTCCGCAAGCCCAGGAGTGATTTTGGCTCTCAGAGCCAAAGTCACTCCCACTGACATCATTACTGATATCAGTGGGGCCGGACTCAGATGGTAGGCGTTCCCATGGGAATGCCTCCGTCTGGCCGCCACGCCCCCGGCACGCCCACCAAAGGGCGTGCTGTCAGTCACCATCGACAGCACGCCCCCTTTGGTGCGAGACCCTGAGCGACGTATTTCTCGTCGCTCGCCGGGTCTTGCGCATGCGCACGACGGAGCTCCCTCCGTCGTGCGCATGCGCATTCGCCAAACATTGACCCGCTTGCGAGCTAACTTCCCTCGCGAGCGGGTCTGAATGACCCCCTTAGTGAGAAACCCTTATGTTGGTTATTTAAATTTATGTGAAGGAGCTAATCTTCTCTAACTCCATAGCAACCAATAAGACATTTTCTTTCATTGTCAAAATCGCTCTTTATAGATGAAAGCTCATTTCTGATTGGTTTAAATACAGGTTTGCATCTTCACAGGGGCGTCCCTACCTTTTGATGTACGCGGGGTGGGAGTTTAGGGAAAAGGGGGTGGGGCCTCATGTCAAGTGGGTGTGGCCTCACATGTGGGGGCAGGGTTTTAGTCTCTTGGGGGGGTCCCGGAGGTGTGTGCTGCCCCCGGGGACCAGTGTGCTTGTAGTGCTGGCACCCTCACTGTGACAGGAGCCGAGTGTTACACATAATTCTACAGTGCAGCACCCGGTTCCTGTCACTTTGGTAGTATTTGCAACTATACTGATTCACTGTAATCAATTTCATTTCACAGGGGTACTTATATATGGGCATCTTTCCAGCTCTCCACATTTACTATTTAAAATGTTTTGCAAAAGGTAATACATCACAAATCGTTGCGTCAATTGCATTCTCAAAATAAGTATATTCACTTCAACATTGATTTTCCCATTGATTACCTTCTGTAGCTAATTTGGTTTATTTGTATCCAGCTTCTGCAATCTCACATCTAAATGACCCAATACTTTCTCTCTTTCTGAGCTTCACAATATCAATGTTACTTTCCCTCCCATGGGAACTATTCCAGAGCAACATAGGCACAATGCCAGAAGAAGTAATCTACCTATGTATATGACATTAGCAGCCCCTATGTCCTAATTGAAATACAAGTCCTATAAATATTTTTTTCTGGTAAAAAGTTCTGCAAGTCAGTAAATTAAACCCTCCAGCAGACTGGTGAAGCATGCTGGGAGTTGTATTTTAAGAACAGCTTGAGAGTTACTGGTTGGCTACTCCTGTGCAGAGATTTGGATAACCTAGTTTCATGTGTCATAATATAATGTATTTATTTTCCCCTGGCTGATCTCCTTGAGAAAGGCACTGTTGACAAGGACAGAGATTGTCCTGGTATGTAGCCTTAAATAAAATGGAATTTACTAAGAGGAGGCAGAGGAAGAGGCTATCCCAATGAAGTTATTATCATAATCTGGATTTTACTAAAAATGAACATCAATAACCTCAAAAAACTTTTTTTTATGACATTAATTGTTTATTGCGTATTTTCTATAAATAAGTATAGTGTAAAGAAAAATGGTGGGTGTACAGTATAGGAATGTAATACTAAATTACACATGTAAATGATGCAAATTATCATGCTGTTCAAAATAAAAAACATTTATGACTTGTTTTGTCTGCTATAGGGGAAAGCACGTACTTTACATGCTATTCTAATGTTGCAATACTATGCTAAATTTAGGGAGATATATCTGCTACCCCTTTATCTACTGTCGAAGCTGGATAATTGGCTGAGACAAGAGCAGCTTAAAATTAGGTCGTAACGACGCCATCTTGCGACTGGCCACAAGACGCCATATTGTAAATCAGATCGCAAAACGCCATTTTGCGAATGGCCGCCCAGTGCCATTTTAGCTAAACTCACACTTAAGTACATATGGCGATGTTACTATTAGCATCATGTGATTGCATCTTACACCATTTCTCATACACACATAAATACGCACAATTGCGCTGTTAACTAGTCACATATTAGCGAATGTATAAGATCCTGTATGAAAACGCTGTTTGTTAGCTTCATGCGCACGCATCTGTCCCAAGTTAACTAGCATCTTTATATCAAACCCCAAATACTTACACAGTACATATTCACATAAAAGGTCTCATAAGCTTTAAAGTATAAGATTCAAGTTTGTTCATTTATTATAATTGCTGTGAAATAAAGGTTATTTGGTAGCTAAGGTTTAATACATGATAAGTAAGTCATGTTTGATATTATACTGATCTGCACTCTTTCAACAGCATTCTGGTATCGTCAGTGTGAAGATCTCAACATGCATTCTCAACTTATGGTCCGCAGAGACTTAAAGCACCGAAATGTACATTATATGACCAACTGTTAGGATGTGCATGAGGCAGGAAACCAGAGACAACCAGTTGTTAGAGGCTGGACTGTGTCTATTTGAATCAACCTGTTAAATGCTTTGCAACAGATGCATCCTCCTTGGGAACCAATGGCATCAGCGACAAGCCTCTCTATTGTGTTGTCTGTTTCTGTGAGAGTATAAACGTGTGTGTTGTGACCCCAGTCTGGGTCTTCTTACTGAATGCTGATTGACGGGGGGTTTCTTGCTGATGCCTACATCTGGTCCAGAGCGCTGCGTATGTATAACTGTACTTTGGTCTGTATAATTCTTTGCGCTAAATTGTACTTAGATCATAGCGTGTAACTGAATGTACTTTTACTTGAAATATCACTTTGTGCTTTGGAACCACAGGTTCAAGATCAGGAGTCTTTATTTACTATATGACTGCGTACGCAAAATAGCGTCATCCTTAGAGGTTTATAGGCAGGATATTAGAAGGTATAGGCAGGATATTAGAAGGTATAGGCAGGAGTGTATAGAGGTTCTAATTCAATATCCTTACTATTGTCTGTTATATCTACAGTCTTCAGACACTGACCATGACCACATTGACATCATACAATTCATTATCATTTTCTAGCAAAAATCCCCCATACACAATGGGTGAGGTCGACGTCTATGTTAAGCACTGGAACGCCTACTGGCAAGTAGAGGGTATGATGTCATGGGGTGAGGCAAGGTCAGTTAAAACCAAAGCAGCTAAGCAGATCTATCTAGTGTGTGTCTGCAGAGGTTTGGATGGATGTGTTGCTGCACCCTACATATATCTGCTTAGCTGCATTGGTTTTACACTGACCATTACAACCAGCTTCATATTGTTAGAATTAAAGTACCAGGCTTCCCATGCAGGAGCAAATACTGTAGCTCCACGTGTTAGGTGTCTGACTGCAATGTGTGAGGTTGTGAGTCTAGGTCAGGTGTTCCCAACCACGGTCCTCAAGGCACACTAACAGTCCAGGTTTTAAGGATAGCCATACTTGAGCACAGGTGTCTTAATTAGTACCTCAGTTATTTTGATTTAACCATCTCTGCTCTAGCATAGATATCATTAAAACCTGGACTGTTATAGTTATAGTGTGCCTTGAGGACCGAGGTTGGGAAACACTGTTCTAGGGTATAACAATGCTGAAAAATGTACTGAATAACAAGTTGCACACAAATCACACTATTAGTGATAACTCACAAGTTAAGTGTATGAATATAGTATATTAGGTTTGGTATTCAATTCACTGCTTGGAAAGTAAGTAGTAGATATACTAAGCCTTGGAGAGTGATAAAGTAACAACCAATTCCGCTATTAACTATCATTTTACAGGATGCGTTTGAAAAATGACAGGAGCTGATTGGTTGGTACTTTATCTCTCTCAAAGCATTGATACATCTCCCCCTAATTGTAAGTGTCTGCTAACCATCTGGAGCTGCATATTTGCACCATAACAGGTCTTTTGAAACTGCACGTGAGCCGCCTCCTCTCTTAAACTGCCCCTGCATCAAATGTATGTTCAAAACCAACTTGTGATGGCCTATTCATGATAGGGCCACTTTCAAACTTTCTCAATGAGTCCTTCAATGCCAACTTGATGGGTGATATATATTGTATTTTATAAAAAAAATAATAATAATAAATGTTGCCACAGTTGCTGTTGCTGTTGATGCAGAGTCCACATTTATTTTGTGTTACATGGCATGAGAAATCATGAAAGTCACAGTATGTTATTTAGTAGATTATGTTTAGGTAGAACATTACATAGTAGTTGTCCTGTCCCTTTGTTCATGAGGCTTGATGATGTTCTTGCTATTTTATTACACATTGGTGAGGTCAAATACTGGTGACAAAACAAACACTTTACAGTGAAGAAATATATTATGTTGTATAATTGCTTACATGTGGACTGACGTCTCTACGATTGGTTGTAAACTATTGTCGTGTAACTACAGTACAGTACAGTAGCTACTTTATTAGAACAGATGTGATCTCTATGCTGTGGAAGAAGTTACGTTTTGTTAGTTCTAGTGACGTTATAGCTTCAGAACATGTTGAAAGGTTTGTCAAAGTCATTGGTTAAAGTTATTAATCTTGAGTGTTCAGCAGTTTGGGTTCTTCTAACCATCTGAGTAGGAGGAGTAGGTATTCATAATGGATCCTTCTTATTATTGTTGATGCGTATCATAAACTTGTCTGGATTCAAGCTGGTCAATAATTGAAACAAGTAGGCATGTACATGTATGCCACTTTTACAAGCTGCAGGTGTGCTTTAAAATAATGTTTGACTTTTCGAATGTCATGCAAAAATAAATGTGTGAGTTGAACAATTTCCCCAACAAAATAAAATGTGTTACCTTATATTGATGACCCACCCACACACACACGTATTTTAAACCAGCATTCATATATTTCTCTATTGAATACATGTGTGTGTAACACATATAAGCTGACTATTCCTCTCCACTAGATCCCTAGCACCGGCTGACTACCTCCCTGGCTCTTAATCCCTAGCCGCTGTTCTGATTACTCACCTATTGGATTACAACTCATTCATTCCAGAAATGAGCCTTGCCTGTGCAGATATTGTGAAGTATTGAATCATGTCTTGTATCTGCTACTGGCATCCACACTATTTACTATTGTTTGACTCCTATAAATAGCTTCAGCTTTACACTGTATGTGTGTTTGGTATTTAAAACACACGCGCACACACACACACGCATGCGTACACATACATGCGTGTGTACACACATGCGCACGCACACACAGGCATACGCACGCGCACACACACAGATAGATACTGACAGCAAAGTCTAATGGCGAGATTAACTAAAAAAATTTTTTTTTAGCGATTTGGAAACCTCCACACATCAGAAGTGGATTTTACTTGCCACAGCGCTTACTAGCTATTATTTTGGAGAGGAAAAAAAATCAAACTGCATTCAATGTGCTGCATAGTGAAATCAGATGAGAATCATTCATTTTTAGCCCTTCAATTCTAGAATGTCATTGTATTTCCCTTCCCTGGTACTAACTTGTCCTGGCCGCACCAAAAAAAACAGTCCCATACCATTATTCCTACACCACCAAACTTTACAGTTGGCAGTATGCATTCAGACAGTAATAGTTCTTCTGGCAGTTGAGTGGCACTGCCCATGGTGTTCAGAAGCTTGCGTGTGACTGCTTGGGGTACCGAGTCCTGGTTCGGATCTTCCCGTGGTTTGGAACTCAGATTTAAAAAACGAACTTGGGTTTTGGATTCTTTTTTATTTAAATACAGAACCAAAACCAAAACACATGAGGGTGATTTTGCAAAACCAAAACCAAAACAAGAAAATTAATCCGGATTCAAAACCAAAACACAGGGGTTGGCGCACATCTCTAATGAAAACCAGTTTGGTGAAACCACAGGTTAAAAATTCTCATCCACTTTTCTATACTCATGCTCACCCTTAATTCCTGCACACCTTTCATGTCACTGGCGCTCGTGACTCAGTCTTTTCCAGGTTCACATTCTACCTGTCCAACTGCTTCTTCTGTGTCTCTACCTCCGGCACATCTTCCTCTTCTCTCTGACTATATGTTGGGGCAGCACAAGGTTCTGATCTAGGCTTAAATCTTCATCTCTCACTACTCAACATCTGTAGTCCCACTACACTGACTACCCATATCCTTCAGAATCCAATTAAAATTGCTTAGTCTCACCTACAACCTCACTTACAAAACTTCAACAACCCCCACACCCCCTTCCTCATACATCTCAAATACCATCTTGACCCTCAAGCCCTCTTAGGTTTACCTCTGACCTGTGTCTTTGTTTACCACCTATCACTGCTACAGTAGGTACAAGACCAGCTTCTGTTGACTTGTGGAGTTACCTACTACCTGTACATCTAATCAGACACTCACCAAGACTTCTCATAACAAAACATTTAGTGAAAACCCACCTTTTGTAGAATCTACCCTACCCACAATGGTACATCCTCACTCCTATCCCAACCTTCATTTTGAGTCATGCCTTCTCCTCTTGTCTCAGTTATGCACTTTTCTTACTAGATTGCATGCAATCCCTGGTTCAGGGTTTTTCATAACCTTTGTTTTCAAACCTTAACTTATTTATTATACCTTGTATCCTCCTGTTTTATGTGTGTTTTGTTTTTTTCCCACTGGCTGGTGTTATGGAGTTTGGTAAGTTCTTATGTAGTTTGTTGACATGCAATATCATAGACTTAAGTGTCATTGGGCAAAATTTGCTAAGTGACGGGTTCTAAACCCCGGCGGTTTGGTGGCGGTTTTGGCATCCACAGATTTAGTAAGGCCAAAACCGCTGCAAAACCACAGTCAAAACACGTTTTAGAATAGAATAGAACAGGGATGTAATTTAGAAATCGACACAAAACCGCCACCAAACCCCGGGGTTTAGAACCCGCCATCAAACTGCAACAAAACCGCCAGGGTTTCGAACCCGCTGCTTAGTAAATTTTGCCCATTGAGTCAATGACTCCAAGCCTGTTTTAGAGGATGGAAGTACATGTACATTCTTGAGGTTCTGTGGATAGATTATCTAGAATTTTGAAAAAATTTTCTAAATAAATTTTATTCGGCCCTATCACCAGCTTCATTATTTGTATTTTTTCTATTTTCTATTTAGTGAAATAACATTTTTTTTCTAAATTATTAACATCCGTTATACAATTTGTACTGAACTACCCTGCTGTAATAGCAAAGAAGGAACATGATAAGAACATGAATGATGCTACCAGAGCACAGGTGATGAATGAAACTTGGATCAGTACTTGATTTCATGATTGATTTTAAGCAGTGTGGTGCTGAGGATCCAGCTGGCTAACACATATCAATCTCTGTATATAAAGCAGAAGATGTACTAGACCACTAGAAATCTAACTATTTTTATCCCACTTCTAAGCAAAGAATTCCTGTGACTGAAAATAAGCAGTGAACCAGCAATATTTGGCAAAGTCAAGAACACAACATCTGCTAGCAAGTACCCTTGGTGAAGTAACTCAAGCCCAGATGAGGGTGATGACAAGATGTAGACTTCAGAGACAGCTGCCTTGGGCACCACAGAGTTACAGATCATAAACCTTGAAGTTAATACAATCAGTTTTTGTTATTTTGAATTATCAGCAGAAGACCTCCTAACTGCCCACATGCCTTATTGGAAAATTGGGACAATTTAAACTACACTGAAAATCAAGGCAAATCAAGACCAGGTCATCTAAACCATGCACTGATCCACACAAATCCCTAACATTTCATGAAGTTTGATTCCGAGACTGTTCTGTGAATTTGTGTCTCTTTAGATTAGTGTTTTTGCTGTGAAGTCTGCTCATGACCACTTTCATTAATGAGGGTTCTGTTTATCCATGGCTTGTTAGATTTTTTTTTACGACAGTGGACGGGATGCACTATTGCATTTTTTTAGGTCAAACCACTGAAAATAAAATTTTCGGAGGATTGGACACTCACCACATATGCAGCAAACTACGGAATGCAATACATGCCGGGGCTTGGATGTGGTGGGCAACTCCATCTTTAGATGACGTTGCCTAATAGAAGCCTATTAGCTTCTATTCGTGACTGCTCACTGAAAGAGTTCCAATCGGATCTCTCCCAGCTCCCCCCGTTGCGTCACAGAGGGACTTCTGGGTTATAAACTCGGATGTCCCTCTATCGCAAAGGACAGCTCTTCCCGGAGAGCTGTCCTTCGTGATTTTATTCATGCATACTGTCTTTATTAACACCATTATGCAGGCAATGAGTGGCGGGATGCATTGCATGCAAAATGCGATGCTTGATGCATCATGTCCAGTGTAATTATTCTATTTGTATTCTTGGAGGCCTATTGGAAGTGTTTGGTTTGGTGTCTTTACCTTGAGTATGAATATATCTTATATGCAGATTCCAACCATCAAAAAAAAAGGACAGCAAAGATCCCACCATGCACAACAAAACCCAAAGAAGTTGGTCATAGAAAATTAAATGATTGGACATGTGAGGCAACCAAAAGGTCAACTGGGGAAAAGAAATGGAAAGTTCACCAGATAAGGACATTTGGTCCACTGTGTGAGGAAGAATCTCAAAATCTTGTATCTTACATCAAGGAGCATGCCTATGAGGGTTATTACAGGAGGTATCTCGTCCCAACCATGCTGAAGATTTATAGTACCGCCTCAGACCAGACCAATGCTGAAGGTCTCTAGCCTCTTCCCCATTCCCCCACTTTTTTCCCCCATCCCCTTCACTTTCTGTGCAAACCATACCATTCTCTACAGTATATTGTGGACTTATTTACAGCTTGGTTTTTTGTGCACCATGTTGCTGATATGCCCAGTTCATTCATATACGGTCTATATGGTGGGTACTTTTTTACACAGTTGTATTTCTTGCCTCATAAAATTTGCTAATCATTAGATTCATCTTTAATCCTGTTTACTTGCTGACTGTGTGGCCTATGTTGTCTGTTATCATTTTCATATTGTTTTTGGAAATAAAATAAACTTAAAAACAATTCTAGCAGGGTTGGTGGTTCTGTTGTAGTGATCCCTAAGACAATTGGCCATAATACTAAAATAAACACACACATATACACACACACACAATTTTAAAACAAACTTTAATTGAGTAGAGCCCCAATTTGACCATTTTATTAAATATAAAATAAAATTTCCATAAAATGCGTGCTGTTAAATGCTGAAGTTCAGGAATAATTGGGACTCCCCTTTTCACAGCAGCCAATCCCAAGCACCTAGCAGGCAAAACTTATTGTGATTGGCTGCCAGAGTTTCTTTGATTTGATCATTTGTTGGTGGGTCTTTTTCTTTTCTTTCATTTGGACTATGGTTACCAGGAAAAAAGAAGATGCAATTTTCTAAATATTGAACAAAGTAGTGAGCACACTCTACGGTCAATGGACCTACCCAGCGCCTCTGTTTCTGGTATATCCTCCCCTCCATTCCCTCTGTTTGGGCCGCATAATTCTGTGCCCTCTGCTTTTCTCATTGTACATCTCTTATCTAGTTGAACTAATCTGCTCTTTCAGCCTCTATTATGATGACTATGCTGATGACACCCACCAACCTCTCCTCCGATCTATAGTATCCTGAGTGACCAACTGTCACTCTGCTATCTCCATATGGATGTTCCAACTGTACCTAAATCTATCCACTAATTTCCTATCACACCTGATCAGACTCTTCTCCGCCCTTAATGCTTTAAATAATCTAATTTCTTTATTAAAGGTTATCCTACTCTCACATGTCCTACTAGTGTCACAGGGCTCAATTCAATTGAACGCAAATTAAATTGCGTCGGGGGGGAGCTCTCAGAGCTATTCAATTCTGTGCGCTGTTAACGATTTCTTCTCGCACCACTCCAGGGGTGCGAGCATTAATCCGACAAAAGTACAGACGCAATGCTGTTTTCTGCCCTTAGCGCGGCGGAAACATAAGTTTAGTCGGAGAATGCCCGTTCTCGCAACTAAACACCCTGTTTAAGGAACGAGGGGCAGGAGAACGGGCATTCCCCTACCTAACAGCAGCATAGTTGAATAGCTCCGGGAGCTTCCTCCCGGTGCTATTTAATTTGCGTTCAATTAAATCGAACCCAATGTCTACAGTCTCAGACACACTCACTGCTCTCGCCTTATCTCTGCCCTTTTCACAATGAATTATAAACTCTCTGATAAGCAGTTCCTTCCCTACTCTCGGTTGTCACTTCTGCATTTACTTTGTCTTCCCTGTATGCCCCTGTTTTATGCATGTGCTATTACCCCAGATGTTCCCAAACTCTGTCATTACAGTCCAGGTTAAGGATAGCCATACTTGAGTCCAGATGGTTAAATCAAGTTGACTGAGGTACTAAGTAAGCCACCTGTGCTCAAGCATGGATATCCTTAAAATGTGGACTGTAATAACTGAGTTTGGGAACCTCTGAATTACCCCAATAAAATCCTAAACGTCCTAGTAACAATAGACACAGACTTTTTTTTTTTTTTTTTTTTACTGAATTGGGGCCCAACAAAAAGTTTAGTATGAATTGAATGTATGTAGAATATAGGACGCTCAACACAAAGCTAAGAAAAGTTTTTCTTGTGAAATAAAGAAATTGGTCCAAGGTTCAAAGTACAGTGGAGAATAGAAACACCTGATTAGGTATTGCCGAGTTAATGTTTACCAAATCTTTCATGCAAGCGAATATTCACCTGAAAGTATGTTAGTAAGACATTTAGATTATAAGATTTATGAAATGTCCCATGCTCCAATACTTACTGCACCCGATTAATGCAAATCTGTGTTAACTCTTAGCAGTACACAAAATATGCCACGTCTGTTTTACAATACATGTACAGTGTCAGGTTGGAGATTAAAGGGCCCAGCAGGAAATCTCATTATAGGGATACACTGACATTTGAAATAGTTTTTAATAGAGATGTGCGCCGACCCTCGTGTTTTGGTGTTGGTTTTGGATCTGGATCTCCCCTGGTTTTGGATCTGGATTGGTTTTGCCAAAACATCACCTCCGTGTATTGTTTTTCGGTTTTGGCTTTGGATCTGGAATTTTTTTTAAAAATCATGAAAACAGCTAAAATCGCATCAAATGGGCCTGTTTTTGTTCCTACAGTATTATTAACCTCAATAACATTTTTTTCCACTCGTTTGCACCTCACAGCTCACTGTATTGATTTTTTCATCTAGTTAAGGCCAAAAAGTTGCATCCAGCTAGCTGACTCAAAACTGATTGATAAATAGAGTTCAGGACTGTGCAAAGATGATGGTTGGGGTACCACTTGAGGATTGAAGAATTGATAGGTGATAGTTGGCGCAGCCACTGGCTGAAGTAAGAAGAGTTGATACTTGATAATTGGTGCAGCCCCTGGGTGAACAATTGATAGTTGACGCAGCCACTGGCTGAAGTAAGAAGAGTTGATATTGATAATTGGTGCAGCCACTGGCTGAAGTCAGAAGAGTTGATATTGATAGATTGGTGCAGCCACTGGCTGAAGAATTGATAATTGGTGCAGCCCCTGGCTGAAGAATTGATAATTGGTGCAGCCACTGGCTGAAGTAAGAAGAGTTGATACTTGATAAATTGGCGCAGCCCCTGGCTGAAGAATTGATAGTTGGTGCAGCCACTGGCTGAAGTAAGAAGAGTTGATATTGATAAGTGGTGCAGCCACTGGCTGAAGTCAGAAGAGTTGATATTGATAAATTGGTGCAGCCCCTGGCTGAAGAATTGATAATTGGTGCAGCCCCTGGCTGAAGAATTGATAATTAGTGCAGCCCCTGGCTGAAGAATTGATAATTGGTGCAGTCCCTCGCTGAAGAATTAATAATTGGTGCAGCCACTGGCTGAAGAATTGATAGTTGGCACAGCCACTGGCTGAAGTAAGAAGAGTTGACACTGGATAATTGGTGCAGCCACTGGCTGAAGAATTGATAGTTGGTGCAGCCACTGGCTGAAGTAAGAAGAGTTGACACTGGATAATTGGTGCAGCCACTGGCTGAAGAATTGATAGTTGATAGTTAATTGTTAATGCAGCCTCCGGGCTGAGTAGTAGTGGAATACAGAGCTATGATTACTTTGGAAGGAACCAGTCCTGCAACAGCCTTGAGGCCTGGAACTCTTGGAAAGTTGCGGCCATTACAGCCTTGAGGGCTGTTGTGGAGTGACGACAGGTGGCCTGAGAACCCTTGACTGAATGTCACTATTGTGCGACTTGTGCCATCGGCTTGACACAACAAGCAGCAATTGGTTCAGAATTTTCTTTAAAAAAATGAGAGGGGCATGCAGGAGATACTGTCTGTGGCCATTACAATTTCTGGACATTCACAAACCATAACATTAAAAATGGCAGGCAGCAATGCCCCAAACAGCACATAATGGAAAGGAAAAAGGTGCAAGATGGAATTGTCCTTGGGCCCTCCAACCCACCCTTATGTTGTATATATGAAACAGGACATTCACAGTTTAACAAACCAATCACTTCAGCGACAGGAACTGCCACTTGTGGCTGAAATGATTGGTTTGTTTGGACCCTCCACAAAACAAGCTGCCAATGCGCAGTGGACATTGGTGGAAATGATCCCATACACAAACTGGCTTTACAATACATTAAATTAGATGTCCCCATCGTCCCCATCAGTGTGTGCATCCTCCTCTTCTTCACACAATATTAATTTGTCCCTGCTGGAATCCACCATTACAGACGCTTCTGTATTTTTTGAACGTAAGTGCTGGTAAAGGTCTTCCTCGTGGAATTTGTGATTAACTTTGATGAACATCATCTTTTCCACATTTTGGGGAAGTTACCTCCTACGACGATCACTGACAAGGTTCCAGGCTGCACTGAAAACTCTTTCAGAGTACACACTGGAGGGTGGGCAACTTAAGTACAGCAAAGCCAGTTTTTGTAAGGGACTCCAAATTGCCTCTTTTTCCTGCCAGTAGTGAAAGGGACTGAGGGCCTGATTCAGAGCCGGACGCTATTTGAGCTCGCTCGTTCAGAAAAAGGGGCCGTATATTTAAATAGAGCGCTCGCTCTTTGCGGTCTGTTGACGCCTCTAAGTCTGAACGAGCGAACGAAACATGCGCTCGCTATTTTTTAAAAAACGCCCCCTGGACGCTCGCATCCTACGTCATCTCCGCTATTTATTAGATTAATCGAGTACATCGAGAGGCGTATGAACTGCTTGCAGTGCTTGTGGTAGGATTTTCCTACCGCAATCATGCGAGCAGTTCAGGCTAAAAGACAACCAAGTGACGTGGTCGATGACGCTGCTTTGTTAATTATGCACACCCTTAAAATGCCCGTTTTGACCGTTTGGCACGCCTGCGTTCGGATCTCCACTCCCCGTTTTCAAGCACCTTCCCCTGTTACCACCCACAAACGCCTCATTCTGTCACTCAAATTAGCAGGCATTCGCTATTTTGCAAGCACACAATTTCCGACCGCAATGACTGGTTCGCGCATGCATATTACAACCCATATGCATGCGCAGTTGTACGAACATCGCTCGGAGCGAACGAGTGGCCGCTTACGAGCGGCTCTGAATCAGGCCCTGAGTGACATGCCTATTTGGATGCTATCCATAATCATCCACCATTCTCTGAATGGTGACCATATCAGACAAAGACACGGTAGACATGTCACTCATTGTAGGCAGTTCTTTCAGACCCAACCAGATGTCATGAGGTTTTGCTGACTGACCCCTGGGGGGGTCCTGGGCAGGACGTTTTTTGGGGTGCACTGCACCCCGGACGTGAACCCCTTAGTGTTAGGGACTGCTGGTAACAGAGAAGCCGTGGCGTGGCCCAGCAGCCTCCCATGTATTTGCAAATGCATGCAACTAATATCTCTGAATTTCTATGACCATATAGTCTTCATATATTGTTGCAGGTATTACTCAGTGTGCTGAGGTACAATAGGGGGTTAAATTCCACTCCTTTTGCTACTTAGTATGACCCCTCCCTTTCATGCACCTGATTAGTACTGCTAGATTGATTGAGCAGCTGCCATTTTTGTTTGTTTGTTATGAGTTGCATGAAGGAGCCAGCATTAGTAGGGCATGCTGGTTCTAGTAGTGCTAGTTGGAGTTCCCAGGGGTGACTCCCAGGTAAGCTGGCTCTCAATTTGGATGCATTTATGTATGTGCCTTTATCATGAGGCATTACATTTGACAAAATTATATATGTGCCTTTATCAGGAGGCCTTATAATTGGTATATTTTACATTTGGGGTGAGCATTTGGGTGTAGGGCCCCCGGGACTTGTCTGGCTGGGCCTCCTCAGGGCATCACCACTTAATACACATAGTTGCTTTTCACATCACCTTTTATGTTTGTTTATTATTCATGTATTTTTTCACATATATTTTAACCTCTCATTCCACACTTAATGATTACTCACACACAGCTATACTTTACACTGCACTGTCACTCTTTTTCCATTTTCGTGTGATGCCCTGGGGGGGTCCTGGGCTGGACGTTTTTTGGGGTGCCCTGCGCCCCGGACGTGAACCCCTTAGTGTTAGGGACTGCTGGTAACAGAGAAGCCGTGACGTGGCCCAGCAGCCTCCCATGTATTTGCAAATGCATGCAACTAATATCTCTGAATTTCTATGACCATATAGTCTTCATATATTGTTGCAGGTATTACTCAGTGTGCTGAGGTACAATAGGGGGTTAAATCCCCCTCCTTTTGCTACTTAGTATGACCCCTCCCTTTCATGCACCTGATTAGTACTGCTAGATTGATTGAGCAGCTGCCATTTTTGTTTGTTTGATCTGCATCACCACCAGCAGTACATCCATCGGAAAGAAAGACACAAGGTAAGACTTAAACCTAGGATCAAGTATGGTCGCCAAAATATAGTGATCTGATTTCGAGAGATTGGCGACCTTTGGATCCTGTCGAAGCGATGAAGGGCTTGATCTACAAGTCCAACATACTTAGCGGAATCACTCTGTTTCAGCTCCTCCTTCACTTTCTCCAGCTGCTTTTGCAAAAGTCTGATTAGGGGAATGACTTGACTCAAGCTGGGAGTGTCTGAACTAACTTCACAAGTGGCAAGTTTAAAGGGCTTGCACAACACGGAAATTATTCTCCACTGCGCTTGACTAAGGTACATTCCCGCTCCTCTCCCTATGTCATAGGCTGCAGTATAGCCTTGGATGGCCTTTTTCTGCTCCTCCATCCGCTGAAGAGGTAGAATTCCACCTAGGTACTACCTCTTGCTTTAGCTGATGGCACGGCAAATTCAACAGTTCTTGCTGGTGCTGCAATCTTTGACACGCAGTTGCTGACTGTTGAATATCTCCAGAAATCTTTCGGGCCACCGAGAGCATCTCCTGCATGCCACTGTCATTTTTTAAAAAATTTTGCACCACCAAATTCACCGTGTGAGCAAATCATGGGATGTGTTTGAATTCGCCCACATGTAATGTTTGCACAATATTGCTGGCATTGTCAGAAATCCCAAATCCAGAGGAGAGTCCAAGTGGGGTAAGCCATTTTGCAATGATTTCCCCGAATTTTTCTAAGAGGTTCTCAGTGTTATGCCTCTTAGTGAAACCGGTGATACACAGAGTAGCCTGCCTCTGAATGAGCTGGTGTTTGTTAGATGCTGCTGCTGCTGTTTGCACTGTTGGAGGCAATATACCTACCCAGTGGGCTGCCACAGTCATGTAATCTTTAGTTTGCATTGTTCCACTTGTCCACATATCTGTGGTTAAGTGGACAGTGGGCACAAAGGCATTTCAGAGGACATTAATAAGGTTTATTTAATGTCCTTATACAGATTGGGAATTGCTATTCTAGAGAAGTGGAATCTAGAAGGGACACAGTAATGGGTATACAGGACCTCCATTAACTGTCTAAAACCCACTGCATTAATGGCGGATACTGGACGCACATCTAATACCAGCATAGCTGTTCTGGCGTCAGTAATCCACTGTGCAACTGGGTGTTTGCTGTAATGCTTGTTTGCCAATGCAATGGATTGTGTGATAGTCAATTGTTTGGTTGAACTTGAACTACTAAAAGTAGTCTTCTTCCTGGTCCCCTTCTCCATGATCCAGTCATAGCAACAGCAGCAGCAGGCGTAACACTCAAGGATCCTTCTGAAGAACAACGTATAGGAGAGGAGTCAGTCCTTATGATATTGGATGCAGGACTACTTCCGATCACGAATGAGGATGTTGATGATGATGCAGGTGTTGGTGGTGGAGGTGTTTGCAGGCGCTTGGATCCAGATAGAAGGGAGCAACTAGGTGACACTGGACTGATTGTTGTTCATTTTTTGTCCACAAAGTTTCTATACCCTTTCCAATTTGATGAATGCGCTGTAAGTGACTTAACAGCAAGGAGGTTCCAAGATGGTTAAGGTCCTTACCTCTACTCACTGTTACATGGCAATGGTTACAAATGGCTTGGCAAAAGTTGTCCGGCTTTGGGAGGAAATGATTCCACAAATGAGATGTGGATTTTTTGGTCCTTTGTCCAAGCATGGCAACAATGGGATTTTTCCCACCATGGGCAAAAACTGTTGCCTGTTTTACAGTTTTTACACAAACATCCTTGCCATCAACATCCTCATCATCATCAACATCCTCATCATCCTTGTTGTGATCGCCAACTACATAAATATCCTCCTCAAAAGGTGGATCCAAAAGGTCAGGCTCACACATGGCACACACAGACACACTTGGACTCTCCTCTGGGATATGGGATTTTTCGGAGCACACAGTTGGTTGTGGTGTCTTACTCGTCTTAACAATTAAACATTTTTTGGTACCTCTCCTACAAGCAGAGGGGCTTAAGTCATCACTAGAACCACCAGTCATAAATAATAAAGGCCAAGGCCTTATCCTCTCCTTGCCACTTTGTGTAGTTAATGGCATATTGCCTGTTTTTTGTTTCTCTAAAGCTGACTTAGGGCCTGATTCAGACCCACTCACGAGCGGCTGTCCGCTCGCAAGTGGGTCGATGTTCTGCACTGAGCATGCGCACGGCGGAGGGAGCTCCGTCATGCGCATGCGCCAGACACGATGAGCGAAGGACTTTCCTTCGCTCGTTGTGTCTGATCAAAGGGGGCGTGCTGTCGATGTTGTTTGACAGCACGCCCCCTTTGGTGGGCGTGCCGGGGCGTGCCTCCCTGACGGGGGCGTTCCCCAGGGAACGCCTCCCGTCAGAAGCCGGCCCAATGACATCACTAGTGATGTCAGTGGGAGTGATTTTGGCTCTGATAGAGCCAAAATCACTCCGGGGCTTGCGGTTGAAAACCTCAACCGCAGGCTCCGGCTCGCAGTTTCGATGGTCGCGATGGTCACGACCATCGCGGCCATCAAACTACACGCTCGTATAGGCTGTGGGTGGTGACCCACAGCTATACGAGCGTCCAGGAGGACGCTCCATAGTTATGGAGGACGGCCCTCATTCAGAGCGTGCGCTCTGCTCAGAGCGTACGGCTCTGAATGAGGGCCTTAGTTTTAGATTTTTTTTTTCTTTAACAGGGTAAAAGTATTTTTTTTTACACTGACTTTTTGGCCTGACTTAAGCCCTGGTACATCGGCCTTCATAGATGACGTTGATGGCCTTGCATCGTCATCATTACTGCTGCCGGCACCTACAAGACTGGTATGTGGATCCTGCTCTCCGGTCATGTGACTGTCTTCCATATTCCCTGCGGTCTTACAGCAGTGTCACCAAGCAATTATAGTAGCTAAGTAACGGCTAACGCACACAACCAACCACACACAAAAACAAAATGTTTTTATTTGAACACTGGTGGTGTGTGGCAGGCTAACACGCACACACAAAAAAATGTTTTTATTTGAACACTGGTGGTGTGGCAGGCTAACACGCACACACAAATAAATTGATTTTATTTTTTTCACACAGGGGGTGAAGAGCACCCCTGAACGAAGCAGCAGCCCCTTGATAAATGAGACACAGGCAGCACAGCACCCCTGCACACCTAAGTTGCTAACAAGTGTGGCTAACAGGCGTGCACACACACAGAAATAAAAATAACAAAACTTTATTTTTTTCACACTGGGGGTTAGTAGCACCCCTGATGGACATAGAACCCCCTGGACAATACAGCAGCACAGCCAGCCCCTATAGATAACAGTCAGCCAGCCCCTATGGAGTGGACATGATAACAGCCAGCCCCAGTATATAACTATATATGGATAATATGGACAACAGCAGCCCCTATGGAGTGGACAGGACAACAGCAAGCCAGCCCCAATATATAACTTACTATATATGGATTGGATATTATGGACAACAGCCAGCCCCTATGGAGTGGACAGGACAACAGCAAGCCAGCCCCAGTATATGGACAACAGCCAGCCCTGCCCCCTATGGACATAAGCAGCCATGCTCTGACACAACAGTAGCTTAGCCAGCCCCTATGCACATATGGACATAATAAGCAGCCAGCCCCTGACACAACAGTAGCCAGCCCCTATGCACAGCAGAACAGCACAGCTCCCAGCTCGGAATGGGTATGATATACCGCCGGCCGCCCGACAGGAGCAGAGTTAGAAGCAGCGGAAGCCCGACAGCGCTGGAAATTCCGATCGTGGATAGGTAAGTATACACTAACCTAACATAACCCCCCTAACCCTCCTTAGGGGTGCCTAACCCTAACTTCCCCCCCAAGTGCCTAACCCTAATCCCCCCTCTACGTGCCTAACCCTAACCACCCCCTTCCCCGCTGCCTAAACCTGTCCCCCGGGGGGGTGCCTAACCCTGAGTCCCCACCGGGGGTGCCTAACCCTAACCCTCCGTCCCCCTAGCCTAACAATAACCCTCCCGGGGGGGTGTCTAACCCTAAGTCCCCCCGGGAGCCCTAAACCTAACCCTCCCCCCCGCGGCTGTCCGCTCGCGGCGCCCGGCATCACTACAATCATGATGCCGGGCGCCGGTTTCCCAGCGTCGGGGAAATGCGGGCGTCTACATCTAGACGCCCGACATTTCACCCATACCGGGATAACACAGTCGGGAAGCTGGCTGTCGGTATTTAGGCAGTCGGCTTCCCGATTGCTTCCCCCGAGCTCCATCCCTCTTCAATCTCAACAGCTGGAATGAAAAATGGCGGCGAGCGTGGGACCTTTTTGAGAATCCAACAGCGGGATTATGACATTTTGCCTCGTTTTCAGATCCGAGTCAGGCGGGAAAACCTGAGCCGACTCGGATAAGACTCGTATCCCCTAAGTTCGGGTGGGTTCGGATCTCTGAAATCCTAACCCGCTCATCTCTAGTTTTTAACCACTTAACTGGCTAAAAAATTTTCCAAAAACTGCTCAGAAATTGTCACTTTTTTATAAATGAATTGGGTCAAGAAAATCTAATTATAATTTATTTAACACAATTATATTGAAAAAAATATATATTTTGAAACACATAACATTAATATGGATTTTAATATCGATCAGCCATATATTGGGCCATCGATGATTGGGCCATCTTGATTTTACATTTTTCTCTGAACAGCCACTGGGTATCCACTTACATTTCCCCGATGGCTGTTCTTCTCTGCAGCCACCAGGTGTGAGGTACTGCCAGGCTGCCTGATCAGCATTGATTGGCAGCACGGCAGACACTGGGGAAGGGTAAAGGATGCAGAGGGTCGGGAGGTCCCTCTGCAACTGGCGGCTAGTGGAAGATTATCTTCCAGCAGCCACCCAGTGAGTATTTCTGACTTTTCACATTGTTTGCGACCATATCAGGGAACACACAGCCGACATGGATGCAAATGATACGACCACGCCAGGCAAGTGGTTAAGGTGTACTTGACTAGGGCCTGTCTACCTTACTGCATTTAGTTTACACCTCCTGCTTGTCTGTTTTTACCATTTTTAGTTAATCAGAACATGGAAATGTTCCCAGCCGCAGGAGTTGAGCGTAGCTGGTTGCTCTGCATGTCGTAAATGACCTGAACATTTTAAGAATGACAATAACAAATGTATGTCTGTTATGGAATCTAGGTTCCGACGCTTGTGGAATATTTTTTTTTTTTGTTGCTCCAAATTAATATAATGTTAGGCTTATATGACTATAATAAAAACATTAAAAAAAGGATCAATTATAAAGCGAAGTTAGGAAAGTTGCAGGAAAAAATCTCTTTGAAGGGACCTAATTAATATGGAACATTATATTTAGGATAAACAAAAAGATTAGCTTAACACACTGTTTGCACAAAGGACAAGGGTGATTAATTGCAAATGAAAACAGAACATCACGAGCATTAGAACAGGTTCTATAACGTTGGTTAATCTGTGCAATTCCTTGCTACAGTTCAGGTTGAGTCTCCCATATCCAAATATTTTGAAATCCAGAATTGTTTGAGCATGACTGAGATAGTGACACCTTTGCTGTCTGATGGTTCAGTGTACAAAAACTTTGTTTAAGGCACAAAATGATTAAATATATTGTATAAAATGACCTTCAGGCTGGGTGTATAAGGTGTATATGAAACATAAATTAATTTAATGTATGTACACAAACTTTATTTGATACACAAAATTATTAAAAATATGTTGTATAAAATTACCTGCAGGCTGTATGTAGATGGTGTATATAAAACATAAATGCATTTTGTTTTTAGATCTGGGTCACATTCCCAAGATATCATTATGGTATGCAAATATTTAAATACGGAAAAATATGATATCCAAATATAAATACTTCTGGTCCCAAGCATTTTGGATATGGGAGACTCAACCTGTATATACTTTCTTTTAGGGGTGAGCGGGTTCGGATTTCTGAAATCCGAACCACCCCCCCCCCCCCCCCGAGCCCCCCCGATCCGAGGCCGATCCGAGACAGGCTCGACTTTTCCCGCCTGACTCGGATCTGAAATCGAGGCAAAACGTCATCATCCCGCCTTCCGGGTCTCGCGGGTTTTGGATCCTATATAAGGTACCCGCGTCGGTGCCATTTTCTCACTCGGCTGTGGACAGTGAAGAGGGAGGGTGGGAGTATTGGCTGGCTGGGCTGTGTAGTGTAGTGTAGTGCAGTGTAGTGTTGTGCTGTGCTGTGCTGTGCTGCTGTTGTCCATAGGGGCTGTGTCCACTACTTCAAAGTCTATAGGGGCTGGCTGGACTGTGTTGTGCAGTCAGTTGTCCATAGGGGCTGTGTCCACTCCAAAGTCCTGTGCAGTGTCCCAGTCCTAAAGGGCTGCTGTAGTGTTGTCCAGGGGGTGCTCTGTCCATCAGGGGTGCTCCCCCAAGTGCTAAAAAAAAAATATTTTTTCTGTGTTTGTGAATTGTGTGCACTGTGGCTGCACGTGCATCAACAAAGGAGCAGCGCCAAGCGTGCGCCTGTGTCCCATAAGTAAAAGGCCGGCTGGCTTGTCCGTTAAAGGGTGCTGTAACCCCCAAAGGGCACTCCAAACAAAATAAAAAAATATTTTTTTTGTGTTTGTGAATTGTGTGCGCAGTAGCCGCACGTGCATCTACAAAGTAGTGCCAAGCGTGCGCCTGTGTCCCATAAATAAAGGGCCAGCTGGATTGACCGCTAAAGGGTGCTGTAACCCCCAAAGGGCACTCCAAACAAAATAAAATATTTTTTTCTGTGTTTGTGAATTGTGTGCGCAGTAGCCGCATGCATCAACAAAGTAGTGCCAAGCGTGCGCCTGTGTCATAAGTAAAGGGCCGGCTGGCTTGTCCGTTAAAGGGTGCTGTAACCCCCAAAGTACACTCCAAACAAAATAAAAAAATTTTTCTGTGTTTGTGAATTGTGTGCGCAGTAGCCTCACGTGCATCAACAAAGTAGTGCCAAGCGTGCGCCTGTGTCCCATAAATAAAGGGCCGGCTGGATTGACCTTTAAAGGGTGCTGTAACACCCAAAGGGCACTCCAAACAAAATAAAAAAATATATTTTTTTGTGTTTGTGAATTGTGTGCGCAGTAGCCGCATGTGCATCAACAAAGTAGTGGCAAGCGTGCGCCTGTGTCCCATAAATAAAGGGCCGGCTGGATTGACCACTAAAGGGTGCTGTAACCCCCAAAGGGCACTCCAAACAAAATAAAAAATATATTTTTTTGTGTTTGTGAATTGTGTGCGCAGTAGCCGCACGTGCATCAACAAAGTAGTGCCAAGCGTGCGCCTGTGGCCCATAAGTAAAGAGCCGGCTGGCTCATTTCTTAAAGGGTGGTGTGACCCACAAAGTGCACTACTCTCCAGCAAAAATAAAAAAATATTTTCTGTGTTTGTGTGCGCCTTAGCCGCTCGTATATATCAACATAACATAAATGGAGGACCAAACTTTCTCCGATAAAAATAAAATAGGGAACGATCAAGAACCACTTCCTCCTAGTGCTGTTGCTGCTGCTGGGAGTTGTTCATCATCCCAGAGAGGAAGTAGGAACACCACTACTTTTACTAAACAATTGACCCTCCAACAGTCCTTAGCGAGGAGGATGAAGTACGACAGCAGTCATCCTGAAGCAAAACGTATAACTGAGGCCTTGACTGCTATGTTGGTGTTAGACGTGCGTCTGGTATCCGCCATTAGTGCAGTGGGATTTAGACAATTGATGGAGGTAGTGTGTCCCCGGTTCCAAATCCCGTCTAGATTTCACCTGCATCCTCAAAGCAGCAGGTGATGTAACCCTCAAAGTGCACTCCACAAACAATAAAAAAATTCTTTTTTTTTCTCTTTGTGAAATGTGTGGGCTGTAGCCGCACCTGCATCCTTAAAGCAGCAGCGACAAGCGTGCGCCTGTCTGTTAAAGGGTGGTGTAACCCTCAAAGTGCGCTCCACAAACAATGAAAAAATTCTTCTTTTTTTCTGTCTTTGTGAATTGTGTGGGCTGTAGCCGCACTTGCATCCTCAAAGCAGCATGGACAAATGTGCGTCTGTCTGTTAAAGGCTGGTGTAACCCTCAAAGTGCTCCAAAAAAAACAAACTATTTTTTTTATGTGTTTGTGACTTGTGTGCGATGTAGCCGCATGTGCATCAACACAGTAGCAGCGCCAAGCATGCGCCTGTGTCATAAGTCAAGGGCCGCTTTGGACTTCTGGTCCGGACTGAAGGACGTGCCAACAATTTCTGACAAGTCTACTGTCACTGCATATGATACTGTCCTCAAAGCAGCAGCGACAAGCGTGCGTCTGTCTGTTAAAGGGTGGTGTAACCCTCAAAGTGCGCTCCACAAACAATAAAAAAATTCTTCTTTTTTTTCTCTTTGTGAAATGTGTTGGCTGTAGCCGCACCTGCATTCTTAAAGCAGCAGCGACAAGCGTGCGTCTGTCTGTTAAAGGGTGGTGTAACCCTCAAAGTGCGCTTCACAAACAATAAAAAAATTCTTCTTTTTTTTCCTGTTTTTGTGAATTGTCTGGGCTGTAGCCGCACCTGCATCCTCAAAGCAGCAGCGACAAGCGTGCGTCTGTCTGTTAAAGGATTACATCGGTGACAGCATCCAAGTAGGCATGTCAGACAGTCCGTACATGTACTGGCAGGAAAAAGAGGCAATTTGAAGGCCCCTGTACAAACTGGCTCTATTTTACCTGAGTTGCCCCCCTCCAGTGTGCACTCCGAAAGAGTGTTTAGTGCAGCCGGGAACCTTGTCAGCAAAAGGTGTAGGAGGTTGCTTCCACAAAATGTGGAGAAGATGATGTTCATAAAAATGAATTATCAACTTTTCCAGGGAGACCAGCCTCCAGACCGTACAGAGGGACCTGTGGTGGTGGATTCCAGCGGGGATGAATTAATACTCTGTGAGGATGAGGATGTACACAACACTGAAGAGGGTGAGGAATCGGTGAATGAGGAGGATGAGGATGACATCTTGCCTCCGTAGAGCCAGTTTGTGCAGGGCCAGATTAATTGCCAGCTTGTTTTGTGGGGGCCCAAACGAACCAATCATTTCAGCCACAGTCGTGTGGCAGACCCTGGCGCTGAAATGATTGGTTTGTTAAAGTGTGCATGTCCTGTTTATACAACATAAGGGTGGGTGGGAGGGCCCAAGGACAATTCCATCTTGCACCTCTTTTTTTCTTTGCTTAATGTACTGTTTGGGGCCTAGTTTTTCAAACTGCCATCCTGTCTGCCACTGCAGTGTCACTCCTAGGTGGGCCACGTGTTTGTGCCGCCCACTCGTGTCGCTTAGCATAGTCATCCATCTACCTCGGTGCAAGCTTTTGCACATAAAAACACTATTGTGAGGTGTGAGGTGTTCAGAATAGACTGGAAATTAGTGGAAATTAAGGTTATTGAGGTTAATAATAGCATAGAAGCAGAAAAACCCACAAATTCTGTGATTTTAGCTGTTTTTATGCTTTTTTAAAAAAAAAATACAGATCCAAAACACAAAACCCAGAACCCAAAACACTGAAGGGTGGTTTTGGCAAATCCAATCCAGATCCAAAACACGAAGAAAGATCCAGATCCAAAACCAAAACACAAAACACGAAAAGTGGCCTGTGCACACCCCTACTTTCTTTGCTCAGGTATCAGGCACGCAGGGGAGATTGTAGGATTTACTGTACTTTACTTTGACCATTACAGGTAAAACTTTTTAACACGGAGGACTAACTAAAAACAACACTAACACATCCAAGAGCAGGGGCGTATCTATAATGGGTGCAGGGTGTGCAGGGCACACAGGGCCCTTGGTCCAGGGGTCCCCGCACTGCACACCCTTCACCCATAATATTACTTACCTCTCCGGAGTCCCACATTGGTGTGGGGGTCCAGCACTGTAAAAACGACTGGAAAATGGCAGTCGCAGGCATTTTCCCGCCGTTTGCGCATGCCCAGTACAGGGAATATGGCTGCCGCCGCCATTTTCCCGGTGACCCACGCATACTCTATAGACTCTGGGCGCACTCTAGTGCACAGAGTCTATAACTCTGGCGCTGGCCACTCACAGCTCAGCGCGCTGCCGGCCGCCGGACAGAGAGGAGGGGGACCATGTCGGAGACTGCACACGGGCCCCCTCCTCTCTAAAAACGCCCCTGTCCAAGAGAGACCACACGACTATAGCTTTAGACACTGCGTCACCTCATGCCTCTACAATACGTTATATTACGGTATTATACTTACCCAGTATATACTCTCCAAGGGTCCTGTAAGATATTTCCGGAGTCTCTTTTCCAAAACAACGGTTCTCCTCCTGTTTACTGTCTGGTAAGGGGGGCCAATTTGACACAAATGTTGTTTTATATTTTAATATTTTCAATTTTGTGAAATTTTTATTTTTATGCATTAATAAATGTTAATTTTATTATTCACAAGACTGCAGTTATTAGCTTTTATTCTTTACCTTTGATGTAATTTAGCTGCCTGCTTCTTCCAGACACTATTATTTTATACCTATGCAGGCTGATTAATCAGCCATTATCTGCGGTATCAGTTCATGTTTAGCCTTCTGAGGTAAATCTCTATTACTGCTATGACCATAAGATGAATGCCGCATGTTCATGCTAATCTATGCACACATAAAATGATTACTTAGTTTAAGGTATGTATATATTATATTGTTTGCATTCATTTATACATTAAAGTAAAAACAAAAGGTGAGCTATAAAGGAGCGCCCAAATTTTGACACCAAATCCATTTGCATCCTTTACGAGCACTTTATTTTCATATCCCATGCACTCGCAGGATGCTTCAGAGTCAGACCATATATAATATTCTAGAGTTTGCATACTGGCTCCGGCTTTTCAGAGTCCTTGATGAATCCTACTCGCAATGAAGAAAGGACTTTTTGACATCAAAAGGTTTAATTTGCATTTTCCTTTTGGCTAACACTGTAAGTTGTGTTGTTGCAATGTGCTTGACTACTGGAGCAAACATTCCACTTTGATTATCTCCATACATTCGTGAATATCCCTATGCCAATAGCCTGCCTTGTTTAAGATTGGGAGCACTTCTCTGCATCCTCAATATTTCTCCATCAAGGGGGTCTTCAATATCTTACCAAGATGGCCACCATCTGTAGTTTTGCACATGGCTGGCGCCATCGTGTTACTGTGTTAGAGCGTCTTACACCTAGCTCCAGTGAGACCTGCGATATACTGTGATTCCACACTGCCAGAGTGCCTGGTTCCGCTTGCACTGCTATCCGCATACAGGTACCGGCTGGTGAGCTGTGTGCCTCCACTCCGCTCAAACCCCACTCCATGACCAGTCTGAGTGCATATAACTGTGAGTATGGCTGCACTGTCACATCACTACCAAATAAACCACCTCACTAATTAAGTAATGGGTATCAGCTGGTGTGTATATACACTCTGCCATGCCATCACCACCTGTACAAACGTGTTCCAACATTTGTATTATTCAACTTTTTCATCTTTGTAGCAATTAGCTGTCCATATTTAGCATAGCTTTTCTCCCTACTAGCAGTTTAGTGAATAGCAAGGCTTGGTTATCTTATATGGACCATTTCTTCTTCAACCACTATTGTCCATCTGTTGGCTTCCCTGAAAGAGGAGATATATCTTCCCAGAGTGAGGGTTCAAATATACTAAATGCACTTGCTTTGCTTGAGGCATACAAGTTGAATGCCTTACCCTTGTTGAATGCCTTACTTTGGTTCCCGTCCCTTCGTTAAACTCAATAATTTGATCAGAAGATGTGTTGATGGTCTGGTTAATGTTAAATTTCTCTTTCCTAATTCTAACAAGGCCATTGCATCAGCCTTCAAGTTCTGGGGTCTAGGATTCTGGATCCTATGGAGCTCTCACTGTATACAACAATCCCTTTCACTGCTACATTTTATAGCTTGCTTTGTTTTCCTTCAGCAATACTGTATATACAAGTGCTTTGAACTCATCAACTCTGATATGTTTAACGCTAGGATTCTTACCATGTGACAGTTCATATGGAGTTTCCCACTATCTTGAAGATTAATCTGTTTTGCACGTAAGCAGTTGTCATTGCGACTTCAGTATTGTAGGAGTCTGTTAGCATGCATCTGTTCATTTCTAGCAGGCTTCCTACAAGGTACCCCATTTTGCCCTAGTGTATACAGTATGTAATTGTCTTGAGATGCTCTAAGCCATGCTGTCTTAAAAAATAGTTTATTTTATGTACCGTAAATTCCTGAAATATTAGTGAATTTCACTGAAACTTTTCATTGTTACACAGTCCTATAATTTGTACAATACTCCACCTTTGTTCTTCATTAGACAAGTGACTGTACTGTATATCTTGAATAGTCATCTGTAAAAGTCACTGTGTATCTGTTGGCTCCTGGTCTGGAGCCATCCCAGCTTTCTGTCTCAGTACATGTCTGCAGCCTGTACCAATTGTGCTTCCCAGGATTCCGTTTAGGCTCTTCTATATGAGGCAAATCCTGCTAACCTGCAGCAACCATGTAAAAGCCTGCAAGCCTGCATCTGGCCTCATTGTCTGTAATTCTGATGTCCTGTGCAGCATTAGTCTTCCACTACCAGTGGCCTGCACTACAGTTATACATATGCAGCGCTCTGGGCCAGATGTAGGCTTCAGCAAGAAACCCCCGTCTATCAGCAATCAGCAAGAAGACTCAGACTGGGGTCACAAAACACACGTTTATACTCTCACAGAAACAGACAACACAATAGAGAGGCTTGTCGCTGATGCCATTGGTTCCCAGGAGGATGCATCTGTTGCAGAGCATTTAACAAGTTGATTCAAATAGACACAGTCCAGCCTCTAACAACTGGTTGTCTCTGGTTTCCTGTTCATGCACAACAGTTGGTCATATAATGTACATTTCGGTGCTTTAAGTCTCTGCGGTCCATAAGTTTAGAATGCATGTTGCGATCTTCACACTGATGATATCAGAATGCTGTTGAAAGAGTGCAGATCAGTATAATATCAAACATGACTTGCTTATCATGTATTAAACCTTAGCTACCAAATAACCTTTATTTCACAGCAATTATAATAAATGAACAAACTTGAATCTTATACTTTAAAGCTTATGAGACCTTTTATGTGAATATGTACTGTGTAAGTATTTGGAGTTTGATATAAAGACGCTAGTTAACTTGGGGCAGATGCGTGCGCATGAAGCTAATAAACAGCGTTTTCATACAGGATCTTATGCATTCGCTAATATGCGACTAGTTAACAGCGCAATTGTGCGTATTAATGTGTGTATGAGAAATGGTGAAAGATGCAATCGCATGATGCTAATAGTAACATCGCCATATGTACTTAAGTGTGAGTTTACTAAAATGGCGCGTGGGTGGCCATTCGCAAAATGGCGTCTTGCAATCTCATTTTCTAAAATGGCATCTTGTGACCAGTCGCAAGATGGCGTCTTTACGATCTAATTTTAAGCTGATCTTGTCTCAGCCAATTATCCAGCTTTGACAGTCCACCCTTTGATAGCGAACAACATGCTATCACAATCTGATTTTAAAAATTAATTTAGGCTTACATTTATATATTATTTAGTGTTATTATGGGATGGCACAAGGTGGTTCTCAATCAATGAATAATGTGTCTCTGAGTGGGGACATAAAACTACTATTATGCGCACACCGCGGATTTTGGAAGATCATGTGAAAGGTGTGGGGATACACCAGTCCTATAAAGGCAGTCTTGAAGGGGAATTTGACATTATTTGAGGAGTTTTAAAAATAACATTTCAATAATGCATGTCTAAATATAATACATTAAATGATGGTATTTCCTAGTTCAGGGTTGTAATACAGTTCTATATTTACCTCGGTATTCATATTGTCATTACTGACCACCATCATAATTTTGATCTTTTGTTTTACTTTATTTTTACATTTTCCACACTTCAACACAATAGGAACACACTGCACACATATACCAATTATTAAGATGACAATCAGTACAAGGATCATGAATTTGCCTATGCTGGCGATTACTTCCTGGACCCATTCCCCTAGACCTGAGAACCATTTCACTGGGTTCAGCCATGAAACCCATCCTTCTATCTTCTCCCCTACTTCAGCCACTGAAGCTTTATGGTTCTTATGAAATTCCTTTAGCTGCAGATTTTCATTCATCTTCCAGTCTATCACCTCCTTGGGGTCGCTGGTATCATTGGTGACATAGGTGCAACATTTTACTCCAAATTGGGTGGCCAACGTTACGCAATACCCTCCAGTAACAGCAGTTAAATAATTTAACACTAGCCTGTGTTGCACCAGTTCTTTCTTGTACACTTGCAATTCTCTCCCTGTATACCTGAATGTGTCATCATACATCTCGGTGATATTATCTATCAATTTAGCAAGTTCCTGAATATATCTAAAATTTAATGTACCCTGAGCGATCCTGGTGGGATCCAGTGTGACTAAAACTTGGAAGCAAGTTGTCTCACTAATTAACTGAGTGGCTTTATGCACGTCACCAGTGATCATATTTCATTTGTCTCATATTGCATGTGAATGTATGGTGATGGTGTGTTTTTATGGATACCAAGCATTTCAACATGTGTGAGGGTCATAACTTCTGGGACTACCCTTCCCAGGTAACACAAACCTTCGGAACTCGGGGAGAGCCACTTATACGCCTTTCTTCAATATATAATACACATTATCGGGAAGAACATAAGGGATGGTATGCATCATTATCATTAAACACATTTCCCTTGCAAACAATCCTATCTCAGGCTCTTCCATCTGGTATATGCAAGTTTCTGGTTGTATTATTTTAGCACAATAACCATCTGGTACTTAACCAATAATTTCTTTGGTGGAACTCAATGTATACCGTTACCTAAAATGTTTCCCACTAGATTTAATTGAACGTAACAGATCATGATTTACGGACTCATTATCAGCTCTCTGTGAAAAGGTCATTGTCTGTTTATTCCCTGTTACTTCCCAACTCCTGGGTTTATTGGGGTTGGTTATGTTCAAACACAAAAGTGATCTATCTACTTGGAATTGATAGAGTTTAAAATGAGGTGGTTTGGATGAGAGGAATTTTCCATCCAATGTTTTCCCTTTTTGTAACTCTAAAATTTCCGTGATATTCAGTGGAAATGGCACCAACCCTACATTATGCTGTCCCAGTGGCACATGTGAACACACCCAGCAATCAGTTTGATTTAATATTTTGCCTACCATGCTATGATAATCCTCTAAAGGATACCCACCCCAGTACAGGTTATATTTAGGCTGGCACCGTTGAATACAGTTCTCATCAACTAGGGACCCACAAAGCTCACAAATACAGGGATCTTCAGATGATAAACGTCCACACCATCCCCGAGTATCCGGAATAACAGCTCTCTTAACAATAACAGTACTAAGATTGGTTAGACACTCCCCTGATTGGCATAGCACTCCTCCTTATTCCACTCCATCAGCACTGCCATCAGCTCCCATCTCCTCAATCGGTCCCCCATCACAGAAATCGGATATCCCAGAACCAACCAGAATGGTGAAAACTCTAAAAGAGAATATGAAAATGAACACAGCAGGCCCGTCCATTGCCACAACAAGACCTGCAAATTTCTTTTAGTTCAGGTATCTCACTACAACCTTTTCAATCCTCCCGGAACAAGCTTGCGATAGACAAGTCCATGCTATCAGCCTTGTCTCTGACTTGTTTCTCCACCGGTTGATTGACCTTTTTGCAGTGAGTGGAATGGACCCAGGTATCTCTCTCAGCCACCTTCAAAGATGTAGTACGTGTCAGGTACGGACCTTCCCACTGATCAGTCAAACAACCTGAATGCAATAAATTTCTGATCATAACATATTCTCCTGGTTCAACATCATGACATTTACTTTCAGGCATATCATGGGACAACAATTTCAGTTTCTGCTGTTGCTGTTTTAATTGCTTACTCATTGATATAAGATACTTTACAGTTACCTCATTGTTTCCTTTCAAGTCTTCCTGTGGACTTATAATCAAATGAGGTTGTCTACTGAACAGTATTTCAAATGGGGACAGATTTAGAGGGGGTCTAGGAGTTGTCCTTATGCTATGCAGGACCAACGGTAAAGCTTCTGGCCATCCTAGTCCAGTCTCTGCCATGATTTTACTTAACTTATTTTTAATAGTCCCGTTCATCCTCTGGCACTGGCTTGCGGTCGGTAGGGGGTGTGAAGAAGGTTATTAATACCCATCAGCTTACACATATTTTGAAAAACATCACCAGTGAAATGAGTACCCCTGTCACTCTCGATGATTTTAGGGATACCGTATCTGCATACAAATTCCTGAACTATTTTCTTGGCAGTAAACTCAGCAGTATTAGTGGCCGCTGGGTAGGCCTCAACCCAATTAGAAAATACGTCAGTGCACACCAATACATACTTGAGAATCCTGCAGGGTGGTAATTGGATGAAATCAATTTGTATCACCTGGAAAGGTCCATCAGTCGGTGGAATGTGGGACGGTTCGGTAGGGATCACTTTTCCTATGTTCTTCCTCAAGCAGGTCAGACAGGACATTGCTCTCTTTTCTGCTTGTGAAGAAAAACCTGGTGCACACCAGTATGCTCTTACCAATTTGCACATACCTTGCTTTCCCAGATGAGTCAGACCGTGTGCTGCCTCAGCCAGGCTGGGATAATATACCTTGGGGGCTACTGGTTTACCTTGTCCATCCCTCCAGAGCACGGAGGACTCTTGCCCACATCCCTTAGACTTCCAGATGGACCTTTCCTGGATTGAACACAAATTTTGCATCTCAATTAATTTCAGCATATCAATTGTTTGAAAAGACATAATTTTTTCAGTTGGAGAAAACATTTTTAACCCTGCTGCCCATTTTGCAGCTTCATCGGCTCTGTTGTTGCCCAGTGACACCGAATCATCCTCACATGTATGGGCTTTACACTTAATTACTGCCACCGCTTTGGGCATTTTGATTGCTTCTAAAAGATGTTTTATATGTCGGGAATGTGCAACTGGTGTGCCTGCTGCTGTCATAAAATTTCTCAGACGCCATAGAGCCCCAAAATCATGCACCACCCCGAACACGTACCTCGAGTCAGTGTAAATGTTAGCAGATTTGCCTGCTGCCAGTTCACATGCTCTAGTTAGTGCTACTAACTCTGCCACCTGGGCTGAGTGAGGAGGACCAAGAGGTTTAGCTTCTATGATGTCTGTGTCATTTACAACAGCATAACCTGTACATAATTCACCTGTGTCTGTTTGTTATGGCAACTCCCATCCGTGTAAAAACTCACATCTACATTCTCTAAAGGTGTATCATGTATGTCAGGTCTAGCAGTAAAGGTCTGATTCAGATATTCCATACAATCGTGTGCATCATTATATCCGCTGAACTCACCTCCCGCCAGCAACTCATCTCCTTCCACCCTTTGTACATTATGTTGTACATATGGTAAATACGTTGCTGGGTTCAGCGTGCTGCAACGTTTAACAGTGATGTTTGCAGGTGCGATTAGAGCTAGTTTCCATTTGGTAAACCTAGCCGAAGAGACGTGTCTGGTTTGAGCAGAGTTCAGCAGAGCAGATACAGCGTGGGGAGTATAGACAATCATATCATGACCCAATACTACGTCCTCACTTTTACTCACCAATAGAGTGGTAGCTGCTACACTTCTCAAACAGGTGGGGAGTGATCTTGCCACAGTGTCCAATTGGGCACTGTAGTATGCTACGGGCCTACTGGCATCACCATGTTTTTGTGTAAGGACACCTGCAGTACAACCATCGGCTTCCGTACAATACATATCAAAAGATTTTTCATAATCAGGTATTCCCAATAAGATTAAGGAAAGCCTGCTCTGATTCCTCTGTGTGTATGACACGATCGGGCTTTGAGGAAGAGACTAAGGACCTCATTCAGAGTCGATTAATCCTCATATGGCCAGAGATGACGTGTAATGCGTACGAGAAGGGGGTGTATTTTTTGTCTTATGGCTGCATCCTCCCCTTGGTTGGCCAGCTAACGATCCGATCTTAAGGACGCAACTTGCGAGTACATCATTTGCATATCCGGCCCCTTTTCCCTTACGACCGTGCGGCCGCAACGACAGACTCTGAATGAGGTCCTAAGTCCTGCAAAGGCAAGGCCAAAATAGAAAAACACGGGATCCACATTCTACAGTATCCACACATTCCCAAGAAGATACGAAATTTGCTGTTGATTCTGCGGCAGTTTCATGTTCTGTATGGCCTGGATTCTATCATTTGTGAGATGTCGTAACCCCTGGGTTAGGCAGTGTCCCAAATATTTTACTCTGGATTGGCACGGCTGTAGTTTGCCCTTAGCCACCTTGTGTCCTGTATGCGAGAGATGAAGCAACAAAAGTTTAGTATCATTCAAACATGACATAAACAAATCAGAACATAGCAATAAATCGTCCACATATTGAATTAGAACAGATCCATTGGCAGGTTGAAAAGATTGTAAACAGTCGTGCAATGCCTGGAAAAGATACTGGGGCTGTCTATGAAAACTTGGGGCAATCGTGTCCATGTATATTGTACATCTCTGTATGTGAATGCGAATAAATACTGACAGTCAGGGTGGAGAGGCACAGAGAAGAAAGCAGAACAGAGGTCAATGACAGTGAAATGGGTTGCGTTTGGAGGGATTTGCATAAGAATGACAGCTGGATTGGGCACTACGGGGAATTGGCTCTCAACTACTTTATTAACATCTCTAAGGTCTTGTACCAGCCTATAACCCCTCCCACCACTCTTCTTCACCAGGAAGATGGGACTGTTGGCTACACTAGCTGTACAAATTAAAATTCCCTGTTGTAATAATCGCTCAATTATTGGAAAACCCCTAATTCTACCTTCTGTTTTAGTGAGTACTGGGGAATTTTTGGAGCTTGCCTACCGCCTTTTAAATTTACCATTACAGGGCTTATGTTTTCCATTAATCCAGTGTCCTGTCCATCCTTAGTCCAAAGGGAATCTGGAATTTGGGACAACATTTGATCTACCTGAGATGGATTTTCATTTAAACTGGTAGAGTGATACATTATCCTTTGGGGAGTGTCCAACATATCCCGCACCTCATGCGCAACTCTCTCTGGGATATCTAGAAATACACCATCAGGGGTGCCATATATGACACATCCCATCTTACATAACAAATCTCTACCCAGCAGGTTAGTAGGAGCCGCAGCAGCCAGAAGGAAAGAATGCCTGGTATGCAGCGGCCCGATCGTAACCCTTGTGGATTTTGTTAAAGGATAATGTTCCACTTTACCTGTTACACCCATTGTTGGTACTGTCTCATTGGTCACCTGTAAATTAATGGGAGATTTTATCACTGACCTGTTCGCCCCTGTGTCTACAAGAAAAGGATATTCAGTACCAGCTACATCAACCATCATGACCGGTTCTTCCCTAGTACTTCCTGTTAACCTGACTATCTGTAGATTACAGGTATGACCTGACCCCTAGCATTGGCTACCATTCTCCAATAAAGCATCAATGGGCACAATTGGAGCTGGTGCTTGCTGGATATTTGCTGGCCTCTGTGCATATCCCTTATGGGGATATGCAGGTTTTCCCTGATTTGAGGGTCCTACCCTTTTTACTCTGCAGGTTCTAATTAAATGGCCTTGCTGGTTACAATTAAAACATGATCGTGGATTGGATGAAGACACGGGTTGTTGTGAGGTTTGAGCAGGGGGAAAAGGTGATGGATATGGGTAGGGATATGGAGGATAAGGGTATTGTGGGGGGAATTAAGTTTGTGAGTAGTATGGGACCTGTTGATGTGTAGGATTAGTAGAATAGAGCTGTGTTTGCTGTTGCATGGGATTAGTGAGGGCATATAACTGTTCAGGTGTAAGTGTGTATGTAGATGCAAGTGTGTCTGCTGCCTGTGATGTTACCGTCATTCCTTCCAGAGCCTGGATACTGACAGCCATTAGTTTTTCGCTCTGGGTCTCTCTCTTCTTTGAGATGTTCTTATCATGTTCTACGGCAGATTCTATGAGGGTATCTATTGTGACTCCCCTCCAGCCAGGTTGTGTCTGAACCCGAGTCTTTACGTTTTCTTTAAGACCGTCCATGAGTACTGTGACTATCATTCCCCTGTGGTGAGTGCTATCTTTAATATCTTCTATCCCAGTGTACTGGGAGATAGCCTGCAGAGCCCGGTCGCAATAATCTTCTGCAGATTCACTCTCCTTTTGCTTTATAGTGAAAATTTTGTTCCAGTTAACTACTACCGGAAAATATATACCCAATTGAGTTACAATGCGGGAAATGTTACCTTGGTTTACTTGGTCTGTTAAGGGAACGTCACCATCCAATACACAATCCGTGATAAATTTTGTCACGTCGGTATTGCGTGGTAGACAGGCCCTTAACACCACACGCCAATCTTTATTAGTTGGCTCATGAGAACTACCCAAATTCCTCAAAAATCTTTGACATTTGGCTAGTTCCTTTTTGGGATCGGGGAAATCATTTATGATGGAATTCAGTTCTGCTCTTGTCCAAGGACAATGCATTACCACTTCCTCGTGGGCACTACACCATTCGCATCTGTATTTCCATTCGGAATGGTTATTGTCCAAATGGGATGCAGACCGGCAGCGCTGCTACCTTTGACCTTGTTACCTGGCTGGGGTTTTAATCTGTTGCTGCTACGTATGGTATTAACAACTTCCTCCACGGGTGCAGAGGGTGTTAGCACTTCCCTTGCTGTTACCGATGAAGATGGCGGCACCACTCGTGATTGTTGTGGTGCAGCATCTATCATCTGTACAGCATGGGAAATGGCAGACATTACAATAGGCTCATCATCCACATCATGAACATTTTCTTTATGGTTGCTTAAGAGAGGGTACAAATTGCTTGTTATATTTTTATGGCTATTTTTGATAACTGTACTTGCACCTCCATCCACATAAGGTGGAGGTGGTGCACGTGAACTGCTGGCAGTAGTTTCCACAATGCTACCTTGCTGCACGTGCACGCCATTTTGCGGCTTGCCCGCATTGCAATTTAGCGTCGCGGATGTATTCTCTGGCAATGTGCTCACAATGCTAGTTTGCGTCGCTTGCGCATTTTTAAGCCACGCATCCCTTTCATGCTGCCACAACTTTAAACATTCATAATATTTGACCTTTTTCTCTCGGGAGCGCATCAGACTGATGTGATCCCGGACATTATCTAATACATCTTTATCAAAACTACCAATTCTGGGAAACGGTCTAACACTCTTCATCGTCATTTTAAACCATACATCACAATACCTTATTGCATAAGTACCGTACTTAGTATGCATAATACGATGGGCCGATCCAAGTGGCACTTCCATTAGCAGCACATCATTGTCTAACATCTCTATTGTTTGCATGGCTCCCTTTCTGAGACAACTCCTACGTTTTTCAATAAAGATTTAAACTGGTGAAAGACAGTCAAGATACTTTCACTTACCTGTGGACGATTTAAATGGCAGTGCCCACACACCTGTGAAGATTTAAAGAAGGCTACTCCACACACCCGGATAAGATTTAAGAAGGCAACTTCCACACCTATGGAAGTTTAAGTCGGCTACTTCCACACACCTCTCTACAACAAAGACAACATGTACACCTGCTACTGTGTATAGAACGGTAAGTTGCTTACCAAGCGGCTAGCCCTTAAAGGTCATACAGTACCTCTAACTTTAGGGAACAAGTTACCCCTACCAACAAATACTCACTGTTACACACTTTTTTCCTGCGCAGAAAAATACACGTTAACCCAGATATTGACAACAAATTAAAAGAATGTAAACCTCAACGGCTTTGTTTAAACACGTGGCAGCACAACCGGAAGTACGTATACACTATTGTGCGACCAGTCGCATACACAATAATGCGACTGCCACACAACGGTATGACAACCTTTAGCTGCGTACACAAAAGTGCGTCTTGACTGTGTGCAAAACTGCGACTCAGCCACGTGCTCAATACTGCGGCACCCCTCTAAACATAAGGTTCTATCAACAAAGGAAAACAAACTTTTTCCTCTCTTGTGCCTGGATTCTAGTCAGCGTCCCTGGCTCACACGAAAACAGGTAGTGATTTCTCAGCACCGAGCGGTTGCAGGTAAACCCTGCATGTGGCCACTCCACCCTTTGGTGAGATATCGATAACCGTATGTATCGTGTGAGTAGGTAAGTGACTTCACTATGAGCCCCCATCAAAGGATATTGAATTAGAACCTCTATACACTCCTGCCTATACCTTCTAATATCCTGCCTATACCTTCTAATATCCTGCCTTTAAACCTCTAAGGATTACGCTATTTTGCGTACGCAGTCATATAGTAAATAAAGACTCCAGACCTTTTACTTGTGGTTCCAAAGCACAAAGTGACATTTCAAGTAAAAGTACAGTCAGTTACACGCTATGATCTAAGTACAATTTAGCGCAAAGAATTATACAGACCCAAGTACAGTTATACATACGCAGCGCTCTGGACCAGATGTAGGCATCAGCAAGAAACCCCTGTCTATCAGCATTCAGCAAGAAGACTCAGACTGGGGTCACAAAACACACGTTTATACTCTCACAGAAACAGACAACACAATAGAGAGGCTTGTCGCTGATGCCATTGGTTACCAGGAGGATGCATCTGTTGCAGAGCATTTAACAAGTTGATTCAAATAGACACAGTCCAGCCTCTAACAACTGGTTGTCTCTGGTTTCCTGTTCATGCACATCCTAACAGTTGGTCATACGGTATAATGTACATTTCGGTGCTTTAAGTCTCTGCGGTCCATAAGTTGAGAATGCATGTTGCGATCTTCACACTGATGATACCAGAATGCTATTGAAAGAGTGCCGATCAGTATAATATCAAACATGACTTACTTATCATGTATTAAACCTTAGCTACCAAATAACCTTTATTTCACAGCAATTATAATAAATGAACAAACTTAAATCTTATACTTTAAAGCTTATGAGACCTTTTATGTGAATATGTACTGTGTAAGTATTTGGGGTTTGATATAAAGACGCTAGTTAACTTGGGGCAGATGCGTGCGCATGAAGCTAATAAACAGCGTTTTCATACAGGATCTTATGCATTCGCTAATATGCGACTAGTTAACAGCGCAATTGTGCGTATTAATGTGTGTATGAGAAATGGTGAAAGATGCAATCGCATGATGCTAATAGTAACATCGCCATATGTACTTAAGTGTGAGTTTACTAAAATGGCGCGTGGGTGGCCATTCGCAAAATGGCGTCTTGCGATCTCATTTTCTAAAATGGCATCTTGTGGCCAGTCGCAAGATGGCGTCTTTACGATCTAATTTTAAGCTGATCTTGTCTCAGCCAATTATCCAGCTTCGACAGTCCACCCTTTGATAGCGAACAACATGCTATCACAATCTGATTTTAAAAATTAATTTAGGCTTACATTTAAATATTATTTAGTGTTATTATGGGATGGCACAAGGTGGTTCTTAATCAATGAATAATGTGTCTCTGAGTGGGGACATAAAACTACTATTATACGCACACCGCGGATTTTGGAAGATCATGTGAAAGGTGTGGGGATACACCAGTCCTATAAAGGCAGTCTTGAAGGGGAATTTGACATTATTTGAGGTGTTTTAAAAATAACATTTCAATAATGCATGCCTAAATATAATACATTAAATGATGGTATTTCCTAGTTCAGGGTTGTAATACAGTTCTATATTTACCTCGGTATTCATATTGTCATTACTGACCACCATCATAATTTTGATCTTTTGTTTTACTTTATTTTTACATTTTCCACACTTCAACACAATAGGAACACACTGCACACATATACCAATTATTAAGATGACAATCAGTATAAGGATCATGAATTTGCCTATGCTGGCGATTACTTCCTGGACCCATTCCCCTAGACCTGAGAACCATTTCACTGGGTTCAGCCATGAAACCCATCCTTCTATCTTCTCCCCTACTTCAGCCACTGAAGCATTATGGTTCTTATGAAATTCCTTTAGCTGCAGATTTTCATCCATCTTCCAGTCTATCACCTCCTTGGGGTCGCTGGTATCATTGGTGACATAGGTGCAACATTTTACTCCAAATTGGGTGGCCAACGTTACGCAATACCCTCCAGTAACAGCAGTTAAATAATTTAACACTAGCCTGTGTTGCACCAGTTCTTTCTTGTACACTTGCAATTCTCTCCTTGTATAGCTGAATGTGTCATCATACATCTCGGTGATATTATCTATCAATTTAGCAAGTTCCTGAATATATCTAAAATTTAATGTACCCCGAGCGATCCTGGTGGGATCCAGTGTGACTAAAACTTGGAAGCCAGTTGTCTCACTAATTAACTGAGTGGCTTTATGCACGTCACCAGTGATCATATTTCGTTTGTCTCATATTGCATGTGAATGTATGGTGATGGTGTGTTTTTATGGATACCAAGCATTTCAACATGTGTGAGGGTCATAACTTCTGGGACTACCCTTCCCAGGTAACACAAACCTTCGGAACTTGGGGAGAGCCACTTATACGCCTTTCTTCAATATATAATACACATTATCGGGAAGAACATAAGGGATGGTATGCATCATTATCATTAAACACATTTCCCTTGCAAACAATCCTATCTCAGGCTCTTCCATCTGGTATATGCAAGTTTCTGGTTGTATTATTTTAGCACAATAACCATCTGATACTTAACCAATAATTTCTTTGGTGGAACTCAATGTATACCGTTACCTAAAATGTTTCCCACTAGATTTAATTGAATGTAACAGATCATGATTTACGGACTCATTATCAGCTCTCTGTGAAAAGGTCATTGTCTAATTATTCCCTGTCACTTCCCAACTCCCGGGTTTATTGGGGTTGGTTATGTTCAAACACAAAAGTGATCTATCTACTTGGAATTGATAGAGTTTAAAATGAGGTGGTTTGGATGAGAGGAATTTTCCATCCAATGTTTTCCCTTTTTGTAACTCTAAAATTTCCGTGATATTCAGTGGAAATCGCACCAACCCTACATTATGCTGTCCCTGTGGCACATGTGAACACACCCAGCAATCAGTTTGATTTAATATTTTGCCTACCATGCTATGATAATCCTCTAAAGGATACCCACCCCAGTACAGGTTATATTTAGGCTGGCACCGTTGAATACAGTTCTCATCAACTAGGGACCCACAAAGCTCACAAATACAGGGATCTTCAGATGATAAACTTCCACACCGTCCCCGAGTATCCGGAATAACAGCTCTCTTAACAATAACAGTACTAAGATTGGTCAGACACTCCCCTGATTGGCATAGCACTCCTCCTTATTCCACTCCATCAGCACTGCCATCAGCTCCCATCTCCTCAATCGGTCCCCCATCACAGAAATCGGATATCCCAGAACCAACCAGAATGGTGAAAACTCTAAAAGAGAATATGAAAATGAACACAGCAGGCCCGTCCATTGCCACAACAAGACCTGCAAATTTCTTTTAGTTCAGGTATCTCACTACAACCTTTTCAATCCTCCCGGAACAAGCTTGCGATAGACAAGTCCATGCTATCAGTCTTGTCTCTGACTTGTTTCTCCACCGGTTGATTGACCTTTTTGCAGTGAGTGGAATGGACCCAGGTATCTCTCTCAGCCACCTTCAAAGATGTAGTACGTGTCAGCAGCACCTGGTACGGACCTTCCCACTGATCAGTCAAACAACCTGAACGCAAGAAATTTCTGATCATAACATATTCTCCTGGTTCAACATCATGACATTTACTTTCAGGCATATCATGGGACAACAATTTCAGTTTCTGCTGTTGCTGTTTTAATTGCTTACTCATTGATATAAGATACTTTACAGTTACCTCGTTGTTTCCTTTCAAGTCTTCCTGTGGACTTATAATCAAATGAGGTTGTCTACCGAACAGTATTTCAAATGGGGACAGATTTAGAGGGGGTCTAGGAGTTGTCCTTATGCTATGCAGGACCAACGGTAAAGCTTCTGGCCATCCTAGTCCAGTCTCTGCCATGATTTTACTTAACTTATTTTTAATAGTCCCGTTCATCCTCTGGCACTGGCTTGCGGTCGGTAGGGGGTGTAAAGAAGGTTATTAATACCCATCAGCTTACATATATTTTGAAAAACATCACCAGCGAAATGAGTACCCCTGTCACTCTCGATGATTTTAGGGATACCCTATCTGCATACAAATTCCTGAACTATTTTCTTGGCAGTAAACTCAGCAGTATTAGTGGCCGCTGGGTAGGCCTCAACCCAATTAGAAAATACGTCAGTGCACACCAATACATACTTGAGAATCCTGCAGGGTGGTAATTGGATGAAATCAATTTGTATCACCTGGAAAGGTCCATCAGTCGGTGGAATGTGGGACGGTTCGGTAGGGATCGCTTTTCCTATGTTCTTCCTCAAGCAGGTCAGACAGGACATTGCTCTCTTTTCTGCTTGTGAAGAAAAACCTGGTGCACACCAGTATGCTCTTACCAATTTGCACATACCTTGCTTTCCCAGATGAGTCAGACCGTGTGCTGCCTCAGCCAGGCTGGGATAATATACCTTGGGGGCTACTGGTTTACCTTGTCCATCCCTCCAGAGCACGGAGGACTCTTGCCCACATCCCTTAGACTTCCAGATGGACCTTTCCTGGATTGAACACAAATTTTGCATCTCAATTAATTTCAGCATATCAATTGTTTGAAAAGACATAATTTTTTCAGTTGGAGAAAACATTTTTAACCCTGCTGCCCATTTTGCAGCTTCATCGGCTCTGTTGTTGCCCAGTGACACCGAATCATCCTCACATGTATGGGCTTTACACTTAATTACTGCCACCGCTTTGGGCATTTGGATTGCTTCTAAAAGATGTTTTATATGTCGGGAATGTGCAACTGGTGTGCCTGCTGCTGTCATAAAATTTCTCAGATGCCATAGAGCCCGGAAATCATGCACCACCCCGAACACGTACCTCGAGTCAGTGTAAATGTTAGCAGATTTGCCTGCTGCCAGTTCACATGCTCTAGTTAGTGCTACTAACTCTGCCACCTGGGCTGAGTGAGGAGGACCAAGAGGTTTAGCTTCTATGATGTCTGTGTCATTTACAACAGCATAACCTGTACATAATTCACCTGTGTCTGTTTGTCTATGGCAACTCCCATCCGTGTAAAAACTCACATCTACATTCTCTAAAGGTGTATCATGTATGTCAGGTCTAGCTGTAAAGGTCTGATTCAGATATTTCATACAATCGTGTGCATCATTATGTCCGCTGAACTCACCTCCCGCCAGCAACTCGTCTCCTTCCACCCTTTGTACATTATGTTGTACATATGGTAAATACGTTGCTGGGTTCAGCGTGCTGCAACGTTTAACAGTGATGTTTGCAGGTGTGATTAGAGCTAGTTCCCATTTGGTAAACCTAGCCGAAGAGACGTGTCTGGTTTGAGCAGAGTTCAGCAGAGCAGATACAGCGTGGGGAGTATAGACAATCATATCATGACCCAATACTACGTCCTCACTTTTACTCACCAATAGAGCGGTAGCTGCTACACTTCTCAAACAGGTGGGGAGTGATCTTGCCACAGTGTCCAATTGGGCACTGTAGTATGCTACGGGCCTACTGGCATCACCATGTTTTTGTGTAAGGATACCTGCAGTACAACCATCGGCTTCCGTACAATACAAATCAAAAGGTTTTTCGTAATCAGGTATTCCCAATGCAGGTGCTTTTCTCAGACTATCCTTAAGATTAAGGAAAGCCTGCTCTGATTCCTCTGTGTGTATGACATGATCGGGCTTTGAGGAAGAGACTAAGGACCTCATTCAGAGTCGATTAATCCTCATATGGCCGGAGATGACGTGTAATGCGTACGAGAAGGGGGTGTATTTTTTGTCTTATGGCCGCATCCTCCCCTTGGTTGGCCAGCTAACGATCCGATCTTAAGGACGCAACTTGCGAGTACATCATTTGCATATCCGGCCCCTTTTCCCTTACGACCGTGCGGCCGCAACGACAGACTCTGAATGAGGTCCTAAGTCCTGCAAAAGCAAGGCCAAAATAGAAAATCACGGGATCCACATTCTACAGTATCCACACATTCCCAAGAAGATACGAAATTTGCTGTTGATTCTGCGGCAGTTTCATGTTCTGTATGGCCTGGATTCTATCATTTGTGAGATGTCGTAACCCCTGGGTTAGGAAGTGTCCCAAATATTTTACTCTGGATTGGCACGGCTGTAGTTTGCCTTTAGCCACCTTGTGTCCTGTATGCGAGAGATGAAGCAACAAAAGTTTAGTATCATTCAAGCATGACATAAACAAATCAGAACATAGCAATAAATCGTCCACATATTGAATTAGAACAGATCCATTGGCAGGTTGAAAAGATTGTAAACAGTCGTGCAATGCCTGGGAAAAGATACTGGGGCTGTCTATGAAACCTTGGGGCAATCGTGTCCATGTATATTGTACATCTCTGTATGTGAATGCGAATAAATACTGACAGTCAGGGTGGAGAGGCACAGAGAAGAAAGCAGAACAGAGGTCAATGACAGTGAAATGGGTTGTGTTTGGAGGGATTTGCATAAGAATGACAGCTGGATTGGGCACTACAGGGAATTGGCTCTCTACTACTTTATTAACATCTCTAAGGTCTTGTACCAGCCTATAACCCCTCCCACCACTCTTCTTCACCAGGAAGATGGGACTGTTGGCTACACTAGCTGTACGAATTAAAATTCCCTGTTGTAATAATCGCTCAATTATTGGAAAAACCCCTAATTCTACCTTCTGTTTTAGTGAGTACTGGGGAATTTTTGGAGCTTGCCTACCGCCTTTTAAATTTACCATTACAGGGCTTATGTTTTCCATTAATCCAGTGTCCTGTCCATCCTTAGTCCAAAGGAAATCTGGAATTTGGGACAACATTTGATCTACCTGAGATGGATTTTCATTTAAACTGGTAGAGTGATACATTATCCTTTGGGGAGTGTCCAACATATCCCGCACCTCATGCGCAACTCTCTCTGGGATATCTAGAAATACACCATCAGGGGTGCCATATATGACACATCCCATCTTACATAACAAATCTCTACCCAGCAGGTTAGTAGGAGCCGCAGCAGCCAGAAGGAAAGAATGCCTGGTATGCAGCGGACCGATAGTAACCCTTGTGGATTTTGTTAAAGGATAATGTTCCACTTTACCTGTTACACCCATTGTTGGTACTGTCTCATTGGTCACCTGTAAATTAACGGGAGATTTTATCACTGACCTGTTCGCCCCTGTGTCTACAAGAAAAGGATATTCAGTACCAGCTACATCAACCATCATGACCGGTTCTTCCCTAGTACTTCCCGTTAACCTGACTATCTGTAGACTACAGGTATGACCTGACCCCTAGCATTGGCTACCATTCTCCATTAAAGCATTAATGGGCACAATTGGAGCTGGTGCTTGCTGGATATTTGCTGGCCTCTGTGCATATCCCTTATGGGGATATGCAGGTTGTCCCTGATTTGAGGGTCCTACCCTTTTTACTCTGCAGGTTCTAATTAAATGGCCTTGCTGGTTACAATTAAAACATGATCGTGGATTGGATGAAGACACGGGTTGTTGTGAGGTTTGAGCAGGGGGAAAAGGTGATGGATATGGGTAGGGATATGGAGGATAAGGGTATTGTGGGGGGAATGAAGTTTGTGAGCAGTATGGGACCTGTTGATGTGTAGGATTAGTAGAATAGAGCTGTGTTTGCTGTTGCATGGGATTAGTGAGGGCATATAACTGTTCAGGTGTAAGTGTGTATGTAGATGCAAGTGTGTCTGCTGCCTGTGATGTTACCGTCATTCCTTCCAGAGCCTGGATACTGACAGCCATTAGTTTTTCGCTCTGGGTCTCTCTCTTCTTTGAGATGTTCTTATCATGTTCTACGGCAGATTCTATGAGGGTATCTATTGTGACTCCCCTCCAGCCAGGTTGTGTCTGAACCCGAGTCTTTAAGTTTTCTTTAAGACCGTCCATGAGTACTGTGACTATCATTCCCCTGTGGTGAGTGCTATCTTTAATATCTTCTATCCCAGTGTACTGGGAGATAGCCTGCAGAGCCCGGTCGCAATAATCTTCTGCAGATTCACTCTCCTTTTGCTTTATAGTGAAAATTTTGTTCCAGTTAACTACTACCGGAAAATATATACCCAATTGAGTTACAATGCGGGAAATGTTACCTTGGTTTACTTGGTCTGTTAAGGGAACGTCACCATCCAATACACAATCCGTGATAAATTTTGTCACGTCGGTATTGCGTGGTAGACAGGCCCTTAACACCACACGCCAATCTTTATTAGTTGGCTCATGAGAACTACCCAAATTCCTCAAAAATCTTTGACATTTGGCTAGTTCCTTTTTGGGATCGGGGAAATCATTTATGATGGAATTCAGTTCTGCTCTTGTCCAAGGACAATGCATTACCACTTCCTCGTGGGCACTACACCATTCGCATCTGTATTTCCATTCGGAATGGTTATTGTCCAAATGGGATGCAGACCGGCAGCGCTGCTACCTTTGACCTTGTTACCTGGCTGGGGTTTTAATCTGTTGCTGCTACGTATGGTATTAACAACTTCCTCCACGGGTGCAGAGGGTGTTAGCACTTCCCTTGCTGTTACCGATGAAGATGGCGGCACCACTCATGATTGTTGTGGTGCAGCATCTATCATCTGTACAGCATGGGAAATGGCAGACATTACAATAGGCTCATCATCCACATCATGAACATTTTCTTTATGGTTGCTTAAGAGAGGGTACAAATTGCTTGTTATATTTTTATGGCTATTTTTGATAACTGTACTTGCACCTCCATCCACATAAGGTGGAGGTGGTGCACGTGAACTGCTGGCAATAGTTTCCACAACGCTACCTTGCTGCATGTGCGCGCCATTTTGCGGCTTGCCCGCATTGCAATTTAGCGTCGCGGATGTATTCTCTGGCAATGTGCTCACAATGCTAGTTTGCGTCGCTTGCGCATTTTTAAGCCACGCATCCCCTTCATGCTGCCACAACTTTAAACATTCATAATATTTGACCTTTTTCTCTCGGGAGCGCATCAGACTGATGTGATCCCGGACATTATCTAATACATCTTTATCAAAACTACCAATTCTGGGAAACGGTCTAACACTCTTCGTCGTCATTTTAAACCATACATCACAATACCTTATTGCATAAGTACCGTACTTAGTATGCATAATACGATGGGCCGATCCAAGTGGCACTTCCATTAGCAGCACATCATTGTCTAACATCTCTATTGTTTGCATGGCTCCCTTTCTGAGACAACTCCTACGTTTTTCAATAAAGATTTAAACTGGTGAAAGACAGTCAAGATACTTTCACTTACCTGTGGACGATTTAAATGGCAGTGCCCACACACCTGTGAAGATTTAAAGAAGGCTACTCCACACACCCGGATAAGATTTAAGAAGGCAACTTCCACACCTATGGAAGTTTAAGTCGGCTACTTCCACACACCTCTCTACAACAAAGACAACATGTACACCTGCTACTGTGTATAGAACGGTAAGTTGCTTACCAAGCGGCTAGCCCTTAAAGGTCATACAGTACCTCTAACTTTAGGGAACAAGTTACCCCTACCAACAAATACTCACTGTTACACACTTTTTTCCTGCGCAGAAAAATACACGTTAACCCAGATATTGACAACAAATTAAAAGAATGTAAACCTCAACGGCTTTGTTTAAACACGTGGCAGCACAACCAGAAGTACGTATACACTATTGTGCGACCAGTCGCATACACAATAATGCGACTGCCACACAACGGTATGACAACCTTTAGCTGCGTACAAAAAAGTGCGTCTTGACTGTGTGCAAAACTGCGACTCAGCCACGTGCTCAAAACTGCGGCACCCCTCTAAACATAAGGTTCTATCAACAAAGGAAAACAAACTTTTTCCTCTCTTGTGCCTGGATTCTAGTCAGCGTCCCTGGCTCACACGAAAACAGGTAGTGATTTCTCAGCACCGAGCGGTTGCAGGTAAACCCTGCATGTGGCCACTCCACCCTTTGGTGAGATATCGATAACCGTATGTATCGTGTGAGTAGGTAAGTGACTTCACTATGAGCCCCCATCTAAGGATATTGAATTAGAACCTCTATACACTCCTGCCTATACCTTCTAATATCCTGCCTATACCGTCTAATATCCTGCCTATAAACCTCTAAGGATTACGCTATTTTGCGTACGCAGTCATATAGTAAATAAAGACTCCAGACCTTTTACTTGTGGTTCCAAAGCACAAAGTGACATTTCAAGTAAAAGTACAGTCAGTTACACGCTATGATCTAAGTACAATTTAGCGCAAAGAATTATACAGACCCAAGTACAGTTATACATACGCAGCGCTCTGGACCAGATGTAGGCATCAGCAAGAAACCCCTGTCTATCAGCATTCAGCAAGAAGACTCAGACTGGGGTCACAAAACACACGTTTATACTCTCACAGAAACAGACAACACAATAGAGAGGCTTGTCGCTGATGCCATTGGTTACCAGGAGGATGCATCTGTTGCAGAGCATTTAACAAGTTGATTCAAATAGACACAGTCCAGCCTCTAACAACTGGTTGTCTCTGGTTTCCTGTTCATGCACATCCTAACAGTTGGTCATACGGTATAATGTACATTTCGGTGCTTTAAGTCTCTGCGGTCCATAAGTTGAGAATGCATGTTGCGATCTTCACACTGATGATACCAGAATGCTATTGAAAGAGTGCTGATCAGTATAATATCAAACATGACTTACTTATCATGTATTAAACCTTAGCTACCAAATAACCTTTATTTCACAGCAATTATAATAAATGAACAAACTTAAATCTTATACTTTAAAGCTTATGAGACCTTTTATGTGAATATGTACTGTGTAAGTATTTGGAGTTTGATATAAAGACGCTAGTTAACTTGGGGCAGATGCGTGCGCATGAAGCTAATAAACAGCGTTTTCATACAGGATCTTATGCATTCGCTAATATGCGACTAGTTAACAGCGCAATTGTGCGTATTAATGTGTGTATGAGAAATGGTGAAAGATGCAATCGCATGATGCTAATAGTAACATCGCCATATGTACTTAAGTGTGAGTTTACTAAAATGGCGCGTGGGTGGCCATTCGTAAAATGGCGTCTTGCGATCTCATTTTCTAAAATGGCATCTTGTGGCCAGTCGCAAGATGGCGTCTTTACGATCTAATTTTAAGCTGATCTTGTCTCAGCCAATTATCCAGCTTCGACAGTCCACCCTTTGATAGCGAACAACATGCTATCACAATCTGATTTTAAAAATTAATTTAGGCTTACATTTATATATTATTTAGTGTTATTATGGGATGGCACAAGGTGGTTCTTAATCAATGAATAATGTGTCTCTGTGTGGGGACATAAAACTACTATTATACGCACACCGCAGATTTTGGAAGATCATGTGAAAGGTGTGGGGATACACCAGTCCTATAAAGGCAGTCTTGAAGGGGAATTTGACATTATTTGAGGTGTTTTAAAAATAACATTTCAATAATGCATGTCTAAATATAATACATTAAATGATGGTATTTCCTAGTTCAGGGTTGTAATACAGTTCTATATTTACCTCGGTATTCATATTGTCATTACTGACCACCATCATAATTTTGATCTTTTGTTTTACTTTATTTTTACATTTTCCACACTTCAACACAATAGGAACACACCGCACACATATACCAATTATTAAGATGACAATCAGTATAAGGATCATGAATTTGCCTATGCTGGCGATTACTTCCTGGACCCATTCCCCTAGACCTGAGAACCATTTCACTGGGTTCAGCCATGAAACCCATCCTTCTATCTTCTCCCCTACTTCAGCCACTGAAGCATTATGGTTCTTATGAAATTCCTTTAGCTGCAGATTTTCATCCATCTTCCAGTCTATCACCTCCTTGGGGTCGCTGGTATCATTGGTGACATAGGTGCAACATTTTACTCCAAATTGGGTGGCCAACGTTACGCAATACCCTCCAGTAACAGCAGTTAAATAATTTAACACTAGCCTGTGTTGCACCAGTTCTTTCTTGTACACTTGCAATTCTCTCCCTGTATACCTGAATGTGTCATCATACATCTCGGTGATATTATCTATCAATTTAGCAAGTTCCTGAATATATCTAAAATTTAATGTACCCCGAGCGATCCTGGTGGGATCCAGTGCGACTAAAACTTGGAAGCCAGTTGTCTCACTAATTAACTGAGTGGCTTTATGCACGTCACCAGTGATCATATTTTGTTTGTCTCATATTGCATGTGAATGTATGGTGATGGTGTGTTTTTATGGATACCAAGCATTTCAACATGTGTGAGGGTCATAACTTCTGGGACTACCCTTCCCAGGTAACACAAACCTTCGGAACTCGGGGAGAGCCACTTATACGCCTTTCTTCAATATATAATACACATTATCGGGAAGAACATAAGGGATGGTATGCATCATTATCATTAAACACATTTCCCTTGCAAACAATCCTATCTCAGGCTCTTCCATCTGGTATATGCAAGTTTCTGGTTGTATTATTTTAGCACAATAACCATCTGATACTTAACCAATAATTTCTTTGGTGGAACTCAATGTATACCGTTACCTAAAATGTTTCCCACTAGATTTAATTGAACGTAACAGATCATGATTTACGGACTCATTATCAGCTCTCTGTGAAAAGGTCATTGTCTGATTATTCCCTGTCACTTTCCAACTCCCGGGTTTATTGGGGTTGGTTATGTTCAAACACAAAAGTGATCTATCTACTTGGAATTGATAGAGTTTAAAATGAGGTGGTTTGGATGAGAGGAATTTTCCATCCAATGTTTTCCCTTTTTGTAACTCTAAAATTTCCGTGTTATTCAGTGATAATGGCACCAACCCTACATTATGCTGTCCCTGTGGCACATGTGAACACACCCAGCAATCAGTTTGATTTAATATTTTGCCTACCATGCTATGATAATCCTCTAAAGGATACCCACCCCAGTACAGGTTATATTTAGGCTGGCACCGTTGAATACAGTTCTCATCAACTAGGGACCCACAATGCTCACAAATACAGGGATCTTCAGATGATAAACTTCCACACCGTCCCCGAGTATCCGGAATAACAGCTCTCTTAACAATAACAGTACTAAGATTGGTCAGACACTCCCCTGATTGGCATAGCACTCCTCCTTATTCCACTCCATCAGCACTGCCATCAGCTCCCATCTCCTCAATCGGTCCCCCATCACAGAAATCGGATATCCCAGAACCAACCAGAATGGTGAAAACTCTAAAAGAGAATATGAAAATGAACACAGCAGGCCCATCCATTGCCACAACAAGACCTGCAAATTTCTTTTAGTTCAGGTATCTCACTACAACCTTTTCAATCCTCCCAGAACAAGCTTGCGATAGACAAGTCCATGCTATCAGCCTTGTCTCTGACTTGTTTCTCCACCGGTTGATTGACCTTTTTGCAGTGAGTGGAATGGACCCAGGTATCTCTCTCAGCCACCTTCAAAGATGTAGTACGTGTCAGCAGCACCTGGTACGGACCTTCCCACTGATCAGTCAAACAACCTGAACGCAAGAAATTTCTGATCATAACATATTCTCCTGGTTCAACATCATGACATTTACTTTCAGGCATATCATGGGACAACAATTTCAGTTTCTGCTGTTGCTGTTTTAATTGCTTACTCATTGATATAAGATACTTTACAGTTACCTCGTTGTTTCCTTTCAAGTCTTCCTGTGGACTTATAATCAAATGAGGTTGTCTACCGAACAGTATTTCAAATGGGGACAGATTTAGAGGGGGTCTAGGAGTTGTCCTTATGCTATGCAGGACCAACGGTAAAGCTTCTGGCCATCCTAGTCCAGTCTCTGCCCTGATTTTACTTAACTTATTTTTAATAGTCCCGTTCATCCTCTGGCACTTCCTTGCGGTCGGTAGGGGGTGTGAAGAAGGTTATTAATACCCATCAGCTTACACATATTTTGAAAAACATCACCAGTGAAATGAGTACCCCTGTCACTCTCGATGATTTTAGGGATACCGTATCTGCATACAAATTCCTGAACTATTTTCTTGGCAGTAAACTCAGCAGTATTAGTGGCCGCTGGGTAGGCCTCAACCCAATTAGAAAATACAACAGTGCACACCAATACATACTTGAGAATCCTGCAGGGTGGTAATTGGATGAAATCAATTTGTATCACCTGGAAAGGTCCATCAGTTGGTGGAATGTGGGACGGTTCGGTAGGGATTGCTTTTCCTATGTTCTTCCTCAAGCAGGTCAGACAGGACATTGCTCTCTTTTCTGCTTGTGAAGAAAAACCTGGTGCACACCAGTATGCTCTTACCAATTTGCACATATCTTGCTTTCCCAGATGAGTCAGACCGTGTGCTGCCTCAGCCAGGCTGGGATAATATACCTTGGGGGCTACTGGTTTACCTTGTCCATCCCTCCAGAGCACGGAGGACTCTTGCCCACATCCCTTAGACTTCCAGATGGACCTTTCCTGGATTGAACACAAATTTTGCATCTCAATTAATTTCAGCATATCAATTGTTTGAAAAGACACAATTTTTTCAGTTGGAGAAAACATTTTTAACCCTGCTGCCCATTTTGCAGCTTCATCGGCTCTGTTGTTGCCCAGTGACACCGAATCATCCTCACATGTATGGGCTTTACACTTAATTACTGCCACCGCTTTGGGCATTTGGATTGCTTCTAAAAGATGTTTTATATGTCGGGAATGTGCAACTGGTGTGCCTGCTGCTGTCATAAAATTTCTCAGACGCCATAGAGCCCGGAAATCATGCACCACCCCGAACACGTACCTCGAGTCAGTGTAAATGTTAGCAGATTTGCCTGCTGCCAGTTCACATGCTCTAGTTAGTGCTACTAACTCTGCCACCTGGGCTGAGTGAGGAGGACCAAGAGGTTTAGCTTCTATGATGTCTGTGTCATTTACAACAGCATAACCTGTACATAATTCACCTGTGTCTGTTTGTCTATGGCAACTCCCATCCGTGTAAAAACTCACATCTACATTCTCTAAAGGTGTATCATGTATGTCAGGTCTAGCAGTAAAGGTCTGATTCAGATATTCCATACAATCGTGTGCATCATTATGTCCGCTGAACTCACCTCCCGCCAGCAACTCGTCTCCTTCCACCCTTTGTTCATTATGTTGTACATATGGTAAATACGTTGCTGGGTTCAGCGTGCTGCAACGTTTAACAGTGATGTCTGCAGGTGCGATTAGAGCTAGTTCCCATTTGGTAAACCTAGCCGAAGAGACGTATCTGGTTTAAGCAGAGTTCAGCAGAGCAGATACAGCGTGGGGAGTATAAACAATCATATCATGACCCAATACTACGTCCTCACTTTTACTCACCAATAGAGCGGTAGCTGCTACACTTCTCAAACAGGTGGGGAGTGATCTTGCCACAGTGTCCAATTGGGCACTGTAGTATGCTACGGGCCTACTGGCATCACCATGTTTTTGTGTAAGGACACCTGCAGTACAACCATCGGCTTCTGTACAATACAAATCAAAAGGTTTTTCATAATCAGGTATTCCCAATGCAGGTGCTTTTCTCAGACTATCCTTAAGATTAAGAAAAGCCTGCTCTGATTCCTCTGTGTGTATGACACGATCGGGCTTTGAGGAAGAGACTAAGGACCTCATTCAGAGTCGATTAATCCTCATATGGCCGGAGATGACGTGTAATGCGTACGAGAAGGGGGTGTATTTTTTGTCTTATGGCCGCATCCTCCCCTTGGTTGGCCAGCTAACGATCCGATCTTAAGGACGCAACTTGCGAGTACATCATTTGCATATCCGGCCCCTTTTCCCTTACGACCGTGCGGCCGCAACGACAGACTCTGAATGAGGTCCTAAGTCCTGCAAAGGCAAGGCCAAAATAGAAAAACACGGGATCCACATTCTACAGTATCCACACATTCCCAAGAAGATACGAAATTTGCTGTTGATTCTGCGGCAGTTTCATGTTCTGTATGGCCTGGATTCTATCATTTGTGAGATGTCGTAACCCCTGGGTTAGGCAGTGTCCCAAATATTTTACTCTGGATTGGCACGGCTGTAGTTTGCCCTTAGCCACCTTGTGTCCTGTATGCGAGAGATGAAGCAACAAAAGTTTAGTATCATTCAAACATGACATAAACAAATCAGAACATAGCAATAAATCGTCCACATATTGAATTAGAACAGATCCATTGGCAGGTTGAAAAGATTGTAAACAGTCGTGCAATGCCTGGAAAAGATACTGGGGCTGTCTATGAAACCTTGGGGCAATCGTGTCCATGTATATTGTACATCTCTGTATGTGAATGCGAATAAATACTGACAGTCAGGGTGGAGAGGCACAGAGAAGAAAGCAGAACAGAGGTCAATGACAGTGAAATGGGTTGTGTTTGGAGGGATTTGCATAAGAATGACAGCTGGATTGGGCACTACGGGGAATTGGCTCTCTACTACTTTATTAACATCTCTAAGGTCTTGTACCAGCCTATAACCCCTCCCACCACTCTTCTTCACCAGGAAGATGGGACTGTTGGCTACACTAGCTGTACGAATTAAAATTCCCTGTTGTAATAATCGCTCAATTATTGGAAAAACCCCTAATTCTACCTTCTGTTTTAGTGAGTACTGGGGAATTTTTGGAGCTTGCCTACCGCCTTTTAAATTTACCATTACAGGGCTTATGTTTTCCATTAATCCAGTGTCCTGTCCATCCTTAGTCCAAAGGGAATCTGGAATTTGGGACAACATTTGATCTACCTGAGAGGGATTTTCATTTAAACTGGTAGAGTGATACATTATCCTTTGGGGAGTGTCCAACATATCCCGCACCTCATGCGCAACTCTCTCTGGGATATCTAGAAATACACCATCAGGGGTGCCATATATGACACATCCCATCTTACATAACAAATCTCTACCCAGCAGGTTAGTAGGAGCCGCAGCAGCCAGAAGGAAAGAATGCCTGGTATGCAGCGGACCGATAGTAACCCTTGTGGATTTTGTTAAAGGATAATGTTCCACTTTACCTGTTACACCCATTGTTGGTACTGTCTCATTGGTCACCTGTAAATTAACAGGAGATTTTATCACTGACCTGTTCGCCCCTGTGTCTACAAGAAAAGGATATTCAGTACCAGCTACATCAACCATCATGACCGGTTCTTCCCTAGTACTTCCCGTTAACCTGACTATCTGTAGACTACAGGTATGACCTGACCCCTAGCATTGGCTACCATTCTCCAATAAAGCATTAATGGGCACAATTGGAGCTGGTGCTTGCTGGATATTTGCTGGCCTCTGTGCATATCCCTTATGGGGATATGCAGGTTTTCCCTGATTTGAGGGTCCTACCCTTTTTACTCTGCAGTTTCTAATTAAATGGCCTTGCTGGTTACAATTAAAACATGATCGTGGATTGGATGAAGACACGGGTTGTTGTGAGGTTTGAGCAGGGGGAAAAGGTGATGGATATGGGTAGGGATATGGAGGATAAGGGTATTGTGGGGGGAATGAAGTTTGTGAGTAGTATGGGACCTGTTGATGTGTAGGACTAGTAGAATAGAGCTGTGTTTGCTGTTGCATGGGATTAGTGAGGGCATATAACTGTTCAGGTGTAAGTGTGTATGTAGATGCAAGTGAGTCTGCTGCCTGTGATGTTACCGTCATTCCTTCCAGAGCCTGGATACTGACAGCCATTAGTTTTTCGCTCTGGGTCTCTCTCTTCTTTGAGATGTTCTTATCATGTTCTACGGCAGATTCTATGAGGGTATCTATTGTGACTCCCCTCCAGCCAGGTTGTGTCTGAACCCGAGTCTTTAAGTTTTCTTTAAGACTGTCCATGAGTACTGTGACTATCATTCCCCTGTGGTGAGTGCTATCTTTAATATCTTCTATCCCAGTGTACTGGGATATAGCCTGCAGAGCCCGGTCGCAATAATCTTCTGCAGATTCACTCTCCTTTTGCTTTATAGTGAAAATTTTGTTCCAGTTAACTACTACCGGAAAATATATACCCAATTGAGTTACAATGCGGGAAATGTTACCTTGGTTTACTTGGTCTGTTAAGGGAACGTCACCATCCAATACACAATCCGTGATAAATTTTGTCACGTCAGTATTGCGTGGTAGACAGGCCCTTAACACCACACGCCAATCTTTATTAGTTGGCTCATGAGAACTACCCAAATTCCTCAAAAATCTTTGACATTTGGCTAGTTCCTTTTTGGGATCGGGGAAATCATTTATGATGGAATTCAGTTCTGCTCTTGTCCAAGGACAATGCATTACCACTTCCTCGTGGGCACTACACCATTCGCATCTGTATTTCCATTCGGAATGGTTATTGTCCAAATGGGATGCAGACCGGCAGCGCTGCTACCTTTGACCTTGTTACCTGGCTGGGGTTTTAATCTGTTGCTGCTACGTATGGTATTAACAACTTCCTCCACGGGTGCAGAGGGTGTTAGCACTTCCCTTGCTGTTACCGATGAAGATGGCGGCACCACTCGTGATTGTTGTGGTGCAGCATCTATCATCTGTACAGCATGGGAAATGGCAGACATTACAATAGGCTCATCATCCACATCATGAACATTTTCTTTATGGTTGCTTAAGAGAGGGTACAAATTGCTTGTTATATTTTTATGGCTATTTTTGATAACTGTACTTGCACCTCCATCCACATAAGGTGGAGGTGGTGCACGTGAACTGCTGGCAATAGTTTCCACAACGCTACCTTGCTTCACGTGCACGCCATTTTGCGGCTTGCCCGCATTGCAATTTAGCGTCGCGGATGTATTCTCTGGCAATGTGCTCACAATGCTAGTTTGCGTCGCTTGCGCATTTTTAAGCCACGCATCCCCTTCATGCTGCCACAACTTTAAACATTCATAATATCTGACCTTTTTCTCTTGGGAGCGCATCAGACTGATGTGATCCCGGACATTATCTAATACATCTTTATCAAAACTACCAATTCTGGGAAACGGTCTAACACTCTTCATCGTCATTTTAAACCATACATCACAATACCTTATTGCATAAGTACCGTACTTAGTATGCATAATACGATGGGCCGATCCAAGTGGCACTTCCATTAGCAGCACATCATTGTCTAACATCTCTATTGTTTGCATGGCTCCCTTTCTGAGACAACTCCTATGTTTTTCAATAAAGATTTAAACTTGTGAAAGACAGTCAAGATACTTTCACTTACCTGTGGACGATTTAAATGGCAGTGCCCACACACCTGTGAAGATTTAAAGAAGGCTACTCCACACACCCGGATAAGATTTAAGAAGGCAACTTCCACGCCTATGGAAGTTTAAGTCGGCTACTTCCACACACCTCTCTACAACAAAGACAACATGTACACCTGCTACTGTGTATAGAACGGTAAGTTGCTTACCAAGCGGCTAGCCCTTAAAGGTTATACGGTACCTCTAACTTTAGGGAACAAGTTACCCCTACCAACAAATACTCACTGTTACACACTTTTTTCCTGCGCAGAAAAATACACGTTAACCCAGATATTGACAACAAATTAAAAGAATGTAAACCTCAACGGCTTTGTTTAAACACGTGGCAGCACAACCGGAAGTACGTATACACTATTGTGCGACCAGTCGCATACACAATAATGCGACTGCCACACAACGGTATGACAACCTTTAGCTGCGTACACAAAAGTGCGTCTTGACTGTGTGCAAAACTGCGACTCAGCCACATGCTCAATACTGCGGCACCCCTCTAAACATAAGGTTCTATCAACAAAGGAAAACAAACTTTTTCCTCTCTTGTCCCTGGATTCTAGTCAGCGTCCCTGGCTCACACGAAAACAGGTAGTGATTTCTCAGCACCGAGCGGTTGCAGGTAAACCCTGCATGTGGCCACTCCACCCTTTGGTGAGATATCGATAACCGTATGTATCGTGTGAGTAGGTAAGTGACTTCACTATGAGCCCCCATCTTAGGATATTGAATTAGAACCTCTATACACTCCTGCCTATACCTTCTAATATCCTGCCTATACCTTCTAATATCCTGCCTATAAACCTCTAAGGATTACGCTATTTTGCGTACGCAGTCATATAGTAAATAAAGACTCCAGACCTTTTACTTGTGGTTCCAAAGCACAAAGTGACATTTCAAGTAAAAGTACAGTCAGTTACACGCTATGATCTAAGTACAATTTAGCGCAAAGAATTATACAGACCCAAGTACAGTTATACATACGCAGCGCTCTGGACCAGATGTAGGCATCAGCAAGAAACCCCTGTCTATCAGCATTCAGCAAGAAGACTCAGACTGGGGTCACAAAACACACGTTTATACTCTCACAGAAACAGACAACACAATGGAGAGGCTTGTCGCTGATGCCATTGGTTACCAGGAGGATGCATCTGTTGCAGAGCATTTAACAAGTTGATTCAAATAGACACAGTCCAGCCTCTAACAACTGGTTGTCTCTGGTTTCCTGTTCATGCACATCCTAACAGTTGGTCATACGGTATAATGTACATTTCGGTGCTTTAAGTCTCTGCGGTCCATAAGTTGAGAATGCATGTTGCGATCTTCACACTGATGATACCAGAATGCTATTGAAAGAGTGCCGATCAGTATAATATCAAACATGACTTACTTATCATGTATTAAACCTTAGCTACCAAATAACCTTTATTTCACAGCAATTATAATAAATGAACAAACTTAAATCTTATACTTTAAAGCTTATGAGACCTTTTATGTGAATATGTACTGTGTAAGTATTTGGGGTTTGATATAAAGACGCTAGTTAACTTGGGGCAGATGCGTGCGCATGAAGCTAATAAACAGCGTTTTCATACAGGATCTTATGCAATCGCTAATATGCGACTAGTTAACAGCGCAATTGTGCGTATTAATGTGTGTATGAGAAATGGTTAAAGATGCAATTGCATGATGCTAATAGTAATATCGCCATATGTACTTAAGTGTGAGTTTACCTAAAATGGCGCTTGGGCGGCCATTTGCAAAATGGCGTCTTGCAAACTCATTTTCTAAAATGGCGTCTTGTGGCCAGTCGCAAGATGGAGTCTTTACGATCTAATTTTAAGTGCAGATGCAGATTCAAAATGTGCAGAGAGATTTAAGGCGCACATCCACTAGCAGATATTAATGGACGACTGAACGATAACGTTCAGTCATCCATTAATCATGCATGAATTGGGCACTAAAATGTCGGAAACAACCAGCGATGCGTGCTCCCGCTGGTCGTTTACGATATCAATCATCGCCCGAACATGGCAGTCAATCTGCCGATAACGACAGATTGACCATGTTCAGGGATGAGGGAGGGTGCCTACACTGAACAATATAATAATTATATCGTTATCATTCAGTCTTTCACTAGTCGCCTAGTGGATGTGCCCCTTTAGATTTGTGTGGGGTCCAAACTCAAACCTAAATTGTGATGTAAAAACAAAGCTGTCCAGTAATTTTGTGTTACATGCAAAAGCAGCCAGTATTTACACTGCATTCTAAAAAAATACAATAAATATATTTGCATCCCTTGCTTCACAATTTGGTTTGTTCCAGATACAAAGTTACTTGCTTTTTTTTGCTATGCTCCCACCATAGAATCAGCCCTCAAATATGTCTGCATTATTCCCAACAAGATAGAATTTTCTCTATCCCTGAGAGTGAGTTATGGTAACTGCAAAATGTCATTATTATATTTAATTTTATTATATTGCGACATTAGCATAGAGACACAGTCGCGCAGATTTAGCGTCCACCACTGAATTAGGCCCTTTTAATAATTTTTTCCTCTGACATATTTCCCTTTCTTGCTGCATAATATATATAATAGTATAACAGGTTGTGTGGAATACATATCCCGGCAGCGCCAGTCCGACGTGGAAGGAAATCCCGATCGTGCGAAAGGTAAGTATTTCCTAATCTACCCCCTAACCCTCCTTTAGGGTGCCTAACACTAACCCCCCCCTGTGCCTAACCCTAATCTCCCCTCTAAGTGCCTAACCTAACCCCCCCTTCCCCGCCGTCTAAACCTAAGTTCCCAGGGGGTGCTTAACCCTAAGTTCCCCCCGGGGGTGCCAAACCCTATCCCCCCCTCCCCCTAGCCTAAAACTAACCTCCGGGAGGGGTGCCTAACCCTAAGTCCCCCCGGAACCCTAAACCTAACCCTCCCCCCCCGTGGCTGTCCGCGCTCGGAGCCTGGCATCCCTTCGATCGGGATGCCGGTCTCCGGTCTCCAAAGCGTAGGTTAATTAACCCTCGCCGGGATTCTGTAGTGGAGATGCCGGCGGTTGGCATAGCTGGCATCTTCATGTGTGTTTCCTGGAAATGCACAAACAGTAACTCCCAAACAAAAATTGGGTGCTTATCTTACAAGCACTGCTTCAATGCATGTTCCAGTAACACCATGTCAGTAGCTCTTTTGCTATTTATTATGCTGACCCCCTCCCCCTCTTTTTTTCCTGTACCCCTTTTCCTCCATTCCCATTCAGGGCCATAGAGAGCCAACCTTGGCCCAGGAGGGAAACGGGCATGGCCTAAACGTGGGAGGCATGTTCATATGTCCTGGGGAGGGGGCCCCTCAGCGCGGCGCAAATCCAGGGGGGGTGCAATCAGTGTGATCGCTCCCCCCCCCACAGTCAGGGGAGACTACTACTGCTGACGTTGGACCCGGGCCCCTGCGGGCACCTCCAACAAGCGTGGGCCCTTCCGCCAAGCTCCTATGATACCTTTTGAAATAACATGTTGTTTTTTTAACTAAAACACCCCATTGACAGCAAAATATGCCCTCCCATATTATACTAGCATATTATACTACTGCTTATCACATGTGAAGAATTCTCATGTTTCTCTGTACAGTAAGTCTGTCAAAAATTAACTGAAATAATGTTATCTGAGGATAATGCATCATATTCTCCTTTGTAGATAGTGGCTAGGCCAGAGGTTCCCAAACGCGGTCTTCAAGGCTCCCCAACAGTTCAGGTTTTAGATATATCCATGGTTGAGCACAGGTAGCTTTTATTACCGGAGTCAATTTAATTTAACCACCTGTGCTCAACCATGGATATCTCTAAATCCTGAACTGTTGGGGAGTCTTGAGGACATCATTTGGGAACCTCTTGGCTAGGCATAAAACACCAAAAAAACAGTGTAAAAGCATACAGTAGCTATCCAGCACTCTCTGAAATGTCACTAGGCGGTGGCCCCTTTATCAATTGACTGTGCACTAGTGGGTAATTAGAAGCACATGTAAAGTGTTATATATGTCATAATATAAAAACAGTGTGGGTTAATGTTAAAAAGTTGGTAAAAAAAGAATTGTATAGAGAACGCTCTTCAAATAAAGTTTGGTATTCACAGGCCACCGTATAGAGGTAATAATGGCAACGGTCAGATAAAACAGACCCCATCTGAATCCCTCAAGAGAATTCCACCTTATGCAAACAGTATAGGAACCTTTTTCAATTACACGTGGAGTTTTCATTGCACAGGTTGTTTAATTAGAAGTGGACCCTACTACATGCACTTCTATCTACCAAAAATGGTGTCCCTATATGCTCAAAAAGTTGCTAATAGGCACATGGTATTCAGTTTCAGGTGCAATGACAATATGCAATGCCAAGGTCTGACCTGTGTATATGCATACCGTACAATTACATCGGCAGGTAAAATAGTTTTTGCAATAAATAAATAGCATTAAAGAATTGAAAACATATGATACAATATAATAATAATAGTATTTCCTCTTTGGGGCAAAAATGTTTTTCTTGTTACTTTGAGACTGATATTACCTTACACAGCAGCTTACCACTCCATTTCCTCAGTTCAAAGGTGCCAATTAGTGTTTATTCCAGTGCTTTAAGTTTTGCAAGGATTAAGCAAAATAACATGTAGCTAGATATTTTCATGTTGACTGACCAATTCCCAGTACTTGAGAGCAAAGCATAAGTATTTGACACATGATCTAACCACATGTTACAAGTAGAAATGTGCGGATCTGATCTCCTAGGAGAACCGGGTAAATCCGAATAATGATTCTGATCTTTTTGCGGTTCGGAATTTGGATTTTAAATCAAAATTTAGGGTTTTGAATTGCATATATTACATGATTTTAGCTGTTTTAAAAACTTTTTTATCTATTTTTTTTTTTTTTTAAATCCAGATCCAAAACCAAAACACGAAGATGAATCTGGATCCAAAACCAAAACACGGGGGACAGCGCACATCTCTAGTTACAACTTAGTGATGTCCCTTTCTTGGTAATTTATCACGTAGACAGGAGTGGGAGCCCCACCAGTAAGAATGTGTCCTAAGACACAAGTGAAAGACAAGGACTGGCTGCAGTAGCAGTGTTTTCAAAGCCAGCATTTCAGACACAACATTGAATGAACTATTAATGAGGTGGCTAGACAAGGTTAGCAGCCCTCTTAGTCAAGTAGCCACATAAGCCACTGGACAGAGGCATTTCACCTAGTGACTTATGGAAAAACTAAACAGACTTTAAATCTCACATCAGGCACATTGAAACTTTTCAAACTACAATTATCAATGAACCACCCAAATATTATCACTGATTTATTATGACTGCTCAGAGAGGCTTTATTTTAACACTCTTTGCACATGGTTATATAATTAAAACAAAGAAGTTTATTGAATACCTGCACAAATAATGGGTTGTAAATATATTATTAGGTCTTGTAGCAATAAATGCATATCAAGCAGCATTATTGTAATACGGCCAAGCACTCTGTGCAAACCTTAGCTGTCCTGTCCTATACAAATGTCTTTTATCAACTTGCTCTCTGAGCACTGCAGCGGTACAAGTTAGTGCTTAAAGGATAATTTCCAATAAACCAAAAATTTGTTTAGGCTTAACCACTAAGAAATGGTCAATATAGTAATAGTAGTAATTCTAGACACACTTGCAGACTAAACAGAGCTCACCTAGGCTCTCGAGACAGTATATCAGCCTCCCAATTCCTCCAACTTCCCCATTGAAGTGGACGTTCTGGAGGCTTGATTAAATTAAGGCGGGCAATTGAGGCATTGTATAGCAAGGAACGGAGCTGCGATGATGCAGTTCATGGTGACCTCACCTTCCACGTGGACCTTCCTTTCAGAATCTCCTCAGTTCCAGAGTCCTCAAGAAAGTTCCATACGTCTGGAGCTGTGATCTTCTCTTTCCTACAAAGGAAAACATTTTCAAAACCAGTAGGCTTGCAGAGAGCAAGTAGTATGGGGGCACAAGGAGCTGTCATTCACTCAGTGAAGGCCAACGCGCTACACAATTTTAGGTACCACAGCCTTGTCACAGCCCCGTTACTGACTTAGCTAACATTTGTTAGACATATCACATTTGCCTGAGCCTTATTACCATACATATTGCATCTTACCACGGTGGAACATACACTTCACAATAACACCACTTCACAACTACAACACAGAACTTACCGTGGTAGCTGGGCTACAGTTTCCAGCTCGTTGCACTGTCAACCTTACCATACAGTAGCCAATACCAGCAGCACCCTTGGCAGTGTGCAATGGGCACAGTTTTGGAATTAACGTGTTAGGAGACCAGTCCTCCTGCTACCCCTTAGCTAAACCACTGTTCTGGGAGTTTCTCCGATGTGAGCTGGATGCAAGTCATGTGGGTTATAAGTCCATGAACATTTCTGAACTAGGCCCATAACTGTGAGTAGAAATATATATGTTACTGTATTTTGCTATGTAATATGCTGGTTAGAAAAATGTGTACATTTGTTGCTACAATAATGTTTTTATTGCCCTTTCCTATGAACACATAACCTTCCATAAATGAAATATATAATGTGGACCCTCCTGTAAAAGGAAATAATGGCAAGTTTTATTAGGTCTGACATTGGGTCTCTGCTTTCTTCTCAGTACATGTTGCTTAAAACTCGTCTTCCACGTATTGAACAAACTACTGCCTTCTTGTATGCAAATAAAGTACAGGCCATTTTTCACATTTCCCTTCTTCTGTGACAAAGTACATTCTCTGTAATTAGAGGCAGCACAATGGTGCACTTGTGACTCTTCCTTAGTTTGCTCTTCACTCGTGCAGAACTGTGCTTACATGCAAGAGATCAGGTAACACAGGCTATAATAGGGAACAGCCACACACACAGCCATGCAGAACTGGTACAGCAGGAACAGGCCATGGCAGAATGGAAAGAACTGTTCTGCACTGATCACCAGTATTTACTTAGCTCTCCTGCTGGCTCTGCTGCTCAGAACAATGGCTGGGCAGAACATTTATTAAAACTGTCACCAGTGATTACCTTGAGATCCAGGGTGACAGGTAAGATTTGCTTTGTGTTAAATAGGGTTTTATTCCTAATTTATTACAGTGTTTCTAAAGAAAACTCTAAATATAATATACCAAATAATACGCTGCTGGCATGTCATGCCTGATAAGGAGTAATTAAGAAGCGATGGACAATTGTGATCTTAAAAATCAATGAAATACCCTGATGCTGGCCACACACATAGCGATATTTTACCCGATCTGGCCAAATCCGACACATTGGAATGACAGAACGTGTAAAATATGGCCAAATCCTGAGTAAATCGTGAGTCCTCACGATGCGATGCGCGTCCCCGCTGGTCGCACATCGCATCTTCAGATCTGCCATGCAGTAGGGCAGATCTGACAATCTAGAAGGCGATGCACTGTGAAAGTCTGACTGCAGGAGAGATCGTTTGAAGATTGGACACCAGATTGTGTGCAGATCATGTGGAGATCGTGTGCAGAACTGCCGGGGAGAGTTTAAAGGGAAATCGTACACAAATCGTACACATCGGCTGATCGTGTGCAGATCGCCATGTGTGTGGGCACCTTAACAAGTCAGTAGTCAGAATAAGTATCCTTCTGTCCTCAGTACACAGGAGTATATTTACTAAAGTGAGAGTTTTTAGAAGTGGAGATGTTGTCCATAGCTACAAATCAGATTCTAGCTATTATCTTCTAGGAGGTGCTAGTAAAATGTTAAGTAGAATATCATTGGTTGCTATGGTCAACATCTCCACCTACTAAAAACTCTCACTTTAAAAAATATACCCCACAGTACCATATGGGACAGGTTCAGAATGTCCTATGAACAATAGGAGCTGAGTCCTTTTATCCTACTGTAAGGTGTCCATAACTTTATTGCAAGTAAAGACAATATAACAACTTACAACTAACTTATACTAAAATAAAGACATAGGGGTCTATTTACTAAGCAATGTTAGGAGACAGAGTGAAAAGTGATAAGGTGCCAGCCAATCAGCTCCTAACTGCCATCTCACAGGCTGTGTTTGAAAAATGACAGTTGGGATCTGATTGGCTGGCACCTTATCACTTTTCACTCTGTCTCCTAACACTGCTTAGTAAATAGACCCCAGGGACACAGACTGCTTTGGTTAAATGGTCATAACTTGCTTTTATTGAAGGTATGACCCTGAGCTTTTAATTTACTTGTGGGAGGCAAAGAATGATGCTACAAACACTCAGCTACAGCCATACGTTACTTAATCAATATTAGGGAGCGACTGATACGCCCCCCCCTTGTGGCCATTGTAAACTGAACTGTGGAGACTCACAACCCCTTATAATACTGCACAGTATGAGCGTGTCCGCAGAGATGGATGCCCAAAGTCCTCCCGCAGAGGTAGGCCATACTATGAGCCTTCAAAGGATATGTGCTCCACAACGTTTTCTTACACCTTACGTGGCCGCTGGTTTGTAGCACCTTCTCACCCAACATGATAATATAACATGGTGTGAGTAAGAACACAACACAATAAAGAGCATAAGAAAGAGATAGGGGAGGGAGGGAGGGACAAACACCGTCCAGAAAGGAAGTTGCTGGGCGTACACCAGCCTTATAAAGCCCACATATAGCCACTCGCACAAGCTCACACATGGTCAGAAACCAACCAACCAAATAAACCCCCCAAACTACTTTACCTAGCAACAGTTGACCAAATTCTAGCCAATTACAAAAAACTAAGGACTCTTTTTTTCCTTAAGCCTATTCAGCTTTCGTCTCATCTTAATATTAAACAGAATAGATCATCATGTCACACCCTTGTATAAATGCAGTGCAGGTTTGTCATATTAGAAATTTGGTGTATATCTTGCATAGCATTTTTACAATCTGTGTGATGCAATCACTTATCTGTTTGACATTAAATCCTACTGCTGCTGGGTCATGTATGTAAACTGTGCTGCACTATATTGTAGTAATCTTAGAATGTTAAACACAGCCGGGATATAGTGGGGGTTATTATTTTTGCTAAGTCTGTCTGCCTAGCTCAATCCTTCCGGGAGGGAGCTGTCAAGCTTTCATAGCAGGTGACGCTGTAAAAGGAGGCGTGGCCAGGCAGGTGATGCATCATTGGGGATGGGGCATGGGGGCGTGACAGCGTGGTCCCGCCCCCTCTTCACAATGATGTTATTAACGGCATTATGAAGCAGGGGCCGGAGCCACGATGACGTATCACCTGCCCCGTCGCTGCCGTGATTTTTACTGTAACTGCAGGGGAGGGTGGGTGGGCCGCCGGGGGTCGGCAGGCCTGCCTGCCTTTCCGGGGGGCCGGGAGCGGCACCCGATTTTCGGGAGGCTCCTGGCCGAATCGGGAGGGTAGGCAAGTACTGTTTTAGGGCTGAGTGTTTGGTCACATACTAACGACATTTCATTGGCACGGCGGTATCTTTTGGGCCTAAAGAGTGCCAATATTGTGCCAATCCACAGAAGGCTCCAGTCAACTTGTCGATATTCAGAATCACAACAATCAAAATGTCAACACTAGAATGTCAAAATGATTTTCGACATTCAGGATGTGGAAATGCTTAAAATGTTTAACGGTAATGTGTTGATGTAGATGCTGACATAATGTTGGCATGTTCAAAATATTGAAAAAAGGGGAAATATACAGATGCACACTCTAAGCACTAAGAATACTGATTATCAAATTATATATAATAAACTCTAACAATTAACATGGTTTTCTAAAAAGGTTCTTAGGGCCTGATTCAGCAAGGAGTGCAGTTACTAATACGCACGCAATCGGACGATTGTTGTGTACTGCGCATGTGTATGCATTGCAGTGCGCGTGCACGAACTAGCCATTGTGATCAGGACTGCGATCACAGTGACTATGCAGACTCATCGCAGAGTGAATGACAGGAAGTGCCGTTTGTGGGTGGTAATGGGGGGTCGCCGGCCAAACGCAGGCATGCCAGTGCATTTGGATGCCATTGCAGGGCATGCATAAATTATCCACTGCGATGCCCTACGCAGCCTGAGGTCTCATAGCGTGCGTGGAAGTTAGCAAATTCTGAGTAAGGTCAGGGCTTGTGCAAGTGTGCATTAGGCTATGATGGTACTTGATTGTACTGATGTTTTCGCAGTCTTGCTAAACATTACGGATGTGTGTAAGGTAAAGTCCAGGAGAAGGGGTCTCACCTTCAAGTGTACCTTAAATACACACATACATAGGAAAAAGGGGGGGGTGGGCTGCACATCTTAATTTAAACATGATAAGAGGTGCTACCATGCTGAGACCTGTAGTTCTAATGCAAAAAAAGGGGAAAACTGCAGATGCACACTCTAAGCCAGTGGTTCCCAAACTTTTTTGAATCACGGCTCCCTAGAGTATCAGCATTGTTTTCACGGCACCCCTAAGTTTAACTTTGTTATTCATAAATTCAGAAACAAATGAAGTAAAGTAGTAAAGTGAAGTAAATTGTGCTTAAATGTCATCCTTAGGCTCAGTTATGTGGTGGTAAACAGGTTTGTGCTTCTGTTTGCCCACATATTTACATTACATTGACCATAAATAACTTGATTTCGTGCTGGACCACCAACCTGAGGCACCCCTGCAAGTGTCTTGAGCCAGCCCTGGGTGCCACCGCCCTCAGTTTGGGAACCACTGTTCTAATCACTAAGAATACTGATTATCAACATTATTGACATTCAGAATCTTGACAATCAAAATTTCAACACCGTAAATATCGACATTCGGGATGTTGACATGCTTAAAATTTTGACCTATAATATGTCAACATTCGCAATGTTGGCATGTTCCAAATGTCGGCATTCTGACAATGTTGATGTACACATTCTGACAATGTCTACATTATGCCAGTGTGGACATTGTGTATGTCGACATGTCATCTGTTGACATTTGGAATATGGAGACATTCTGGGTCATGTATGTAAATCGTGCTGTATTATATTCACCCGGGATGTAGTCGGAATCCCGACGGCTGCGACCCTGATGGTAAGTATTAGGCTTACGATTAGGCATTAGTGGGAAGGTTAGGCTGCGGGAGGGTAGGGAAGGGTTAGGGTTAGGCTGCGGGGGGCAAATGTTTAGACTTAGGCTGTGGGAGGAGAAGGTTAGGGTTAGGCTGTGGGAGGGGAGGGTTAGGTTGTGAGAGGGGAGGGTTAGGCTTAGGCTGCGGGAAAGGTGGGTTAAGGGTAGGGTTAGGGGAAGGGTTACAGTACTTACCTACATGTATAGGGATTTACACCGTCGGGATTACGCTGCCAGCATTATGAGTGCCGGGATCGCGTACCCAACACTATTTACCCCTTATAGTAATCTTAAACATTAAGTAGGTACTGTATATAGTGTGGGCTATTATTTTTGCAAAGCCTGGCTTATGCCTTGCAGGCAATCCAAGTTGTGCCTTGACTGACATTGGGATAATTATAGAACAAAGAGGTATCTTTTAGGCCACAAGAGTGCCAATATTGTGCCAGTCCATTAAGGGTTCCAGTCAACATGTCGACATTCAGAATCAATCACAGAATGATGACATGTTCTCATTGTCGACATTCAGGATGTTGACATATATAACATTTTGGAAGGTTATACATCGACATTCACAATGTCGATATAGCATAATGTTGGCATGTTCATAACACCAACAGTGTTGACATATGGAGTTAGGGTTAGGCAACAACTAGTGGTAGGTTTAGGCTGCAATTAAGGTTAGAGTTGTCAGCTAAAATACTACTGTCGACATTCTGACTGCCGACATTCACGTCAACATTATGTCAGTGTGAACATTGGCGATTTTGACATGTCATCTGTCGAAATTCTGAACACGTAGACATATCATACCCAACCCCGATGTTTCTGTGTGCACACGGATATAAGATAATAATATTTTTTTATTAGATATTACTATCTTGTTTTATATGGAAGTGTGGGTATAAAGATAAGGAGAGGAATAAACCAGGTCTTTATGTGATGAATCTTCAGGTATTATGATTCTGAGATAATGTCTACACCTACTATTAGGAAGCAGTGATTTGGGGACAAAACCCCTGAATATGAACATGTGCCTTTCCTGGAGGAACATCTATAACATTCATCTGTCTATCTCAGACACATCGTCTGAAGAGCATCTGGACACTTATTACCAGCGTACTGAACTTTTATAAGGTGTTTCCCGACACATGAGAATGGAAGAGCATTCATGGTTTCCCTGGAAAATGATTTACCAGCTCGTGGACTAAAATGAGACACCTAATTATCTTTCTTAGGTATGGAACTGGGATTGTGTAATATTGAGGGTTAAACACTAGACATAGTAGTAGCTGCCACTCATTGGCCAACAAACACATTTCAAATCCTTACCATTTAGGGGTCTATATAGCAAATTCAGATACAGACAGATGAAACTTTTCACCAATTGGTTTGTGCCATATTTATATTATTAAACTACGTGCTGGGACAGGCCATGCAAAAGGGAACTTTCCCGTCGAGAAGAAAACTGCTCTGGGGCTGCCATCTTCCGCAAATAATAAAGATGGCAACATATACTTTTTAGCACTGTGCGCAGATGCCTACTTGTTTAGAACAGCTCCTAGGGGACCGCAAAAGCGCTGCACGGGAAAGGAGCTGTCTCTTAACTGCGTTTCTCCAGTGTCGGCAGACATAACACCATCCAGAGATGGCGTTATGATTTTGGGCTCTATTTATTAACATTATTTTTACTAAAATAAAGTGTAAAAGGGTGTTTTCACACCCTTTCACATTATTTTAGTATCACCTACAGTTACTAAAGGGCAATTGGAGCAGAATTCGTAACATTCTACTCCAAGCCGTATTTATCACTTATTTTTAGTAAGCAGATCGCATTTCCCATAATTGTAATGGGAAATGTGATCTGACCAAAGTTACTGTGAAAAAATACCGGGGAAAGCCCTGTGATAATAACGCCACCTGGAGGTCTTCCTAGGTTACCGGACTCCTACTCTGCTCTAACGGGCAGAGCAGAGCCCGGAGCCGGCCCCAGTCATCAGCTGTGTGGTCTAAGCAGACCACATGCTGATCACTGCTAAAAAAAAGAAAAAAAAATTAGTAAAAAAAAAAAACTTACCTGAGTCCAGGGACCAGTGATCAGGACTCCGGGCGATGTCCTCCCTACGGTCAGCTGGTCTCTCATCCTGCATTGGGGCCTGGTCGTCACCTGACCGGGTCCCAGTACAGGATGGGATGTCAGCTGACCAGGGCCACGGAGGACATCACAGGAACACCGATCACCGGCGGTAAGTGTAATTAAGGGAGAGGGGTCACGATCGCAGAGGCGGGGCTTAGCAGCAGGGGTGGGGCTTAGCGTCGGCCAGTTGGTGCATGTGCGAGCACTTGTCATGGTATTTTTTGTGAAAATACCGTGATAAGTGTAAGGAGGGGATTCGCAGGGACAGAGCTTTGTCGCAAGCTCTGTCCCTGCAAGGGATTTTAGTAAATCCCTGTGATATTGGCTGAATTCGCAATGCGAATTCAATCGGTAATATCACACTACAATCTGCATTCAAAATGCGGATTATAGTAAATAGAGCCCAAAGGGTGTTTTCACACCCTTTTCACATTATTTTAGTATCCCCTAAATTTACTTGGAGTAGAATTTGTAAAATTCTACTCCAAGCCCTAATTATCACTTATATTTAGTAATCAAATAGCATTTCCCATAATTCTAATGGAAAATGCTATCTGTGTGCAAGTTACTAAAAATAAATTGTGAAAAAATACCAGGGAAGCCCTTTGATAATAACGCCACCTGGAGGTGGCGTTATCCAGGGTCTCCTGCAGTTACCGGACTTCTGCTCCGCTCTAACAGGCAGAGCAGAGCCCGGAGATGGCCCCAGTGATCAGCTGTGTGGTAAACAGACCACAAGCTGTTCACTTGTTAAAAAAAAAAAAGATATATATATATATACTTACCAGAGTCCAGTGACCGAAGATCAGGGCTCCGGTGTCCGGTGATGTCCTCCCTCCGGTCAGCTGGTCTCCCATCCTGCACTGGGACCCAATCAGCTGACTGGAGTTACGGAGGGCATTGCCGGAGTCTCGATCACCGGAGGTAAGTTAACGGAGGGGGTTGTGATTGCGGGGGCGGGGCTTAACGGCGGGAGGCGGGCTTAGCGGCAGACGGGCGGCGCATGCGTGGGCACTTGTCACGGTATTTTTTGTGAGAATACCGTGATAGGTGTGCGGACGGGATTCGCAGGGACAGAGCTTTATCGCGAGCTCTGTCACTGCAAGGGATTTTTAGTAAATCCCTGTGAAATTGGCTAAATTCGGAATGCGAATTCAGTCGTAATTAGAGATGAGCGGTTCGGATTCTGTGGAATCCGAACCGCTCCGAACATTGGGGATCCGAGTCCACCCGAACCCTGTTCGGGTGTTCACCGCCTGACTCGGATCCCCGTTCGGGGCCGAACGGCGGCCGCCTGATGTCGGATTCTCACTAGAGAATCCGACATCAGGTCTCCTCGTGTGTAGGGCAGAGCGCAGTGATAGCGCTCTGCCCTACACAGACACAGACACACAGCCGCCAGCGGCAGCTGTGTGTTTGTTACAGCAGCCAATGAGAGTCACACAGACTCTCATTGGCTGCTGCACGGAGGGAGCCGGCTGGAGCTCACACATGAGCTCCGTCTTCCGGCTCCCTCCTCAGCGTGTGACAGAGCGGACGGCGCGGGAGCGGGGATACAGGTAAGTTTTTATTTTTTAATTTGTGCAAGGGCCGGGGGCGCTACTGGGGGGGTCTGCTACTGGGGGGGGCTATACTACTGGAGGGGCCTGCTACTGGGGGGGCTATACTACTGGGGGGTCTGCTACTGGGGGGGCCATACTACTGAGGGGCCTGCTACTGGCAGGGGCCATACTACTGGGGGGGGCCTGCTACTGGGGCAGCCTACTACAGGGGGGGCCATAATACAGGGGGGGCCCATACTACAGGGGGGGCTACTACAGGGGCAGCCTACTACTGGGGGGGGCCTGCTACTGGGACAGCCTACTACTGGGGGGGCCATACTACTGGGGGGGCCATACTACTGGGGGGCATACTACTGGGTGGCATGATAATGGGGGGCATACTACTGGGGGGGCCTGCTAATGGGGGGCATACTACTGGGTGGCATGCTAATGGGGGGCATACTACTGGGGGGGCTGCTAATGGGGGGCATACTACTGGGGGGCATTCTACTGGGGGCACTGCATAGTGGACCCTACTACTAAAGGGACTGCATAGGGGGCACCACTGCTGGGGGACATTGTGTAAGGGACACCGCTACTGTGGGCATTGTGTAAAAGGGTCACTACTGTGGGCATTGTGTAAAAGGGGCACTACTGTGTGTCGTAACATAAATAAGAGACACTACTTTATGGTGTAATGTGAATCAGGCCCTATGTGCGGTGTAATGCGAATAAGATTGTGCACTGTGACTCCCAGGGCCGTAGCCCACTTTGTAAACAAGTACTGTGACTCTGCTGGCCGTACCCCACTGGGTGGGTGCACTACTTTTCATTTCTGCCACTGCTGTGTGGCAATGTGTCATAGATGTGCTTTATACTGTGGTGTCTGTGTCGTTGTGCCGCTGCTTTGTCGCTTAGTGTAACCAGTCGGCTCACTGCAACCTTTGGCCAATAATGTTGAAAACAATATTATAAGCTGTGATATGGTCTAAATTGACTGGAAATTAATGTTATTGAGGTTAATAATACTCTAGGAAGAAAAAAAAGACCAATTTATGTGATTTTAGCTTTTTTTGTCAATTATTGTAAAAAAATCCAAATCCAAATCCAAATCCAAAGCCAGTCACCGCAGTTTGGCAAATCCAAATCCAAATCCAAAGCCGGACGACGAATTAGAACCAAATCCAAATCCAAATCCGGCAAAAATGGTCCGGCGCACATCCCTAGTCGTAAAATCACACTACAATCTGCATTCACTATGCGGATTGTAGCAAATAGAGCCCTTTGAGAGTTCTCGTCAATAGAAATATAATTTGTGCACATTTCTTATTGAAACCTATGGGGGTTGCAGGGCTGTGCACAAACAAACAAAAAGACTGAGGCCGAGATGTACTAAATAGGAAAATGCGGTAAAAACTGCATTTTTGGGGATTTTACCGCATTCCCCATATGTACAAAGCACCGAAATGCAGGGCGCGCACCCATTCGCGGGAGCGCAACTCGCGCGATTTGCTGCACATGTGGCAAAGATGCGAGTAGACATATCTGTACATATTACAATAAAGTACTGACAATTAATATAATACAATAAAATATTGTCTTTGCAATACCTATGTAATGAAATGAGCTTGGCATTGGAATAAAACAAAGCAAACCACAATTTAATGTCTCTCTTGTCCTTTAGTCAAATTGCTTCAGATTTAATACACAAATGGATGAATGTGGAATCTTTTATTGTTAGAAAACCATTTCTAATTATAGTATTATAACATGCAGATTTCAGGTGCTCTAATTGTTGGTGTAATTAGAGTATACTTGTGGATACTGTAACAGAATTAATAAATAAACCAAAGAACAGTTTATGGAGGAAACATATGGAACAAGCAGGAGTAAATTAGGATTTTAGCTGGAGAAAACCTAAAATATTGTTTCTCTATATTTAATATATAGAAAGGTTTAGAGAAATCACAGATTTCTCAGGGTGAGATGTACTAAGCATAGCATTAGCGGTGTGGTACATCCCACCTGTCTTTGGGTACATACTGCAGTTCATTACCGCGGTATGTACCAAGAATATCGCAAAGGACAGCTCTCCTGATAAGAGCTGTCCTTTGCGATGCTGCCGGGCAAAGGGACTGCTGGGTTTAACGCCCAAAAGTCCCTCTGGCGCCCTTCTACGTATGCGCAGGATGCGGGCGGCGGGAGCCCATGGTCCGATTGGATCCCTCCCAAGGGGGAGCGTCCTGAAAAGAAGCCCATAGGCTTCTATTGGGTAACGCCACATTCAGAATACTGCATTTTTGGGGGATTTTACCGCACTTTCCTATTTATTGTTTGTGCAAAGCCCTGCAGCACCCATAGGTTTCAATAAGAAATGCGCACAAATGATATTTCTATTGATGAGAGCTCTCAAAATCATAACGCCATCTCTGAAGAAATGCAGGTAAGAGACAGCTCTCTTCCTGCTTTCTCCCAGAGTGCCGCGCTTTTGCAGTCCCCTAGGACCTGTTCTAAACGAGTAGGCATCTGTGCACAGTGCTAAAAAGTATATGTTGCATATAGTGTTCTAACATACGGTATATGCTCCTTGAATTGGGAGCATGGTTAAGGTACCACCGCTCCAGGTGTGTACTGCTGGGAGAGGGCACTATGAATTGGTCCAATTCACATAACATCCTGGTAGTGGGAGTACACCAGCAACTGAGGTACAGTTGTAACTCTAGGCTGTGTCTTGGACCTACTCACATTACTGGTGGGCACTCCTATTGCCATTCTTAATTAGTAACAGAACCCTAAGAGCTCCTAGGTAAATTCAAACTATTAACAGGCTGAAACAGGTGGAACGTATGTAGAAATGACCCAGGCCAATTTGGTGTCCTAGGTACCTCCAGTTAACATAAATATGCCACAAACCGTGCTCGCTGGGTGCTCCTTCTGGAGCAATAGTGGATGAGGCATTTGCCTACATGGCCTATGCCAAGGACTGGCTCTGGATATATGAGGAGGCAGGGAAGAGATTTTGGAGCATGTATTAGGGCAGGGAAGGAGCCAAGTGGTACAGTAGTTTGAGCAGACAAGTTTCTTACCTGCCAGGGAGGTGTGAGGTGGCCTGGTGAGTCTGTGATGGATGTGATGTGTGTTCTGATTAGTAGGTGGCTGGGTTTGAAGATGTTTGTGTACAGTGGGGCTGATTCAGCATTGCATGTATGTACAATGCTGAACGCAGATTCCCGATTATCAGGTAGTACCCATTCTGTGAATGTGCAGTACAGGTCCTGTGTGATTGCACGGAGCCCCTTCTATGCCTCTGCCTGATTGGCAGGCAGAGGCATTGAAGGGGCGATGCGGAGGCAGGGACACCCGGTGTTCCTGGAAATGGGAGTGTCATGGCCAGAGGCTGCTTCCACAGATGCGGTTTCCTGTCATCGCAAACCAGCCAGCCTGAGTAAGCTGAGGCTCCATCCACCATCGCGATGGTGATCCCAGCCTGTGACCTCGTTCGCAGTGCTAGGATCGCAAATGCAGCAGATGGTGTCAGACACCTCCTGCTGCATTTGCATGTTTGCAAGGACGGAATGACCTGCGTGCAGCTTTACAATTCTGCCCAGTACAGAATCACCCCGTGTGCAAAATCAAGCATTGCCGAGATATGTTTTTTAGTTTTAAACTTTTGTACTTTTCTTTTTGCAAAGTGAAGTCCCCTGTGTACAGTACCCAGATGATTTCTGTTTTCTTTATCTCCATCTCAGTTATACAAAGCATAAAAAACGTTGGTTATATAACGTTAAAATCATAGCAAATAAAAGAACAGTAGAGCGATGTCAAAGCACTCAGACCTACAGGACTGGTCACAATAATTGAGTGTTTGAGAGCAGCAGTATGGTGACTGATGCTGTGCTGGCTACTGAATACAATCCTACTGACAGCTCTGTCAGATCAATGACAAGATCCAAAATGGAGCATAATAAACAAGGTATATGCAGTGTAAAAGATATATGTGTCCTGGATTAAACCCGACATCGGTGTATACACAGAGTAAAGTGACACAATAAGTAATAACACATCCTAATGAACACTATCAAAGGATTAATTCCCAATCACAACATGTGGTGGTTTGTAGTTGTACGTATTCCACAATGACATGCTACCATGTACATATATTATGCAGCTCCCACAGATTACCATAATTCTCATCTATTTTGCTATTTTTGCAATAGTAGTTCATTCAATCATGATATATGTTATATGAATCTGGTCTAGAGATTCACGTACAATACAGCAAAGCATCAGCTCATCTATGACATTTACAAACTCAGACTTATGGTTTAATAGAGAGGTATGTTCTCATTTGTTGATGGATTCACTACGTAGCCATGTACATGTAGATTTGAAGGGATGTAGTTATTATTCTGGCTGTAGGTTAAGGGTTAGGCACTGGGGGGATAGGGTTAGGCACTAAGGGGGGAGGGTTAGGTTTAGGGGTAGGACCAGGGTTAGGATATTTACCGACATCCCTGTCGGGATACTGGCGTCGGGATTTTGACCACCGGGACCCCGAGCACCGGAATCCTGTACCCAACCCAATTTGAATATATATAAAGACAGAGATCAACTTGTAATATTGTTATCCTCTACCCTATGTAGAATAAATAGAATATGGAAGTAGATGATCAATGAATTCAAAGTTTTAAACTATATATCCAGGTACTGTATAAAGATAATTAATGTTCATCAGTTCCACCTCACATTTTCCTAACGGGATGTAGTTATGAGACCAGCGGAAGCCCGACAAGGGACTTAAGATAGGTGTCGAACTACGCCTCTCCTAATCCCGACTCCGGAACACAGAAGGACGCCTGCCCGATCAAGGTATGTCCGGGGTGTTCTTAGTGTTAGCCGCGGGGGGGCAGGGAGGGTTAGGTTTAGGTTACATAGCGGGGTTAGCGTTAGGTTTTGGGGGGGTTAGGCACCTCTAGGGGGGAGGGTTAGGGGTAGGCACCACTGGGGGGGTTAGGCACAAAGTGGGGAGGGTACGTTTAGGCATGAAGGGGGAAGACTTAAGTTTAGGCACTAACGGGTGCGGGGTGGGGAGGGTTAGGTTTAGGCTACAAGAAGGGAGGGTTAGGGGGAGAAGGGGGATGGTAAGTTTACTTACCCGCCCCGTCGGGATACCAACCATCGGGATGCCACTGTCGGTATTGTGACAGGAGGCATCCCGACAGCCGGCGTTACATACCGATTCCTTTCCTAACAAATAGTGGTAGGACTACATTCGCTCCAATCCATAGTACACAGCTAGGTTATGGGCTATGGGATATATTTCTGCTTATTACAATATCTGTATTCCCATGTACAGTACATGTAATGATGACTGGAAAGTTAGATCAGTAAAGTAATCTAAAGTAAAGACTTTTTTTGCACTGCATTTTGCACCCATATCAATTATTAGTCTTGCAAATAGGGCAAAGCTACTCTCTCTGTTCACAAAATAGTCATTTTTGATAGCATTTGTCACCAGTTTAGACTCACAATTGACGACTACAATCTGTCAACTTAAGGGGTCCAATTACCTGTTCTGCCGTTGCCGGGGAATCGGGGAGATGCAAGATGTTGAAAATCCTTGATTCACCAATCTCATCCAAAAAAATGTTGGAGATGGGAGAGTTGGGGATTTTTAACATGCTCTTTTTCCCCGTTCTGCCAACGGATCCCCAGACATCGATGTCCGTGGATCAGAATTTTTTATCGACGATCTGCGGCTTGGAACAGCAACAATCGGGAATTGGGGCCATAGATATATGGTCTGCATTACCCTGATTAGAGATACCCTGTTATCAATGTAGGGCAATCAACCTTTTCTTATTGCCTACTTAAGAGTTCCACCAACCCTAAAATATTCGGCAAACTTTCAATGGTCAGGAAGAACCATATTTGGATTAATCTAAGTTCAGTATATTTTACTTACGAGAAACATAAATGATTATTATTTTATTTCTATATTATTTCCACTAAATTGTTTTGCATTTTGTTTATGTAATGTCAATTGGTTATCACCATTTTATTCAATAAGCACTTTGACATTTTTGCATATTAAATCCCAAATAATTAAATTCTGTATTTGTGTGGTTAAAGAATGTATTTGTTAGATGGGCTTGTATTTTATAATGCTACAACAATTGGTTTACAGTAACTTATTTTATTAGGTTGTGTTTGCAGGGATTCCCTTGATTTAAGAGTATCTGTTTGTGAACTAAATATTAGTTCTTAATTGTTCTCATTGCCACTGCATTTCAAAGGCAGTGGCAATGAGAACAATTAAGATCCACTGAAAGCTATAAGGGGCACACTTTAACTTCGGTTTATGTTTGTTAAATAAATCGACCCTGCTACTTGTTGTGTTCTCTGGCTTCACCCTGCTTATAGCTCGTAGGATCCTATCACACACCAGTATTTCCTCAGAAACTTCAATCCAAACTGGGAAAAGGATTTAGAAATTTAGAAACCGCGCCGCCGGCTTCCCCTGTCATCCTGGGTGGTCGGGCAACTGGCGCGGAGGCGGGGGAGAAGCTGAGTATTCTCCCCGCATGCAGTGGCTTCCTGGTGGGCTGGTGTCTGGCATCACAATACTGGACATGGGCGCCGCCATGACAGTCGGCCCATGTGACAGCATCTTCTTCCCAGGATAGGTGAGTGATCAGCTGACGCTGTGCACCTATCAAAGGGTTCCCCTGGGTATATAACTGTTTCACAGGTTCCAGGAAGTTGCCTGAACAACGGTTGTCTCCTAGCGTGCCTTAGTGAGTTCCCGGTCCAGGTTCCTAAACCTTTCTTACAGCAGCAGTGATACCATCTCCACCTGTGTGCCTCCCGTCTCTGGTGAATATTGTGCAGCAGTGTATACCATCTCCACCTGTCTGCTTCCCGTCTCTGGTGAATATTGTGCAGCAGTGTATACCATCTCCACCTGTGTGCTTCCCGTCTCCGGTGAATATTGTGCAGCAGTGTATATCACCTCCACCTGTGTGCCTCCCGTCTCTGGTGAATATTGTGCAGCAGTGTATACCACCTCCACCTGTGTGCCTCCCATCTCTGGTGAATATCGTGCAGCAGTGTATACCATCTCCACCTGTGTGCCTCCCGTCTCTTGTGAATATCCGTGCAGCAGTGTACACCATCCCTACCTGTGTGCCATCTGTCTCTGGCGATTTCTCAAGTAACTGTGAGTCTCCACTTGATATTTGATCCACGTGTCAAGATATAGTTTGTACGGTTAGGGTATTACTAGTGCCTATCCAGGCATCACCTCTCTGGGCCACGGGTGTTGGGTCTCTATTCCCGCAGGGCTTGGGTACCTGGTTAAAGGACCGCGACCTGCTCACGGGGTGCAGCTAAGCCCAAATCCCAATTGGGGGGGTCACTGGCGAACACCATCCTGTGGGTTAGATTCCGCACCTTTGCCCAGGTCTCGCCAACACTCAAGACCTGTGGATGAGGAGAACATATATCCAGGCCCCTCGTCTCCGCTTCCTCCCACAATTTAGGTCCTCCCCGTCTTCTACTCCAGTCTCAGACGTGACAGTTTGTTCAGGCCCAATGGAGGCTGCAGGATCTCTAGGTACTGGGTCACTACAAGAGCTGACCTCTCGGATGGACAACCAAGAGGCGGCCCAACAACAAGTGGCTCAGTATTTACAGGAGCTCTCGAGGCAACTGGTTTCTATTCAAACCATGTTGGCTTCTATTCTTCCGGCTCCTCCGGCTGCAGCTCCCGCACCTTCTCCATCAGTCTCTCCACTGGTGGTTCCTACCCCCAAACCCCGACTCCATTTAGCTACTCCGGAAAGGTTTGACGGTGATCCCAGGCGGTGCCGCAGATTCATTAACCAATGTGACATCCAATTTGAGTGCCTTCCCCAGAATTTTCCCACGTCTCGGGCAAAGGTGGCATATGTTATTTCCCTGTTAACTGGAGCAGCGTTAGATTGGGTCTCCCCTCTATGGGAACGGGCCAACCCCATTGTATCTACTTACGAGGAATTTGTTTTAGCATTTAAGAGAATTTTTGATGAGCCAGGCCGTTCTGCATCTGCATCTTCTGATCTTCTCCGTGTGCGTCAGGGCACATGATTCGTAGGGCAGTATGTAGTCCAGTTTCAGACCCTGGCATCAGAATTAAAATGCAACGAGGAAGCGCTTAAGGCGTCCTTCCTTCATGGACTCTCTGAGAGGATGAAGGATGAGCTCGCCTCCAGAGATTTGCCAGAATCCTTCACTGACGTTATCTCTCTCTGTATCAAAATTGATCTTCGTCACCGAGAAAGGTGGGCTAGTAGGGGAAGAGGTGAACGTCTACCAGCTCGATCTTCTGCTGCCAATCCGCCTATGCCCATCCCTGCTAGTGAAGAGGAACCGATGCAGGTTAATAGAACCAAACTCACCCCGGCAGAACGCAATAGATGCTTCCAAAATAAGCTGTGTATTTATTGCGCTGCACCTAACCACATTCTGAAGAATTGTCCTCTACTTGCGGGAAATGCGAGACCCTGACTGAAGTAGGGAGCATTCAGTTGGGGGTCATTCTCAAGCCATCCCAATTATCAGAAAGTCTTCTAGTAGTGTCGCTTTCCCATAAGTCCAGGACAAGAAAGGTCCATGCTTTAATTGATTCTGGAGCTGCTGGTAATTTTATTGCAGAAAAATTTATTCACACTTTGGGTGTTCCAGTCGTCCCCCTACCGAATAAATTGTTACTGTCCGGTCTAGATGGTAAAACCCTGGTGGGGCTACCCATTTCTTCGCTCTCTTATCCTGTGACTGTCCGAGTTGGATGCTTACATCAGGAAATGCTAGAATTTTTTGTATTACCCGAATCCTCCTATGAGCTGGTATTAGGGTTACCCTGGTTGAAAAAACACAATCCTGTCTTCGACTGGTATACTATGCAAATCCTATACTGGGGCTCACATTGTTTTCAAAATTGATTGACCAAGGTCATTCCAGTATGTAACCAAGCAACGGTTTCCAACCCAGCTAAGAAGTTCCTCCGTCCTGAGAGTCCAAGACACCCTTCCCAGCCGGGGTTGCCTGAGGCTTATCAAGACTTTGCTGACGTATTCTGTGAACAAGCCGCAGATGAACTTCCTCCGCATCGACCATGGGATTGCGCCATCGATTTACTTCCCGGGAAAAGTCCTCCACGTGGCCGTGTTTAAACCCTTATCTGTGCCAGAGACCATGGCCATGGAAGAATACATTAAGGAAAACCTTGCTAAGGGTTCATTCGGCCCTCTTCTTCTCCTGAAGGGGCAGGTTTCTTTTTTGTAGGGAAAAAGGATGGAGGACTCCGTCCCTGCATAGATTACCGAGGCTTAAATCAGATCACCATAAAGAATCGGTACCCCTTACCTTTAATTTCAGAACTTTTTGACAAAGTCCAAGGGGCTCAGATCTTCACCAAGCTGGATCTACGTGGCGCGTATAACTTGATTCGAATTAAAGCGGGGGACAAGTGGAAGACTGCGTTCAATACCAGAGACGGGCACTTCGAGTACCTTGTAATGCCCTTTGGTCTTTGCAATGCACCAGCTATTTTTCAAGGTTATGTCAACGAGGTCTTCCGGGATATTCTTCATAAATTTGTTGTGATCTATCTCGATGACATCTTAATTTTTTCCTGAGATTTACAGAGCCATCGTCTTCATGTACGGGAGGTATTGTCCCGCCTTCGTGTTCATCACCTCTTTGGAAAACTATCCAAATGTGTGTTTAATCAAACTTCGGTACCTTTTTGGGGTCATATAATCTCCGGGAGGAATCTCCAGATGGATTCTGATAAACTAAAAGCAATCTCGGACTGGCCCCTGCCTACTTCTTTAAAAGGTACTCAACGCTTTTTAGGATTCGCAAATTATTATAGGAGATTTATTCCAAACTTTTCTACGCTGGTAGCACCCATTACCTCCCTTACAAGGAAAGGAGCCAATCCTGCTAAATGGTCTGTTCCAGCGGTACAAGCCTTTAAAAACCTAAAAAAAGCCTTTTCTAGAGCTCCAATCCTCTGCCAGCCTCGGATAGACAAACCATTCATTGTGGAGGTGGACGCATCCTCTGTTGGAGTAGGGGCGGTATTATCTCAGACTGCTGAAGACGGGAAGACTCATCCCTGTGGATTTTTCTCCCGTAAATTTTCTCCTGCAGAAAGGAATTATATTATTGGCGACCAAGAACTGTTAGCTATGCGTTTGGCCTTGGAGGAATGGCGGTATCTTCTTGAAGGGGCTAAATTTCCTGTCACGATTATTACAGACCATAAGAATCTAATCTATCTGCAAACTGCACACCGGTTGAATGCCAGGCAGGCACGATGGTCACTTTTCTTTTCTAGGTTTGATTTAAAACTTCAGTTTCGTCCAGGTGTGTTGAACAAAAAAGCTGATGCATTATCTCGCTCCTTTATGACCAAGTTGGAGGAGGAGGAGTGTTCTCAAGTTCGTTCCATTTTAGACCCAATGGTGTTTGCTCCTACTCAAGTAGTATCTCTACCACCTGGAAAAATTTTTGTACCTCCTAATTTACGCAAAAGACTACTGCTTTGGGCTCATGCATCCTTGTTCGCAGGTCACACTAGAATCACCAAAACCTATCAGTTCTTACTCCGATCTTACTGGTGGCCTACCATGAAGAAGGATGTCAGGGAGTTTGTCCTGTCCTGTATTAAATGCGCCCAACATAAGACTCCACGTAGAAAGGTGGTTGGTCCTCTACGTCCTCTATCTATTCCAGCTGCTCCATGGACCCACATCTCAATGGATTTCATTTCTGAACTACCCCGGTGCAAGGGGCATAACACAATATGGGTGGTCGTGGATCGCTTTTCTAAAATGGCACATTTTATCCCGCTGGTTGGCCTTCCTTCAGCCCCTCAATTATCAAAAAATTTTATTCGAGACATCTTCAGATTACACGGTCTCCCAAAGGAAATAGTCTCTGATCGAGGTGTTCAATTTATAGCCAAATTCTGGAGAGCCCTATGTAATACGTGTGGAATCAATCTGCACTTTTCCTCGGCCTACCACCCACAGTCGAATGGTCAAACAGAAGAGGTCAATCAAGAGCTGGAGACCTTCATTAGGTTTGTGTCATCCTCCCAGGATGATTGGGTGGACCTCCTACCCTGGGCAGAGTTTTCTCATAATTTTAAATACCATTCTTCTTCTAAATCCACTCCTTTTTTTACGGTCTTTGGTAGACACCCACGAGTTCCAGATTTCCAAAAGCTCCCTTCCATGGATGTTCCGGCTGTGAACCAAGAGATCCAATCCTTTTCAGTTTTGTGGAGTAAAATTCACAAATCATTAAAGCAATCTTCAAAAAATTACAAGAAATTTGCAGACAGGAGACGTTTGGCTGTTCCACTGTTGAGAGTTGGGGACAGGGTTTGGTTGTCCTCCATGAATATTCGGTTAAGAGTACCGTCCATGAAACTCGCCCCACGCTTTATTGGGCCATATTGTGTCCTTAAGGTAATCAGTCCAGTAACCTACAAATTGGAACTTCCCCCTCAAATGAAGATTTCAAACACTTTTCACGTTTCTCTTTTACGACCTCTGGTGCTCAATCGTTTTCAGAGTTGTTCTCCTAAATTACCTCAAGTTAAGACGTTACAAGGCACTGAATTTGAGGTGGAGAGGATCCTAGATTCTCGGCACAGATTTAACACCCTTCAATATCTCATTGATTGGAAGGGCTATGGCCCCGAGGAAAGGGCCTGGATCAAAGCCTCTGATGTGCACGCTCCGCGACTAATCCAGAGTTTTCATAGGAGATTTCCAGATAAACCTGATGGGTGTTCAGTGCCCACCCTGAAAGGGGGGGGTACTGTCAGGGCTCAGCCGGGGATCGGCTCCCGCTTACCGTGCCGCCGGCGTCCCCTGTCATCCTGGGTGGTCGAGCAGCTGGTGCGGCGGCGGGGGAGAAGCTGAGTATTCTCCCCGCATGCAGTGGCTTCCTGGTGGGCTGGTGTCTGGCATCACAATTCTGGACATGGGTGCCGCCATGACAGTCGGCCCATGTGACAGCATCTTCTTCCCAGGATAGGTGAGTGATCAGCTGACACTGTGCACCTATCAAAGGGTTCCCCTGGGTATATAACTGTTCCACAGGTTCCAGGAAGTTGCCTGAACAACGGTTGTCTCCTAGCGTGCCTTAGTGAGTTCCCGGTCCAGGTTCCTAAACCTTTCTTACAGCAGCAGTGATACCATCTCCACCTGTGTGCCTCCTGTCTCTGGTGAATATTGTGCAGCAGTGTATACCATCTCCACCTGTGTGCTTCCCGTCTCTGGTGAATATTGTGCAGCAGTGTATACCATCTCCACCTGTGTGCTTCCCGTCTCTGGTGAATATTGTGCAGCAGTGTATATCACCTCCACCTGTGTGCCTCCCGTCTCTGGTGAATATTGTGCCGCAGTGTATACCACCTCCACCTGTGTGCCTCCTGTCTCTGGTGAATATCGTGCAGCAGTGTATACCATCTCCACCTGTGTGCCTCCCGTCTCTGGTGAATATCCGTGCAGCAGTGTACACCATCCCTACCTGTGTGCCCTCTGTCTCTGGCGATTTCTCAAGTAACTGTGAGTCTCCACTTGATATTTGATCCACGTGTCAAGATATAGTTTGTACGGTTAGGGTATTACTAGTGCCTATCCTGGCATCACCTCTCTGGGCCATGGGTGTTGGGTCTCTATTCCCGCAGGGCTTGGGTACCTGGTCAAAGGACCACGACCTGCTCACGGGGTGCAGCTAAGCCCAAATCCCAATTGGGGGGTCACTGGCGAACACCATCCTGTGGGTTAGATTCCGCACCTCTGCCCAGGTCACGCCAACACTCAAGACCTGTGGATGAGGAGAACATATATCCAGGCCCCTCGTCTCCGCTTCCTCCCACAACTTAGGTCCTCCCCGTCTTCTACTCCAGTCTCAGACGTGACATCAGTCTTGTAATCCAGCCACTGACTCATCACGTAGTTGCATAAGATTTATTAAGATTTACAATGTAAATCTACAACTAAACTGAACATCTCCTACAATAATGCAGAGTTGCTTAAATGTCACACTAGAAAGACACACTCCATTAATATGCCCAATTGCTAATCAGCAGTGCTAAACTCATCCAAGTTCATTTAAAATTCATTATCAATTTTGTTTTGCTTACTTGAACTTGATGATTATACAATGACATTTTATGATCTAATACAGACACTTGCCTACTCAAGTTGGATTAATAAAGTAATAATAATAATTAAAATATAGATGCATTAAACTTCAGAAATATGCATAAGACAGGATAAATAGATAAACAAATTGCCAAAATGAAAGTTTGAGCTTTGCCCTTGTGATTTTGCAGATAACACTTAGGTGCAACATCTCAGGGAAATACTGCAGATAAACGTGCCTTTTTTTTAGATTGCAAGCTTAATGTAAACAGCCCTGCTGCGATAGCAGGACAGACACCTGTCAAAACATAACGAAAAGATAACCACCAGTACAAAACCAGCATTATAGTATACTGCTTCCTTTTAAGTTATTTGTTCTGTAACTAAAAAGGCTTAAAACTTAACTTAAGGGCAGCGTAATGCTGGCCATACACCTGCACGATTTCGGGCCGATTGCCCGATTTTCAACGAGTCATGTGATGGATCTTGTGAAAATCGTGTATTTTTTTAGTAAGATAAGATCCGATGCGTGCTCCCGCAGCTCCTATAATCGGATCTTATGATCAGATGTGCAGCCCATATGTTCCATCCTATCGTGTGCAGATCGTGCTGTTTATTTTGTTCAATCGATCCATCATGCGGCAATTCAAGTCATTTCAATGACTGTTTCCCTAATGAGCACGTGAAGCACAGGATAGGTCATACGACAGATCCTGTGCTAAGAAAAACAACAAACATGCTGCTGGGACTGCCAGGGAGCTCCGGGGAGTCGGATGGTGAATCGGAACGTATGCAGGTCGTGCAGGTGTATGGCCAACTTTCGGCAGGTGCAATCTGACTGAGCCAGTTTTACTGAAAAACTTTTGCTATCGGCGCTAACAATAATATACTGCAAATTTATGTGTGTGCAGCAAATAAAACAAAGGGGATTTTGTCATGATTTGATCAAAGCATTTAAGCCTGCAGCCCAGCATCAAGGGACCCCATTTTCTGCAAGTCCTAACACTAGCATATATGCCCATTGCAGTTAAATGTACTCACCTCCTAGATACAGAGGGGCACATCTATACAGGGGCTGGCTGTTAGCAGTATACCTTTAAGTGTTATGATGTTAGTGTCAGACATTAGAGTTAGCCTATAGGGTTCCTGGGGGTGTGGCCTTGCTGGTATATTAGGTCTGATAGCCAAAGAGTCAGCCTCTTTGATTCTGGAAATTTCTAGCCCAGGAGTCAGGGAAGTGGTCTGTGCAATTTAATTGTATAGTTTGTACATAGTCTGTTTTTCTTGCTCTTTCTTCCTTATTTCTTTTTTCTAACCTTTGTCAACTCCCTTCTTTCCTCTTTTGTCTCCCAGTCTGTTCTGTTATTATCTCTGTCCCTTTCTTCTAACTCCTAAATTGTACTAGTGTTTTTCTTGCCTCATTCTCTCCACCCCTTTTGCAATGCCCCGCCATCCGGTTAAATGCACTGCCCACTCGGCTTCCTCCGCCGGTGTGGGGCCTGCTGAGACCCGAGCGGCTGGTGGTCACGTGGCCCGCCGCGACTCCGGGTCACAGCACGGATCACAGCTAGTAATGGCTCCCGGAGGTGTGATGCAGGGCCGACGGGCCCCGTTTCGCCGCATATTGATGAGGGACGTGGCCCGCACACCCGCAGCGGGTGCGTCCATGAGGGCATTCCCCTACCGGGGTTGGTGGCGTTCTGGGCAGGGGAGGGGTTAATGGCCACTGCTGTCCTGGTGCCCTGGGACTCTAGGCCAGGGAGGCGGAGTAGGCTTTGCAGGTCCCTGTTGGGCACCCTGCAGGTCAGACTGGCCCTGTCACTCAGGTGCAGCGTGCTGCTGTGGTTCAGGGAGACATAGGGCCTCATTCAGAGGCGGTCGGAGGATGCAAGCGCCTCTGTTTCGGTCGTTAGGCTGTGGGTTTACACCCACAGCTCTAACGACCGCTAGGGTGAGGGTCGCGATGGTCAGAGACCATCGCGACCATCGGGGCTTACGACGAAACCCTAGGGTAGGGTCTCACTTGTCGTAAGCCCCGGAGAGCTTCTGGCTCTAGGCCCTGATTCAGAGCCGGACGCTCTGACCAGAGCGCTCGCTCTGAATCAGGGCCCACCTCCATAAATATGGAGCATCCTCCAGGATGCTCGTATAGCTGTGGGTCACCACCCACAGCATATACGAGCGTGCAGGGTGATGGTCGCGATGGTCTTGACCATCGTGACCATCGCCACTGCGAGCAGAAGCCTGCGGTTGAGTTTCTCAACCGCAAGGCCAGGAGTGATTTTGGCTCTATCAGAGCCAAAATCACTCCCACTGACATCACTAGTGATGTCAGTGGGGCCGGCTTCTGACGGTAGGCGTTCCCTTGGGAACGCCTCCGTCTGGGAGGCACGCCCCCTAAACGCCCACCAAAGGGGGCGTGCTGTCAATCAACATCGACAGCACGCCCCCTTTAATCAGACACTCCGAGCGAAGAAAAGCTTCGCTCGGCGCGTCTCGCGCATGCGCATGATGGAGCTCCCTCCGTTGTGCGCATGCACAGTGCAGACCATCGACCCACTTGCGAGCGGACAGCCGCTCGCGAGTGGGTCTGAATGAGGGCCTCTGTCAGAGCCGGAAGCTCTCCACTGACATCACTAGTGATGTCAGTGGGGCCTCCCCCAAACGGTAGGCGTTCCCTTGGGAACGCCTCCATTTGGGCTGCCACCCCCCCGGCCCGCCTTCCAAACGGGGCGAGCTGTCAATCAACATCGACAGCTCGCCCCCTTTGGAAAGAGACCCGCTACGACCGGCGCTGTCGGTCGTAGCGGGTCTCATGCATACGCACGAAGGAGCCGGCTCCCTCGTGCGCATGCGCACTTGACAAACATCGAGGCGGCCGTGCGGTCGTAGACCATACGGCCGCCTCTGAATGAAGGCCATAGTGCCCATTCACAGCCGGATGGCTTACACTGTCCTGCTGTATAGTGCGGTGGTGTCTGCGGGGAGAGCTGTGTTTGGTGGGATTCACTTGGCGTTGGGTCATACCTACACTCCGCCGTTAGTGCAACGTGTGCGGCAGGCGTGCCTACGTAATACCCGTGTTTTTCCCCGGTGGCTTTCGCTAGGTGATTATGCACCTGTAGTGCAGCAGGTTCAGTTAGCTTTCTCCCACCCCATAATCACAGGTTACGCACATGCGATTGCTTCTCCCATGCCACAGCCTTCCCTACCTGCGCCAGACATGGATTCATTAGCGTTAGTGGCTTTTGCAGGTGCTTTGGCACCTTTGTTGATGGCGCAGTCCACGTCGGCCTCCCCTGTGTCGGCTCAGTCATCTGCACACTTGCAAGAAACTTTGGCCCCCTTGACGGGGCAGCTTCTGCGCGCTTCTGGTTTGCAAGGGGTTTCAAACCCTGGTGCTGCGCCTTTGGCTTCACCTTCTACATCTGTGAATGTGGCTATGGATTTGGTACCAATTATCCCTTTTTCCTCCTCTGCAGGTGTTGCTGCAGTTGTGTCTTCTGCTGACCAGATTGTTGACACAGTGACGCAGGTGGCGGCGATCCACCTGGGAATTCAAGTAAGTCGGCAATGGGGGCGGCTGCGGCACAGGCGACCAGTTCCTCCTCTTCCTCATGTTCTGACGATGATTCCTCATCATCTAAACAGGCCAAGTGAGCGAGACTTAAGTCTCGGCGTATGTCTCTAATTAAGTCTCCCAGGTCGCGTCGGTCCAGCTCTGACACGTCTAACAAGTCAGAGGCCGACACGCAACCTAATTGCAACACTACAGCCATATTGAGCAGCTTGTGCAGGCATGTACGTGATCGTATCACTAGAGGTAAATACATGTATGTATTCACACTCACCTCTAAGTCCAAGAAGGAGTTTAGAGCCGACAAGCGAAAAAGGGGCATTGGGTAGGAAGCTTTTCGGTCTTATTCTAATTGGCGAACATATGATGTAAAATTCCGAAAGAAACAATCGGGATTGTCCATCATAGATTTTAGGTGTAAGGATGTTGAGGTATGGCTGGAGGTTACTCAGTCGGCTTCAGGATCCGCGCAAGTAGTAGCAGTGCGTTAGCCCCCAGTTACCACTCACTTTCTGGGTGGGGGGGGGCAAGGTCGATGTTACGCCTTTAATGGGTCTTTCTGTAGACTTGGTACGCGGTGTTGATTTCGGTATGCCTGCCTCCATTGTGGGGGGCAACATCCAGCTAAAGATTGCAGCAGGGCCTCTGAACCCGCCTCTTCTGGCCTGCCGGCCTTTGGGGGTGGAGCTAAGTAAGACGCCATCCCCTATTCGCATTGCACCTTTGTTAAAGTGGCTGGCGTTATAACTGGATAGCAGCGAGGCTGAATTTTTGCACTCTGTTTTTTTGTAAGGGTTCCGGCTCCCTATTGTCGGCCCGGTAATGTCGGGTACCACTCGAAATTTGCAGTCTGCTTTTGAACTTTCTCACGTAGTTCGGGAGAAAGTTTTGAAGGAGGTCAGGTTAGGGAGACTGTCTGGCCCCTTTTCTTTGCCCCCTTTGGTGGACCTTGTGCTTTCTATGGTCAGTGTCGTTCTGAAGAAAGTGCAGGTTAAATACCGGTTGATTCAACCTGTTTCTTTTCCTTGCGGAAGCTCGGTCAATGACGCAATCCCGGAGGAGCTAGCTAGTGTGAGGTATCAGTCTTTTGACGATGCCATTGCCCTGGTTGATTCTTTCGGTGTCGCAGCTTTGCTTGCAAAGACTGATGTTGAGTCGGCTTTCCGCCTGTTCCCCCTTCACCAGGACTCCTTCCGTTTTATGGGTTTTGGTTGCAAGGGGAGTATTTCGTGGGCAAATGTCTGCCTATGGGATGCTCCATCTCCTGTTCATTCTTTGAACATTTTTAGCACATTTTTACATTGGTGTGTTTCTGCTGGAACGGTGGAGATGGGCCTGGTTCATTACCTGGACGATTTCCTCTGTAAGTCCAGCGGGTTCCCTTCGGTGTGCGATTTTTTAGGTGCAGGCCTTATTTGCAAAGCTAGGTGTTCCCATTGCCCATGACAAAACATAGGGCCTGGTCACACGTCTTTCCTTCCACGGTATAGAAATAGATGTGGGTTGCTGCCGGCTTCCAGACGACAAAGTTCATAAACTGCAAGCGGCTATCGCATCTGGGCTGCTGGGTGGGAAGGTGACACTGCGTCAAGCACAGTCTCTCTTGGGGCTCTTTAACTTTACTTGTAGGGTGATTCCTATGGGTAGAGTTTTTTGTCGTAAATTGGGAAGGGCCACGGCAGGTTTGCGTAGACCGCATCATTTTTTGCGTCTGTCCGCAGAGATAAAGCGTGACCTGCGTGTTTGGTCTGTTTTTCTGACATATTTTACCATTTGGCCATTGCCATCACGCAATAATTGGGACTTACAGCTTTTTACGGATGCTGCTGGTTCGTCCGGTTTCGGGGCTTACCTAGATGAGGCATGGTTCGCGGACCTTTGGCCGGCGTCTTGGGTTGGAGAAGGCTTGACCAGGAATTTGCTTCTGCTCTAGTTTTTCCCATTAATTGTGGCTGCAGAAATTTGGGGGAGCGCCTGCGCAACTCTAGCATAGTATTCTGGTGCGACAACCTGGAGGTGGTCCAGGCTATTAACCATCAGCGATCATCCTCCCTGCTGGTTCTACATTTGCTTGCTAGATTGGTGTTGCGTTGCTTACGGTATAACATTAGCTTTCGGGCTAAGCATGTCCCTGGAGTCGATAATGCGGTTGCTGATGCCCTTTCTAGGTTTAATTTAATTCGTCCGGATTGAAGGAACTAGTAAGGCGCTCTGTTGCTCCTGGGACTTTACATTCGTATGAAGCTGCATGGCGGGAGTGGGACGAATATTTTCTTTCTCCTGGGAATACAAGTAGGAGCCAGCATCAGTTGATGCATTCTTTTATCTGGTCCTATTTTGTGGTGCATCGTTCCTTGTCGTCAGTGTGTAAATTGTTAGCGGGGGTGGCCTTTTTCTCTAGCCTGCTTGGACGGCCTGATCCCATCCGTAGTTTTTTAGTCGCTAAAGCACTTATGGTTTGGGCGCGGCTAGGCTGGTGGGAGAGGATCGCTGTCGGCCATTCGATGTTAATTTGTTGTCACATCTATTGACGGCAGTCGAAGGTGTGTTCTCGCAGTTTGAGGTTCATTTGTTCAAGTTAACATTTGCAATGGCGTTTCACGGCGCATTTCAGGTTAGTGAGCTGGTGGTGCCTGCATGCGCTTCAGCATCTGCTCTGCTTTGTTGGGACGTATTGTGCAGCGAGGATACTCTATTATGCAAGATACGCCACTCTAAAACCAACCAGATTGGGCAGGGTCATTGGCTAGCTTGCAGAAATGTCAGGACAACCAGATCTGCCCGGTGTTTTTGGCGCATGCATATTTGCGGCAACATCCTGAGTGTGGGGAAGCGTGGCTAGTGCATCAGGATGGGGTTCCAGTTACTAAATACCAATTTGGTCAGGTTTTGCAGCGATGTATTGCAGCTCTCGGTCTCCCCTAGATTGTAAGCTCCTAGGAGCAGGGTCCTCCTCCCCACTGTCTCACAGCCTTCTTCTCTAGCACTTCTATGACAGCCTTCACCTTCAGAGCTGTAATGTGTATGGAGAATAGTGTTACTAATTGTTACTTGTATTCTGTTTATATTTTGGTTACTGTATTGTAATGTAATGTTCTGTGTACCCTTTACTGCATGTACGGCATTGCGGACCACTTGTGGCGCCCTATAAATAAAATGTAATAATAATAATACCTCTGCACGAATATGGCACTCATTTGTTCCGAATTGGGGCTGCAACGTCTGCTGCCGCCAGGGCCGGATTAAGGTCTGTGGGGGCCCCTGGGCAACAAACATGTGGGGGCCCCTATTAAATGTGACAAACTGGGGGTATGCGCAATGGGGACCTTATGCAGAGCCCCCAGTAGTGTCAGTGCCCACAGTGGTAGTTCCCCATATGCAGTACACCCAGTAGTAGTGCCCCTTATGCAGTGCCCCCTATGCAATACTCCCATTAGTAGTGCCCCCTGTAGTAATGCCCTCTGTATAAATGCCCCCAGTAGTAATACCCCTGTAGTTGTGCCCCAAATAGTAATGCCCCCCAGTAGTAATTGGGTGTGTGCCCAATAGTAATGCCCTAGTAGTAATGCCCCCTGTATAAATCCCCCAGTAGAAATACCCATGTAGTTGTGCCCCCAATAGTAATGCCCCCAGTAGTCATTCCCCCTTTTGTAGAGCCCTCTGTAGAAATGCCCCCAGTAGTAATGCCCCTCTATTAATGCCCCAATACTAATGCTCCCTCTCTAGTAGAGCCCCCAATAGAGATGCCCCCTGATTAATGCCCCCAGCAGTAATGCCTCCCCCCGAGTAATGTTCCCAGTAGTAATCCCCCCCAGTAATGCCCCCAGCAGTAATGCCCTCAGTAGTAATGCCTCCCCCCTCCCCGAGTAATGTTCCCAGTAGTAATTCCCCCCCCAGTAATGCCCCCAGTAGTAATGCCCCCAGCGGTAATGCCTCCCCCCCGAGTAATGTTCCCAGTAGTAATTCCCCCCCAGTAATGCCCCCAGTAGTAATGCCCCCAGTAGTAATGCCTCCCCCCTCCCCGAGTAATGCCCCAGTAGTAATGCTCCCCCCTGAATAATGCCCCCAGTAGTAATGCCTCCCCCCTCCCCGAGTAATGCCCCAGTAGTAATGCTCCCCCCTGAATAATGCCCCCTGCCAATAATGCCCCCAGTAGTAATGCCTCCCCCCACCCTGAGTAATGCCCCAGGTATAATGCTCCCCCCCGAGTAATGTCCCCTTTAGTAATGCCCCCCCACCAGTAATGCCCCCAGTAGGCCGCTTGCACTACCTGGGTAGGTGGAAATCCAGAGCATTCCATCATTATGTACGTCCGGGCAAGGTGCTTGCTAGCAATTTTTCGGCATGCTAACCAGAGGTTTAGACTACTCGCTTTCAGGGGTCCGGAGGGATTTTTATTTTTTGCTACGGAGGCAACATATAGATTCCCCATAAAAGTAGAAAAGATCCTAGTAGGTTTTTGTTTTTACCTCCAGCCTGGCTAGCATGCTTGTGTTTGTCACTAACATCGTTATTGTTATTTTATGTTGTGTTGTCTGCGGTTTGCATGTGTTCATGGTGTGGTTTGAGAGGTCCATGTACTGTGATGGAAGAGGCGCGGCGGAAGGTGAACACTGCGGTGGCTCGTTTTCTGTTGTCAGTGGATGGCAGAGTTGTGCTTCAGCGTGCAATCAGGTTTAAAGACGTGCATTTGCTTAGGTCTGACGAAGTACATCTGTCAGAGGCCAGTTTGCTTCTGTTTGTAGAGGCTTTGTTTAGGGTGATGGTGGAGTTGGTTTAGTTTGTTTGGTGGCGGGCTGCGGCTTGAGTTGCCTCGCTTTGGCAGAAAGAAGGGTAGTGTGCTTTTTATTCGTTGTACAAGTTAGATCGGTGCGCTCTCCTGGTTAAAATATAGGCCAAATCGTCCCTACAGGGAAATGACAAAGGTCGTCCGGGCATGCTTTTTTTCTGGAGAGTTGAACACCCACAAGTGATGTGTTTGGTCTGCATGTGTTTTGTTGGAGTGTCCGTTCTTTGTTTTTCACCACCATACTAACTTTAAGCTCACCATCAATTTCAATTGGCAAGATCTAATTATCTAATTCGATAGCCGTAATTCAATATGTAATTAATAATTAATAATCTGTTGTCAAATAAATTTGACCTTTAATTTTAAATCCAACTCCTGTTTTAGTTGTTTTAAGTCTGTAAGGTATAGTGCACATATCAACCAATAGGGAGTTTATGGGAATTCAACACTGAAGATCTGCGTTGAGCATATGTTGTTCAGTGTAATCCTGCAATTTTCCTAACAGGTAGTCTTTATCTCTATAATTTTCAAAGTGCACATCATAAAGAAAAGAGTGTCAGAGTGTATGTTGTAGCGTTTGCACATTGTATCTCTTCTTAAGGCTCTATTTATAAAGATGTTTGAAAACTTTATTCCATTTTCTCTGCATTTTGCGGCATTTCTCCTCCCCTTTTTGCATAATTTATATTAAACTCTCTATCGTCATATGACAGATGAACCATAACTATTAATCTTAACACTATACACTTCACTAAATAAAGACATGAGACCGAATGTGCCATTCAAAAATAAATGGTCAGCTTTATTTATTACAACAGAAGAATGGTGGCAGAAGAAAGAATGGCAGCATATTGCAACCACTTGACTTAGGCAAATGATGTCACAAATTGCGAGGGCCAACTATCCCATTGTCAAAGGCAAATATGGAATTACTACTTGCAAGGGCCAATTATCCCTTTCTAAGCACTGGGGAGGTATCCGACACCCATGCCAATGCACTATTCAGGCCGACTCGGATGAGAGGCACTGCTGACCCCAGTAGGGTGAAATCAGCCTAACCAGTGCATTGAAGGGGAGTGTACCCCCATACTGCAGCACACCCATACCAATGCACTATCCAGGCCCACTCAGATGAGAGGCGCCGCTGACCCCAGTAGGGTGAAATCAGCCTAACCAGTGCATTGAAGTGGAGTGCACCCTCATACTGCAGCAAGCTGGCCGCCAAGTTGCCGTTCTTTCCCGCCACGCAAGGTTCTCTCCAAGAACCGAGCCCGCCACCATCTAACTAAACTGGCACTAATGCTAACACTGAAAAAATTCCCTCAAGCCACAAAAATATCCCCTCCTCAGTTAGGTGAACCCCGTCCCTATGGAAAAGATGAGCATCGGATTATAGGGTGATGCACCACCAACCCACCCATTTCCAACACATATCTAGCTATCCACCTATTTACCTTCTTCCTGGAGCAATCAAGGACTGCCCTGCTCGACCTACAACGCCAAGACAAACGAGCAACTATAGAGGACCAAACCACCACACATTCCGTCCAGAGCCGCACGACTTCCTAAAGGTCACTACACAATTGAGTGACGCAAATCTAAAGATTTATCTAAAGATAAATCATTACACCCCAGATGCACTAATAAGACAAGGGGGCACCAAATTGTTCCACCACACTGCGGAGCCTAGATAAGAACTTCTCCCATAACATTCCTCTAAAACCAAACCACCTAACCCTGTCCCATCAAGAAAAAACAGACTTGTCAGAGGCAAATCGTGATTGAGCAGCCCAAAGCACAAATGAATGGCCAAACAACCATATAGGTCTATAATCCAGGAAACCACCTGCAAATACAAAGAATAGGTGAGTAAACATTTCTTAACTGCTATAATGAGGGGGGAGGAGAGATGGGGGAAGGAAGACTGGACCCGAGGTAAAAACCTGACAAAAACCTGCAGTATCTTTTCTAATTTCATTATATTTCTGTATTGTTATTATCAAGTGTATTTGTTTTATTTTATTTATTAATTTATATATATGTATATATATATATATATATATATATACATACATATATATATTTTATCATTATTTATTTCTTTTTTTATTATTATTATTTTCTTTGTCCACAGCAGGGCAAAAAACAGGGCAAAATCCCTCGAGACCCTAACTGACACAGTGACGAGTGGCCATAGCTCCCAAGTCAAAACATCAATACAATCAATGTTACACAAATAATCAATTCTCCAGTCGAATGTATTTCCTGTACACATCAGACTTCCATCTTCCCAAAGTCTTGATTTCCTGTACCGACAGACCAGAAGAGGCAGAAAATGTTGCGGCACCTATTCTAAAAGAATGGGTACCGAAATCGGATGACAACAGACCAAACTAGCGGATGCAGCATTGAAAGACCGTCCTGTACTGAAATTTAGTCAAAGGCGAGCCGTCGATGTGCATCAACCATGCCCCAGGAGGTGAAGGACGGCAGCCCATGTATGACTTGGCCAAACGTACCGGACAGAGTCTAGCATCACTACAGGGCTTTAAGGAAACCCAGAGTCCTCTGACCAACTGGTCGGACTTTGAACGCTGAATCCTACACAACAGGGTATCCCGAACATGTGCATGCACCAGCGAGGGAGGGGAAAAGCGCGATGCTGCAACTAATTCGCTGATGCGAAAAGCAATTTCAAACGAAGATGAACACATGAATTCTAAACTCACAATCAACTGTAAAAGCAATGAGGGCCCAACCCCTAAGAGCCTTTTCAATCAAAAAGCCCTTAGTGATATCACGATGGCCCACCAACTTACAAAAGGAAGATATGCCGGCAAGCTTCTGGGTGACATAAGCCAGAGACTTCGCGGCAGCGAACATGCTCCAAACGAAGGCTAACAACTTGGAGTACTGAGATTTACATGAAGAGCTCTGCTGTTGCAAGAAACCTTCCCGTTGGTGCCATGAAACCTCGTAATTCATGCCATGCCGGCTCGATAATCTGAAAACAATAAGATGGACAAGCATCACCGACAATGGAAGCTAACGCTGCCAAGTCGCGACACCGAGCCCAATCCTGCCTAGAGATTGCATCCGCCATTGAGTTCTGGACACCGGGCACATGGTGAGCCGAGAAAAATGAATTAATTTGCAAACAACGAAGCACCAACCAAGCAAAAAGGCGCAAAACCGGAAGCGAAGACGAGTGCTGATTGTTAATTCCCTGTACTATACCTAGGTTGTCGCACCAAAAGACAATGGAACGGCCTTGCAACTTAGCCCCCCAGAGCTCCAAAGCCACCAAAATGGGGAACAAATCCAGCAGGAGCAAGTTCTTTGTGTGCCCCATTTGCACCCACTCCTGAGGCCATGTGGAAAAACACCACGAGTCCCCAAGAAGAGCTCCAAAGCCCGACAAATCGGCGGTATCGGTGTAAAGATGCAAGCAGAGGTTAGTTTGGGGGGACGAAGGCCAAAAACGCACACAGTTGAAATGCAAAAGAAAAAACTCCCACACCGCCATGTCAAGCTTGAGTTCCGCCAACAACCACAAAAAATGGTGTGGCAAGCGCTTAACAAAGTCGGAGACTAGTGATAAATACCCTCATCAGAGGGATTTTAATAGTGGGTCAACATTTCGGGGTAGTGTACCCCTTCCTCAGGACATCATAGTAAAAGTAAAAGGGACTCTCATTCCCAGTCTGATGCTTTGCAGGACTGGGGAAAGCAGATCCCAGTGCGTGTAAATGCACAGTCTATTTTCATCTTCTACAGTACAAACCGATTATGGTCTAAATTACACCAGATATTTTCCCAATTATCTGAGAGACCCCTCCATCGTATGATACAAGCATATTAAGATTATTTTGGGCAGATTGCCTTGGTCATGGTGCAATTTTAAATCCATGTATTTTTTGTCACTTCATGTATGTATGTTTTCCTATATTTTCCCCGATACCCACGGTTGTGGTGATCTACTACACTTACTGGCACTAAGTGCACAGACGCTTTTTTCACTGTTTATTTGACCTATTTTAAGTGTGATCATTATTAATATGTATTAGTGATGAGCGGTTCGGATTCTGAGGAATCCGAACCGCTCCGAACAGGTGGAATCCGACTCCACCCGAACGCAAGTTCGGGTGTTCCCGCCTGACTCGGATTCCACCTCGAGGCCGAACGTCACCCGTCCGGCGTCGGATTCTCGCGAGAGCCGAGTGACGTTCGGCCTCAATAAAAAGGCAGTCGGCGCCATTTCTCGCGTGACGCGTAGTTAGGTAGTTAGCTAGTGCGCTGTCTGTTCTAGTGTTAGATAGATTAGAGTAGGCAGTGCTCTGTGACTTTACTGGGCATAAGCCCTTGTGTGTGCTCCGTGACTGGGCATAATAAGCCCACTGTGTGTATGTGTACTCTACTACTCACTGTATTATACAAGCTCCGTGACAACTGACAGGGCATAGCCCACTGAGTGTATTATACAAGCTCCGTGACAGGGCATAGCCCACTGAGTATTATACAAGCTCCTTGACAGGGCATAGCCCACTGTGTCTATTATACAAGCTCTGTGACAGGGCATAGCCCACTGTGTCTATTATACAAGCTCCGTGACAGGGCATAAGCCCACTGAGTGTATTATACAAGCTCCGTGACAGGGCATAAGCCCACTGAGTATTATACAAGCTCCGTGACAGGGCATAGCCCACTGAGTGTATTATACAAGCTCCGTGACAGGGTATAGCCCACTGAGTATTATACAAGCTCCTTGACAGGGCATAGCCCACTGTGTCTATTATACAAGCTCTGTGACAGGGCATAGCCCACTGTGTCTATTATACAAGCTCCGTGACAGGGCATAGCCCACTGAGTGTATTATACAAGCTCCGTGACAGGGCATATGCCCACTGAGTATTATACAAGCTCCGTGACAGGGCATAGCCCACTGTGTCTATTATACAAGCTCCTTGACAGGGCATAGCCCACTGTGTCTATTATACAAGCTCCGTGACAGGGCATAAGCCCACTGAGTATTATACAAGCTCCGTGACAGGGCATAAGCCCACTGTGTCTATTATACAAGCTCTGTGACAGGGCATAAGCCCACTGTGTCTATTATACAAGCTCCGTGACAGGGCATAGCCCACTGAGTCTATTATACAAGCTCCGTGACAGGGCATAGCCCACTGAGTGTATTATACAAGCTCCGTGACAGGGCATAAGCCCACTGAGTATTATACAAGCTTCGTGACAGGGCATAGCCCACTGAGTGTATTATACAAGCTCCGTGACAGGGCATAGCCCACTGTGTCTATTATACAAGCTCTGTGACAGGGCATAAGCCCACTGAGTATTATACAAGCTCCGTGACAGGGCATAGCCCACTGAGTGTATTATACAAGCTCCGTGACAGGGCATAGCCCACTGTGTCTATTATACAAGCTCCGTGAAAGGGCATAGCCCACTGTGTGTATACAAGCTCTGTGACTCCAGTTCATAGTGATAAAGTAATATGGATCACAAGAATGAACTGAGAGGAGAGCAGAAACAACATGTAAATGCTAGCATTGCAGCGGCTGGAAGTCCATCACTTTTATCTAAAGCTGATGCTCAAGGGCGTAGAGGCTTTAAAACCTTAGGGAACCTGAAATCAAAAAATTTAGATTTTACAGGGGTAAAGACAAAAAAAACCCCTCTAAAGACTACTACTTTTGCAGAGAAACAGAAAATTGGCAACATACCATTCACCACACGTAGCGGCAAGGAAAGACTCAGGCTTTGCCCTTTATTTCTGAGTGGTGGTTCTGCAGCTGTCAGTGAGGCATCTTGTGCCTCTCGTGATGATAAAAGACCTTTTCAATCAGACTATAGAAGTGTGAAAAAATTTAAAACCAATAAGGCAGTCGAACAAACTGTGTTTTTTGAAACACAAATGTCAGAAATCCCTGAGGAGAGTCTAAGTGGGTCCACAAGTGACATTTCTATGTGTAAGCCTGACCTTTCAGAGAAGCCGCCCTCCACAGTTTCTTTTCCATCTGTAGTTGTGGGGATGAGCAGTATTGCCGAGGACATAGAAATTGAGGATGCCACCGTGGAATTGCAAGAGGATGAGAGGAATATATGTGCAGCTGATGCTGGCACTAATGAGGATGTTGAGGATGAGGATATTATTTGTATAAGTCAGGCACCAGTGGAAGCAGCTCTTGGCCAAGATAAGAAGGCCATTGCCATGCCTGGGCATAGAACCAAGAAATCCACATCTTTTGTGTGGAATTACTTTTACCCAAACCCTGACAACGTTTGTCAAGCCATTTGTAGCCTCTGTGAGACCACAGTTAGTAGAGGTAGGGACGTTAAACATCTAGGAACCTCTACGCTATTACGTCATCTGCAGCGAGCTCATGACAGGTGTTTGATAACAGAAACTACTGCAAAAAAAATAACAACAAGCAGTCCAGCATTAGCTAGATGCCTTCTCTCTACTAAATCCCAGCACCTGCAATCTCCGCCGACAACACCAGGAATGATCAGTGGTAGTACAACATCCAATTTATTAGTGCTAAGTCACGGTGACTCCTCCAATTTCCAGGACACCTCAGAAGAAACTGAATCTTTGAGCGCTAGGCCTGCTGCTGCTGCTGGTGGTGGATCTTCATCCCAGAAGTGGACAAAGAAGACTACTAGTAGTATACCAAAAAAACAATTGACTGTTAAAGAATCTCTTGCAAGGGGAAGCAAGTATGACAGCTCTCACCCTGTCGCACAGCGGATCACTGACGCCATGACAGCTATGCTAATATTAGATCTGCGTCCAATATCCTCAATTAATGCAGTGGGATTTACACAGCTAGTTGAGGTCATGTGTCCCCGGTACCAAATTCCATCTCGGTTTCATTTTACCTGAAAAGCCATTCCTCGGCTGTACCAGGACGTTAAACAGAACCTAATTATTGGTCTGCAAAATGCTATTGTACCCACTGTCCACTTAACCACAGATATGTGGACAAGCGGTAGTGGACAAACTAAAGATTACATGACTGTGACAGCCCACTGGGTGGGTGAATCGCCTTCAGCAGCAGCAGTATCTAACAAACAACACCAGCTCATTCAGAGGCAGGCAACTCTGTGCATCACCGGATTCAATAAGAGGCATACCGCTGACAACCTCTTAGAAAAACTAAGAGATGTCATAGAAACATGGCTTACCCCACTTGGACTCTCCTCAGGATTTGTGATTTCTGACAATGCTACAAATATAGTGAAAGCATTACAGCTGGGTGAATTCCAACACATCCCCTGTTTTGCTCACACAATAAACTTAGTGGTGCAGGGTTTTTTAAAAAACGACAGGGGCGTTCAGGAGATGCTGTCTGTGGCCCGAAAAATTTGGGACATTTTCGGCATTCAGCAACAGCGTGCAGGAGATTGCAGCACCTGCAAGAGCAGTTTAATTTGCCCTGCCATCAACTGAAGCAAGAAGTGGTAACGAGGTGGAACTCAACCCTGTATATGCTTCAGCGGATGGAGGAGCAGCAAAAAGCCATCCATAGCTATACGACAAGCCATGACATTGGGAGAGGAGGGGGAATGTACCTTACCCCAGCACAGTGGAGAGTACTTTCTGTCTTGTGCAAGTTGCTCAAACCATTTGAAGTTGCCACTTGTGAAGTGAGTGCTGACACTGCTAGCTTGAGTAAGGTGATTCCCCTGATTTCGCTTTTGGAAAAGCAGCTGGAGAAATTGAAGGATGATATTAAACAAAGTGATTCCGCAAAGTATGCTGGACTGATAGATCAAGTCCTTTGTTCGCTTCGCCAGGATCCACGGGTGGCCAAGATCTTGAAATCTGATCATTATATTTTAGCAACCATTCTTGATCCTAGGTTCAAGTCATATGCTGTGTCTTTCTTTACAACTGACCCAGATCTTAAAAGAACCAAAGCGCTCCTGGTGAGCAAGTTGGCAGCTGAAGTGACACATGGCACTACGATGACGTCTCCTCCTTCGGTTTCTGCAGCAGCAGCCAGAAAAAAATGCACCTTTTCCAAAAGACCCAGTGGTGATGCAGATAAGTCAAGTCAACATTTTGACATCTGGTCGGGTCTAAAAGATTTGCCCAACACCAGTGGCACCTCTACCGCAACTCCATCTAATACGATTACCATCCAAAGAATGGTGGAGGATTATTTTCAGGACACCATACACGTAGACATGTCACAGAGTCCCTTCGAATATTGGAAGAAAAAAAAGGCAATTTGGAGACCCTTGTATAAACTGGCTTTGCATTATTTAAGCTGCCCACCCTCCAGTGTGTACTCGGAGAGAGTTTTCAGTACAGCCGGGAACCTTGTGAGTGAACGACGAAGGAGGCTACTTCCACAAAATGTAGAAAAAATGATGTTCATTAAAATGAACTGGAAATTTCACGAGGAAAACCTTTCCCACCAATCACGTCACAGTACAGATACTTCTGTAATGGTAGATTCCAGCGGGGATGAACTGATATTGTGTGAGGAATCGGATGATGTACACACTGATGAGGGTGAGGATGGCAATGATGGTGACATCATGCCACTGTAGACCTGTTGCCTTTAGTAGATTGGAAGATTTTTTTGTGGGGGCCCAAACAAACCAAGCACTTCAGCCACAAAGTGGCAGTACCTGTCGCTGAAATGCTTTGTTTGTTAAAGTGTGCATGTCCTTTTTAAGATCCAACATAAAGGGTGGGTGGGAGGGCCCAAGGACAATTCCATCTAGCACTACCTTTCATTTCTGCCACTGCTGTGTGGCATAGTTTCATAGATGTGCTTTAAACTGTGGTGTCTGTGCCACTGCGCCGCTGCTCTGACGCTTGGTCACCAGTCAGCTCACTGCAACCTTTGGCCAATAATGGTGAAACCAATAATTTAAGCTGTGAGGTGGTCTAAATTGACTGTAAATGACTGGAAATTAATGTTATTGAGGTAAATAACACTCTAGGAAGAAAAAAAAGCCCAATTTATGTAATTTTAGCTTTTTTTGCCAATTTTGGCAAAAAATCCAAATCCAAATCCAAATCCAAAGCCAGTCACCGCAGTTTGGCAAATCCAAATCCAAAGCCGGATGACGAATTAGAACCAAATCCAAATCCGGCAAAAATGGTCCGGCGCACATCCCTAATATGTATATGATCTTTTCTTCTTTTTCTGTATTGTCACACTACATCTGGATCTTGCTTGTGATCTCATGTGTGTTCTCTGTGTACCATATATTGAGTCCTGGATTTTAGATTAATTCATTAAAAGGTATATATTATGAAGAGGTGTGCCCCTACATATAGGAGTACTTTTTTCTTTCTTTCTTGTGGCACTGCATAAAGGGCAGCATTACTGTGGGCTCTGCAAAGGGGCACTACCACTGTGGGCATTGACACTACTGGGGGCACTGCATTAGGGGCACCACCACTACTGGGGGCATTGCATAAGGGGCACTACCACTACTGGGGGCATTGCATAAGGGGCACTACCACTACTGGGGGCATTGCATAAGGGGCACTACCACTACTGGGGGGCGCTGCATAAGGGGCACCACTACTGTGGGCATTGCATAAGGGGTACCACTACTGGGGGCATTGCATAAGGGGCACTACTGCTGTGGGCATTGTGTAAGAGGCACTACTATTGTAGGCATTATGCGTATTAGTGGCACCACTACTGTGGGCATTATTTGTATTAGTGGCACCACTACTGTGACCATTGTGTATAAGGGGCACTACTGTGGGCATTGTATAAAATGGGCACTACTGTGTGTCATAACATGAACAAGGGGCACTAGTACTATGTGGTGTAATGTGAATCGGGCACTATGTGCTGTGTAATGTGGATAATATTGTGCAACTGGTGAATAATATTTCATGTGGGTTCCTATATGTGCGTTTTTTTCCTGTGGGTGTATATTGTGTGTTTTTTTCTTGTGTGTGCTTGAAGTTTGATTTCTCTGGGGACAGTACTAAAGGGGTCCTTTCAGTATTTCACAAACAGCGCTAAACTTAGCTTATTGCTGTTTGTCAATGTACCAATGTACCACTAACGAGCGATATGGTCCCCATTGAGCATACCTCAATTTCGTCCATATTTAATAGGGGCACCCACTTGTTTGTTGCCCTGGGCCCCCACAGACCTTAATCCAACCCTGACTGTGCCCATGCATGACCTTAGGACGCACATGCACAGATGGCCGGCAAAGCACTGATAAGTAACAAGTGCTACTTTGGTAGCAGTGTTAGGGGATTATGGGCCTGATTCAGAGCCGGATGCAATTAGCGCTCGCTCGTCCTGAAAATAGGGGTGGCTATTCAAATGAACCATTCGCTCTTTGCGGTCTGTTCACGCCTCTAGGTCTGAACGAGCGAACAAAACTTGCGGTCGTTTTTTGAAAAAATACGCCCCCTGGCCGCTCGCATCCTACGTCATGTCCGCTATTTATTAGATTAATCGAGTACATCGACCAGCTTATGAACTGCTCGCTATTCTTGTGGTTGGTTTTTGCTACCACAATTTTGCGAGCAGTTCTGGCTATAAAATAACCCAGTGACGTGGTCAATGACGCTGCTGTATTAATTATGCACACCCTTAAAACGCCCGTTTTGACCTTTAAGCACGCCTGCGTTCGGATCTCCACTCCCCGTTTTCAAGCACCTTCCCCTGTTACCACCCACATACGCCTCATTCTGTCACTCAAAATAGCAGGCATTCGCTATTTAGCGAACAAACGATTTTCGGCCGCGCTGACTGGTTCACGCATACGTATTATGATCCGTACGCATGCGCAGTTGGGCAAACATCGCTCGGAGCGAACGAGTGGCCGCTTACGAGCGGCTCTGAATCAGGCCCTATGTGGACAGCTGCTTTTTGGAGAAGCCGTCCTCGTACCAGAGCAATAATGAATTGCTCTGATAATTAAGTATCCACCGCCGCAACCAGCAGCACGTTGTATACTTACTAATCAGGGGCCACCGAGCCCCAATAATGAATAGGCTCCTAACTGTGGTATAAAAAAGTGATTTAACATATTAGTCTTATTTGTGTGTTGTTTGACCAAAGTCATATGTACGACCCCTTTTGGACAAAAAACAAGGTACCTATAAATTCACTTCAATTAAAGATCCTTTAGTTTACTATTTTGATTTGCCCTTGGTACTTCTACTTTTTAATTGGCTGCAAATAGATCGGGATAAGCAATGTCACATTTTACAATTTTACATGCACAGCAGGAATGATAGAAGAGCTGGCAGATGGGGTAGGGACTTGAGGTGCCTATCCACTAGAAGATAGGCAAAAGACTGCACGATTATGACATTGTAATTGTGCAGTCGTTTGTCAGTCTGTGATGTGCCTACACTGAATGAGCAGTTCGAGCGTCTGCGTGCGGATGGCCTGTCTAGTATTTTTCCCATCTGCATCCGCAGCCATTATCATTAGTATTGGGACTTGCACCCTCTCCAAGCTGGGTGCAAAAGATCCGTGTGAAACAGGCGTTAATAAGAACAAGCACGGAATTCAGTTCACACGCCCACAACAATTCCATGACAATCCCACGAGACAGAACAGTTCCACCAAGTTACCGCCTACAGAAAGAGAGGCCCGTCAATCTCTGTCCTTGTACGTATGCATGGTCCAGCACATGCGCAGTCAGCAATCACCTTCTACGGTGCATATGCAATTTGCAGATATAAGTCAAATCCTTCCACTTTGCGTCTGAATCAGAACCGGGCCCTTACACTCATACAACACTCAACACAATTAAGTCAGAAAGCAATCCAAATAAATTAGAGACAAAAATACAGTAAACAGAACACAGACGCAATAAGCAATTCATGACTGTGTCTGTCTTTTCCCTGCTACCATTAACTCCTGCAACCCCTGTTAGCTAATTGTAGGTAGTAGGCAGCTTAAAATAGTGAAGGTGAGGTCATTGTGGTGTTGCCAATGGTTTGAAATCAGCCAATCAAAAAGACACATTTTTAAAAAATGCAGCAGGTCTTCGCAATTTGGAGGTTTTTGTTCGGTTTGAAGCCGCCACACATAGTGGCCCATTGCTGGTGGTTCCCTATTTAACCATTGAAAGTGTTGTATAATAAATCTAGCAAGGGCAAAAGCACTGGCCATTGAAAATTGTACCCCAAGTGGCTTTCCAATCAGACTCTTATTGACTTTACAGATATAGAGGAGATGTATCAAGCCTTGGAGAGTATAAAGTGTAGGGAGATAAAGTACCAACCAATCAGCTTTTAACTGTCGATTTACAGGCTGTGTTTGAAAGTAGACTGTGAAACGCATCAGGAAACAGACCCCTGCATTACCAGCTGCTGTTCTTGCTCCTTAGCGTGGTGAATGGATGACCCTCTTGATATAGCTACTGGGAGTGCTGCCAGCAGCTAGGAGGACTTCTACCGATCATATAAAGGATACCAATCTCGGCTTGTGCAATTTGGCACTTTTATCTACCAGCATTTAGGAGTCTATTTACTAAGATGCAATTTTTTGCGGTGAAACAGGAGCTGGCTACCGCACATATTACTAATAATAGACCCGCCGAGGAGGTGACTAAACATTCACCCTCCTCGTGTAAGCAGCACACATGAGACGCTGTACTCACCATCGCCAGGTCTCCGTGCAGCAGGAAGCAGAGAGGAGTTTGTTTTTTTCAACAAACTTTATTTACAAACGGCCAACCTGACACAGCTCAAGTCCTTCTCCAGTAAGGAGAAGCAGATACCGGCAGCTACAGGAGGCGAAAGCGCTGGAGAAGACACCCGACGGTAAATTACATCTCCTCTTAGTAATACCTGGAACACTTAGTGCTGCCATAGGTGTTTATGGCAGCGCTAAGTGCCCCAGGTGTAGTGCGATATTGTAGCCTGCACGTAGCGCTGACAGGCTGCAGGCAGAGAAAATCCCCTTAGTACATACTGAGAAGCTGTATGTACAGGGATTTTATCTGCCTTTAGCATTTCTAACCCCATTTCTCCCCTTAGTAAATAGTCCCCTTGGACTCTGAAATGGTTGTGAGTACTACTCAGAATGACCATTATAGGAGAATTAACAATACTAACACATACCTCCCAACTGTCCCGCATTCAGCGGGACAGTCCCGTTTTTCTGGGACTGTATGCAGGAGGTGGGAAGAGGGTGTGCAAAAGGTGAACAGATGCACACGGCATCTGTTCACCTGTGTAGGGAGAGCCTGGGGGCTGCCCAGGATCTCGGCAAGTGCTGGACACACCCCCTATAATGATACAAACGGGGGTTGCCGTGAGGCTCCGCCCTGTTTCCAAGAAAACGCCCCTTATAGCGAAGCCCCACCCACTTTTTGCGCGCACACAAAGTGTCCCTCTTCAAGGAGTAGAAAAGTTGGGAGGTATGCTAACATATAAAGGACTGCATCTTGATATTTAAAGGATTTATCCGAGTTTGGACGTGTATTACAACAATATTTCCAAACCTACTAATATCTACATACAAACAAGATGACTGTTACTGATCAGAGGTCATAATGTCCAGAACATATGCATATACTGTATATTGGTAATATTACCTTATGATGATGTTGTTTTTATTTTAATGCTATTATTTGTTCTTTATCATTTATAAAGTAAATATTTTTTGGTACTTGCCAGTCAGCGTTTCCAATTTATATTTATTTTGTGTTTAAAAATAACAGAAGCTGATTAGTTGGTACTTTATCTCTATCCAACGTTTAGTACATCTCCTCCATGAATTGGGTTCTTGTCTTGTCTCTAAGGAGCAGATAGAGAACAGTAAGATGATCTTCCAAGGCCTAATGGAAGGACTTAGTGGCACATTTATCAACGACTTTTATCGTACGAAACGAGTTTTAAAACTCGTTGCGTATGATAATGGTGCTCCAGCCAATCAGGTCCCAACTGTCATCTGTTTTAAAAAATGACAGTTAGGAGCAGGTTGACTCCATTTATCATACACAACAAGTTTTGAAACTCGTTGCATATGATAAAACTCGTTGATAAATGGGTCCCTATGTGCTGAAAGTGGTGGTGAAACTGTCTGCACGTCTGTGATAAAATAAGGACTAGGGATGTGCGCCGGCCCATTTTTGCCGGATTTGGATTTGGTTCTAATGCGTCGTCCAGCTTTGGATTTGGATTTGCCAAACTGCTGTGTCTGGATTTGGATTTGGAATTGGATTTTTTTACAAATATTTACAAAAAAAAGCTAAAATCACATAAATTGGTCTTTTTTTTCTTCCTAGAGTATTATTAACCTCAATAACATTAATTTCCAGTCAATTTAGAACACTTCACAGCTTATAATATTGTTTTCAACATTATTGGCCAAAGGTTGCAGTGAGCTGACTGGTTACTAAGCGACAAAGCAGCGGCACAACGACACAGACACCACAGTATAAATCACGTCTATGACACATTGCCACACAGCAGTAGCAGAAATGAAGAGTAGTGCACCCACCCAGTGGGGTACGGCCAGCAGAATCACAGTACTTGTTTACAATGTGGGCTGCGGCCCTAGGAGTCACAGTGCACAATCTTATTCACACTACACCGCACATAGTGCCCCTGATTCACATTACACCATAAAGTAGTGTCTTTTATTTATGTTACAACACACAGTAGTGCCCCTTTTACACAATGCCCACAGTAGTGACCATTTTACACAATGCCCACAGTAGTGCCCCTTTTACACAATGCCCACAGTAGTGACCCTTTTACACAATGCCCACAGTAGTGTCCCTTACACAATGCCCCCACCAGTGGTGTCCCTTATACAATGCCCCCAGCAGTGGTGTCCCTTACACAATGCCCCCAGTAGTGGTGCCCCCTATGCAGTCCCCTTAGTAGTAGGATCCCCTATGCAGTGCCCCCAGTAGTAGTATGCCCCCCAGTAGTATGCCCCCCATTAGCAGACCCCCAGTAGTATGCCCCCATAAGCAGGCCCCCAGTAGTATGTCCCCCATTAGCAGGCCCCCCAGTAGTAGGCCCCCCATAAGCAGGCCCCCAGTAGTATGCCCCCCAGTAGTATGCCCCCCATTAGCAGGCCCCCAGTAGTATGCCCCCCCAGTAGTATGCCCCCATAAGCAGGCCCCCAGTAGTATGCCCCCCAGTAGCAGGCCCCCCATTAGCAGGCCCCCAGTAGTATGCCCCCCCAGTAGTATGCCCCCCATTAGAAGGCCCCCCAGTAGTATGCTCCCCCAGTAGTAGCCCCCCCAGTAGTAGGCCCCTCCATTAGCAGACCCCCATACACACATAAAAAAAAAAATTACCTGTATCCCCGCTCCAGCCACCGTCCGCTCTGCTGCCACACGACAAGGAGGGAGCCGGATGACGGAGAGTGAGCTCCAGCCGGCTCCCTCCGTGCAGCAGCCAATGAGAGTCTGTGTGACGCTCATTGGCTGCTGTAACAAACACACAGCTGCCGCTGGCGGCTGTGTGTTTGTTCTGTGTAGGGCAGACCGCTATCACAGCGGTCTGCCCTACACTCGAGGAGCCCTGATGTCGGATTCTCAAGCGAGAATCCGACATCAGGCGGCCGCCGTTCGGCCCCGAACGGGGATCCGAGTCAGGCGGGGAACACCCGAACTGGGTTCGGGTGGACTCAAATCACCTATGTTCGGAGCGGTTCGGATTCCACAGAATTCCGAACCGCTCATCTCTAATAAGGACTAAGATGGTCGATGTACTAAAACTTATCACGGAGAAAAAGTTGCTCCTGCTCCACCTGCTATAATTGCAAAGCAAAGAAAAGCACCACCGAGGAGAGTAAACATTGTCACTCTTTGGGGGTGGCAGCAAAGACACATTTCGTGCTGACTGTACTGTGGACTCACCTCTCTCCTATCCCGTGTAGTTGCAGTTTTTAGTTTTTAGAAGTGGAGATGTTGCTCATAGCAACCAATCAGGTTCTATTTAACATTTAACTAGCACAGGGGTAGCCAACCCTGGTCCTCGAGAGCTACCAAGAGAGCATGTTTTGCAAGTCTCCTTACAGAATCACAAGTTAAATAATTAGCTCCACCTGTGGATCTTTTCAAATGTGTTAGTGAGTAATGAATACACCTGAGCACCAGCTAAGTGGCCTGGAAAACGTGAACTGTTAGTAGCTCTCGAAGACCGAGGTTGGCTACCCCTGATCTAGAAGATAATAGCTAGAATTTGATTGGTTGCTATGGGCAACATCTCCACTCCTAAAAACTTTCAAGTTAGTAAATATATCCTGCAGAGTCAAAACTTTATTGACAAGCAGGCAAAGTGACAGACGTCACTTCCTGCTTCTACAGCGAGGAGAGCCATTTCACGGCTAAAGGTGATAAAGCCTATGCTGGAGAAGACAGCTGAAGGTAAATTACTTCTCATCTTAGTAACATCTGGGACACTTAGCATTGCCATAGGCAGAGCCGGCCCTAGGCATAGGCATACTAATCAAATACCTAGGGCATCAGAATGCCTAGGGGCATTCCATGGCTCTGCAGTTTTCCCCGCCGCTACCACGATCGGAACTCAGCTCCGATCGAGCAGCGACGTAGTCAGACAGAATGAGCTTCTGAACAGAAGCTGATTCTGACTACAGGGGACAAGGAAAGTGGCCGCGGCAGCAGGAGGGCATACTGCGCATGCCCAGCAGCGGCCACTCCTCCCATGGTCCTTTGCGGTGCAGAGCCGTGAGTGACTCATGGCTCCGCCTCCGCATTTGCCGCCCGCCACCAAACGCTCATCGGACCAAGGCACCTCAGCGCAGCACAGCCCGAGTGGCTCGAGCCCCGAACTAAGCATGGTCCCAGCGACTCCCACTCCAGCCATGCTGACCACCTACAGTAACAAGAGTCAGTCTTCTCATGGTAAATTAGTTTAGATTGCACTCACTAAGCAGAGAGTGGTACAGGCTATGTGTATTTATGTATATATTAGGGGTGTGCACCGGCCACTTTTCGTGTTTTATGTTTTGGTTTTGGATCTGGATCTTTCTTCGTGTTTTGGATCTGGATTGGTTTTGCCAAAACCACCCTTCGGTGTTTTGGGTTCTGGGTTTTGTGTTTTGGATCTGTATTTTTTTTTAAAAAAAGCATAAAAACAGCTAAAATCACAGAATGTGTTGATTTTTCTGCTCCTATGCTATTAACCTCAAAAACCTTAATTTCCACTCATTTCCAGTCTATTCCGAACATCTCACACCTCACAATAGTGTTTTTATGTCCAAAAGGTTGCACCGAGGTAGTCGGATGACTATGCTAAGCGACACGAGTGGGCAGCACAAACACGTGGCCCATCTAGGAGTGACACTGCAGTGGCAGACAGGATGGCAGTTTGAAAACTAGGCCGCAAACAGTACATAATGCAAAGAAAAAAAAGAGGTGCAAGATGGAATTGTCCTTGGGCCCTCCCACCCACCCTTATTTTGTATAAACAGGACATGTACACTTTAACAAACCAATCATTTCAGTGCCAGGGTCTGCCACACGACTGTGGCTGAAATGATTGGTTCGTTTGGGCCCCCACAAAACAAGGTGGCAATTAATCTGTCCCTGCACAAACTGGCTCTACGGAGGCAAGATACTTGTGTGCGATGTAGCCGCACGTGCATCAACACAGTAGCAGCGCCAAACGTGCGCCTGTGTCATAAGTCAAGAGCCAGTTTGGACATCTGGTCCGGACTGAAGGACGTGCGAACAATTTCTGACAAGTCTACTGTCACTGCATATGATACTGTTTTCTCTCTTTGTGCATTGTGTGGGCTGTAGCCGCACCTGCATCCTCAAAGCAGCAGCGACAAGCGTGCGTCTATCTGTTAAAGGGTGGTGTAACCCTCAAAGTGCGCTCCACAAACAATAAAAAAATTCTTCTTTTTTTTCTGTCTTTGTGAATTGTGTGGGATGTAGCCGCACCTGCATTCTCAAAGCAGCAGCGACAAGCGTGGTGTAACCCTCAAAGTGCTCCAAAAAATAAAAAACATTTTTTTATGTGTGTGTGTGTGTATATATACTGTATGCTGTATATATATATATATATATATATATAAGATGTGTGTATATATGTGTACTGTATATATATATATACATATATGTATATAAAATGTAATTTATATACATGTGTATATATGTGTATATATATATATATATATATATATATTAGGGGTGTGCACCGGCCACTTTTCGTGTTTTGTGTTTTGGTTTTGGATCTGGATCTTTCTTCGTGTTTTGGATCTGGATTGGTTTTGCCAAAACCACCCTTCCGTGTTTTGGGTTCTGGGTTTTGTGTTTTGGATCTGTATTTTTTTGAAAAAAAGCATAAAAACAGCTAAAATCACAGAATTTGTAGGTTTTTCTGCTCCTATGCTATTATTAACCTCAATAACCTTAATTTCCACTCATTTCCAGTCTATTCTGAACACCTCACACCTCACAATAGTGTTTTTATGTCCAAAAGGTTGCACCGAGGTAGCTGGATGACTATGCTAAGCGACACGAGTGGGCGGCACAAACACGTGACCCATCTAGGAGTGACACTGCAGTGGCAGGCAGGATGGCAGTTAGAAAAACTAGGCCCCAAACTGTACATAATGCAAAGAAAAAAAGAGGTGCAAGATGGAATTGTCCTTGGGCCCTCCCACCCACCCTTATGTTGTATAAACAGGACATGCACACTTTAACAAATCAATCATTTCAGCGCCAGGGTCTGCCACACAACTGTGGCTGAAATGATTGGTTCGTTTGGGCCCCCACAAAACAAGCTGGCAATTAATGTGTCCCTGCACAAACTGGCTCTACGGAGGCAAGATGTCATCCTCATCCTCCTCATCCACCGATTCCTCACCCTCTTCAGTGTGTACATCCTCATCCTCACAAAGTATTAACTCGTCCCCACTTGAATCCACCACCACAGGTCCCTCTGTACCTTCTGGAGGCTGGTCTCCCTGGAAGAGCTGATAATTCATTTTGATGAACATCATCTTCTCCACATTCTGTGGAAGCAACCTCCTACGCCTTTCGCTGACAAGGTTCCCGGCTGCACTAAACACTCTTTCGGAGTACACACTGGAGGGGGGGCAACTCAGGTAAAATAGAGCCAGTTTGTACAGGGGCCTCCAAATTGCCTCTTTTTCCTGCCAGTACAGGTATGGACTGTCTGACATGCCTACTTGGATGCTGTCACCGATGTAATCCTCCACCATTCTGTCAATGGTGACAGTATCATATGCAGTGACAGTAGACATGTCAGAAATTGTTGCCAGGTCCTTCAGTCCGGACCAGATGTCCAAACTTGGTCCTGCCTGCCCTGCATCACCGCCAGCGGGTTGCTTAGGATACCTAAGTTTTTTCCTGGCAGCCCCAGTTGCGGGAGAAAATGAAGAAGGAGCCGTTGACGTGTCACGTTCCGCTTCAGCTGACAGTGTGTTCACCAGCAGGTCTTTGCACCTCTGCAGGCTTGTGTCGGCCGGAAAGAGAGACACCACATAGGCTTTAAACCTAGGATCGAGCACGGTGGCCAAAATGTAGTGGTCTGATTTCAACAGATTGACCACCCTGGAATCCTGGCAAAGCGAATGAAGGGCTTCATCCACAAGTCCCACATGCCGAGCGGAATCGCTCCGTCTTAGCTCCTCCTTCACTTTCTCCAGCTGCTTCTGCAAAAGCCTGATGAGGGGAATGACCTGACTCAAGCTGGCAGTGTCTGAACTGACCACGTGTGGCAAGTTCGAAGGGCTGAAGAACCTTGCACAACACGGAAATCATTCTCCACTGCGCTTGAGTCAGGTGCATACCCCCTCCTTTGCCTATGTCATAGGTGGATGTATAGGCTTGTATG